>CAWUFW010000921.1:1617500-2217500 GCA_963921515.1 Calotriton arnoldi | reverse complement strand
GCATTTCACATAATTTCACATAATTTCATAATTTCACATAATTACGCGAAATCAAATCACTCAAATTTTGCATACTCCTAATTTTTATCGCTTGTGTTCTTAAATTCTGACACTGCATTTATAATGTTTTTAATGACTTATAATTGTATTCAAATCTGACCTTGACATTTATATTGTTAAACCCTTAAGTGCTCATTCACTTTTTTTCCACTTTGAGGGCCAGTATTGTTGTCCAATCCACCACCTGCCACAACATCTAATTCTGCTTATAGCACTGCATGAGAACCCGGACTGGCACCAAAGAGCAGACTGATGTTAGTGACTATAAGTTAAATGTCTGCTCCTTTGGACTTAAGTCTAATATATCTCTTTATTTGTAACTAACAGGGTAGCTGTATGTATATTTTTATACGTCCTTGTTTGCACCCTGGTCAATATGTAATGTAGTTGTTGAATAAATTATACTTTGTCTTATAAAATTGCCCTTCGACTTGGCATTGTAAGGGTAGCACTATACAATACCCATTGTCAGTGAAATTGCTCCCCCTCCCTCGCAGCTCCACCATTAAGTGAGGCCTGCCCCTGCACTCTCGAGTGTTTGGTGCTCGAGGTCCTCCTCCACCCGCAGGTTTCCCTGCGCCTCATCCCTGGTGGTCCAGTGGACCTCTATCTCCTTTCTCCAGCTCCGATTTTTCACTCGCTTTTCACTCGTTTTTTTCACTCGTTTTTCTACCCTCTTTTTCTTCTCCTTTCTGCACTTTTCTGCATTTCTGCTCTATTTCTTTTTTCCTTTACTCCTCCTTTTCCCTCCTTTCCTGCCCGCTTTCCCTGCCGCTGCTGCCCCCGCGGCCCCTCCCCCCCAGCACGACCAGCGCGACCGGCCCAATCCAGCTCCCCTCCCCGCTCCTGCCTCCCAGCTGTCCAGCCCTCCCCGACCCCTACTTAATGGCAGCCGCTGCGCGGACATGTGAGCAAGACCACTGACCCATTGTCAGTGAAATTGCTCCCCCTCCCTCGCAGCTCCACCATTAAGTGAGGCCTGCCCCTGCACTCTCGAGTGTTTGGTGCTCGAGGCCCTCCTCCACCCGCAGGTTTCCATGAGCCTCATCCCTGGTGGTCCAGTGGACCTCTATCTCCTTTCTCTAGCTCTGTTTTTCACTTGTTTTTCACTCGTTTTTTCACTCATTTTTCACTCGTTTTTCTACCCTCTTTTTCTTCTCCTTTCTGCACTTTTCTGCATTTCTGCTCCTTTCTGCTCTATTTCCTTTTTCCTTTACTCCTCCTTTCCCCTCCTTTCCTGCCCGCTTTTCCTGTCGCTGCTGCCCCCGTGGCCCCTCCCCCCCAGCACGACCAGCGCAACTGGCCCAATACAGCTCCCCTCCCCGCTCCCGCCTCCCAGCTGTCCAGCCCTCCCTGACCCCTACCTAATGGCGGCCGCGCCGCTGGTGCGCCAAAGGTGCACCAAAGGCAAGCCCGTCTGCGCCCGTCCGCGACCAGCGCCAGGAACCCTGGACCTCCGCACCGCCAACGCTACCACCCAGCAGCACTCCACGCACTCAACCCAGGCCGAAACAACAACTGCATGCTAGCCTCACCAGCCGACACCCATGGACCCTTCAGCTGTCACAGCTGCCGACAAACCTACAGCACCGCTAGGAACACGGACCCAGCACAACCCGACCGCAAGGACACACCCGTACCGAAGACCTTGCAATGCATCCTCCTCAACGTCCGATCTCTCCACAAACACGCCACTGAAATCCGGGACCTCTTCGACAGCACCACCCCGGACGTAGCGTTCTTCACCGAAACCTGGACCAACACCACCTCGGGGCCAGACATCGCCATTGCCATTCCCCAAGGATACAAGATCTCCAGGAAGGACCGCCCCACCCGCCCGGGAGGAGGAATCGCCATCGTCCACAAATCCACCCTCCACCTGAGCACACTCCCCGACGAAACCACAGACCTGATGGAACACCTTCACTTCAAGATACTGACCAGCCCTACCACCACCCTCCGAGGAACCCTCATCTACCGACCCCCTGGACCACGCGGACCATTCACTAACTCCATCACGGACATCATCTCCCTGCATGCCATCGCATCCACCAACTACACCCTGCTGGGAGACCTCAACTTCCACCTCGACAACCAACTGGACCCCAACACCACATCCCTCCTGGACAACCTCCACAACATTGGACTCTGCCAAATTGTGACCGAACCAACGCACTCAGCAGGACACACCCTCGACCCCCTCTTCACAACAGGAAACTCCATCACCTTCAGCCACACCACCGAACTCCCATGGACTGACCACCGATGCGTCCACTTCACCTTCAGAACACCCACCATCCACAGACACCAGCACCTGCTCCCACGAAGAAACTGGACCAGAATCACCGACGACCAGCTCACCTCCTCACTCAGCAACTCCACCCCAACCATCGCAGGAAACGACGACCCCAACACCGCAGCCCAAACCCTGCACAGATGGATCTCCGACAGCGCCAACACCATAGCCCCCCTCAAGAAAAACAACAACACCCACGCCAAGAAAGCCAGATGGTTTACCACCGAACTTCGAGAGTCCAGACGCACTTGCCGCCGCCTCGAAAAGGCCTGGAGGAACACCAAATCCACAGAAGCACACAACAACTTCAGAGCCGCTACCAACGCCCACCACCAACTCAACAGAAAAACAAGAAAAAAAGCGATTGAAGACAGAATCTCCACACACACACACACAACAGCAAAGAACTCTTCAACATCATCAAGGAGTTCGCCCAACCCACCAGCGAATCGACGGACATTCCTCCCTCACAAGACCTCTGCGACAAACTCAGCACCTTCTTTCACCACAAAATCAAGAGCATCTACGACAACTTTGACGAAGACAACCAACACACTGAACCCCTGCCAACCACCCCCGACACCCTGAAACCAGCGATTGACAACTGGACAGCCCTCACCACCGAAGACACACTAAAGACAATGAAGTCAATCCACTCCGGGGCCCCCACGGACCCCTGCCCCACCACATCTTCAACAGAGCCGCCGACACCATCGCACCCATACTCCGCCACACCATCAACTGCTCCCTGGTGACCGCCTCATTCCCCGACGACTGGAAAAACGCCGAGGTCAACCCCCTCCTGAAGAAACCCTCAGCAGACCCCACCGACCTCAAAAACTACAGACCCATCTCCCTGCTTCCGTTCCCAGCGAAAGTCATTGAGAAAGCCATCAACAGCCAACTCGCCACATTCATCGAAGAGCACAACATCCTCGACTCCTCCCAATCCGGCTTCAGAAAAAACCACTGTACGGAAACCGCCCTCCTCGCCGCAACAGTCGACATCCGCACCCTACTGGACAAAGGAGAAACAGTAGCCCTCATCCTCTCGACCTCTCAGCGGCGTTCAACACAGTCTCCCCCCGCACCCTAATACGCAGACTCCTCGACGCAGGGATCCAGGACAAGGCCCTTGAATGGATCCGCTCCTTCCTCTCCGGCAGAACGCAGCGGGTCAGACCCCCCCCTTTCCTCTCGGACCCTACACCAACCACCTGCGGAGTCCCTCAGGGGTCCTCCCTCTGCCCTACGCTCATCAACGTCTACATGGCTCCACTCGCCCCATCGTCAGAACCTACGGACTCAACATCGTGTCATACGCAGACGACACCCAACTCATCCTCTCCCTATCCAAAGAACACAACACCACCAGACACAACTTTCGAGAAGGCCAAATGGATGAAAAACAGCTGCCTACAACTAAACACGAACAAGACAGAAGTATTCATCATGGGCCCAAACTCCGATGCCTGGGACAACACCTGGTGGCCCCCCGCCCTCGGAAACCCGCCCACCCCCACGGACCACGCACGCAACCTGGGAATCATCCTGGACTCTGAGCTCAAAATGGACCGCCAGATCAACTCCGTCTCGTCCTCCTGCTTCCACACCCTCCGCCTCCTACGTAAGACCTTCAAATGGATCTCCCTCAAACACAGAAAGACCGTCACTCACGCCCTGGTCACCAGCAGACTCGACTACGGCAACGCACTCTACGCCAGAATAAACAAAAACCTCTCCCGCAAGCTACATAAGATCCAGAATGCCGCCGCAAGACTGGTCCTCAACCTGCCAAGACACTGCCACATCTCCCAGCACCTGCGCACACTCCACTGGCTCCCCATTGAGGCCAGAGTCACTTTCAAGATGCTCACCCACGCACGCAAGGCCCTCCACGACACCGGACCAGCATACCTGAACAGCCAACTAAATTTCCACGCACCCCAAAGGACCCTACGATCAGCCCAGCTCTCCTACGCCATGGTCCCCTGTACCAGAAAGACCAGATCGGGAGGCCGCTCCTTCTCCTTCCTCGCGGCCAGAGCCTGGAACGCCCTTCCGCTCCACCTCCGACAGACAACATCGCTTCCCATCTTCACAAGAAACCTCAAAACCTGGCTCTTCGACAGACCCACTCCTTGATGGACTGGAACCTGCACCGCCCCCTACCCCCAGCGCCTTGAGACCCTTACCGGTGAGTAGTCGCGCTTAACAAACGACTGATTGATTGATTATCTGTTAGACCTTGTCTTAACTTCCAAGAGAGGAATCTTTGTGGGTCTCAAACTTTGTATTTAACCCATCAAAATATAATCATAATGCATGATTTTGGATTGCTTACTCCTCTATATATCTCACTCTTCTGTCAGCCTCTGTCATAAAACAAACCCTAGTTACCACCTTGGGAACAACAATACAAATGCCTATAGAAAGTTCTCTGTATAGCTGCTGGATCAAGCAATATGTTGGCAACGCAAACTATGAGGACACTGGTTCAGCTGACATGAGTGTGGTCATCCTGAAATGAACCATCTGTCGCTCAAGCTGGTGAGTTGACATTGTCGAACTATAACAATTCCATGCACAAATCAACTCCTAACTTATGTTTGTTTGTGAGCAAAATGTATTATATTTTCCATAACAATGTCAAATAAAGTAGTGTGTACAACTTCAGACACAAACCGTATTTGATGCATTTCAACTCTTTACATTTTCTTTTTGCAGGTATAGGACACTACGCTATACAATGATGCCGAACCATCTACAAGGAGAGGACTTTGGGCAATCCAAAGAGAGAATCCGATCCTCCCAGCAAATATCTCAGTGGCCAACATGCTTAAGGAGAAGAGGAGGAGGTAGAGTAACGAGTTGGTCAAGAAGACAAAACACCTGGATGAAGAGGAGGGTTTTGTTGCCCCCACACACATCATCTCCAAAAAGACCACTTCACAGCAGGACAGCAATCCTCCTTCAAGATCGCTTGTGAGGATTGCCAGTCAGTCCTCAGCCTTTAGTTATTCAGCCACAGATTATTGTTCTGCCCATGCAAGACTCACCTTCGCACAGCCCTCAACTAAAAGGTATTTCAGTAGAATCTCCCAGACACTCCCATTAAAATGCTTCTTAGTTCAAGTAAACTCTAAAGCAAACTTAACACCGGTGTAGCATTGGCGGAGTAGTAGGATAAATCCTTTAAAACAATTGAGGTTTTGTTTTTGTCACTACTCTATTCCTAACACATTCACTGAAAATTATTTTCAATATTAAAACATTCTTTACTTTTATTTTCAAAACTTCTGCATCTATCTTTCATCTGTGGTCAATTTTTGATTTAGAAGTTACCTCACTGGAAATTTTTATTTATGTTGTATTCTTTGTTGACCTTCAAAGTGCAATTGCCATTATTATATAAAAGCATCTTTAAAAGCTTTTACATAACAACAAAAACATTCATTTTCATGACATACAATGCATTAATCTGTAAATGTTTAAAAAAACAACAGACTTTAATGAGTTAAAATGGCAAACTTTATTATATATATATATTAAAGTTGCAAGAAATTAAAAACACATAAAAAATATAAGCTCCCCTTGAGAATGGCCACAAGGAGATAAAATGGAGTCTTGATTCAGGAAGAAAATGCAGGTAATTTCAAGGAAGCAAGTCTCTTTACAAAGGGATAAATTATAAATAAAATGTCCATAAAAGGTACAAAGCAATCCATCCTTAATTATATTTATAATAAAACCAAACCCACAAGCCAGATGGGGAGTCAGAATCAAGTTCCTGCATTTGGGTAAAAAATCCTGGGAATTCTCAGATTCACTTTTTACAACAACGTTGTTAAAATGATTCTCAGATGCAGACGTTGAATGACTCGCCATGGCAGACCACTCACGCCATGGGAAAAATGAAACACAGGAGTAGCAGGGGAAACAGGTATTGTAGACAAACTGGCAAATGGGACAAAAAGAGGTGAGGTGGGTTGTAGAGGCAGATGAGATGCTGGGCCTGCTATTATTAAGGTCATGAGGTCACATAACTTTTAGAGCTACTCAGTGATCGGGTCTCAGTGTATGCATACCTCTCCAGCTCTTGGATATCTTTGGAGACTGATGTCTGAACCTCTTGAATTGACCTTAGAACCTCCTTGAGCGCAGACAAAGAGACATAATCTGATGGAAGGGAGTTGCCAACTGTGAGAAACTGTATTATTGGTTGACTGGAATGTGAACTAACCCTGGGCAAAGCACTACGCTACGCTCGCGTAGTTTGCGAAGTTTGCGCTACTTCGCACAACGCGAATTGCACGTAGCACAGTGCAAACACGCGTAGCGTAGTGCAGCGGTCATTTTTTGCTTGCTCGCGGTCCTCAACGTCAAGTTGGCGACCGCGAGCAAGCAAAATGACATCCCGGCGAGACTTTTTCTCGTTCGCGATCAGCAACATCAAGTTGCCGATCGCGAGCGTGGAAAATAAACCTCCCGGCGAGATTCTCAACGCGGGGAGGTCAGGTTTCTCATTGCGAGTGGTCGTGTATGCTCGCGACCGCTCGCGATGAGAAACTACCAGTCCGCGTTGAAAAAGCTGCAGCTCGAATAAAAATCTACTCGAGCGGCAGTAAAAGACAGCTCGCACTGTGCAAGATGTCGTTTTCAATGATTGCACAGTGCGGACAAGCATCCGGCACTGTGCAATCATTGCGAACAGTTCGCGTAGTGCTAGGATTAGCTCGCGTAGTGCGAACTGCACTTCGCGTAGCTTCGCGTAGCGCTACTTCGCGAACTACGCCCAGGCTTAATGTGAACCCTAGTCAAGTAACAGCCACAATCCCTTGCAGGGTGAACCGCAAAATGTCACTAAATTAACCTGTGCTTAATCCTGGGTAGTGTGGCACAGAGAGCAGTCAGGCTTGATTTAGAGAACACTTTGTAAATTATTTATGCAACACACAAACAATAATAAAGGGAAAACACAGCACAAAAAAATCCCACACCAATTTAGAAAAATAGATGCATTTTAAGAAAGTATTTGACGCCAATATGACAAAAATCCAATCAGTAGAACTGGAGTTATGAATTTTGTAGGTTTTTAGTATAAACTAGCGCCTAAACGATGAAAGCACAAACCACAGACATCTACTCATGCAAGACCGGGTCAAAGTTCAAAAATATGGCTAACCGCCATGGAGCGTGGTTTGAATACAAGAAGTGGATTGGGCCTGGTCAGTGCTTACCTTCAGACTTGGAAGAAATTTTGCGAAAAATGTTCTGAGAAGGTAAAGTTCAGTGGGGCAAAGCTGCAGGTGGTGTGTGAGGAGGGAGTGTCGTCGTCGGAGACCCTTGGGTTGAGCTGTGATGAAGAGTTATATGTTCGGACTGAGTCTCTCTTTTGGAAGTCGAAAATGTCCAGTGGGACGAGACAGAGGGATGTAGCTGGGACAGTTCCACAAGCTGGTATACCCCTTTGGTGAAGGACCTCTGAACAGGAATTGCTGCTGAGGAAAAGATTGTAGCGGGAGAAGCTGCCTGGCGATGCACCTCGGGCGGATAGAGGTTGGTTCGAGTCTCCTCCTGGTTTTCAGAGCAGTTTTTGGGCAATAATATTCTAAGTCCTCAGTTTAGGGATTTGGCCATATGGGCACCTTTAGCACCACAACCAAGGATACAGCACTGGTGTAACACTACGTGGGGTTCAGGACTCACTGAGGCTGGGTCCAGGTGTACGTTCAAGATGGTGGGAGCCTTTTGTGTCCTTGTGGCTCTGAACAGGAGGCCAGCAAACTAGCCCATGGAGTCACTCTGGTAGTCCTGGGTTCAAGTAAAGATGCCGGGCTCAAAGGCAGGGCTGGCCTCTGAGGGTTCAAGGCAGGTTCCATGTAGCAAAGAGTCCTTTCAGGTACAGCAAAGCAGTCTTGAAGTGTGTACAGCAGGTACAGCAGTCAGTCCTCTGAGAGTCCTTCTTCAGGCCCAGGAGTGAACTGAAGAGCTGTTGTCTGAAGTCCTATTTTTATACCCTGAAGCTCTCCCAAAGAAAAATAAATTCAAGTGCATCAGTGGGGTTCCAGCTGAGTAAGATTAACCACAATGTCCACTGACCAGATACTCACATACTCGTGAAGAGATGGCTTACAGGATGTGGTCAGTTCACTGGTAAGGAGGAGCACAACAATTGAATGGTTGTATCGATCTAAAAGTTAAAGTACAAAGTGGGTATTGGAGCATCCCTTAATTCCTCCATGCCTAGTGATGGAAAACAATAGTGGTCTTACCTGAAAATTCAGGAAGACTCCACCGAGGAATTTGCGGTGGTGCAGTAGAAGGATAGGGCATTTAAATCTGGAATTAAAGATTGTGTCAGGGACCTCAATTTATGTCAGGTATGGTCGTAATAAAGCGGGGCTGGCAGGGAATCCAGTCTTACCTGAGCAGTGTAAATGCTGTTTCAAGAAGGCCGCTTTAAAAAACGGCGCGTCATGGTGAATATTTCCCAAAGACAGGGTTAATAATTTAACAAAGCCAGCGTCGGAACACGTCCTGTTGTTCTCAGCGCCATACTGACGTCGAATAGTCCTTTTCTACGGGCATTCACCCAGCCCTCCCCTGCTAGCGGGATTATACACTGTGGCACCGTGATTAGAGGTAAGCGGGTTTGTTAGTGACAATTTGGGTTCCTAATATGCCCCTTAACATGCAGGCTTATCTGAGTACCCTGCTTTTATTTCATAGCCGGTACTCAGAATACAAATACCAGGCGCTGAGAACAACGGGACGTGTTCCGACGCTGGCTTTGCTAAATCATTAACCAGCTCCACATCCGACATCTCAACCGCCATCCTCGACAAATACAAGATCCTGAGAAAAGACTGCCTCAGCTGCCCTGGAGGAGGCCTCGCCATCATCCACAAAAAATCCCTCCGATTGACAACCACCGACTCGGATGACACCTCGCCCCACATGGAACATATCCATTTCCAGATCCAGACCAACCCCAGAACAACGCTCCACATAACACTCGCCTACAGACCACTGGGCCCCCGCACTCTGTTCACCAACGCCATCACCAACTTTATTGCACCCCACGCCCTCCCCTCCACAGACTACATACTACTCGGTGATCTGAACTTCCACCTGGAAAGCCACAGGGACCACAACACCACCGCCCTCCTAGAGAACCTCACCAACATAGGGCTGAAGCAACCCTTGCACACAGTGGGGCACACACTCAACCCCATCTTTGCAGGAGGAAACAACATCTCCGTCAGCCACACCACGGAACTGCTCTGGACTGACCACCACTGCATCCATTTCTCCTTTACTAAACCCATCGCACTCAAGCACGTGCGCCGCCTCCCACGCAGAATCTGGAACAAAGTCTCCAAAGAACACCTCACCTCCGCCCTAACCTGCACCCCACCCCCAAATACGTCAGATGCCAACACCGCGGCAAGCAACCTCCACCAATGGATCACCAACTGTGCCTACACACTCGCCCCCTCAAGAATACCATGAGACGACACAACAAGAAAGCTAACTGGTTCACAACGGCACTCCAAGTATCCATGTGCTCCTACCGATGACTGGAAAACACGTGGAGAAACAGCAAAACTCTGCCTACAAAACAGCCACCACAGCACAACACCAACTCATCAAATCCACAAAGAAAAACTTCCTCCAAGACAGAATCCTCTCCAACACCCATAATTCCAAGGAACTCTTCACCGTCATACAGGAATTTGCCAAACCCAACAGCAAAACAACTGATGTCCTTCCCTCCCAAGACCTCTGCACCAGACTCAGCTCCTTCTTTCACCTCAATATCAAGACACTCTACGACAACTTCGACGACCAAGACCTCAGCACCGTCCCAACCCCCACCCCCAGCAACGCCACCCAACAGACCCTTCTTACCTGGACCCCACTCACGACAGAAGACACCCTAAAGACCATGAAGAGCATCCACTCTGGAGCACCTTCTGGTCCCTGCCATGCCACACATCTTCCACAGGACTGCCACAGCCATTGCACCCGAGCTACGTCGAACCATCAACTGCTCCCTCAAGACCGCCACATTCCCCGACGACTGGAAGTGTGCCAAAGTTAACCCCCTCCTAAAGAAGCCCTCCACAGACCCGATGGACCTCAAGAACTTCAGGCCCATCTAACTGCTCCCTTTCGCAGCCAAGGTCATCACCCAGCTAGCACACTTCATTGAAACCAACAACATCCTAGACACCTCTCAATACAGATTCTACAGCAATCAGAGCACCGAGACCATCCTCTTCACCACCACGGACGACATCCGTGCCCTCATCGACCAAGGCCAAATGGCAGCCCTCATCCTCCTGGACCTATCTGCAGCCCTCAGCTTCGACACCATCTCCCACCGCACACTAGCCACCAGACTCCATGACGATGGCATCCAAGGAAAGGCCCTAGACTGGTTATGATCATTCCTCACAGGTAGAACACAGAGAATAAGACTCCCACCCTTCCTCTCAGAACCGACAGAGATCAGATGCGGAGTACCCCAAGGATCCTCTCTCAGCCCCACCCTCTTCAATGTCTACATGGCCCCCCTCGCTACCGTCATCAGAAACCATGGGCTCAACATCGTCTCCTATGCCAATGACATCCAACTCACCCTCTCCCTCACCAAGGAACCCGACATCACCAGGCAAAACTTCCAAGAAGGGATGAAAGCCGCCACAACCGGGATGAAGAGCAGCTGCGTGAAACTCAACTCGGAGAAAACAGAAGTCCTCATCCTCAGCTCCACCGACTCCGCTTGGGATGACACCTGGTGGCCTCCCACCCTAGGAAACTCACACACCCCAACGGACCATGTACGTAACCTCTGCATCATACTAGACTCAACACTCACCTTGAACCACCAGTTCAACGAAGTCTCCTCTGCATGCTTCAACACTCTCTGCATACTACGCAAGACATTCAAGTGGATCCCCGCGACTCCAAGAAAATGGTCACTCATGCAGGGGCGGTGCGTCCATTGGGGCGTTGGGGCGTAGCCCCCCCGCCCGCAGCTCCCTCGGCGTCTTTGAACCTAAGTAAACTGAATCAGTTTACTTAAGTTCAAAGAGCCGAGGGAGAACTGACAATCATGTCAGTCAACATGACGCAGGACCGCCCACCCCCTTCAGAGTCTGAAGGGGGTGGGCGGTCCTGCGTCATGTTGACTGACATGATTGTCAGAGGGACCAGGGGCAGCAGGCAGCACAAGTGCGCATGAGTGGGAAAGGGCACCGAATTTTCGCGCCGTGCCCAGTCATGCGCACTTGTGTGTGCACTGGCTTGCGCATGCCCATTAGGAGAGCGAGGGTTGAGCAAAGGCTCAAACCTCGGTCTCCTAATGGGCAGGCGGGCGAGAGGTAACCGTGCCCTAAGCCAATCCTGGCGCTGCCAGCAGCGCCAGGATTGGCTGAGAGGGGCAGGGCTGTAGGGCCAAACGGAGTCGGACCCGAGGCGGCGCGGACGGCGGACCTCCTCAGGTAGGATTTTCTTTTTTTCATTTCAAAAATCCCCCGGGCCCCCGGCACAACCCCCCCCCGCGTCTGCAAATGAGGTGCAAAAATATCTTGGGAGGGATATGTCATCCGGATCTGTCTTGTGTCGTAGCAGGGAAGATTATTTTTATAGATAAGCTTTGTATCAATTCCATTTCATAAATTGTCCGAGTGGCACAAGATGTCTTTATATTTTACATCTCTGGTCTGATCTCTCTCTGTCTGCAAGGTTTATGGCACCTCAGTGCTCGCCGCGAGTATTGAGGAAGTGTCTTTTATACAAACCGCACGCGATCAGCGTACTTGTCTGTTTCCGGTGATCTCGTGAAGAGAGGGAGGGAGGGCACTGAGGCCGGCACTGAGGTCTGGATAGAACTGACGAGTGTGGATGAACGATGGCTGCGGCGCTCACTCCTTCGCTGCTGCTTCTCCTGCACTCCATCACTGCAGATCACCTCCAGGGGCCCGGCCCTGCAGACAGTGGGGGCCCAGGTAGGACTAGCAGAGACTTAGGAGGTATGCTCCCCCTTGCAGTTTACCTGCTCATCCAAATTGTAGCGCCCAACGCCCCATGCTGACACACAACAGAACTTCACACGAGGTTGGCCGGTGGGGCACATTCTCACAGACACAGATAAGCAAGGTCTGGACATGCTAAGCTAAGAATTCACTACTTATGGTGCACTGCCACCACTGCTTCACCTGTACAGGGACCAGCAGTCTTCTGTCAGATATGATGACGTGCGTGGCAAAGGGCTGGACTGAGGTTGAACCGTTTAGTGTTCCTTTTAGAACTTTGTAATGACATGGAGAGTTTTCATTTGGAATGAGGTATTATTAGGTTTTACTAGTACTATTTTACAATTTTAAGTAATGTTTATATACATATATATGTGTGTGTGTATATAATAATATTCACTCGCATATGGATTGACATTACAATATCAGGCCAGCACATGTTTTTCATGCCCCCAAAAAGCACACATTTTGCTTGACAAGAATGTTGCTGTTTTGAGCAGAAAATGTCTTGTGGAAGACTAGTTCGGGTCAAACTACCCTCTCCTGCCAGTTCCTTTTGTGACTTTTAAACCGTACCCAGAGCCATGGGACCTGTAGTGTAGATGCTCACGAGGTAGGTGGACCAGACCTCCCAGATAGCTCACGCCTGGTCCACTTACCTGCACTGCTTGTGAGTCGATTATGTAACTTATGCACGCTCTTGAAGTACGCCATACTTTTAAATGTGCTCCCAATTTCCTTTATATGAAGACGTGTTTTGTTTAGATACGTTGGTTTACTATGCTGACATTCATAATCTGTATTAAACGTTGTTACTGAAACATATTTTCTTCCCCTTCCTGCTTTTCCCCGCGGACAGCGACAGGCGCCGCTTCCCTTTGTGAACGAGCGCTGTTATCACTTAATGAAAACGCCTGGGCTTGACACGATTGTAAGTTTAATACCAACCTGAAGGGTACAGAGTTTTGAAACGCGTGCTTCCCTGCTGGCACACTCCGTGTAGTGAATGACACGGTGTTTTCATTTTGAGGCCACGTCTGGCCACAGCGATTAGAGCTGTGCATTTATAGTTGATGTTGTCGCCGAAGGCAGAAGACATCATCGTCTCTTATGCTCTGGTTCCAATTTCATATTCTGTGGTTTTTGGTGATGTGACTGTCAGGTCAAAGGTCGTATTATGTCATTTCCGGTGACGCCGTCATTATGCTAATTGATGGTTTTGTTTCCTAGAAAAACCTACGTCTTTTGGTTCTCCCAATGTTGGCAGTTATGAGGTGTGTGTGAGATGCATGAGCACAACACGCCCGAAGACCAAATGTTTAGTTCTGTAGCCTTCCTCTGTTTTAGACAGTGTTAAAGGGCTTTAAACTTGCGTTCTTTATTTACCCCGGTGCTGATCTACTCCTGACTTGAATGTTAGTTGTGATGTGTACAGTGGGCACACTCTAGTGTAAACAAGGGCGCCTTTCCTTGCTGACTCGGAGCCAGGAAGCTGCAGAACAGCTTTCAGGGTAAACACGAGCACTACAAACTCCTTTATTGCACAATGTGCAAGCATCTCTTTGTCCTGCGAGTTTTCAGGCGAATCTAATGTGTTGAGGGCCAAAATGCCATTGCTGTGAAAGCTGCATGCCCGTCACATTGCTTACTGACCCTCCCCACTGGTAAAACTGTTTATGAAGGGATGTCACCGACACCAAGGTGTAGGTGGAAGCTGTGGTGTGACGGAGTACTTAGACTGTTATGAACTAAAGTAACCAGAATGCATTTGGGAGAGCTGGTGCCGACATGCCAGCACTCTGGTGACGTTCATAGCGTCAGCCATGGGCTTCTGAGCTGAGCTTCAGGCACCTGCACTCATTCTTTTCCAAATGAAGCACTAGCATGGAAACATTTGTTCTGAGGGTTTAGAAGTCTCAGGACAGATCACAAAACAGTTTTGACTGGTGCTATTAAGCTAGTGCTTGCTCTAAAAACCTTCTTACCATCGTATTTTGAAAATAGGATTCTGGAGGTGGAAATGGGGACAAGAATGTGCACATTTTGCATGTGTCATTTTGTTGTGCTGGTGATGTGTTCTGTTGTATTTTCTGTGCTGCTGAGTATTTGTGCTGCATTATTGAAATGTAAATTTGTTTTGTTGCATTTTTTAATTGCGTTGCATTTTGTTTTGCCTGATATGTTGTGATGTGCCATCTTATGTTTTATTTGTGGTGTTATGTTATTTTGAGTATGTTATTGTCAGAGCCTCTGGAATTAAGTGGCAGGGTTTTGTAAATTATGTAGCAAGAAAAGGCAAATTGTGCCGCATACTGCAGCATATCTTGTGATATTACCTCATTGTGTTTGAGTGTTGCTCCCTTCTTTATTCCTTTTTGTTTCCTTTGGCTCTCATTCATAGTATATGTACAATTGCTAAATGCTTGTATTCATAAACCTTCTACTCTATTTAAAGGTATTTTCTGTATTCCTGGTATGAATGGCTCCAAACTAAATGGCCAAGAATGAGTTCTGGTGTTGGAATATGCAGAAGGGTTCAGGTTTGTGCAGTAGAATGTGATGAGTTTTCAACTTCCAGAGAAAATATAGAGAGGACATGAGATGAGAGAACTCTCTTAAGGGCATACTTTTTGAGGAGGCCCTCTGCTTTTGATTGCAGTGGCTCAGTTTATTTGGTGATTCACAATTCCAATCATGGGTAAAACATGGCTTGTTGAACATAGATGAGATGTACTTGCAAATTGTTTGATTGCATATTGCATTTCAGGTTTTCAATTTGACCAATCCTTTGACTTCTTACCAACGAAATATGAGTGTCTTCCTGGTCGAGGACCACACTGCTTTTTCTCTTATCTGTCTTGTATCAAGACCCTGCTGGACTATGGAGTGAAAGAAAGCTTGAATAAGCAGCTACCTATGTTATATGACATCTCTTTATTAATGTAATAACTGCACTTTCACAATTGCTTTATTAACCTTCCTGCTTTCTCAAATTTGCTTGAAAATGCACCATTTGTCCACTCTTTTTCAAAATTTTCTCGGGGAGAACCCCGCGAACCCCCTTAGGTTGTTCGGGCTCGCTCACTACGCTCACTCGCTGCGGTGCAGTATGCCAATAATTGTACGCCCCACCACTTTCAAATGTCACCAGCCACCACTGCACTCATACATTCGTCATCCGCAGACTGGACTACGGCAGGATATACACCGGAGTCAACAAAAAACTCCTCCACAAACTCCATACCATCCAGAACGCCGCAGCCAGACTAATCCTCGATATCCCACAGCGCAACCACATCACCCAACACCTCCGCGAGCTCCACTGGCTCCCCATCGAAAGAAGAATAACGTTCAAGCTGCTCACGCATGCCTACAAGGCCCTCCACAACACCGGCCCTATGCACTATGCTGTTCAGAAACTGCACTTCTAAAACTGCTGCAGCCAAGGAGGTCCCAAAACAGTAGTAAATGTGCTCCACTCAGCCTTGGAATAAGTTTAACACTACACATGGCCAACCAGTGGTACAGCAACACACTCCTGTAGAAAACGATAGGTATAACAAATCATTTTTAAAAAAAAGAAATTAGATTGAAAATGTTTATTTTTGCAATTTTATTTTTTAATTACATTTATATTTTCATATTTTTTAACGAAGGCTTATATCATTTGCAACAGTGATAGCTCTGGGCGCCGCTACCTATCTACAGATAATGTACATTACAACACCAACCAACCCACATGTAGAAATGAACTAACACACCCTT
The DNA here is from genome assembly GCA_963921515.1 of Calotriton arnoldi. Lineage (NCBI taxonomy): Eukaryota > Metazoa > Chordata > Amphibia > Caudata > Salamandridae > Calotriton > Calotriton arnoldi. The sequence goes on along the minus strand of CAWUFW010000921.1, from coordinate 2,201,333 downwards.
AACCTGTTTCAACCTTCACTATTTCGGTGAATATGTTCATCACATTGCCACTAATTTTGAGGAACAATTATTTGAAGAGGAGACAGAGTTTATAGGCAAAGGATCAACATCAATGACATGTCCAGGAAAGCAGTTATTGCCAGATACCGATTCACACCTGATGTGATCTTTGACGTGGTTGCAGAGTGAAAGCAGGAGCTTCATTCACCATCTCCCAGTCCCAGGTATTCCTACCCATGTCAAAATACTGGCTGCGCTCCATTTCATGGCAATTAGATCTTTCCAGAGAGTCATGTATGACAATGTTGGCATCTCACATGCAAGCATCAGAGCTTGCATCAGGCACTGTTAGACCTGTCAGCTTAAGGGTGGTCTTCCACCAAACCTTTTGCCTTACTTCTCTATATTTTTTTCTGATCTCATTTTTGTTGGCCTTTGGACCTTGTACACTTTACCACGGATAACCAGTGCTAAAATGCATGGGCTCACTCCGTAAATCATGCTAACATTGGTTTATCCCAATTGGCCTAATTAATGTACTTATAAGTTGCTAGTAAAGTGGTACTGCCTGTACCCAGGGCCTGTAAATTAAATGGTACTTTGGGCCTGCAGCACTTGTTGTGCCACCCACTTCAGTAGCCTTGCAAACCTGTCTCAGAGCTGCCATTGCAGACTGTGTGTGCAGTTTTAAACTGCTATTTTGACCTTTTGCCAGGCCTAAACGTTCCTTTTTAATACATTTAAGTCACCCCTTGGGTAGGCCCTAAACCGCATCCAGGGCAAGTTGCAATGTATATAAAAAGTAAGACATGCTCTACTCGATATGCGGTGTGTAGCAACCTTCCGACAAGGTAGAGTCTCCGGAGCCGGGTCAGCGATCTTGGCCTACTGCAATTAGGGTTAGGCGGTAAACTCTGCTCTGCCGGCAGAGATTTTGAAGTATTGCCCTCTCCTCGTTCCGCTTGGAGTGCAGTGTTCAACAAAAACTCCACCATCCGTGGCGTTGTGTAGTTTACCAGCTCCCTCCCTTCTAGAGAACAGCTGTCTATTGCAGACTGGTCATAAAACAAAGCACTCCAACTGTGTGCTCTCCCCAATGTGCACATTTTCCATCAGAGAGCTCTATAAATCATCAATACTGCCTTCAGCTCTCAAAAACAGTCATCCCGCCATTTGAAATAATCATCTTGACTGTTCTATTACTATTTGGCTGTGCGTCTGCAGAGGTGACAACCGCCATGCCCCAGCACTGACTCACCGCTCCTCAAAAATGAAAGCATGGGCTCTAATAGATGTCCCTTAGGAGGAATGTATGTTTAGGTCACTCTGGCACTTGATGAAGATGGACCAATGAAAACTCGTATACTTGGAGCTGTTTCTACATACTGGGAGGTTGGGCAGGGATTTAAGAAAACCCTCCTATTCTGCAGGTACGTGGTGAACAGCAAGAGTGGACCCTACCAGCCCTATAAGAAGAAACGAGCCAGCAACACACTCATCAATCAACCAATCAATCAAACAGGGTTTTGTACAGCGCACTACTCACCCGTTAGGGTCTCAAGGCACTGAGGGTGGGTATGAGCAGCTCCGTTGAGGTCATTGAGGAGCCAGGTCTTGAGGTCCTTCCTGAATTGGTGCAGTGTCGGGTTTCGCCGGAGGTGAAGGGGGAGGTCGTTCCAGGTCTTGGCTGCGAGGTAGGAGAAGGACCTTCCACCTGCTCTGGTCCTGTAGAAGCATGGGATGGTGGCTAGGGAGAGGTCGGCTGAGCAGAGGTTTCTCTTGGGGGTATGGAAGGAGATGCGGTTGTTGATGTATTGGGGGCCGTTATAGAATTCCAATAGAAGCCCAGGTTAGATGTGCAGGACATCTAACCTGGGCTTCTATTGGAATTCCATAACGCATATTAGCAAGTCCATTACCGCCGTTTTAGCGGCCGTTTCCTGCCGCTAAAACGGCGATAATTTTAACGTGGGTCTTGCTAATATGCCCCATAATATCTTATTTGCAGTTAGACCCTGGAGAAATTTATGTAATTTCGGGAGATTTGAACTACACTAAATTCCTGAAATTGCTTTATTATGCCTCTTCGCATAATTATGCTGCATTTGCATACAATTAAAGCACAGGAACAACGTGAAAGACCTGAACGCGAGAGAATGTCATTGTGGTAGTTGTGTTTTCGGTGCTATTTTTTAGCACGAAATGTGAGGACGCATTTCAAGCTAAAATGTAGCACTAAATGCCACATTTGCATTTTCCGTAATTTTGCGTTATTTCTCGTAATTTTCCCGAACTTTCTCATAATTACGCAAAAGCAAATTAAAAGAATTTCGAACACCTCTACTTGAAGCAAGCCAACCTAGAAGACTTCATTAAACGTCTTCACGAGCTCTGTGTTACTGAGGTAAATTTGCCAAACATTACACAAGATCCAACCTTAACCTCAGTCAGGCATCAAGACTGGGCTCCGCTACCAGTAAGCCGTGACTGCTGTGTTACTGAACCTCCTTGTAAATATCAATATCAAAGTGCCTGGTAAATGAGCTATGCAGCCAGGTTCCTTCTGCATTTATGGGAAACATTAACTGTAGAAGCGGGATTAGAAATTCAGAGGGCATAGAGGAATTGACCTACCTAATGAAAACAAATGTTATTTATACAATGGATGTTTCCCTCCGTTTTATGCTCTTTGGCTTGGAGTTAATGGACCGCCCTGGTATTTCTGCTGGAGGTATAGCCCTGGAAAACATTAGTGCCCTTCGGTCAAGCTGGAAAGGTCAGTGGGTCTCAAATGAGTCTGTGAAAGACAGATCTATATGGACTGACGAGCTGCAACCACCAATATCAGCGCAGCCTAATGAACTGTGTGCGACGGTGATGCAGATGGCGAGTTGCTGCAAATGGCGGTGGTCATGAATGAGAGAGGAATAATTGATACAGTGGCTTTTTTTTACTTCTGCGTTAGTAGAGATTTTTGTAGCGGTTTTCCTAATTATCCTGCTATTTCCAGCAATGTATTCAGTAAATGTTAAGCATTTTTTAGTTTATGCACTGCCTTGTAGATTGCACACGTTATTCTTCATTTTTATAAGCATTTCTTTCTCGCAACCGATTTTCAATGTCCTACACGTTATTTGATTGCTTCTATTTTCGCCCGATAGGTGATGTCAGCTTATTTCTCAAATAGTGTTGTTATAACTAAAATGCATTAAAATTGACCTTTAGCCCTTGTAGAAATTCCCAATGACTTTAAAAAAAGAACCTATTCCTGTTTTTTTAACTTTAAGGAGGACTAGTCTATTGCTGGTGGTCACTGAAGGGAAGTGGCCTATGAATGTCTCAATACCACTAACGTGTCTTACTCAGTGAGATTGGGAGAGTGAATCTGAGCTTTTACCACTATCACTGTGATGTATCTGGCTAAAAAACAGATGAGCAGCAGCTGCTGTGGAAGTGCTCTTAACTCCCTTTGTCGTGATGGGGCCAGGGGAAGCTTCAAGCAGACAACCACTTTACTTTGCAGTATCCTCTCTCTTTCCTTTAGGTCCGGCTGAGGAGAAATCTGCGAATGAGGGCTGCCTTAAGGTAAGACCAATCCATTTTTGCATTATGGGGTATCAGCTAGCCCACAAGGCTGCTTTTTTCTTTTTTCCAAATTATGTTCATGAAGGTTTTTGTTACAAATGGGGGGGGGGGCTCATTTACAAGCCCTGTGCGCTGACGGAACGTCACTTTTTGTGGCTTTTCATGGCCTTGTAGATATGGAGTGAGGTAAAGCAGCGCAAGTCGCTGTGTTGCCTCATGCTATGACGGGGAGGCGTGCCATGGGCGATACGGTGGGTGTTCCCATGTAACACCCATGGAATTTGACACATTCCCAGATTTACAACAAGCTGTAAACCTGGGGATGGTTTAAAAGCCTAAGCCTCCTCAGAGGTGGTGTAGGGGAGGCAAAACAAGAGAAATAACATTATTTCTCCTCATTCTTTTCTCTTTCTATGTGTGCTGCATTCTGCAAGTGAGACTATTTTCTGCTCTCACTTGCTTAAAGCATAGCAGGTTTGCTATGGCTTTCTGCCAAACCATAGGAAATTGCAATGTTCCGGGGGTGGGCACCCCAGGACATTACTGGAGCCGGCCCTGGGGGGTGGCGGTCTTCAGGGACAAGTGGGACTCCTGGAGGGGGCTGCGCGACCCCCCTTTTGTTAAGTAAGCTCTGGGGAGGTGGTGATCCCCGGGGCCAGGGGAGGTCCTAGGGCCTCCCATGCATTTCTTTTTTTTTTAAAGTGTGCCCGGGGAGATGGTGGTCCCCGGGTTTGCGGGGGGCAGAACCCCCCCACATTAATGATATTTAGCCCCAGGGAGGTGGCATCCCCGGGGCAGTGGGCGGCAGAGCGGGCTTTAGACATTCTAGGAGGGGTTCTGCGCCCCACTCCTACTTAGTTACACATGCCCCCAGGACCTGGCCCACCCGGGGCCAATTTTAGATGAAGCGTGGAAGCCCGCGCTTTGTTTTTTGTTTTTTTGTTTTTTGTTTTTTTATGTCGGCGGGAGTCGCGGATCTGAGATGACTACAGCAGAATTTTATTTTTAAAAAAAATACTTTTTGGGCCTTGAGGGGTCAGGGTATGTCTATCCTGCCCCCTTTTCTTTTCTGTTAATATTTTTTCTTCTCATTAGATTTAGCCGAGTCACAAGATGACTGCCAACACTTCCTGGTTTGAAGTGCTGGCAGCCAATCAGATCTCAGGCACAAGAACGGGAGGGACCGCTGATCCACTGCAGCCTCAGTTATATATCTGAAAAATCTTTACATTTCTCAGCAACTACACCATTTAACATAAAGAGCACTTTCTGGACCAAGAGATACCTTTCTGCCAAATTTGGTGTAATACCGTTCTGCAGTTCAGGCTGTAGCAGTGTCTAAAGTTTCCTATGGAAATTAAAATGAGAAAAAATGTTTTGGGACCCCCTTTTTCTCGGCACCCTCTTGATGGATCACCCTTAAATTTCCAAGACAGCAGCTAAAGTGAGCATTGAACATTTCACGAAGATTCGTTAAACATCGCCAACGTTATTGGCAAATGAAAAAACGCTCTTCCTATGGAAACTACATCCTAACTGTTGGAAATGGCCCTTTTTGCAGGGATATCCCCAAACATTTTGCTTCTTCCTCCTATTTTTTCCTGACCTGTTGTTGGCTATAGGTCTCTGGGCACTTTACCACTGCTGATCAGTGCTAAAGTGCATATGCTCTCTGTGTAAATTGTTATTGTGATTGGTTATCCATGATTGGCATATTCGTTTTACCAGTAGGTCCCTAGTAAAGTGCACCGAGTGTGCCAGGGCTGGTAAATCAAATGCTACTAGTGGGCCTGCAGCACTGTTTGTGCCACCCACATGAGTAGCCCTGAAAAGATGTCTCAGGTCTGCCATCGCGGTGCCTTTTCGCAGTTTGTTAACTGCCATGTCGACTTGGCAAGTGCACCCACTTGCCAGGCCCTAACCTTCCCTTTTCTTACATATAGGGCATCCCTATGGTAGGCCCAAGGTACCCTCCTGGGCAGGGTGCAGTGTATGTGAAAGGTAGAACATGTACTGGTGTGTGTAACATGTCCTGATAGTGAAATACTGCCAATTTCATTTTTCACTGTTGAAAGGCTATCTTGCCCCATAGGACAGAATGGGGACTGCTTTGTAACATTTTACAAGCATATCTTCCCATAGGGATAAGATTGAAAAATGAAGTTTGGTATCCCTGAACTCAGAATTTGATAGCACATCTTTTAGTAAAGATGGTTTTTAAATTGTGTGTTTGAAAATACCACTTTTAGAAAGTGGCTATTTGCTTGTTCAACCATCCTGTGTGCCTCTGCCTGTTTCTGGATTGACTGTCTGGCTTTGGAGTGACAGGGGCTGGGGAGGTGCAGTGGCTCCAGGAGTCTGGATGAGTCAGCACTAGGCTGAATAGGCCTGAGCTGCATTTGGAGTGGTGGGAGGAGTAGCACCTGTACCTGAATAGGGCTGTGCCTGCCTTCCACAATGCTAGTTCCGCCCCCCCTGTGGGGTGTCCGGGGCCAAGTCTCACACTGACAATGGATGTTGTGCAGTTGCAGACTGCCTCCCAGAACTGGTTGAACTGGGCTCAGAGCCCCTTGCACAAAGAGAACAAAGACATTTTGGGGTATAAGTATCAGACCCAAAACCCCAGACTTTTAGATCATTCCTGGAATTCAAGAGGAACCTTTACCAAGGAGAATAGCTGGAGAGACTGAGGAGAAGTACTGCCCTTGCTGTGTGTCTGGGGTTGGCCTGCAGTTGCTGTTTCTGCCAAAGGAAGTGAGCTGGCCTCCTGTTCTGAAGTCTCAGGGACACAAAGACTTCACCCCCAGCTCCCCTGAACTCTGCTGCTGTGAGTTCTAGCCTGCCAAGAGGTGCCTGTGCCAGTTCTGTGCCTCTGGAGGTTGTTGCTGCTGTTTGGGAGCTGGAAGAAAGAAGAAACTCAAAGGACTACAGAAATCGACGCATCGAGGGATCGTGACTGAAGAGGACCAATGCAGCGCCGCTCAATGCCGCCGCATCGATCACCGACTCATCTCGGATTTCGACACATCGTACCTGTGCGGCTAGTTCCTCCGACGTATCACCTGTGGACTGGAACCGTCACGAAGAATCGACGCATCACTCCCCATACAGACCGGATTCGATGCAACCCTTCCTCTGCGTGCAGTGGGACTGTCGCATCGCCTCCCCAAGGTCTCAGGCGTGTCGCATCTCTTTGTTTTCTGACTCTGCGGCTGTTTGGCTTTTGGAACTTTCACGCATCTACAGGTACTTTGGTGAAAAGTCAAGCATCCATAGTTTTCTATGGTACAAGTTCTTGAAACCTTTTGCAAGTCATATTTTTAACTGTGTATGTTGGAGTTTTGTCGTTTTGGTCGTGTTTAGTTTAGTGAAAGATATTTTATTTTTCTAAACTGGTGCGGTGTCCTTTTGTGGTGTTTTCACTGTGTTACTGTGAGTGTTGGTAAAAATACTTTACACATTGCCTTTGGGATAAGCCTGTCTGCTCGTGCCAAGCTACCAAGGGGGTGAGCAGGGGTTATCTAAAGTGTGTATCCCCCTTACCCTGACTAGAAGCAAGGGTCCCTGTTTGGACAAAGGTACCTGCCTCTGCCAACTAGAGACCCCCATTTCTAACACTAACTATAACTACCTACTGGTGACCACCTATATACTATATGTCGGTATATAGTTATAGTAGGTAGTTATAGTTAGGACCTAGTTTCCATAGGAAAAGCGTTTTTTGACTTGCCTATATCTTTGGAGCTGTATGACGAATCTTCACGAAATGTTCCCAAAAAAGTGTGCCAGTGATTCTAGAGGTGCATTGAAATTTTTAGGGGTGATCCTTGAAGCAGGGGCCGACAACAAGGGGGTAAAAAAAAGTGAGTTTCCCATGTTAATTCCTATGGGGATTTTGAACACGACTACAGGATGAACTCCTGGATGGAATTACAACAAATTTGCAGAAAGCTTGCTGTTAGTCCAGAAAGAGTGCTTTTTGTTATTTGGTGTAAATCCATTGAGCAGTTGTGGAGTTATTAAAAGAAATTCAAATTTGTATAGCTAGAGGCGCAAACCGCTTCACAACGCCTACATGGAGCTTTGCGAACCCACGCGCCAGGAGCAGTGATGTGATTGGCTGGTTGCAACCTGTGTAGAAAGTTGCAGCTGCCATTTTATAAAGCGAGACACAGTCCTGGGGGATGGAGATATAGCTTAGAAAGTACAGAAGGGGTCAGTGTAGGGGTACCTGACCCCATGGGTGCATTGTAGGGGTATTTTAGGGACATTTATGACTATTAAAATGCCACCATCATCACCTGTGTAAGCAACTTGAGGTTGCAATGCGGCTCCTCTGTACAGAATCCCATCAGGGAGTTGCATGTGCAGTATTCAAGTTCCTTCATTGAAGCTGGTATATTAGAAGCAGTGCATTAGAGTAACTAATAAGGTTGTCTTTTTTCATCATGTTGGTCCTCATTCCAGTTCCTTGAGTCCTGAGGTTGAAGTACGATATTTGTATATATAATTGTTAAAATATTTTTTGGGAGAAATTTTGAAGGGATGCCTGGTTATTAATTTTTTAGAGTACTGATTATTGGAAATCAGATATTTTATGAAATGGTATAAGAATAATGTGTTTTACCCTTGTGTTTTAAAAAAAAATTATGTACTGTATTTGTTTGTGTACTTTTATGGACGGAGAGCCATAATAAAGTATTTGATGAAAATGCCACCAACCATTTTTTTTCCGTGTGGTTGGAGTTGCGGTCCCATCATGATGCTCAGCATGGTCCCTTGTGTAGCGTCGCAGCAGAATGCAAACCTTGCATAAAAAAAATATTCATTCACACACTCACTCGCACATTAATGCTTGCACTCACAGACCCACTCAGAGACTCACACACCCAGTCACAGACCCATTCAGACAGACCCACACCCACTCAGAGACTCGTTCTTATTCTTATGCACCCACTCACAGACCCGAGACACTCACGCAGCCACTCACAGACCTACTCAGACACTCATGCAGCCTCTCACAGACCCACTCAGAGAATCATGCGCCCACACACTGACCCACTGAGACACTCTGGCACCCACTCACTCACCCACTCACCACCTTAGACACTTATGCACCTATGCACAGACTCACTCAGTGACTCCCACTCCAACTCACAGAACCACTCAGACACTTACCCACCTACTCAGAGACCCAATCAGACACTCATGCAGCCACTTTCAGATGCACTTAGACACTTACGCACCCACTTACAGACCCACTCATATTCTCACACACTCACAGACCCACTCAGATACTCACAGATCTACTCAGGCACCCACTTACAGACCCACTCAGAGATGTGTGCACCCATTTAGAGACCCACACAGACAGTCAGACATCTTCTCACATACCCACTCTGATGCTCAAGCATCCACTCACAGATCCACTCAGATATTCATGCACCCACTCACAGACCTACTTAGAGACACATGCAGCCACTCACAGACTCAGTTAGACACTGACGCACCCACTTACAGATCCACTCAGACACTCATGCACCCACTCACAGTCCCACTCAGACATTCATGCACCCACTCACAGACCTACTCAGAGATTCACGTACCCACTCACAGACCCAGTCATATTCTTTTGCAGTCACTCACAGACCCACTCAGAAATTCATACACCCACTTAAAGACCTACTCAGAGACTCATACACCTACTCACCGACCCACTCAGACACTCATGCACTCACTCACAGACCAACTCATATTCTTATGTACCCACTCACAGACCCATTCAGACACTCATGTACCAGTCAGAGACCCACTCAGTCACTCACACACCCACTCACCGACCCACTCAGACACTGACGCACCCAGTCACAGACCTACTCAGAGACTCAAGCACCCACTCACAGACTCACACACCCAGTCAAAAACCCATTCAGACACTCATACACCCACTCACAGACTCACTGAGACACTCATGTACCGACTCATAGACCCCACTCAGACACTTAAACACTGACTGACACACCCACTCAGAGAGTCATACACACACAGTCACAGTTTCACTCAGAGACTTATGCACCAACTCATACATCCTCTCAGACACTGACGCACCGAAAGTCTCAGCCCTACTGAGACATTCATGCACCTATTCACACACCCACTCAGAAAGTGACTTATGCACTCAGAGACCCACTGAGAGACTTATGCACCCACTTAAAAACACACATTTAGTCACTCACAAAACTACTCACAGAGCCATTGCCACATGCATAGAGTGAAACTGAGAGTTATAAATCTTAAATGTGCTCTTGTGCATTGAATTTGTACTTTTGGTTTGTGGATCCACAATGGATTCGTGATTCCCCCCACTTTTGTTTTTTTTTAAAAAGATTTAAAATGAAATTAATTAATGTTTGGTAAAAGGGTAGCTGTTAGAAAAGCCTTTGGGTTTATTGTATGTAGATGATAACTACACATAAAACAGGATGCAGTCTTTGAAGTTGTTAAGGAATATCCTGTGCCTTTCTCAGAGAAATGTACTCCATCACTTCTATATATATGCTCCATGTCTAAGCGCAAATTGTTGTTGTAAATGGAGCCCGTGTTGTGGTCGCTAAGAAATGCAGAAACAGTTTTGTTACCATGTTTCCTGGCTTTGTCTATTTGTGGACAGAATTTGTCTCACCATTTCCATTTCTACCTTTGGCAAATGTTAGAGTACACCAAGGCAGTCTGAGGGAAAAGTGCCATTAATTGGCCAAAGTATCCTTCATTGCAATTTTCAATTCTAACCCAGTAGGAGCACCTAGGTCATTGCCACCATAGTGCACAATTAAGAGGTCTGGATGTTGGCAATATGCATTGCTCTCAGCCAATAGCAGCAATTGTTGCCACTTTAACCCTCTCTGGCCAATCCAAGTAATGTCCACATTAGGTAAACCCAAGTACCTGTCAATACCACTCTTTGTAGCACACTCTCTGTCCCAAAAAACATAGCTGTGACTCACAGTCCACACTATAACCATTTTGAAGGAAGGAGCAGTAGCACACATGAGAAGGCTGGAGCTGAATGTCACAGTTGGTAGAATGAAAGGCAGTCAAAATGGAGGAGTGGACATGGTTTAAGAAAAGAATATATTTGATTGGGCGGTGTAAATAATTTGGTAGCTAAAAATAGGTAGTGATTTAATAAGTAAAGTAAGTAGATCTGTGACTGGCTCTGGATAAATTTAAGAGAAGGTATACTATTGTGGATTTGCTTACATTTTCAGTCAACCACACCTGCTATGGTTGAACTTGAAGCTGGCATGCTCATGTTGAAAAGCGCTGTAAACATATGACTTACTGGTACAGTAGAGTGTTTCAAAGAAGGTTGCTATGGCAACTGAGGTAAAGTAGAGGGGGTAAGGGTTCTAAATACACTGTAGTTTGAAACCACAAGGCAGAGTCCTTCATCGATAGTATATATTGTGAAATACACATTTTCTAATTCAGTACTATCATAGGATCCCAAATGTATTTGTAAAATAATAGCACTATTATTGTAAATGCTTTAACAAACTCCTGTATGGATTTGCGATTACCAGATACCAGATTGGGCTTCTTATCAGGAGACTAATGAAGGGTTGAAAAAAACTGACCAATGAAATATGGAAAGCAAAAGAAAAAAAATAAAGGGAGCATTTTGATTTGCTGACTACATTAGTATCACTGGAAAAAGAGAGGGAAACATTGTCATTACTTTTTCTTTCTTACAGAGAGTGATAATTATCATTTTGCATGATAAGAAATTTGAAGCGAAAGTGTGTTAAAATTTGAGGATCTACAAAACGAATTCACCTGCATGTTAATAATAGGGACATTGATAATTGATAATGTGTGTGTGTATATATATATATATATATATATATATATATATATATATATATATATATATATATATATATATATATGCAACAGAACCTCCCTCGAGCAGAAAGGAAGAGGCCACACGGGGAATCCAATTTGGAGGCTTTATTGGAACAACAGGTAAGCATTATGCATTTCGGCCGGTAGGGCCTTCCTCAGATGCCGCTGTTGATGAGGAACACAGTCTCACCCTCACTTTAAATGTTCTTGCAGTCCTCTCATTGGTGAGAATAGGCACCATCCCCCAATCATGTGATCACCCACCATAAGCAGCACTGTAGGCACTGCATCTCCCAAAATGCATCTCTGTTGGGACGGTGTTGTGTGGGGAAATTCAAATGAATCCCTGTGGATATATATACATATTGAACATACTGTATTGATGTCTCCAGGTATGCTACCCTCTGGAAATTGTGGCCAGAAGTAGGGGCAAAGAGACTGTTTTGTGTGCCAGTAACATCATGGTGGCTTTCAACCTGACCTTGCTTTAACAACAGCCCATACTCACCTTGAGCATTGTTAGAAAAATCTGGGCAGAATGAGACGTTCTCCTGTGCGAGTAACATGATGCATGTTGGGATTTGCAGTCTACAAAGGAACTGTGTGAACGATTTTCTCAAGCAAATGCGAGTCAGGTGTGCTTCCGCCAATGGGAGAGGAGAAGCACTTTTTATAACTAGTCAGCAAAAGAAACCCCGAGCACAAGAGGCATCAGAAGAAGGCTTTTCGCCGAAACATGTTATGCTGAAATTAGTAATAAAACAGTTCCCTGAAGCCCCACTGTGTCCCCTTGTCTGCTTGAAAATGAGGAGATGGTGCGTAATATATATATATATATATATATATATATATATATATATGTATATATATATATATATTATCTACTGGCGGTCGCCAGTAGATAGTTATAGTTAGGACCTATTTTCCATAGGAAATCTGCGACATTCTATTTGAAATAACTCTCTTGCCGGTTGACGTATCTTCGCAAAATTTTCAAACTTTGTGGGGCGCTCCGGTGCGCTCCTATCCTGAAAGTCTCGGGGTGATTCGTCAAGCGGGGGCCGAGAAAAAGGGGGGTCCCAAAACGCGTTTTCCCCATTCATTTTTCCATAGGAAACTTTAGACACGGCTACAGCCTGAACTGCTGAACGGAATTACACCAAATTTGCCAAAGAGGTAGTTCTTGGTTCAGAAAGAACCCTTTTGTTAAATGGTGTAAATCCGTTCAGTAGTTGTTGAGAAAATCAAAAGTAAAAGTACATATATATCTATGGGCACGGAGGATCCGCGCACCCTCCCGATCACGAGCTGCATGCTAATTGGCTGTCAACACTCCAAATCAGGAAGTGTTGGCAGCCATTTTGTCCCTCGGTAGAACCGAGGGACAGAAACAAGTGCGCAAAGCGCAAAAAGGGGGAAGGGTAGCAACACCCTGACCCCCTAGGTCTGCTCAGGGGGTCCCACAAGGACCGCCTGGGCAAAAAAATTTTTTTTTTTTTTTTAAATCAGTGGGATGCGCTTAGGGTGCGCGGATCCCGCTGAGAAAAAAAAAAGAAACAAGTGCGCAAAACGCACAAAGGGGGCAGGGTAGAAACACCCTAACCCCCTAGGCCTGCTCAGGGGGTCCCACAAGGACCCCCTGGGCAAAAAAAAGCATTTAAAAAAAAAAAATTAAAAACGGCATCGGGAGGGAGGCCACGCCCCCTCTTTGACAGCACTCTGCAAACGCGCCCCCTGGCGCGTTTACAGAGGGGGAACGAATTCCCCTTGAATACTGGGGTCCTGGGGCCAACTAGCCCACCAGGAACCTCCAGTATGCGCCAGGGGCTGCGTTGCAGAGAGGTGTACAGAGGCCACGCCCCTTTACACCTCTCTGCAACGCAGCTCTGTGGCGCTTTTGGATATACCTGTTGGGCTAGTTGGCCCCCAGGGACCCTCAGGATTCAAGGGAGTTAATCCCCCGACTTAAAACGCGCCACGGGGCGCGTTTGCACAGTGGTGAAGGGAGGGGCGGGGCTTCAGGTGACATCTGTAAACGCGCCCCGTGGCGCGTTTTAAGTTGGGGATTAAATCCCCTTCAATCCTGAGGGTCCCTGGGGCCAACTAGCCCAACAGGTACATCCAGCAAGCGCCACAGAGCTGCGTTGCAGAGAGGTGTAAAAGGGGTGTGGCCTCTCTACACGTCTCTGCAACGCAGCCCCTGGCGCATACTGGAGGTTCCTGGTGGGCTAGTTGGCCCCTAGGGACCCTCATGATTCAAGGGGACTTAATCCCCCAACTTAAAACGCGCCACGGGGCGCGTTTGCACAGATGTCACCTCAGGCCCCGCCCCTCCCTTCACCATTGTGCAAATATTCCTCTAAAATCTGCCGAACTACGAATTCCGATTTACTCACCTGTTATCAGGAGAGACCTCAGTGCTGCATCTTTCAGCCCAGTACTAATCCTGAAAAGTAATTTTAACCGTACTTACCAGTAACTTGAATTTCCTTCCATAGGATATCATTGCCTGCTTTTTGCTGAAAAAGTTTCTAAGTGTTGATTTTTGAAACATACAAATATTCCTCTAAAATCAGCCGAAATACGAATTCCGATTTACTCACCTGTTATAAGGAGAGACCTCAGTGCTGTATCTTTCAGCCCAGTACTGGTCCTGAAAGTAATTTTAACCGTACTTACCAGTAACTTGAATTTCCTTCCATAGGCTAACATTGACTGGTTTCACTTGGAAATTCTTCTAAGTGTGGAGTTTTGGAACTTTAAAATATTCCTCTAAAATCAGCCGAAATACGAATTCCGATTTACTCACCTGTTATCAGGAGAGACCTCAGTGCTGTATCTTTCAGCCCAGTACTGGTCCTGAAAAGTAATTTTAACCGTACTTACCAGTAACTTGAATTTCCTTCCATAGGCTAACATTGACTGGTTTCACTTGGAAATTCTTCTAAGTGTGGAGTTTTGGAACTTTAAAATATTCCTCTAAAATCAGCCGAAATACGAATTCCGATTTACTCACCTGTTATCAGGAGAGACCTCAGTGCTGCATCTTTCAGCCCAGTACTGATCCTCAAAAGTAATTTTAACCGTACTTACCAGTAACTTGAATTTCCTTCCATAGGATATCATTGCCTGCTTTTTGCTGAAAAAGTTTCTAAGTGTTGATTTTTGAAACATACAAATATTCCTCTAAAATCAGCCGAAATCCGAATTCTGATTTACTCACCTGTTATCAGGAGAGACCTCAGTGATGCATCTTTCAGCCCAGTACTGGTCCTGAAAAGTAATTTTAACCGTACTTACCGGTAACTTGAATTTCCTTCATAGGCTAACATTGACTGGTTTCACTTGGAAATTCTTCTAAGTGTGGAGTTTTGGAACTTTAAAATATTCCTCTAAAATCAGCCGAAATACGAATTCCGATTTACTCACCTGTTATCAGGAGAGACCTCAGTGCTGTATCTTTCAGCCCAGTACTGGTCCTGAAAAGTAATTTTAACCGTACTTACCAGTAACTTGAATTTCCTTCCATAGGCTAACATTGACTGGTTTCACTTGGAAATTCTTCTAAGTGTGGAGTTTTGGAACTTTAAAATATTCCTCTAAAATCAGCCGAAATACGAATTCCGATTTACTCACCTGTTATCAGGAGAGACCTCAGTGCTGCATCTTTCAGCCCAGTACTGATCCTCAAAAGTAATTTTAACCGTACTTACCAGTAACTTGAATTTCCTTCCATAGGATATCATTGCCTGCTTTTTGCTGAAAAAGTTTCTAAGTGTTGATTTTTGAAACATACAAATATTCCTCTAAAATCAGCCGAAATCCGAATTCTGATTTACTCACCTGTTATCAGGAGAGACCTCAGTGATGCATCTTTCAGCCCAGTACTGGTCCTGAAAAGTAATTTTAACCGTACTTACCAGTAACTTGAATTTCCTTCCATAGGCTAACATTGACTGGTTTCACTTGGAAATTCTTCTAAGTGTGGAGTTTTGGAACTTTAAAATATTCCTCTAAAATCAGCCGAAATACGAATTCCGATTTACTCACCTGTTATCAGGAGAGACCTCAGTGCTGCATCTTTCAGCCCAGTACTGGTCCTGAAAAGTTATTTTAACCGTACTTACCGGTAACTTGAATTTCCTTCATAGGCTAACATTGACTGGTTTCACTTGGAAATTCTTCTAAGTGTGGAGTTTTGGAACTTTATAATATTCCTCTAAAATCAACCAAAGTACGAATTCCAATTTACTCACCTGTTATCAGGAGAGAACCCAGTGCTGCATCTTTTAGCCCAGCACTGACCCTGAAAAGTAATTTTAACCGTACTTACCAGTAACTTATATTTTCTTCCATAGGAATCCATTGTCTGGTTTTCAGCAGAAAAGTTTCTAAGTGTCGATTTTCACAAACTACAAATATTCCTTAAAAATCGCCTGTATGACTTAAACGCATTCTTTCAACTGTTTACAGGAGATGCACCAGTGCTGGATCCAGGATCCAACACTGAGTAAGAAAAAGTAACGATAACAGTTTTTACCTGCTAAGTGAATTTCCTTCCATAGGATAACATTGGTGATTCTATGAGAAAAAGTTTCTAAGTGTCAACTTTTAAAATACAATAATATTCCTTAAAAATCACGACTGTAACCAAAACGCTTTTACTCAACTGTTTACAGGAGATGTACCAGGACTGAATCTAGGATCCAGTCCTGTGGTTAGAAAAAGTAATCCATAAAGTAACTAATTGCATTTAACTAGAAATTCACATTGAGCTGAATGTTGCATTGTGTTTGAAAATGTGTTGCCCATTGCAACAACTGTAACTACTGTACTTAAAAGTCTATTGCCTATGTGCAAAGTATTTAAACTAAAGTAATTCAATCTGAGAAAGTATTTTTTGTAATGTAATGTATAATGTAATTACAATGTAATTTAAAAAATAAAATATGTAAAAAAAAATGTTTCTAAAAATGTAGTACATCAGTATGAAAAAAATTAATATAACAATTAATACATTTAAAAATTGTCATTTACAAAACCTTTGAAATTCAATGAAAAAACCGTAGGTTTCAGACATGTTATAGTTAGGAATTAGCATTTAAAAAACCTTTGAAATTCACTGAAAAAACCATAGGTTTCAGATATGTTATAGTTAGAAATTAGCATTTAAAAAACCTTTGAAATTCACTGAAAAAACCATAGGTTTTAGGGACAGTTATAGTTAGTTGGACATTGCACTCGTACAAAACCCGTGAAATTCCCCCGTTATAGTTAGTTCAGCTAACTATAACTCGCGCCCCGCAATGCACTGCTGATGACGTCACATATTACATCACTCATGACATGGTCAGTGACATCACTGATGACATCACTGATGACATCTCAAATAACATCACTGATGACATCATCCACGTGATAATCTGATGCAGCTCTTCACACCCTAATATAACCTTTGATACACCCAATCTAAATTACAGACTGCCATTCGCAAAACCATAGACACTCCAACACCAATAACTACATACCCACTCACTGATTCTTAGGTCTACACACACACATCCACTCACTCACCCGTACAGTCACTCATACTTATGGTCACTCAGTACAGGACTATCATATGCACTCTTACTCCTATATAGACACTCAAACACCGCCACTCATCCATAGAGGTACTCACACACCTAGTCAGTCATGCAAATAATTAAACACACTGCCATTTACTCACCTATACAGTTATACACACACCAGCTCACTTAATCATACAAATACTAGCACATTGTTACGCTCTTATACAATCACTGATACAAGCACACACTCATCCATACAGCCACTATCACAATCACTCACTCTCGCTTATAGCTATTTATATACTCCAACACACATATATACTGCCTTTCACATATGTAGTTACTCACACATGTACCACTGGGACATACATTCACTCACTAACACACTCTTACACACACTTACCCACCCATACAGTCTATCACAGATGCACTCTTGAAACCATCCACCCAGTGAATCACCCACTCACACATCTATGCACAGTCGCACACACCCCATCCACACAAACACTCAGGCACCCATACAGATACTCAGACAACAAATCAATAACTCTTATAGACACTCATGTAGCTATTCACAAACCCATGCAGCCACTTACACAGCAACAGACAGATACAGACATTCACCCAGTTTAGTCACTAACCCATGCATTCAGTAAGATACGTTTAATCACTCACTTATAGAATTAGTCACGCACCTACTAAATCATCCATACAGACACTTATACACCCACTCATTCTTCAATACGCCTTTCCCTATATATATTAAAAATATTTAAACTTTACAGAAACACACAGTCACTGGATGATGTCATCAGTGATGTCATTTGAGATGTCATCAGTGATGTCATGAGTGATGTCACTGACCATGTCATGAGTGATGTAATATGTGACGTCATCAGCAGTGCATTGCGGGGCGCGAGTTATAGTTAGCTGAACTAACTATAACGGGGGAATTTCACGGGTTTTGTACGAGTGCAATGTCCAACTAACTATAACTGTCCCTAAAACCTATGGTTTTTTCAGTGAATTTCAAAGGTTTTTTAAATGCTAATTTCTAACTATAACATATCTGAAACCTATGGTTTTTTCAGTGAATTTCAAAGGTTTTTTAAATGCTAATTCCTAACTATAACATGTCTGAAACCTACGGTTTTTTCATTGAATATATATATATATATATATCACCTCCATGTTTGCCCCAAAACACAAGTCGCACTCCTCTGCAGGTTACAATATTCATTTATTTTAGCAGGAGTTCTGGCATTTCACTATGAAAATAGCTTTCGTCCCAGCCTAACGCGTTTCGGACCCTCCTGGCCCTTGATCACAGGCTTAGTTTGGCTCCAACACTCTCTTTTCCGGTCCTCTTATTTGCATGCTAAGTATCATTATTGCCTTCCGTTAGGCCTCTTTGGTAAGTTTTGATTATACTGCATGTTGGGACTCGTAGTTTCAGAAAGTCAATTATTCCCCCTCAGTGGGTGTGTTTTGCCAAACTTGCAATTCTTGTACAGTTTAAAACCCTCCAGTGGGCCTCTCAAGGTTGCGTGCCAGAATTAATTAGTGCTGACCTGCTGTTCCGCATGAATTGGCTCCGCTCGATTCCGAACCAAAGCGGACCCACAACTTCATGAAGTTCTGCAGCACACATAGAAACAGCAATATTCCATTAATGATTGTTTATGTGCAGGAAGGTGTCCCTTCCTGCAAATAAACAACCTGTGGAATCTGTGGAATGCAGCACACATAGAAGTAGCAAATTGCCATTATTGATTGTTTATGTGCAGGAAGGTGTCCCTTGTTTATGTCCAGGAAGGAGTCCCTTGTTTATGTGCAGGAAGGGACACCTTCCTGCACATAAACAATCATTCTTTGCGATGCAGGCACCCTTGCAGTATGGTGCAAGGGTGTCTGTGTTGGCGCTAGGCAGCTATTTTTAGCGCCAGCACTAGGGAAAACACAGGGGTGCGCTGTATTGTTGTAAATATGGCGCATCCCTACGTTTTGGAAATGGCAGAGCGCTGTGCTGCATGATTTGCCGCAGCTCCACGCTCCACCATTTCCTTATAAACATGCTCCTGAGTTTTTTCCTCTTTCTTCACACAATCCTTTCTGCTTACACTAATGTTATATTACTTATTTTTGAACCGTCCCAATTTTATCCCATTTTAGATGTTTGGGAGATACTTCACAAAGACATGTAAAAGAGTACAGGAGTACAGTTTTATGTTCTCTAAAATACCTTTGTGAATAGACCCCAATGTTTTGTACTTTGCTTACAAATTGACTTAATTCCTACAATGTTGCATAAACAATTGTATTCTCAACTTTGTAGAAAATGTCCCTAAACAAATTGTTGTAAACAGATGGGCCAACCAAGAATAGATTAGTAAGCCCTGCCTGTGCACATATTTTGAACTTTTCGATTCCGTTTAATTTTTTAGAATTCAAGATCCGATATAGTAAAAATGCGAAGGTAAGATGATAGAAGTGATTCGAGACAACTGTTGCTAAAATTTGTCTGAATCCACTCAGGTTGACTTTAGCTTTTATGTTTCTGTGGTATAGAACAGAAGTGACCCTGATAGCAGTGCATTTAAGGAATTCTGAGTATAATGCTATTAAAAGCAACACTAAGGTCTCACCTACCAGAGATTTCAAACTCTAGTTGCGAAAGACCTGATACGCACTGACAGTGGGCTTAAGGCCTATTCATCGGTTGGCTTTATTGTCACTTTCATTTACTTGGTTCTTATTTGATGGCTTGCCTTCTTCTTCTACTTGTATCCCTCCACGAGAGTGCATATGCTTTCATGCTCTCTATTTCATGTGCTGCTTTAACCCTCAAATACTGCCGTCTCTATTCAACAGGTCGTGTTGCTCTCCATCCAATCCAGCTTGTCTGTAATAGCCACTGGGATATGTTTGCTGTGGTGTGGGTGAAGAGTAGCCTTTAAGTGTTGTTTTTTTATGTATTGCATTCCACATATTCCATGAAAGCACAAACTTTGGCACGCAGGCTTTTATGGTGCTGAGGGAAGGGCCATCTGCTGCAGTCACTCAACTACCTGTCTGAGGCAGGAGGTGTACTTAGCATGATATTTTACTGTACACCCATAAATCTGCTACTCGGGCTACGGCAGTAGAGCAAGTGGCTGAATCCTGTGGAAAATAAATTAGGCCTTGGGAAGTGTTTCACTTCACATTCTGACACTTTCTTATTCTTTTTTAAATCTATTCAATGTTCCCTGAGCAAAAAGTAACCAAGCCATTTATAAGAACTGAAAATAGTACATCCAATGTCCAGTTTAGAGATACCATAAGATATGCGTTTGATTTTTCTCCAGTGTTTTGAAATGTGTGTTTCTTTCACTTTATCTTTTCTTTTACTTTTTTTAAACAAAACTTTATAGATGAACATTGGCAAAGCCAACAGCTCTGTGCTTGCATTAACGGTGAACCTATTGGGTTTCCCAGTGCTTGTTTGTATATTGCAGGTTAGAAGTAGTACAACACATTTGGAAACATAGTAAATACACTAAAAATAATAAAAGTACACAATGTATTGATTGTAATCATATCTACTTACATTTAATGGTCATGACCATTATAGGTGACGTCAATAAAATGCACACCATGACCCTTTTTGTCAATGTATGGTTGCTATCATCCTATTATCATCACCCACTAGAACTGTTAAGTAACCTCAACTGTGCACATGACTGCACCAAATCACACACACCTCTGGCTCCTAAATTAGCAAATGTCCTGTTTCCAAGTAGCCAAGTATCTGAACCGGCTTCCAGGATTACACCCAGGACCCTGGAGGGGACAGCTGAAGGTGCAGGATGGCAAAGAGAAGGCATGTCTATGCTTTGCTTTGTGGACCTCTGGTGCACCACACCCTGGTGTTTTGACTTTAAAACTGAATCCTGCCACACTGAGTGTATCAGTGCTGTCCCAGTGAGGTTAGTGGTTGAACCGGCAGGTCTTGGACTGTTTACAGAATTACAGGTGGAGAGTGGTCGCTTTTAAAGTGATTGTGCCTCAGAAGGAGGCAATGGGAGGCTTTGGGAACTTGTGGCAGAAAGGGGAGTTGGTTGGTACATGGCTAACTATGAAAGGAAGTCGGTTGCCATGGCGCAGTTGTTCTGCACAGCGGGCCATGAATAATCAGATCCATTACACCATAGACATGAGTGATGAGCTCAGGCAAGAGAAACCAAGCATTGGCACCGAGGACCGCTTTGAACTCCAGCGAGGGATGCATGTGACATCACAGTCCGAGGGCAGCCTCAGTGAAGAAGCTCGCGGGAAGCCAGCGGCAGATTTACTGCTTGCCTTTTAGACGGCGTCTCCCGTCTGCAGGCACTGCACAGTCTACGACTGCAAGCACAGCCGTGATGAGATGCAGTCACTCACTTACACTTACTGCCACCAACATCAGTCTTGTGGAACAGACAGCTCCTAGTGTGTTCTTTTTGTGCGCTCGCTCTCTTTTCTCACACACGCACTCAGCAACTCTCTCAACATTATTCCTCTCAAGGGCCGATTGCAAAAGTAACCGTACATATTCTTCTCCGAGGACCACTCGCGGCCTCCGAGAGCCAACGATGCCTGGGAGAGCTCAGACAGAGCGGGCGGAGCAAGAGGGAGGGAGTAAAGTGACGGGTGGGGCGCGTTGTGCCTGCCTGCAGCCCTGCCTGCTTTTGGGACGGCCCATCCGGACTGGATCACGGCTTGTTTATATAACACGCCTCGTGAAGATAAGAAAGTGCTTCACGACAGACGTAAACCAAGCCATCCAGTCCGGAGGGGCCGTCCCAAAAGGGGAAAGGGCGGCAACAAAAAACCCTCATTTCAAATGGCAGGCCACCGTTTAGCATAAAGGGTGACACCAGCCACTGAAAATGAGGGGCGGGGCTTGAAGCCCCCCTTCTGAAATCCCTCTCTCACAATATCTCTCCCCAGCGAGCAGCGCATGCGCTGCAACACTAGGCGAGACCTAAAAATTAATCACTGAGCAAGTAGCAACATGTACCCCCACAGCCCTCCCCAAAAAACAATACAAACCAGGCAAACTGCGGCCCATGCTCATAACATCCTACACAAGAACACCAAATTAACTGCTGCTCAGGAGAAGGCTCAGATTTTGCAGACATCTGACCTGACCTGTGCTTTGTGTGGGCATCAAAATGTAGCCAACCACCTAACCTTGAGAAAAAATAACTTTAAAACATACTCTTTGAGCTTTCATTCCTTCTGAAAAGGAAGCATTTTTGAACTGCTCACTCCGCAGGGCTATATTATTAATGCATAGTTCAGTCATTCAGCCATTCAGCCATACATTCATTGTTCTAAGTATCATAGCCTTAGAATATTTCTGTCAGAAAAACTGCGAATAATGTGTTCTCGTCTTAAAGATGCCTTTGGAAACTGTACTTTTCTTTATTAATAGGGGCATTTAAATATGCATTTTCATGCAATCTTTCATCTCTTTTTCTTTCTGCACCGCAAACTTACATTTTATTCTAGTTAAAACTTGGTGGCTGCTGGAAACAATTGTATTTGGACTCTTTTCGATCTGGGTGCCTGTAATTTGTACTGCACCATTAGGATCATTTAATAAATCTACTGTGAATGACTGCTCATTTCTCTTTGGTGACAAAACTATTGCCATTTACTGCTGAATTGATTAGTTTCAGAACATTATGTAAACCTTAAATAAACCTACTTTTCAGATGGGGTAATTATGTTGAAAAATGAATGTTCCTCTGGACCACTCATGTTTTAAAAAAACGGGGGTACTATTTACCTAATCTTGTTCCACTGCTGTTGGAAATATTTTCTTAGTGTTAGAGTTATTATCTTGCCACTCTCTTCCTCGTGTCGTACATATCAAGAAACTATATTAAGCCTACAGAAGATGCACAAGTAAATTCAGCAAAACAAGCTAAGTGCAATATTGCTATGCAAACCTGCAGCAGGGCCCGGCTTTACCAGCGAGAATCTAATGCTAATCCCTCTTCAATTTGCATGGTGGTTTCCTTTATACATACTTCAGGCGAGACTACGGGTGACAGAAACCGAGACTCAAATTAGCAGGTGCACAGCTTTCATATAAGAAAAGTGAAAAAGGACCATGAAAAAGATTTAAAAACACACAAACTCCTAGACACTGAGATAGTCATTTGTGAATCCTTATCAGTGTCAAGCAAAAGAGTGACGCTAAATACATCAGAAGAGAGAGTAGTACAGGCTGTATACAACATGGGCACAACACAAGAAAGCAAAATTGCAGTAAATGGCTTCAGCTATTATGGTTGAATTGATTTGATTTAGGGGTTTTGTAGATCGCTCCTATGCCCGGAAGTGAAGCTCTAATTAATTGGTATGTAGCCACGTCTTTAGGGTTTTCCTAAAAGTCAAAAGAGTTGCAGCAGATTTTATACTATGAGGCAGAGTGTTTCAGTGTAAGGCAGCACCTCTGATGAAACTACCACCTCCTCATGAACCAAACTTGTGAGAGGGGACCACCGGATTTCTGGAGGTACTGGAACAAAGAGCTCTGCCTGGAATATACCACCTAAAGTTCCTCGTTAGGTAGTCTGGACCTATACCATTCAGGGATTTAAATGCTATGCATAACAAGATAGTATGGGGGATATTCTCAAGAACGTGGGATAATCATCGCCAAAATAGGTTAACGCAATTTTTCATATCGCCGCCTATTGCGGGAAAATAACGCTGTGTTAACATCGTATTCTCAACACGGCGGTAACATGCAATAGTTTCCCGATAACGCGTCAAATGTCCGCGATAAAATTACTGGGACGGCGATAAAAATCTAAAGCCGAACGTGAAAAAAGTGGCGATGGGCCCAACCGCGATAAAAAAATCAGCGATAAGCTGCGTAAGGCCTGTAATTCACACACGTCAGGCGGGAAAAATCACTAATAAAGCAGAAAAAAAAACCACAAACAAAACCAAAACAACTGCGAAGCACAATGGAGGTAGCCGGAGCAAGTACAGAGGACAACCAGAACCCCACAAGCCCCACAAGCCTGGGATCTCGGGGTCAAGGAAGGGCAAGGAGAAGAAGAAGAGGAAGACGCTGTTCAGTCCGCAGGAAAACAGGATCCTGATAACGGAGGTGATAGAACACCATCAACAACTGTTCGTCACCTCAACTGTGTCATTGGCAACAAAAAATGGAATTTGGCAGTCCATTGTGGACATGGTGAATGCAGTCGGAGTGCTGAGGAGGACAATGGAAGAGGTCAAGAGGCGCTGGAATGATGTGAAGCGCAAAACCAAGCAGAAACTCGGCAACAACCAGAAGGCAGCAATGCAGACTGGAGGTGGGAGTCCAGCGCCACATGAGGAGCTGGATGAGATGGAGGAAATGGTGTCCATAGTCATCAGTGTGGAGACGGTGGCAGGAGTTGTTAGACCGGACACTGCTCAACATGACCTGACACAACAGCAACAGGGTGAGTAACGACAAGGGACTGGGTGGACGGGGCGAGATGGGCACAATGGCACACATGCACAATTTAGAATAGCACAGTGCACACCCACAATGACTCTGGATCATGTCCCTGATCCCCTTGGCACACTGCAGCACACCTAGAAACAGCAAGTAGGCCCCCGTCAACTATGTGCCCAGAGGGCGCCCTTCCCACACATCACCAATCTCATAACCAACACATGCACATGTGCCAAACCCAGCAAAGCGGCGTGTCTGTGATCCACACTGACAATGCAAGTGACACTGCATGACGAATAGCATGGCTGCAGTCAATATATCATGACATGTTGCACGCCACGACACTGAGGTGGCTGAGTGTGGACCACATCCGTAAAGGAGCAGGTCACACTCTGACACATCCACGTGCACAAACAACCCCTGACGTCAACAACACATCTGCGGACAAACCATGCCCCAGAGTCCCAACTCCCACCAAGAGCCCAATTTACCCAAGTATGCAACATCTCAGCACTGTATAAGCACAGAAGTCAAAGGCACACCACCTGAAAGGGACAAGGGGCAGCAAAATCAGAGCTGCAGGGCCGACTCTCCCAAAATGCAGCACAAACACATAGCATTCAGAGCACATCAACTTTGACAACAATGTGGTACAAACTGCAACACGTTCACAACAGAACAGAGGACACAACTGGTGCCGCTTGTGTGCAGAAACTGGCCAATCACATTTGGCATAGCAGGAAAATGTGAGATGATAATGTACAAGTACAAACACACATCCGTGATATTGTCGAAATGTCCACTGTCCCGCATCAAATAGGCAGCTCCTCCCAAACAGTCACAATGTACATTGTCATGCAGTCTGTATGTAAAGTCTGTATGTAAACTTGTACAATGCGTCAACATACATGTGAACACAATGTTAAACTGTATCTCCCCTTCACATTGCAGAGGGAGAATCAACACCTCCTGCAGAGCAGACCGAACATCTCTTCACTGATGACGAAGAGGACCTCCACACCTTCGACACCGACGCCCTCCAAGAGCTCATGGACAGCTTCAGCACCTCACCTCCAGGAGCAGGGCAGCCCAGCTGCATCGAGGAGACCTCACCCCCTGCACAGACCACACAGCAGGAAGCACCCACCACCACGGCTGTCTCCCAGGACCCCCACGAACAACACATGGCCTTCCAAAGCCGTGTGTTAGGGTGCCAGTAGAAGATGGCTGATCAGGTGCGGGTGAAGTTCGACCTCATGGCAGCCAAACTAGATGCCATATGTGGGTGTCTAAGTCCCATCAGGGACCACTTACAGTCCCTAACGGACACCCACAGTCCGCTCCATGCTCTCCAACGATCCATGGCTGACATCGCTGGGGTCCTGACTCTGAGACAAGGACAACTGTCTAGTCAGAGGTGCTCCAGCGATGTCAGCCGGGAGTTGGGACACATGCGGACGATCATGGAGAACAGGGAGCGGATGCAGGTGGAAAGAATGTTTGCCACAGCTGCACACCAGCGAGATGTAGCTGGGATCTTCCATGCCCTGCAGACCCTCATCAAGGCATTGCTGCCACAAGGCCTGGCGCCGATGAATGCTGCTGCTGCTTCTACATCCACATCTCCGCCCCCTGATGTGTCAGTGACACACAGTGCTGCAGACAATCCACCTCCGGCCACTGATGTGTCACTGCCACACAGTGATGCAGACAAAACAACACCACCCACATGTGAGGCACATGAAACATCAGAGGACGAAGATGCGGATGATTCTGCCTTAGTGGTAAGAAGGAAGCAGTAGCATTCATCTCCGCCATATGGCCTGTTTCTGCTTGGTTCTGCCCGCTGCATCATCACCTTCCACTGTCCCCCGATGCACTCTGCGACACTCACCTTGGACCTCGACATGGACTGCCATATTCTGTTTGGTTACCAATGACACAGCAATCAGACTGCGGACTGAACTCTTCCTCTTCCGATGAACTTGTCATTCCCTAAAGGACTCTGGCTGGCCCTCTTCAGGGCAACAATGTAAAGTGAGGTTTGCATGGCTCTGTACTGCTCCATCTTCAACACTCCACTGAATGTGAATAAAACATTCAAATTCACACAGATGTGTCATGTCTATGATCATTCAAGTATGAAAGTATGGATGAATGTAGGGTCAGTGATTCCCCCTTACGTCCATGTTGCTCATGTTGTGGGACTTGAGTCACAGGGTGCAACATTGCCTATTGCGGTCCAGGTGGCGCCGACACTACAACAGAGACACACGCATTAGATACTTTCTTGTCCAGCCCAGAACTGAACCACACCCAGAGCCCCAGGCTCATTGTTCACACCCCTACGCTGGACTGGCATACGCCAGCCCAGCCCACTCCACTTACGCTTACAGGGGGGGGGGACAAAGCTACATGTCCCAGGTCTTCCCTGTAGTGATCTGCTGATCACTGGTCTAGTTGTCAGCTTGCCACAGCCACTCCCTGAGGGCTGGTTTACACCCACACCACACCCATCCAGCACAGGCGTCACAGGACATGTGACCCTGCCAATAAAAGGGGCCTACCACATCACATTCCCCACTGCCAGAGGTGGCATGATGGCGTCCGCCCCACGAGACTCAATCATAAAGGGTCCATGACTTGTGGCGCACTGGGTTAGTGGCACCCAATGCACTGCGGTCGGCACGGGCCTACCGCCATGGGACGGTGACTTGCGGTGCACTGAGGTAGGGGCACGTGAAGAGCTAAGCGGGTGTGCAGCCTGCGATGATGCGTAGACCTCGATACGCCATCCTGCCAATCAAGATTCGATTTGAATTGAGAGCCCTGCTGGACCGCAGTGTACGCCGAAGGCAGCAGTCAACACACATATGACTCCGCGGTGCGGTGCCGCAGGGTGCGCTGGGGGCCTGTGGCGCGGAATCCAGCGATCGGCTGAGGAGGTTGTACCGGCATGTGGTGGGCCCTCTTGGAGACACGCCGGTGGCGGCAGGTGAGCATTGAGGCCTGGGTGCGCAGGGGCGGCCAGTCATCGCTGGGCGGCGGACCGGTCTGGGGACCAGGGCTGGGGTGCAGCAGGCACACAGGATCACGCAGGCACCACCGGTCACGGCGGCGGCCTCGTGGCTGGGTTGGGGACGCCGCCCTGGCAGACACGACCCTGCATGCGATGACGAGATGTGCGCGGGTTGGCTTGGGAATTAGCCACCTCGTCTCCAGTGTAAATCTGGCAGTTGAAGGTTGTCGGCCACGTGTGTGTAGGCCTATGGACAGGATATGGCGGACACAGAGACACACGCAGCAGTTACTTTGGTGGCCATCCCGGAACTGAACCACGCCCAGAACCCCGGGCTATTTATTCACAACATCCACCGGACAAGGCCACTCCGCTCACGCTTACAGGGGGGGACGACAAAGCTACATGTCCAAGGTCTTCCACACTGCCTGGGAAGTTTGCGACGATATTCGTGAACAGGCCCCGGTGGTCCACTTTTGCCTGCACATTGATGGAATGCGTGTGGTTTCTGTTGCGGTTATTGTGTGCAGTGTCGGCAGGGGGCACAAGTAGTACATGTGTGCAGTCAATTGCCCCAACACGTGCGGGAAGCCAGCTATGGCGTAGTTCCCTTGCTTGGTCTCCAGCTGTTCCTGCGCAGTGTGGGGGAAGTGAAGGTGCAGGGGTATCAAGCTGATACAAACCGTGATGCTTACAGGTATGATAAATCCTGCATAATCAGATTGTAACAGAAGTTTGTGTGGTCGTAACCTTCCTTTTCTTTCCTACGAAGGTTACGACCACACGTACTTCTGTTACGGTCTTTTTATGCAGGATTTATCATACCTGTTAGCATTCCTGTTTGTCCAAGTGCAATACACTGTACCAGATTACGTTTGTGACTATACGGACGCTTGACCATTGTCGCCATTTAACCAACAGGTTTCTGAATACTGACTTTCGGAATATGGAATTGTATTGGGGAGTTCCCGCAGCATATGCAGTTAATTGAATCCACACGTTGCCCTGATGAAGTTCCCCGTTGGGAATGGAACGCATTGGCTGAACTTTTCGTATTGTTGATTTATGTATTTGTAATAAAGAACTGTTTTTAAACTACTGTTGACTACTGGACTTCATGACCTCGCGCACCCCCATTTCAGTAACTACAATCTTGGATCTGGAGCACAGAGGCGTCAAGCAACGGCTGGTGTTGGGGTTGGTTGCGCAGGAACACTATGAATTGGAACTAGCGTGTGGTGCGGATACAGGGGCCCACCGTTGCTTTTGTGGACATGCATCCAAGACAGGTGTGAGGAACTTTGATAGGGCTGGCTGTGAGACTCCTCCGACTCTGGCAGTTGTTGGTTGAAAGGTACCAGAGGCCAACAGGTGCAGCATAGCCAGCAGCTTTGTCTGCGGAGGGATGTTGGTTCTCCGCTGTGTTGGTACCGTCAGCCTGTGGGCAATGTGGGTCAGGATGAGGAGGGTGGTTGTCCTTTTGAGCCTGTAGTGGGCAATGGCATCCTCTGGCGTTGAGTGTCTGAGGCTGGTGTGTTTTAGGAACGTCCGCTGTCTTCTTCTGCGCTGCCTAGGTGGTAGTCCGGGGTGGGGGGCTGGCCCGGGGGTGGAGTCCTGGGGGTTGTGGCGGTGGGTGTTGTGGCCCTCTTGGGTCGCCAAGCTGCATGATCATTGGCTCCATGGCATCTGTTGGTCTTCAGATGTGGCTCTGGGCTGGGCTCCCTTTCTACTGCTGGTTGTCGTCCTGCTTAGCACCAGTAATAGGCAGGTGTTAAATCCCTGCTGCTAAAGCGCCTTATCGCCTGTTTTTGGATCGCTTTTCCGATCTGGCTGGTCATTAAGAATATCGCGAAGTGGTGTTTTCGTGTGTTTTTGCACGGGAACGCCTACTCTGCATATCATTAGCGTTAGTTGTCGCTCTCATCCGTGGCGATGTTTTTTGCGGCAGCTATCGCTGGAAAACTGGCGATATCAGCAGTTTGCACCAGCTTGTGAATAGGGCGAAAAATCTATCGCCACTTTTGCAGCGCTAAAGTGCCGATATATGAGAATATGCCCCTATGTTTTTCCCTGGGAGCCAGTGGAGTTCATTAAAAGCTGCGTTGCCGTTTAACGGCATTTTAGCAGCTGAATTTTTCAGGGTTTGTAATTTAGCTAGTCGTCCCTTTTGTACTTTTAAGTACAGTCCATTGCAATAGTCAATATGAGAAGGAACCAATGCTATGACTACTATCTTTAGTATCTCAAATGGAATCAGATAGAAAATCTTTTTTATGGTTTTTAAAACTGTTGGAAAGTGGATTATTAGTAGAGGCAAATATATATATCTGCCGCTGGCAATAAGGCCACTGACACAGTATAGGGCTCAGATTAGGTCTTAAAAAATTATTCCCATGCTCAACCCTTGGAAGCTTGGCTGCGAGCAGGCAGGCTTAACCTCAAAGACAGGTATGTAAAGCATTTAAAAACACCAATTCAGTAAATGATTTAGACCAAATGCCTAATAAAAATCCAACATGAATTTATAAACATGGGAAATATTTGTATCTTTAAAATGACACCAAAATGACAAAAATCCAATGTAGGGAACCAGAGATATGAATTTTCAAAGATTTAGCATTATCTATCACATAGAAACCTATAGCGCCTTATCAGGACATCTGGTCGTGATAGACCAGGTCAAAGTCAAAGTTTCAGGCCGACCGCGATGGAACCCTGGGCGGCTACCCCTCGCGGTAGGTCTCAGTCAAAGTTTTTACCTTCTGACTTGGAAACTTTTCTGGAGCTTTTCTTCCAGGGGTCTCACGAAGCTCTCAGCCAGTCCGGATTCGGTGAGGGTTCGCCGGATTGCCTTGCGACTAGCTCCCGGTCAAAAAAATGGAAGACCGACCTCCGGAGCGTTCTAGTGGGACAAACCAAGGATCCAGGCCGACTCACGGTTGAAGGCAGGCGGCTTGGCTTTCGCGGTTGCTCCCGGTCACCTTTTTTTTCGTTCAGACTTAGAAACTTTTACGGAGCTTTTTCTCTCAGAGTCCATCGATGCTCTTCACAAGGCCAGATCCGGTGAGGGTTCGCCGGCCTCAGATTTCGCCTAGTCCCGGTCAAACTCTGGAAGTAGGACCTATGGAGCTTTTCAGCGGGACTAACCTGGACGGCAGGTCGACTCGCGGTTGAAGGCAGGCGGCTTGGCTGACCAGGTTGAGTTGGTCCACTTATGGAGCTTTTTTCCAAAGTTGCTCCAAAGTTCTCCAAACTTCTGGAACTTCTTCTTGAAGTTCCCCAAAGGGACCCAAAGTGTCTCAAACTCACTCCAAGAGTCTGGAATCTCCAAGATGGTCCTTGAAAGGTGAGGACTTCAGTTCCCATAATCCACTTGGACAAAACTCTTACAAATCCACTGGTAGTTCTCCAGGTTGAGGATTCTTGGTGGTGATGTTCCAGGTAAGCTCTGTTAACCTGTAGCTTGCAGGGAGTCCGCTCTTTAGTCCTTTTACAGCAAGGTGTTCCACAGGGCTGTAGTTCTAGATGGTGCAGAAGGTGTAATCTTCAGAGTGCAGGCCTTAGGAAATGCACCTCAAACTTCTCAGCATGGCCCGTCTTGCTTTCTTAAGTTTCAAGCAGCAGATCTGAGAGGCTCTGCCCCTCTCAGATAATTATTCCAATTTCTCTGGGTCAAGCAGGAGGTCACTCCTGTCCAATGGGGTGTAGAGTACCGCCCCAAGGTATGACCACTTCCTGCAGAGTGTGGCACTATTTTGTCCCAGAGTGCACCAATTCTTCCAAATTTATAATGGCTGATTTTTCAGCAGGGAGAGAAGAGCTGGCTAAACACACCCCTAGGATGGCTAATCTCCATAGTCTCTCCCCCTTGCATCTGCTCATTCCTTCCTTAGGCCTAGCATTTGGGTGGGTTCAAAAGAGTAGAGTTGTAAATGACACTGGTGTCTTCCCCTTCCCTTGAAGTCCATTGTTTACGACTCCTCCCCTGCTCTGGCATTCCTGTGTAACAGAATACTTCCCTTCCAGCAGAGCTGGTCAACCCCAGGGGCTCTTTATCACCTCTTTAAAGAAGCCTGGGTAATCCACTTAACTGTGACCAATCAGGACAGACCACTAGAAGGCTTAATCTGGGCTTACAGACAAGAAAGTCTTATAACTTCTTGCCTGTACATTTTAGGAGAAATTCAACAATATCATATTGTTGAGTTTATTAACACCATTCTGGGAAGTCTTTGAATGGCATATTTAGCCTTCTCCTATCGAGAGTTAGTAGTTAATAACTTCTTGCCATGTTAACCTATGTGGCAGGGGATTTGCAATGGGAAAAATGACTTGGGCCATTTAACCAGCACCAGGGCCTATAAAAACGTATTTTATAAGTACTCTGCCTATATCTTCAGGACCCCCCACCACTGGAACACCTAGGGGAGACCTTGGGGGTTCTGAATATGTAGAAATATTTCAGATCCTCCTTGGACAGCACTTTATCACAATGTGGGGATTGAAATGTACAATTTCACTTAACCCAGGGCATTTAAAACTCATTTTATAAGGGTCTTCCTTATAATTACCTGATCCCCCACCCCTGGGACACCTAGGGGAGACCCTAGGGGTACCTAACATGCTCAAACATTGTAGGTTATCCATTTTTAAGTGCCCCAAACACCAAAGTCGAGTTTGGGCACAATTTACTTTTTAAAAGCAGTCCTGCAACACAGAGCCACATTTAATCGGACCTCAGGCTTCAGCAGTGCACACATGCAAGTGCAGAATGGGCTGCTGGCCTCTAAACAGCCATGCCCCATTATATACTAGGGACTGAGAGGTAGTTTTAATCCCCCTGCCCTATTATGTACTAGGGCCCTATAGGGGTCATGCCAATCACAGGGGTACCCCAACCAATAGTGTACCCTGCTGTATGTAGGTGTTTTCACTGTATTCTAAATGTGTCTCTTTCCGCATAGCACTAGCCCTGGGCCTGGTTTGGCAGAGCCCAGGGTCAGTCAGAGCCAGTTACCACCAGTACAAGTCAGCAAAAAGTTGGGGGATACCCAGGGCACAAGATGTCTTTCCAACAAAAACAAAGAAGGATGATGAGATGACTGCATTCACCTGGTTCTTATACGTGAGCCTATTATCAAGAGTGACACCCAAGTTTTTTACTTTTTTTGTAGGGACTGGCAAAGTCCCTAATTCTTGTGGCCACCAAGATGAGGACTAGATGGATGTATTGCGCCCGAACAACATCAATTCTGTCTGGAATGGGTTTAATTTAAGGCAATTACTGCCTATCCAATCACTATCCGCAGACATGTAGTTTTGAAAGGTCTCATGTATGCTATGATCAGATTTAGAAAGTGATACCACTATTTGGGTATCGTTAGCGTAGGACACAAATGAAAACCCAAAGGATTTAATAAGGGCAGCCAAGGGATGATGTATAGATTAAATAATGTAAGACTTAGCAATGAGCTCTGCGGAACACCACAGGGCAGAGTATATGATTCAGATATGAAATCGTCAAGAGTCGCTGATTGTATCCTGTTAGCCAGAAAGGAATGAAGCAAGCACAAGGCTGTGTCTTTAATCCCCAGCTTCCTCAACCGGTCGATCAAACAAGAACGATCGACCATGTCGAAGGCAGGGGATAGGTCCAACAGGATAAAGGCTGCTCTGTGGCCCCTATCGAGTAGAGGCCTGATTTCCTCAGTGGCCACAATGAGAGCTGTTTCTGTACCGTGACCACTATGGAAACCAAACTGAGTCACATTAAAAAGATTGTTTGACTCAATAAATGATGTCAGCTATATATTCATAGCTTTTTCTGCCAATGTGACCAGAAGGGGAGGCCTGGATAGGGGGTGATAATTGATAACATCTTGGGGATCATGTTTAGACTTTTTATGAGTGGTAAAACTGAGGCCTTTTTTCCGAAGCATCGGAAATACATCTGTAGAGAACATATTGTTAAAAATGTTCATTAGCTGTTTTGCAATGCTATCTGGAATAAGCTGGATCATAGATGGTGGGCAGGGGTCTACTGGAGATCCTGACTTTGTAGTGACAATCAGCTGACTTACTTGTTCCACTGTCAGACAAACAAATTCTTTAAAAGCAGTAGAAGTCTTGTAAGTTGAATCCTCAATGTTCAACAACTGGCCACTATTTTGGCTGTGAGCAGTGAATCCATCGTAGCTGTCCTGAACCTTCTTTTGAAAAAAAGTAGCTAATGAAATACAGAGGGCCTGATTGTGTTCAACTGATTTGAGACTGGTTCAGAGGTACTGTTTATAACCGTGCAGTAAATAGTTCCTTAGAGGAGTTTATTGCTAGTTTGATTTTTTGTGTGAAGTATTCTGATTTATCCTTAGTAATAAGTCATTTGTATTTTGCTAAACATTGTTAATATTTTTCTTTTTCAGCTAAGCTGTATTCTTTCCTCCACACCCTTTCGTGCCTTTGACAAAGTTGTTTACAGGCTCAAGAGTTTTCATTAAACCAGGGAGCCGAAGGTGTTGAACTTTTAGATAGTCTGGACTTAATGCGCACTAGAGAATTAATTGCAGATTGCAGCCATTTTTCATAGTACTTTGATGCAGTTTCAGGATCTACATATAGTCCTGATTCTAATAAAGAAGACCTTAAGTCAGACTCTTGTCATTTATGCCACAGACTGGCAGTTTTTGTGTTACTAATGACACAGTTGGTGATGCACTTAAAAAGATAGAGATGGCAAAAATGATAGCTTTCTGGTCAGACCAGGTCAGGATGAGAGCCTCAATGAATTTTAAGTTCAAATTATTAGTGAAGATTCCATCAAGAGTATGACCTGCTGAATGAGTTGGTCCCCACACAATCTGCAGCATGCCAAAACAGGACATAGTATCGAATGAATCCTCAGCATCCTTGTCAGTACGATTATCTAGGTGATCATTAAATCGCCTAGAATAGTGAAATATCTTGAAAAAATGTAGATCTAGTTCCAGGTGGGCAGTATACCAGAATCCCAATAAAGGATCGTTTTTTTGATAGTTTGATGTTGAAAATAAATACTTTACATCCTTGTGAGGTTAATAGTGAACATGAGGCAGCAAACATATTTTTCAGAATTATAGCAAGTCCGCCACCCGTCTTCTGCAATCTATCTAGTCTATGAATCATATAGCCCGGGGGAGTGGCTGTAATCAAATCAGGGCCAGATGTAGAGTCTGCCCAGGTTTCTGTGACAAACGCTACATCAATATGATGACTATCTAAGAAATCAGCAAATTCAAAAGCATGTTTGACCAGGGATCTGGCATTTATTAAAATGCACCGTGTATCAGGACATGCACATGTGGCTTCTATGAAGTTGGTTAGGTGAACCACAAGCTTTGCTGTTTCAGCATGTAAGGCAGCAGTGTATACAAATATTGGTATTTAAATTTAACTCTAAATCAGGGGTAAATTTTACCAACTTGAACTGCATGTAGTTCGTCTCTGTTGTAAACAATCCGTTGCGGTAGCTGGGAGGGAAAATGAGCAGGGGGATGGGCACTGTCTTGGTTCGGACAGGTGTAGATGGGCTTGCCTTTGGTGATTTTAAAGAACATTTTTTGTACAGTTTCTCACATTTCCTACCTATATGAGCTGGGTTATCACCATGAGGCAGGGACCCTACTGTGCATCTAGCCCCACCCCTCCACCCGTTTTATTACCTTCCTCTTTCTTCTTGTGCAATTAAATGACATACACCACATTTATCCCTCCTTTTTCATATATCTTATTTCTGACATACTGGCTGTTACCAGAGCTCAATGTCAGTGGATGGGCCTTTATGGATGGTTAGTGTGGCTTTGGTGTTGGTTCCCTGAGTACAGGCGAAGGAGCCATTCTCGACACAAAAAGTTCTTCTGCTTCTTTATCAGAAGCTCAAATCCGGATCACTGACAGAATATTGCAATATCGAAAAAATATTGGAAATTAAATATCGATAAGAAAAATATCGAGAACACAAATATTGTTAAAAATATCGTGTTTTTCCTATATTGAAAACAAAAATATCAGAAACAAAAATATTGGCACCTCTAAATAAAAATATATGTAAAAAATATTGATTCACACAATATTGGCTACAATGTTATCACCAAAATAATCATTAATAAATACATGAAAAACACTTTTTACATAAAACAATTACTTCAAATAAACCCAAAATATTTTATATACATATGTAAATTAAATAAAATGTATCACATCAACATAATCTTTACCATTGAACCCCAATCAATTATATAACTAAAATGATAACAATACAGCCCCAAAAATTAGTATTACCAACAAATATTTAAACAGCAACCTAAATATGAATATATATATATATAATAAATACATTTATATTCAAAAGTATCAAACTATATATCATACATCAAAAATAAAACCTAAATTAGCATTTACCATAGAAGGGCAGACCTAATAAAAAAAATTAAAAGTAAACTAAACAAACCAATAAAATATATCTATGAACAATTTTAACCAATAAAATCAAACAATTAAATCACAATATAAAAGGAAACTGATTCAAACAACTAAGGGGGTCATTACAATAGCGGGCGGATCGCTACTGCCCGTATGGCGGTGGCGATCCGCCCGCCATTTTCCACCGCCCGCCTACCATTTACCCCCGCCAAATCACGATGGCGGTGGGGACGCCATCGTACAGGCGACCGTGCGGAAAACGGGTTTAATATGGTGGCGGTGTCTGTGAGACACTGCCATCCATATTAGGATGTAGGCGGTGAGGAGCCTTTTCATGGCGGCATTTCCGCCATGAAAAGGCATGCGGTATTCGCATTTGGGGGCCCATTGCGGGCCCCCAGGATGTTGGGGGGTGGGGGGTGCACATGGGGGATACCTATGGTACCCCCCTGCATTTGCATGCACAAGGTGGCAGGCACTGCGCGGTGCCTGTCACGTTGTGCATGCAATAGCACAACATGCATTTTGTACATTGCGGCGGGTGCTGCTGACAGCACCGCCCGCCGCAATGTACAAAATGCGGGATGCGCCCGCCAGTGTGGCGGGCGCATCCTAATGTGCCTGGCGGGACCGCCGCGACTTCGGCGGGCGGTCCCTGGCTCCGTTGCGGTGGCGGGCGGACAAAGTCCACCCGCCATCGTAATGGACCCCTAAATACTTATAAAATGACAAACAATGCAAGATGAGGAAACTCTGCCAAATTCTCTCACCAGACCAATAAAGAAGAAATATATACTACATCTCAATAACTACCTAACCAAGGGGCCTATTAGGATGGCGGGCGGACTTTAGTCCGCCAGCCACCCTAGCGGTAACGGGACCGGCCGCCAGACATGCGGCGGTCCCGCCACCCTAATTATGATGCGACTGCCACCGTGGCGGTCGCATCTGGCGATTTAACATTGCGGTGGGTGCTGCTGGCTGCAGCACCCGCCACAATGGTGAAATGCCATGTTGTGCATGTCCATGCACAATGTAGCAGACACCGCGCTGTGCCTGCCACCTTGTGCATGGACATGCAGGGGGGTACCATAGGTACCCCCCAAGTGCACGCCCTCAACCCCCAGGGGCCCGCAACGGGCCCCCAAATCAAATCCCCGCCAGCCTTTTCAATGGCGGCATCGCCGCCATGGAAAGGCCTACAACACCTCACATCCTAATATGGCTGGCGGTGGCTGCTAGGCACCGCCAC
This sequence comes from Calotriton arnoldi, assembly GCA_963921515.1. Lineage (NCBI taxonomy): Eukaryota > Metazoa > Chordata > Amphibia > Caudata > Salamandridae > Calotriton > Calotriton arnoldi. Next base: position 2,164,056 of record CAWUFW010000921.1, on the reverse strand, counting down.
CTCTATTTGGGCCCCTGCTCTGCCCGGCCGGCAATTGTAACAATTGCCGACTGGCGGAAAAGTGGCGGACGCTCTTTGCGTCCGCCGCGATACCCACCACCATCGTAATATGGCGGTGGGTAATTAACGTTACGATGGCGTAACGGTCGCCACCGCCGGCCCGGTGGTGGCGATCGTTACGCCATCGTAATGACCCCCCAAGTAAGTAAAACTTTATATTTAAATTAAAACATAATAGCTATTAAACCAAAAAACGTAAAATAGCAAATTAATATTACAATGCTTTCCAGCGTCTATCTCTTACATAAACTTCCTAAAAGAAAAAACTACAACTTGAAAAAGAGATAAACTGCCAGAAGATAACAAGTATCACAAAGCAGCAAAAATATATAAGAGCATAAATATACATAAATGAATAAAAATCTGTAAACTCACCCAAATAGCGGGCAAAAATAACCCTGATGTTCAGAAACCCCTGTAAACTACCAGCAAATTAACAATTAAAATGAAACTCATTTTTTTCCCATCCAACAGAAAAGAAAGCACTTACTCCACATTAAAACACCCCCAACGACAAACTCGTAATCAGGCCCTTAATCACGTAAGGTACACCTACAGCCAATAAAGTGCATCAACAAAAAATACAAACTGGAAATGTACCAAATATTCTAATGCATGCTATAGGAGGACAACTACAAAAGGTGATGTTGTAATTCATGCAAGAGAGCACAACCATCCCACAAATGTGACAGAAATTGAAGTAAGGGAGATATTGCAGAATATAAAAAAAAGCACTAGCTCCCAGGATCCCCAGGCAAAATATTTAAAAATATACTACTAAGAGTCCCGGATAATGTAACAGGCCAACTACCACCTTTACTCACTTTAAAACAATTGATTGCACAAACTAAAAAAGCCACCAGCGATACCACACCTGCCCCTAGAAAATAGCAAGACATACACATTTAACAATTACAAATAATGAGGAACCATTTCTTTTGCATGACAACCTAAATAATGAAAAACAAATCCTAATATTCTCTATAACCTTTATTACTAAAACTTAGCTACTGTCAAAAGTGGATGATTGATGTGTCCCAAATCATTCACTCCGATATACACCATACATGGTGTATATCAAAACATAAATATCACTTTTATACATGCCCTACTACCAAATAAACAAAGCAGCAAATACTACGCCCTCTTAAACCATATCAAACATGAATCAAATAATTACTACCCCCAAAAAATAATCTTAGACTTTGAGCAAGCCATGTTTCAAATCATTCTAAAAATGTACCCTCACACAGCCATACAAGGCTGTTACTATCATTTCAATCAAAGTATATGGAGACACCCCCAAAAATCATCCCTAAGTGTAGAATATTCTATAGACAGACAATTTGCCTTTGAAATAAAAAAAATGAATGGTAGTATCAGCCTATGTCCCTGTCACAGAGGTAGCCAACCACTACATTGGACTAATAGAAAGTCCTTTTTACCAATATATTGAAGACAAATTTAACCCATAATGGACTATTTCGAAAACACTTGGTGCTGAATCCCTTGGGTCACAGGCGCCAATCCAAATTCCAAATACCATGGTGGAATGTCTGTGACAGCACCTTGGCACAGGAAGCCAATACAAACAATGCTGTGAGAGGGTGGCACAATGCCTTTCAAACCACACTAGGCAGAACCCAACCTACACTTTACAAATTTATAGAAGCATTGCAAAAGAGAAAAGCTACCAACAACTAAGAATGGAGAAATCTGTTAGCTAATTTGCCCCTAAACTTAGCAAGCAAGCCAAAAGAATGTACACATGCTAAAATTTAAAGTCAAACTCTTCTTAAATAACAAAGGAGAATATTACTGGGAAATGATAACGATAGCCAAAAGCAAATTATAAAATAAATAGTAAGCTAACAAAGTCCTAAAAAATATGCCAATTTTTAAACTAACATTCCAAATCTTTTTTATTTTGAATAATAAATAAAACATCTTAATATGTCATTCAAAAAATGAATTCAAATTCCAGTGTAAATATAGACTGATATAATAAAACTATATGTAAATTAGTTTTTAAAAATATGACCATCACCAACAAAGAAAGTAAAAAACGAACTCAATCATCACATAAATTAATTGTAACCAAAAAACAAACAATTCCAACAAAAAATCACATACTAGTTGCACAAACAATAAAAAATCTAATTTTCCATCCAAAAGAAATAAAAAAAATACAACTTACTGTTGTGTAGTTGCAGATCTTTCTCTGTATCCATGTAATAAATATTAACAGTAATCCACAAAAATGGGAAAGATATTGTCCAAAAAGCCCCCCAAAAATGCATAAATAAAACAAATCCAATGGAAATCCCTCACAGCAATAAAGTGACTAGGAACCATAAACACGAAAACGTGTTTTAAAAAAGATACGCTCCAGGAAACTCCAAAAAAAGGAAATAAAATTAAAAAGGCATTGGTTTATTATAAACTAAAAATGATTTCCTTACAAAAAAAAGCAAACTTCCAATGCTCACAGAACATGTTCATAGACAAATCCTGTAGAGTAAATTAAAAAACCCACCTGCAAAACACATTACACTCCCAAAAATACATATCCAAAACAGTAAATTATCAAAACATAACTAACATAACACAATTTACTGTAACATAGCGAAGCATTACAAAAACCCCAAACTACAAACTACTGTAAAACACTAAGGGGCCCATTACGATACCCGGCGTAAATAAATCCGCCAGGCATGGAAGCGGCAAAAATCCGCCCGCACACACCGTCTGAACACCGACCACGCCATTACGATTACACAAACCGAAAACCGCCATCGGCGGAAAGATCACACAAAATACCGCCCGCCATCGTCCGAGTCGGAGTCAAACCGCCCGCCACGGACGGAAACACGCACGACAACACAAAACCGCCCGCCCTCACGGCCGACACACCGCACGTGAAATTACGATCGCACCGCCATGAGCGCGGGAAAACTACAAATATACCGCCCGCCAGCGCAAACTACGCCGATGAGAATCGACACGGCAGAAGCCATGGCGCCCACGTCCCTGCACAGAAACCATCCGCTCACAAAACCAATAGCACACAACATGGCCAACAAGTCCACACAGCAAGGCACGCACAAATACACAAGCACAGTACACATCCCGAAAACACCCCCCGGACAAACAAAAACTACAAAGGCCAGAACCCCAGACACAACACACCTGAAAACAACAGACCATGAGGACACACCCACATAGGTAAGTACAAAAGCAGCACTCCCACAGACCACAACCCCTTGCAACATTGCAAACCAGAGAGGAGAGGAGAGGACACAGTGACACAGCAAGGACAGCAGCACACCACAGAAACGCACACATCACAACCACCACCACCACCACCACCAAACACCGGCACCACAAACCCCCTGCACATTACACAACACACACCGCACCAGCACCACAAACACCATGGCACCACAAAGAATGCCCAAGTTCACGCCCATTGAGCTGACGGTCATGGTCGACGAGATCATCAAGGTGCACCCACAAATCTATGGGAACATGGTCCAACACACACCACTAGCCACCAGAAACAGAATGTGGAACCGGATCGTAGACCAGATCAATGCAGTCGGGACCCTGCCCAGGAACAGAGTCGAAATTAACAAACGGTGGAATGACGTCAAGAGCCTGGTCAAGAAGAAGGAGGGCAAAAACAGAGAGCTGGCTGCCGTCACTGGCGGAGGGAATCCCGCGCTCTTCAAGACCTTCAAAGCGTGGGAGGAGAAGGTGCGAGTCATCATACATCCCGAGATCCTCGCCGGATTAGCAGGGGGAGTGGAGGCTGGTAAGTACAAACTAATGTATACCAGCACACCGCTATGTACTCACATGCACTACCACCATGCCACAGCTCCCAGGGACAAACACCCCCATGTCCAGCACACAATACACGACACACACATGCAACAGACACCACCACACACAGCCCAAACAGAACAACTGTAAGATGCGTGGGGACATGTGTACATTCAGCCAGCCACGTCACCACCAACAGGTCCCCAAATATGCCAGAAGCGCCACAACGAGCACCCACCACACCCATGTGTCCGCCACAGCTGCACAAACCGACAAGTAACAGGTAAGTGGCAGGAACACAAAGTGCAGTGGGTGGGACGGTGGACAGCCCAAGTACAACACACACCAGGCCCCTAGTCCCACAGCACAGCAAGGAGGAGCATCCCCCACACCCCACAGCCACGTGTCAGCCACCGCAGTGCACAACGACAGCCGAAAGGCAGACATCACGGTCCACAGCAATCGGTGTCAGTGGGAGTCCAGCCACCCCCACGACCCACAACACCCCCCACCCCCACAGACCTGCAACATGGAGCACCCCCGCTTAGAGCCATGTGGCATCCAGTACAGTGCACGCACGAACAACCTGCAGGTGGGAAACTGGACAGGGCTGGATTACTGGAGGCATGAGGACCGGCACACGACCAACACATGGGACATGTCACGTAGCAGACAAAAACGCAGCACCGCCCACCGTCACGAACAAGTGAACAATGTGCACACGGACATGAACAACAGACTCACACCCCACATGACCCATCACAGACATAGCAACACCCAAGGAGCCACGTCTGCATACACAAGCCACACTGAAAATAGTACCACACGGCAGCCACTGTGCAACTCATCACACACAACCGAAACACCATTGAAGTCCTGTCCATGTAGCCCCTACTGCCTGTCAACCACACACCCCACAACTACGCCTATGTAAGACAAACAACACTAGACGCAACAGAGCGGAACAACAGAAATGTACACGAACACCACTGAACCCATCAAACACACAGACACACCATGCACATACAACATACCATCCATCCCATCCATCAGCCCCAGTCTCATGAAAGGCATGTCATCCGCACAGCTGCCACACATACAGCAGTCACGCTAAGATACATGCCCATGACCAACCATGTGCCAGAAGTCAATGAAGCGCACGACACACTGTGAGCAACAACACACAACATGGGCCACACCCCCCACGAGCACTGCAGTGATGCACATGGCACAGGGCAGCACGCACACCAAGGAGATGGGACAACTGCAATACGTTGGCTTTCACACACAACCATCACTCACTCATAACGATGCGTCCAATGCCATGTCCAGTAATCACAACAGACAGCAAATATGCAGGCCATGTCAAGCATGCACACACCTCAAACCATGCACTGTCATGCTGCCACAACACATGTCACGTTCGGCACCCATGGCTCACAGCATGTACCCCAAAAGCATATACCCTCCCAAATGCGAATCTGGGGCATGGCCCCCATGTTGCCATATGCGTTCCTAAGCGTTCCATTTGAACCCCAAAAGCATATTCCCTCCCAAATGCGAATCTGGGGCATGGCCCCCATGTTGCCATATGCGTTCCTAAGCGTCCCATCTGAACACCAAAAGCAAAGTACAAACCAGACCCAGGATGGGCCAGGAGCCCGCATACACCAGAGTCACAATGAGTAGGGGCACAGCAACACACCCATCGGCATGGCCAATCCGTCCCATGCCACATGTGCACAGCACACAGTCCCATTGCCAAGCACACACAACTACAAATGCCACAGCCACACACACGCCTCCGGGAAACCCATGTACGAGATTGCACGAACTGTCAATGTCAGACGACAAATACATACTTCGCCAGGTGCAACACAATAACAAATCTCATTCTCTCCACAGGTGACGAACTGCCGGATGCTGGGGATGGAGACAGCAGCCAGCACAGCCAGCCCACAAGCCCCCAACGAGGACACACGGATGTGGAGGATCTCACCTCCTCTTCGGACACGGACCACCAAGCAGGCCCATCTGGTGTGGCAGGGCCCAGCCGCTCCCCAGGACCCCTCCTACCCACCAACCCATCATCCAGGGCTGCTGAACAGTCCCAGCCCCCTGCTGCCACTGTCGTTGCGGCCACACCCACGGTCATTGCGGCCACACCCACGGTCATTGCGGCCACTACCACTGCCGCAACCGCCACCATCGCCGCACCGACCACCACCGCCGCCACCACCACCACGTCTTCGCTGGCACCAGCCCCAGCGCAGGTGGTGGCCCGGCCGACTGGATCCACCCTGGGAGCCACAGCGAGGACCGTGGTGAGCAATGTGGCTAGTGGGCAGGCCGGTGGCAGCAGGACTGGTAGGAGGAGCAGGGTCAGGGAAACGCCAGCCTCCCCTGGGAGCCATGCCCTGCCTCAAATGGCCAGAGTCCTTGGGGCCTATGAGGAGGCCCAAGAACAATGGGTCAGGTCTGCTTCAGACACGCGGGAGGTGCTGGGGGTGCTGAGGTCCATGGACGCCCGTATAGGTCAACTCGTGGACCTCATGGGCCAGCTGGTGGTGGCGGTGAGGACACGGCCAGGGATAGCAGCTCCCCCTCCGCCACCACCTGCCGGGGCGCAGGGTCGAGCAGCAGTGTCCAGTTCCCCTGCGTCCACAGCCAGTGAGCACACCTCAACCACCAGCATGTCGCAAGCAGGCACCCCCTCGCAAACGTGGAAGGGGCCGTCCGAAGTGGAAACCGATCTCCCGGGAGGACTTCGCACGCTCCAAACGCAAGTGAGGCAGCCAGCCAGCCTTCCTTGACCAGCCACTGCATTGACTTGGACTACGATCCCACTCCACACAGCCATCTGGATGGCATGTGTGTGTTGGACTATGGACATAGAACCAGTGGGTACACCCTGAGCATCACGCAGCCATGACCGACAGCTCATTGTCACTGCACGCACCACTTTTGTCATCACCTTACACACAATCACATGTCACACTTTGTAATAAATGCACCTTTTTCACTAACTGCTGTTTGTGCCCTGTGTTTTATTTGTACGGAATACAACGGCCACCTTGGGCGGAAAGGCACCTGATGCGTGGCATGGCAATGGAATCCGGAGGGCCTGTAGGGACCTAGGGGTGGGAGACAGAACAGGAGCACATTCAATGAGTGTGTCACACACCCATCACACAGTACATGTCAACAACTACAAGCAATGTACACACATCGCACAGAGCAATAGGGCACAATGCCACAGTCACCAACAGTGGCATACTACCCTGGCCATGGAGCGTTGACACACAGCACGTAGTGAGCAAACGGCCACCCTGACACAGCACACACACACCTGCACAGATACAGCCACATCAGCCGTCGTACATGGACACTCACCGTCAAGTGAAGTAGCGGGCGATGAGCTGCTGGCGCACATTCCCAGCTTCCTCCTCTCCGCTGTCCTCCTCACTCGAGCTGTCCTGGTCTGCGGGCTGGGGCCCTGGTTGATCTCCGTCATCCACAATGAGGGGGATCTGCTTCCGAAAGGCCAGATTGTGCAGCATGCAGCACGCCACCACTATCTGGCACACCTTCTGTGGGGAGTACGCCAGTGCACCCCGGTGCGGTCCAGGCACCTGAACCTGGACTTGAGGAGGCCAAAGGTACGCTCGACCACACGTCTGGTCCTCCCATGTGCCTCATTGTATCGATCGTCTGCTGGGGTGCGAGGATTCCTCAATGGACTGAGCAGCCATGCCCCATTCGGGTACGCAGAGTCACCTGGGTGTGAGGGACACAGAGAACCGTTGCTATTCCAACTGGACAGGGGACAGCATCGCACAACCAGCACGCTACACCACTCCACATACTCACCGACAATACAGCCACGATCCTGTTGCAGATTGGCCATCAGTCGTGGCAAGATGCTGTTGCGCATTATGTGTGCGTCATGGGCCGAGCCTGGGAACTTTGCACACACGTGGGTGATCACCATGTCCGCAAGGCACACCACTTGCACATTCAGGGAGTGCGTGTGCTTCCTGTTGCGGTACAGGTGCTCAGTGGCCTGTGGTGGAACAAGGCCAACATGTGTGCAGTCAATGGCTCCAACGACGTGTGGGATTCTGCCAAGGGCATAGAATGCACCCTTCACTGCCGCCAATTCACGAGCCCTGGGGAAGCGGATGTACCTGTTTCGGTACAGCATCATGGCTGCCAGTACATCCCTCAGCACCTTGCTGAACATGGGCTGGGACATCCCTCCTCCACTGCCCACTGTGTGCTGGAATGACCCAGTGGCGAAGAAATGCATGGCGGCCATCACCTTAGCCGTGGGGGTGACAGCAGTCGGATACACCCTGCGGGGACGGAGATGGGGTTCTAACATGGCACACAGTCGATGCAGGGTTGGCCTGTCCAGCCGAAACTTCCTAATAACCTCTGTATCGTCCATGTCCACCAGCAATTGGTATGGGCGGTCAATGTTCGGTCTCCGCCTAGGGAAATTGCAGAGGACACATGTCAAAGCAACACAACACATAGCAATTTCGCATACACATCACTGACATGACTGAGCAAGCACATGAGCCACAGCCCAGCTGTCAAGCTGGGACGGCACGGCCACAATACACTTACACAGGTCTCCCAACAATGGCAATGGCTAGTGAGACATACCACTGCCATGTGCATGCACATGGGGATCTAGGCCCCAATGACTTGCGGGGCGTGCTGATGGGGACTGACTGCATATTCGTCAAGCGGCAACGCCACAGCAACATGAGTGTCTGCTGAGCATGGAACTGCTTCCGAGGCTGGATGAGTATGGCACACGACGACGACGATGTGGGCACAGGCTGAGCGGCCAAAACAAGTGGGACCTGTGGCACGAGGGGATATGAGACAGTAGTAGGTGTCAGCACTGCACCCTATGTACAGCACTGTACGGATCACACCTCCCGAAACATTGACAGGTGTCCACATTGACAGCCCCATGCCAAGACGGCTGTGTGCTTGCAGTCACACATCACTGGTGAGAGGTTACATTGCACGTGCCAGGTGGCAGACGTACATAGTGGGAGCTGGCATGTGTGTGCATGTGTCTCCTGTTCAGGATCCACCAGATGGGCGCTGACTCTGTACTGAGCATTGGACACAGCATGTTCCGTGGAAGGCTTGTGTGTGTGGGATGGTGGCACTGGATGTGCCTCCGTTGGGTGGGGGGCCATGCACAGGGCGGGTACGTCGATGATTGCGCATTGTTGGTCACGGTGGGTGCACCAACTAAGATGTGTTGCCCTGTGTTCAATTCCTATGTCCGCATGATGATGGACTGTGGATGTGGGCAGACTACACATTGGTCGATGTGCTGTCTATATGCATGTGCCTTCACACCAGGCACTGCTGCCCCTGCACATGTGACCCCTGCTGGACTCGCTGCTGGGTCTGTGGAGCTGATGCACCTTCTGTGCGTGGGGCGGACAGCTCTCCTCACTTCCCTCATTGCGCATGTCATGACTTTGCCGCAGGTGACATGGATCATGGAGGGCCCACATGTACGCGTGGGTAGGCTACACATGATTGTTCACTGGTCGCCACCCCAGTCAGTGTTTCGAATGGGAAGGTTGTCGTGCTGGTGGTATGTTCGATGTGGCGGATGGGCGGGCCTAGGTGCGGGCTTACATTCCGGACATGGGGGGTAGTTGGATTGGCGACTAGTTGCAGTACACACGGAACACGTCTCTTCCTTTCCACATCTGGGTCATCCCTTGTACTAACTGACAGTGATACTGTCATCTTCGCCCCAGCCCTCATGTCCTCCCCTCGCCCCCCAATATGCATGCTCACCTGCGAGGCTAGCGCTTGCACAGGCAGCCCCATGCTCGCACCAGAGAGGGCAAGGAGTGTATGTGTGGGTCCAGTTGCACGAGTGGGCTGTCTCAGGGTATGATGTGTGGCGGGACGCCGTCCACCTGCGTGGTGCCCCAAATGGAGACCCGGCCTGCATGGACTATGCATCACAGTCTTCGCCTTCCGGATCCGCCACCTGCGACACCCAGTGGCTGTGGCTGCCCTTGCGGCCAGGCCGCGTCCGTCTGTGGCTGATGGCCCACACATTCACTCTTTGGCCTCTCTGGGGAGGGCTCAGGGGTGGTGGCGCACGCACTTGCACTTAGTCGCAATGGCATGTGGCGTGGTTGGTATGATGGGCAATGGATGGGATGGTGCGAGCCACCTCCCGTGACGTCAGTGCTGCTCGTGCTGTGGTGCGTCCCCCTACACTTCCATTTGACTTTTTGCCATGCTAGACGTTGAGGTTCCATTGCCTGCGTGATATGACCAGGAGGAGCGCGAGGAGACCTCTCACACACCATGCTCCACTGCCATCCCGTGCCCTGTATCGCCTGTGCGGATTGTCTATGTTGGGGTTACACCTGGTCGACTGGGGCTGTGTGTGCCTTGTCAAGGGGCATGGCGGGCGCACAACAGGATCCAGCTTGTCCACAGAGGGTGGGCTGAGGTGCGCCTGGTACCGCTTTGTACGTGTGCCCGGCTGCTGTGCACACACGTGTTCACTCCCCCCGACAGGTGTCCTCTCACAATGCCCAGGGAAGCAGTGGTGTACTGTTCATGACCCCTCCCAACACGGCGTGCTCCAACTTGGCATGTGCGCATCTACCCGTCACACCCACCCACCTGAGCACTGCGTCCATACGACTTCACACGACACATGTGTGTCTTCCACAGTTGTGCTACTCATTTGCGTTGACATCCAATACCAGTGGACTACATGGTCATGTCACGACTGCCGTGTACTTCACATACTCTCATCCTCTCTCATTCGTACTTGTGAAATGAGTCAGCGGAGACAGTTTTGGTTTCAAACATTATATTGAGTCTTCTGTCCTCTGTGATGCAGTATAGTGGACACTACTGGCAGCGGAATACATGTTGAGGATATACTGAGCATGATTGCAAATGGGATAGGGTGTGGGGTTACATGTGATTGGCTGTTGCATGTGGGATGTGGGCTTCAGAGTGACATCTGCTTGGCCAAGGCTGTGCTAATGTACATTTACGTATAGCTGCGGAGCTGCGGACTTTGACACAGACGGTATACATGTAGCCTACCAGACCGCTTGGCATCATGGGCACAGTCCATCTCAGTTCCATGTGACAGGTTTGCTGCGGTTGTTCCTCATGCACGCGTGCATGTGAGATGACATCAGGGCATGTGCTTGCGTGCATGCAGCGGCGTGCCACTTGTTGTTGCACTGTGGTGGTTACTGGACATGTCACAGTCACTGGGGTCGTGTTGTTGTTGTATGCACTTGACGTCCATGCAAAGGTCCTGGTATGGGATTCCCGGGGCGGGGGTGGGAGGGGTGCAGCACCCACAGACTCCAGGCGACCTATTCATGTCCACTGAGCGGTGTGTGTGTCCATGGGCGCTGGATCCATGTCGTGTCCTGGTTGTTCGTGCAGTTCCGTCCATGTGGGTGCGATACACAGAGCCCATGCCACTGCCTCCCACGATGCATGCAGTGTTCCTGGATGTGATGGGGAACAGTGTGCATGTCCCGGTCATATCCGATGTCGTGGCGATGTCGTTGATGGTGTGGTTACAGTTGCCGGTCGTTTGGTATGGCTGTTGTGGTGGTGACTGGCCAGTCCGTGCGGAAGCTAAGCATGGGTGCGGGGTTGGACATCATAGGTCACTCGGGGAACCTGCGTTGTGGTCCGACGTATTTACAGGTTGTCAGGTATGCGATGCCGTCCAGCAGGGCTTCCATGTCATTGGTGGTGTACATGTTTGACAGCCAATGTAGCGGATGGTGGCTGTCAAGGTGTTGTTCGTAAGTTGTCCCTTGGAGGACCATGATGGGGCATGCTGGGTGACATTCGATGTAGCTGTTCTCGATGATCCGTCGTGTGGAGGCACAGTGGTCCCATTTCAGTGCGGGTGCGATGTTGGCCACATACGCCATGCCCCCATAGGCAGAGCAGGCCCTGTCGTGTGCGTCCAGAGGGAGGAGTAGTGGTAGCAGGTCCGCCTTCAGACATGCCGGGTTGGAGAGGCATATCTCGACGGGATGCTGGTAGGGACACCTCCGACAGTAGAAGACGGGCATGACGCAGCTGAACAATGTGATGCGGTAAGTCAGTCGGTAACTTACGTTCAGCAGGGACAGGAGATCGCATCCCAATGTATGGAACAGGTTGGTTTTGTACAGCTTGAGCTGTTCGGCGTAGTTGGGTAGGTGTGTTGCGGTTGCCATTTCGCAGCGGTGCGTTGTGGTGGCGTGCTCCGGCTGTGTGTGCAGTCTGCAATGTGCACGCTCCGAGGTTGCTGTGAGCTCTGTGTAGTCGTAGGGAGACAGGACGTGTGTTCTGTTTGCTTGTTTGGAGGACACGGGCCCTCTTCCCACATGCTTCTCAGACAGTTCAAGGTCAGTGATGTGTGACTCCTTCCAATTAACTTGCATGTGGCCGACATGGGGGAGTGTTTTCTTCTTTCTTCCCCGTCCGTTGTGTGCTTCTGTGATATGCGCTATCTGCCCTGTGGTTGGTCTCCTCGGCATGCCTGTGTTGGTCTATTCTTGGACAATGGCTGTATTCACCGGCTTCTGTCGTAGGGCTGTGGTTTCGGTGTTGGAATGGAAGGTCATTCAGTGCTGTCTGCTCTCCCTTGTGTGGGCGGCAGGCTGCCTTTCCGCTCTGCGTTGGGCCTTGTGTGTGAATGTTATTCTTGGGCCACCTGTTGTCGGTCCCCGTGCTCTTTGGTGTTCCGTTTTATATGTCTTGTTCATATGTGCAGGGTGGTATGGGTTTTTCAGTGTGGTACTGGCGTTCCTCTTCCCGAAGGGGCCCTGCTTCTCCTAGTTGGTGTTGCCGCCGCTGTGTGCTACGCCATGTTTGTTACACTGGGGTGTGTCCTGCTGTTGCGTGACTTCACTGACATGTGTGCGTCGGTTGTGTGGCGTTGGGTGTTGTCCGTGAATTGGGCGTTGGGGACATGTCTGTGGCAGGCCTGTCACGTGTCATGTGCATTCGGGGTGGGGCTGATGTGTGTGCTGCTTGGTTGTGCCCCTGTGTCTGTGTGCGACGCATGCATGGCGCTGCGGTTGGCCTCTGCGTTGTGCGCATGTGTGGCGGAGTCATCGGCACTTTGGGGCCGTGACGGGGTGGTTGGTTCCTAGTCCCAGGTGGTGTGTACACATGTGTTCCGCGATGTTACGATTTGGCCTGTGTGTCATATGTGGATGCAATGGTGGATGTGTAGTGTACACGCGCTGGTGGGGGGTTGTCCGCTTTTTCCGCCCTTGCACTGTGTGCGCTGTTTGCGTGCACTTGTTGTGTGTGTGCCTACCTGCGTCTCCGCGGTACGTTGCGTCCTTGGTGGTGCATCAGCAGAAGCATGGGAAGGGCCTGCAGTGCTGGATTCATGCTCGGGGTGCCGCTTCTTCGTTGTCCGTGCTCTGCGTCCGTGTTACCGCCTCTCTTTCACGTGCGGTGTCTCTTAGCCGTGGGAGCCGTTTGTTTGCGGCATCGTAATTTATACGCCGGGCGGGACGTGTTTCGTCGGACGGTGTGTGTCAGTTGGGCTGCGCCGCTACGTGTACGGGCGCACTTTGATGGCGGACGGTGTTGCTGGCTTGCCGGCGGTGTTTGGCCTACTTTTCGCATCGTAATTGGACGGGCGTGTGGACTGCTGCGTGCCGGCGGTAACTGGTGCTTTTTGCATCCGCCAGCACGGCGGTGGTGCTTCCGCCCGCCATCGTAATGAGCCCCTAAGGGCCTTATTACGAGTTTGGCGGTCCTACAGCGTACGGTGCAATGCGCTACCCACTGTAGGACCACCAGAGCTGAGGTGCGGCCGCCTGCCAGATTTGGCCTTCAATAGGTCTTGCGGTGGTCTGATAGCGGCGGTCTGTTAGGCTCATAGAAGAGCCTAACTTGCTGACCCCCACTGTCAGAGGGCTGATTGCACCTTCCTGCACATTGTGGCATACATGGCACACCATTCAGGAAATGGGGGAGAAAATCCAAGGGGGCACTACATGTGCCCTCCTCGCATGCACCCCCCAGGCCCTGGAGCAGCAGGGGCCCCTACTAGCCCCCCTTAGGTGCAGTCGCCCCTTTGACAGGGGCGACCTGCATGTTAGGCTCTTCTATGAGCATGTAAAAAAATGTTGTGATACAATGTTAGAAAAATATATCATATAAATATAATAATAGTATAAAATATATACAAATATTTAATATACACTAAAAATTATATGTTAAAATGATGATGAAAATATATATGTAAAACAATTTAAGAAATGTTAAAAAGCTGTTAAATAATGGAAAATAAATGTTGAACATTTACAACACAGAATAGTATGTAAATATAATGTACATCTTTTTTTGAATAAATTATTTAAAAAGTTTTATTTATTTAACTTTATATAAATGTTTATTATTAAGTTGAAATATATATGGTTTAAAATGTAAAAGTATTTAATGAATAAACTTTGAAAACAACATGCAAAAAATGTAATTAATAATATTGTTGGATACAAACTCACAACTATTCTTTAATTATGTTTCTAATCACAACAATACTCAGAAAATAACACAAACTATTCATACTAAATACAAATAAATGTAAAATCAAAAATGTCATCATAAAATGAAATAATCACACTCCAACTTAAATAATTTTAAAACAATTGTTAGACACTAAAGGGATGGCATTTACTATTCCCACTCCAACCTAAACCAATTTGGTGAAAGTGTTGGGCACTAAAGGAGTGACATTTACTATTCCCACTCCAATATAAATCAATTTGGGGAAGACGTTGGACACTAAATGGGAGACATTTACTATTCACACTCCAATCCAAACATATTGGGGGGAGGTGCTGGACACTAAAGGGTGACATTTACTATTTCCATTTCCACCTAAACCAATTTGGGGTAGGCGTTGGACACTAAAGGGGTGACATTTACTATTCCTACTTCAATCTAAACCAATTTGGGGAAGACATTGAAGACTAAACAGGTGACATTTACTATTTCCACTCAAATGTAAGGCTAGTTGGAAAAGGTGTTGGAAGCTAAAGAGGTAAAATGTGTAATATCCACTTCAATATAAAACATCTTAAACAAGGTAAAACAAATTAAACAATGTAACTACACTATCTATACTCCATACTCATATACAATTCTTTTTACTATAACATTGAATACAATTTAATCTAAAAACCCACTAACCAAAAGTACAAACCTACATATACATATTTAAATATTAAAATAGAAAAATAATATTTTAATTACTTTTAATAATAATATATTTTTGAAACTTGTAACTCCCATTCCCAAATTTTAAAGCATAAAATAACAAATAAACTATCCTTCTAAAATTAAAAGTCATAACATTTAAAAATATTTAAATAAAGGTTATATTTTTGAAAATGATAATTATATTTTTAAAAGAAAATTACAATTTAAAAACAAAAACAATGCAAAATATTTCAACAATTTCAAATACATTTTTACAAAAATTATAACATGTAAACATTTGACATAAAATATTTCTACATATTTTACTTTATTTAATACCATTTATAAAGCTTAACTAATATCAATATAAAATGTATTAAATATACTGATGTAACAAATAAATGTAAAAAAAAAATTTTTTTTTTGCATATCTTCAAAATTATTAACATGAAATTCAATTTAAAATATACATTTAAAAAAAATCTTCACACCCTTACCCCCTAAAAACCCGATATCCTGCTACTGAAAAATGTATTAAACTAATATTTATATACATTGATACAAATAAAAATTCAAATTTCAACAATTTCATTACTAAAAAATTATCTTACTAGAAGCACAAATAAAAAAATAATAAACAGATGCAATCGAACACACTACAATAAAATGACATGCTATTTAACACTTACAAACGATATTACATAGTCATTATATTTTCTACATCATTAGTTGTTATAACAATATTAACAACAACAATTTAAACAATATTTTTACCTTTGATATTCCTGTTGACAATATTTTTTTCTGATATTCTGTCCAAACACCCTCAAGGGCACTAAAGGAGATAGTGGCAGCAATTATTCCCTGGAAGAAAGGGACTGCATCCAACAAAATGTCATCAGGTGGAGCAATTTCCTTCTGATCCTCGCTCTTGTTGCCTGTGCAAACCAAAATGAATTTGAGACTCAGAATCAAAGCCAGATCCTCAGAAGTAGTTTGTGTATAAGGACATAGTGACTCTTCTTCATCTGTGTTATAACAGAACTTACCAGGCCTCGGATAGCCAAGGCACATGGGATTGAAACTGTTCATCAAGTGTCAAGTCCCCCGAAGAGTCCTGGGTCTTTGTTATCTACTTAGCCCACTTGATTGTCTGCCTAAGCCTCTGGGAGGCAAGTGAGGCAGTATTTGTTGATCTTTAGAGGAATGCTTCTATGAATAGAATTTTCAACCCAAAGCACAGATCCCTCTGAGACCCATCCTGCAACAAATTACTGACTTGTCACAGCATTCACAGCACTAAGACTTGATGTAAAATGATGCTGATAGCACAGGGCAGCTAAGGGCTAAGGGATACAAAGTGGAACTTCTGGCCTCTGGGTGTGTTCTCAGTTTTCCTTGTAACCCAAGGACGTCTGGGTGAGTGATCATCAGCTACTGTAAAGGATTGGACTTTCTTAACCTGAAAAAGTATTCATGACTATACTCTGGCAACCTGAGAGCCAGGAGATGGACTTCGACTCCAGTCCAAAAACCTACCCACATGCTTCTTTGTACTATGTCTGCAAGACTCCCACTAGCGACTTACAGAGGATGACTCAGTTGTACCATGTTTTGCTAATCTTACAATGTGAGATTCCACCTCCCCCACCTTTTGGAGAAATCCCAACTGACTTAGGCCCAGATACCTTTAAAATAATTAAATTTGTTATGATACACCCAGGATTGTGATTTTATGAAGAGAAAAATAAAAAATGGAAATCGGAGAGAGCGTGGCCTGCCTTCACAGGCCTTGCCAGAGCTAAGCAGAGGTCAGAGCAGGACTATGATGAGGATCCTTTTTAGGGCCTCATTACCCGTGATTTAGGGGTATTCATTGATATAGTATTCCTGGACTTTGAGTTACCGATACTTCTGAATGCCAGTGTATTCTGAATGACTATTGAAAAATGTGGTATTACCACGAGTATTGGTGTATCCGTACCTGATTCCTATGGCAATTCTGCAGTTACGGCTGTTTTGCACATTGATATTTTGTGAGGGTTTTGACTTAGGCCTGGGCCGAATTATGATTCCTCTTCGGAATCGGTAGACTTTGGTAACTACCCGTTATGCTTGTAACGTTGAATTCCTGCCAAATTCTGCCAATCGGCATATGGTGGAATTATTCAGACGTTCAAACCTCGTGAAGTTCAAAAGAGCAGCGCGAGGCTCCACAATGCACGCTTGTAATGCTGGTGGTCGTAAATGATCCATCAACAGTTAACGCATGCTTGTGAGCGTGAGCGAGATTTGCTGGCCATAGACCACCATTTTGTCTTTGTTCTCCATGCCATGTGGCCGGCAGCCATTTTGTGTAGTTAGTGTCCATAGGCCTACGAGTGTCCTTTGTTGTCCATACCTCCTTGCTGAGCAAGATGTAGCTCTTGAACCATTGGCTTCATGATCTCTAGCACGAAAAAGAAAGGTGACTCCACCATCTTCTCCAAGTCCCCCTTCTGATGATCTGGACATGGATTGGACCCCAGCCAAGTCCGAGATCCACCATGAGAGACGAGGGAAAAGGAAAGTTCCTACAAGTCTTAGAGTTATGGAAAGTAACAGGGTTGAGAAGGATGAGCCAGTGATTGTCAATATGGAAGGTGGCTCAGAGGACTCCAAGATGATCTCTCCTATTCAACCTGCTCAGAGGGATGTGGCACTGGTTCCACCACCACCACCAGCTTCCATACTTGGAAGAACCCAGCTGAGACCTGCATCCATCACTACCTCAGTCAAAGTACACACGCAGAGTGGCAAACGACACACCCACTTACCTCCAGTTCCTCAGGCATTGGCAGTGGCACACTAAAAAAGTTTGCCTCCCTAGTTTGGGACTTCTTTACGATTCGCAAGCAAGAGGATGAAATTGCAATTTGCTCCATTTGCCACACAATTATTTGTCGAGGTAAACCAGGTTCACACTATGGTAACAGAGGCCAAACGTCCCATATGAAAAAACATCACGCAATCTGGTGGGAGGAGCACCTTAAAAAGGTAGCTGGTGGTGATTAGATAGGGGAAGCAGCAACGATCATGGTGATAGAAGGAGGTGATGAGAAAGAAGAGGATGATGGTTTTACACAAAGAAGCTTTGTCCCCTGCAGTGTGCCAGCATCACCTGCATCAGCAACTTTAGAATGGCATAAGACTCAGATGCAGACACTGCCACACACAGTGATTCCCCCAAGACACACATTGAGTCTACCACCTCCTGGTTTCTCTCTGGAAGTCGCCTGTGTCAGCGGCACCACAAAAGAAAAAAATCCATGCTACTATTCCTGGCATGTTTAGGCAGGGGGGCCATATGAACACAACCACCCAATGGCACATTTGTACTAAGGGGGCGCTGGCTAAAATGTTAGTGCTAGTCTGCCATTTTTTCTTCGTGTAAGGAGTGGGACTGTTAACATTTGTGATGGTCATCTGCCCGAATGGAAGGTTCCCAGCTGGTCCCATTTTACCGGAGTTGCTGTTTCAGCACTCCATCATGATGTGCTGCAATTGGTTGGCTAAACTATGCAGCAGAGTGCTGTTTACGCTGTTCACCTGACAACAGACATGTGGACCGGTGGTCAAGCAACCGATTGCATGTGTATCACTGCACACTGGATCTTTTTTGTGGGTGTTAGGCAACAGCTATCTGCAGGTCTCATTGCTGAAGAATTGTTCGGCGGCATGCAACACTAGCTATGTTCACAATGGAGACATACCATACAGCTGCAAACATCTTAGACGACTTTAACATCAAGGTGTTTAAATAAATTCTACCCAGATGTCTCAGAATTGGATTTGTTGTCACAGACAATGAGAGTAATATAGTTAAGACCATGGCAAATGGTGAATATTTCAGGATCCTGTGTTTGGCATATTGCCAAACTAATTGTGCAGGACTTTCTCCAAAAAGAAGACATAGTCAGCAACATAAAGGCCACCTGCAGAAGGATCTACACTCATTTCAGTAATCTTTTAAAGCCCGGAAGCAGTTGAGGATCATTCAATGTGCTAATCGAGTACCAGTTAAAGCCCTCATACAGGAGGTGCCAAAACGTTGGAATATGTTGCAACATCTGTTTGAGTAGTACAGAACGATCACCAACAATATCCTTCAAAGAGGGGGGGATGCAACTAGAAAAAACATGACCATGGAGCTGGACAAATGGGGGCTAGTCAAATGATGCCTAACACAAATGCTACTTGCTTTTGAGATTTTCACAGGGAATGTCAGCAAGGAGGACAGTACGAATTGAGCCAAGCAATCCCGTGTTGCATCTGCGACAGGACCTGTTAAAAAAGGTGTTACAAAGGTTCACCAGTGTGAACGAAAAAGCATATGAGTTGGTTTAGAGATTAATTCTTTGCTTGGCTGTTAATACAAGATTGCAAAGAGAGATCATGTCCTCCAAAGAGTACATCTGTGCCACAATACTTGATACAAAAAACACTGGCCACTTTCATTCCTCTTTCAGAATGGGATGCTTCATAATACAAGATTTGGATTGTTGACCAAGCAAGAGATCTGGAAGAAGAATGTCTGGAAGTGAGAGACCAGGCAGACATTTTAGCATGCATTCTTCAACCTCCAGAGAGGGCAGATCTGTTGTCTCGCAGCACCCAATACCAGCAACATCATCAACAACACCAACAACAGGAGAATTGGACCCAACCTCTGCAATGGCTTGTTTTCAAGTAGCAAGGCTTAAGTCAATTCTGTAGGGGAAGGCAATAGAAGTTGAGCAAGTAGCAGCACAAATTACAATTCAGAGGAGGGTCCATGGCTATCTGGATGACCCAAAAAGAGTTCTATGTGGATAAAAACCCATTGGTCTATTGGTATTGGAAAACACGCAAATGGCCAGAGCTCAGAAGGCTGGCAATAAAGTATCTGACTTGTACAGAAGTTGGTGTCTCTTCTGAGCATGTGTTCAGTGCAGCTGAAGCAGTAGTCACAGTTAGAAGGGACAGTCTTTCACCTCAAAACGTGGATTGACCATGAATAAATTGAACCAACACTTCATACCACAAGATTACACTGTCCCTAAAGCCGCACAGGAAGAGGATAAGGGCAATTGGTCAGACCCCAGTTTATTAGGTGATGAATTTCTGGGTGACCCCCCCTGAGTTTGAGGTGAACTATACTTCCTGACTGAGTAGGCCACAATAGAACTTTCATCATCTTTGCATTTATTCACATGTATGGACTGGAGTGGAGTTGGACCAGTGTGCACAGAATAAGCCCCCCCATTCAAATTAAAAGACATAAAGACAATGCCCCCCATCCTTATCCTTCTTTTATTCATTCTTTAGCTGGGCTGCCAGTAAAGCTCATCATTTGCAAGACTACCATTGTTTGTTGCTTCCATGGGAAAAGAGGAGATAAAATAGACAAATGTGCACCACCATCCGTGTTAAAATAGATAAGTGATAATTATTCATGTGGTGGCATTGAGGGTGTTGTTCAACTAATTTGTAAACTTGATTTGCAATTTTTGCAGCCTGATGGGTCATTGTACCTGAATGATTGTCCCTTTCACACTTCACTAGAATTGCTTACGTGATCCACTTCTTGCCGTACTTGTATTTTTTGGGTACTTCAAAGATCAGACCAGTCACTTTAGTTAACAAAACTACACAAAAAATGTGCAAATTCTATATTTCTTTTTCTCTTTTTGTTCATCAACAGCACTACAGGTCTGTCTCTCTCAATCCTGTGGGACTAGAAATGTTTCGGTTTTACTTGCTTGTGCATTATTCTTTGTAAGTTAGCATTCGCTGCACCATTTTATGTTTGGCCGCCATTTTGAATCATGTTCGAAACCGCCCCTCGCCTTCTCAAGGAACGGGTTGTGGTAAGTTTCGTTTCTCCAAGGTTGAGCCTTGTTTTGCTAATGAATGCACTGTTCTTATTAGCGCATACCTTTCTCACTAGATAGAGGCCTTCTCTGACTAGTCTAGTGGCGGGCACGGACAGAACGACCTTGAGTAGGAGATAATGTGTGCCTGGCCTCAGGATCGAAACCTATCCTTCTGTACTCCTTTGTTTAGCTGCATCTGCTTGGAAAATTCCATTGTGGGCGTGCCTTCATTGGTTCTCAAATGTACATAATGTATCGTTATGCCTGCTGATATCAGTCCCTCTCTGTAGCACTCCTAAGAGACTGGGCAGACCGGGCTCCGCTCGAGGGTATCTAAATAAACATATATTGGTTTGTATTCTCTACTGTCTGACCGACTCTTCATTTGTATGGAAGGCTGAAAGGTGGTCGTGAGTGACCCGGGTGACCCTAATCGGGTCACTTTCTTCAGTTGGCGCCCTAACAGGGACTCCTTCGGGTGAGTGGCCCTTCCCCTTCCGCGGACGGGGTAGGAGGTCGAGGCTATTGTCGGGTCGGACGGACGGACGGATCAGGGATCCCTGCATGAGAGAGTTCCTGCACTCGCAGCTGCCCCTTCTGTCCCGCCGGACGGTGCCTCGCCCAGTGGTCATCCCGACTGGAGTCCTGAATGGCTAAACCCTTGGATCTGACCGTTTGGTCTGAAAAGTCGGCAGTGGAGAATAAATTCATTTTGACCTGCAGTGCATACATCAGGTGAGTTTGTTTTGGTGTTTTGTGGATATGGCACCATTTTGGTTTGTATTTGGTATGGTCTAAGGGCCGTCTTTTGGATAAAATGTTTGCAAATGTTTTGCCAGGCATATAATAGGGACTTTGTTTTCTTTGAAAATGCCTGGAATAAGTAAATTGATTTCTTTGTACTGTCGCTGTTGTTCTGCAGATGCTAGATTGGAAGAAGCTCAGCCGGCGCTACCGGAAGGCACTCCTAATTTTGATATGCATGTGAAACATGATCTTGGCCCTATTATGTTTAGTACATTATGGCACAAATATAGGAGGGACAATGCCGAGTTGCAGTGGCCGTTGACGGGCACTTTTGATGAACAAAAAATTGGGTTTTTACAGGAATAATTGTTTTTGAAGCGAAGTAGGCAGATGGAAAAGGAGGCGAGAAAGAGGAGAATGCAAAAATTGACTCACAAAGCTGTAGCACATGATAGAGAGAAACAAGAGATAGGAATTGAACGTGAAAATAGGAGGTTTCGATTACACATTGATAAATCTTATGTAGTCCAAGAAGAAAATGATACTTTTGTGGAGGAATTATTAGATAGTCGACCCCCACCTCCGTACACCCCACAAAAGATATATCCCACTGTTCCCTTGCCCTCACAGCTGCCTGTTACTGTTGCTTCTACTGTTTCTGTTCCTGTATCTACTGCTGCTTTTTTTAACGCCGTGGCATCGGCTCCTTCTCCTCTTTCTCTTCCTCCTGCTTCCTTACCGTCCGCAGCAACTGTGACTGTTAGCACCCCCCTCACGCCCAGCTTTTCCCCCTGTGACGCAGCCCTCAGCATCACTGATACCTGTCACTCCAGTTGGCTCTCCTTCCCTGGTTTTTCATCCCCCGGTTTCCTTGAGTGATGGGACACCAGTGCGCGGGTTTGGCGACAGAGATTGGACAAAGTTTAAAGAGCGTATGGGTCCGTATGTGCGGTCTGAAGTGGGAGATGCGGAGAAAAAGGTAGTGGCTAACCAGGCTGCGCAGTGGGCCCGAAACCCCATTTACAGTGTGGAAGATATGTGGAATGTGGTGAAAGATTATGAGCCTTTTGTACAACAGCATGCCCTTAAGCATATGTCTGCTACTCTGATTGGGCTGTGGGAGCAGTGTTTCAAAGATGCGGCACCACAGATTTTATATGCTATTAAAGATCGTGTATATGTAAGTAATATGGGGCCTGATCAAGTCTTTGGCAGTATTACGACATTGATTGCTTATCGGGGTAGGCTACTTGAGAAGAGCCCCACTCCGGTGTCTCAGTTCCCGATGTGGGAGGTTCATCCTATATATCACCCCGAAATACCAGAGCTAACGGATCAGCACGGTATTGTCACTAGACCAGGTGTGGCGGCCTGTTTCCAAGAACAATGGGTTTATACCCCATGGAAAAGGAGTGAAGTTTTGTCTCTTTAGACTCAGTTATCTGATCCTAGGAAAAATCCTACTGCATATTATAAAAAATTGACTGAAGCTGCTTCTTCAACAGTAATGGTGCTTGCGGATATTGGAAATGTTCTTCGGTTTACTGGTTCCGGTTGATATTTGGAGGCAGGTGCACACACAAGATCATGTAGCGGAACTGGGTGGTACATGGGATCAAATTAAAGTATGGAATCATTATCATGTATATGCATTCCCTTATTCCGCCGAGAAAGGTTGATTGAGACAAGTTAACGGCTTGTCGCCAGAAGAAAGATGAGAGTGAGCCAGATTTCTTCACTTGGTTTGAAGATGTGTTTTTGGATTATACTGGGCAGGATTTGTCTGTTGAGGGAGGTGTCCGGTTGTTTGTTAATAGATTTGTTTCCAATTTGCTTCCCGAGATTGCGACTCGATTGCAGGCTTCCGAAAGCACTTGGTTCACATCTTCCCCTTCTGTTATTTTGAATATGGTGCAGTATTATGAGCATAGGGAAAATGAGGATAAGGAGAGGACAGAGAAGAAGCACAAGGATTTGAAGACAAAGGTGTTGTTGCAGCAGGCTTCTAGAGGGAATAGTAGAGGACGTGGTGGTTTGGCCCGTCAGCTTCCACGTACTGGCAGGCCATCGAATACTATGCCTTTAGGGCCGAATCAGTGTGCGTATTGTAAGGAGGAGGGACAATGGCATAGCGAGTGTCCTTTGTTGTTGCAGAAGGTGGCAATCCCTGGAGGATGAGGTTCTCGTGGACGGGGTTGGGGAGCTGATGGGACAGGCAGGGCTCCAAATGCTGCGGCCCCACAGGGTTGTTCTGATAATAATTACTTTAATGACCCTCGGGCGGACAGTATTATCATGATGATTGTGACACAGAGGCGGTGACAGGAATGTCTTACAGCTAGGACAGCCAGGGACAGAGTGAGGGACCAGTTCGATATCTGTAGACCAACGCGGTCCTTATGTTACTGCGGATTTGAATGGCTCAGGAATTTGTGGTGGATACAGGTGCAAAAAACAGTTCTCTTTCTCGTTCTTTGGTCCCTGGGGTGGCTCTGTCTGGCCATAATAATGTTTCAGTAGGTTTCTCTGGTGTACCGGTTGTGAGCCCCATTTCAAGACTCCTTGCATTGACTATTGGTCCTTTCACTGTGGATTCGCCATTCTTACTGACATCTAATTGTGGAGAGAATTTGATGGGTTTGGATTTGTTGAAGAAATTGCATGCCACGATCTATTGCTCCCTGGCAGGTGTTTACATGACAATCGGTCCGGATGTGGCACGCGCTAAACAGTGTCTGTCCAAATGTGCGCCCCTTCCTGCTGAGTTTAAAGATGTGCCACCCACCTTGTGGGCAACAGGCGACACAGATGTGGGACTGTCACAAATATCGCCGGATTCAATCAAGGTTAAAGGCAATGCTATTTTGCCTCGTATCCCTCAGTATAAAATACCACAGGCAGATGAGCGAGCTTTATTGCAAATTGTACAGGATTTGATTGAAAAAGGTGTGGTTGAGGAAAGGACTGCTAATATTTGTTATAGTCCTATTCTTCCCATTCTAAAACGGACACCTTCGGGTTCCTCTGATGATCATGCAGATGTTTATAGTTTTGTGATTGATTTGCGCGAAGTTAATAAAATAGTAGTTCCCCAGTTTCCTGTGGTCCTTGACATTACTACGCTTTTAACAATGACTCCTTCTACTGCCAAATTCTTCTCTGTCATCGATTTGAAAAATGCATTCTTCAGTGTTCCTATCCATCCAGATAGCAGGTATTTGTTAGGTTTTAAACTAGCTGGCAGAAGTTTTAGATTCTGTCGAGCTCCTCAGGGCTATACTGAGAGTCCAAGTATCTATAGTCAAGCTTTAAAGAGCCAATTGGATTCCCTTTTGCTTCCTACGGGTAATGTATTGGTTCAGTACATTGACGATCTCCTCATCGCTTCTGACACAGAACAAGGTTGTAGGGATAGTACAGTTAAATTGTTGTTGCATTTGGCACAGCACGGACATAAAGTGTCCGTTTCCAAATGTCAGTATTGTCGACAGGAGGTCACCTATTTAGGTCGCCTTCTGTCGAAGGAGGGTAGGAGATTGACTCCTGAGCGCATTAGTACCATTGTTAAAATGCCCATCCCACAGACTCAGAAAGATGTGCATGCTTTTATAGGTATCACTTCCTATTGTCGGCAGTGGATACCTGGCTACTCGTTACTAATAAAACCCCTGCTCGCCCTAACACTAAAAGATGTGCATGAGCCTCTGCCTTGGACGCCTGACTGTCAGCAGTCTTTTGAGCAATTGAAAACTGTGCTTTGTTCGGGTCCAGTACTCAGCACTCCAGACTATAGTAAACCATTTGTGTTGTACGTTCATGAGATGGCTGGCTGCGCACTTTCTGTTTTAACACAAGAATTTGGAGATAAGCAACGGCTGTGTGCTTATTTCTCTGCTGTTCTAGATCCTGTCGCAAGAGCCCTCCCGAGCTGTCTAAGAGCGGTCGCAGCTGTGGCTGTTTCCATAAGACAATCGGCTGGACTCATACTTGATACTGACCTCACAGTCATGGTACCCCATGCTGTGGATATACTTTTGAATAAGACAAAGACACAGCACCTCACCAGTGCATGCCTTACTGGCTATGAATTGACCTTGTTCGCCAAACACATTACGATTAAAAGATGTGCCACTCTGAACCCAGCCACGTTGATACCCCTCCCTTCTGAAAATGATGAAAATGAGAAACATGAGCCCGTTCTTGCCTTGGTTGTTTGTTTGACCTGCCGCCGCCTACAAGCTACAAGCCACCACAAGTTCCAGGGGGCATCGCAGCCGTCAGCATCGTCACTCGCACGCCAGGAGGCGCATAAATCATCTACGGGAATCCCGCAGCGCGGGACGCGTGCGGGCATGCGGGCACAGCCCGGGCGAAAGGAGGGCCCTTCTGCGCCCGTCCGCGACAGACCGAGGCAGGGCAGGGCCAGACATCCTTCATCTGCAGCTGACAATGGATAAGCGTAAATTCACTGCTAATTCCGACGAGGGAAAGGCAAAATCCAAGATGCCAAGACATTGTGCATCTATTATTTCCTATTTGACGACTGCAGTGGGGGCATTAAATGAGGAAATCCTGGATGTTGAGGAGCAATTGAGCTTAGGAGGCGGTTCCAGACCTGATGGAAATTCACAGTCCATTCCCAGTAAGCCTCCCAGCGAGATAGCACATGCGGTTTCATCAGGTTCCATGGTTTTAGACCAGGAGGTTGGCAACGATGCTTCAAAGGGGGCCCCACAAGCCAGCTCGTCATTTGTTCAGTATTCTTTGGCCCCGTATAACGGAAGGTTGGAGGGAGCTGTATCTGTTGCCCCGGTGGGGGCCAACATCAAGAGAAAACGGAGAAAGGGCTTGAAGACGGGGACAAATACGGCCAACCACCAACCGGGAGTTGGGTGTAGTAGAGCTGAGGATATAGAGGACTCGACCAAAGTACATCTCGCCTCACTCGTTGGTAACACCATTCAATCGCATCTTGAGACTTTTTGGCGGACATTTAAAGAGGACTTGATTAGTTGTATTAAAATTGCTCTGGAGCCCTTGGAGCCCAGGGAAGAGGTGTGGCGCCGCGGCTAGGGCGACTGACGCTGGACGCTGGGGATCACGGTTCGATCCCTGGCTCCGGCGGCAGGGGTCTGCCCAGCACCATGCGACTCTGGGCAATAGCTCGCTTAATCTTCCCAACGGCCCCCAGCGCCGAGAGACCCCTTCGGGGGTGATTCGTGCGCTATACAAGTACTGGACTTACTTACTTACTTACTTACTTGTTCACTAAAATGTCTTCTATAGATACACACCTGAATAATATGAGGGAGCCCAGGATAGGTCCGACTCAGGCCAATGCACTGGGTAGCGATGCTCCAGGTGCTCATACGGGTATAAGTCACATACGGGCTGAATCACCGGAGGGAGCGCCACATGCTGTTTCTCATCTTGAGAACCCCATGCTTGATCTAAATAATCGAGCTTCTAACAATCCCGAATCTGGTGTTCCTTTAATTCCTGGAGGGTCTCATACACAGCCTGAACAGTTAGCAGCTCCTGCTCATAGAGTGAGGCATATGCAGTCCTCACGAGGGCAGGGGAATAAATGAAGGCTTCTTCTGCCCCCGGAGGCCACCCCTCTTACAGCTGTGTTAGTAGGGGCCCCGCATCTTAAAGATAATATTAGCGAGTCTTCTGAGGAATTGATTCGCAAAGTTACCCATTGGTGTACAAGACAGTCAGAGGGTGGGACTAAAGCAGCACCACATAATATTATGGCGAGACGAGTGGGGTGGGTTGGCCAGGGATTGAAGACAGTCGATGGAGATTGTATTGTGGTTAATTTTAATCAGCCTAATGTAGCCCCCTTGCTTTTTAACGAACATGGTAATTGTAGCACAGGAGATATTAGAGCGCTTCCTTTGGTTTTTTTCTATCGCCCACCTAGGAGAAACATAGATGTAAATCCTGTACCCCAGCTCAGTCACTTTGCAGAAAGTTCACAGACAGGGCGGGTCCCCAGGTGGTCGCATAGAGAGCATCATTCAATTCAGGTGAACTCGAATACACAATCAGTCAGATTGCCCACATTTGGGGTTGCACCAGGCCCTAGACCTTTAGGGAATACATTAGAATTGATCAACAGATTTGCTCCCTTAAGCCAGTTAGATTCCAACGATTGACTAGCAAATACCACTTCTGTACTAGGTCAGACCTATCGGAGTCAGTCCTTCCCCAGCATGAGTACATCCACACGGGAGAAGGAAAGAGGGACAGATACCTTGAAAATTTTAAGCTGGAATATAGCTGGCCTAAAGAATAAGTGTGATGACCCCTCGTGGCCTGGTTTAGTGAGGGAATATGACATATTGGGGTTCCAGGAAACATGGGAACCTGAAAACACATTTTGGTTGGATGGTTATACCTCCTTTACGGAGGTCGCGTAACCGTCGGTTGCAGGTAGGTCGAAAAGTGGCCTGCTGACAATGATCTCCCTAAAAGTAAGGGGAAGTTATTGTAAATTTGATACAGGGTCAGTGAACTGTTTAGTGGTTGAGATTAACCCAGCACACGCGCCGAAGTCTCTCATCATTAATTTTTATAATTCTTTTGATAAGTTACTGAATAATGAACATTTATGTAGTCTTAGTCACTTCTTAGATGCTTACAGAGATAAACAAACCACCCAGTTCTCGATTATTTTACTTGGCAACTTTAACATTCACTTGTGTAACAAAAAGTGCCAGGTTTTTGATGAACTTGGTCCAGGTGATAATGCAGAGACCCACTTTGAACACTCTACGCAAGGGGGATGTTTAGAGGACACTCTCGCAGATTTTGGGCTGGTTCTCTCAAATAGGATAGAAGAAGGGGTGGGTATTCCCACCTTTAAGGGCAGGGGTTTGTTTTCCACTATTGATTATATATTTGTTAGCACAATTCTATCTCCCCGTGTATTGGATTATGTGGTACAATGGTCGCATCTTAGCGATCACAACCCTATTTATATTAGTTTACGGTGTTGTCTAAATGATACAGGGGTGGTGGAGACCAGGGCCCCCGAAACCGTATTAAGAACTAGGGATCAAGGGCATAGACTGAAATGGGCCAAGGTGGTACCAGACCTCTTCTTGACCGATATGCTAAATGTCATAGGGAATGAGATAGCTATCTGTCTTGATAGCACTCAAGGAGGAGAGACGACTGTGGTAGCCTTTGAGAAGATCTGTAAACAGGTAGATAGCGCCCTCTCCCTACCTATTAAAGAAGGTGTGCAGAAGGCAGAGAGGTGGTTTGATTGTAACTGCTCAGCAGCTCACCGGAAATTATTAGTTGCCCTGAAACAAATACCCCAAGACAGAAATAGAATAGCCAAGGCAAGGTCCGAGTATAAGTGGGCATTATGCAACCGCAAATCGGAAATTAAACTATTGTCTGTGGATGTGCTTAAAAACAGCGCGAAATTTTGGGAGATTGTCAATAGACCCTTCTTTTCTGACCTTGGGGTTGACATGGTAGAGTGTAATATCCCTGAAGAGCTTTGGTTTACCCACTTTAAACATATTTATGGGGACCAACCTGATCAGGCTAATACAGGCCCTTTCTGCCCAAAAGCTGCATATAGTATAACCTTTTCTGTACAAGAGGTGGCTGTGGCTATAGCCCAAATGACGTGTAATAAATCACCGGGCCTAGATGGGGTTCCTGCTGACCTTTTTAGGTTAGATATTAATTTATGGTCAAAATTACTGGCAAATGTTTTTAACATAGCATGTCTAAAAGGGTTGCCTAAATCCTGGTCAACATCTATTATTGTCCCTGTTTTTAAAAAAGGCGATAGAGGGGATCCAAGGTGCTACAGGCCAATATCTCTGATCGATTCCACAGTCAAGGTGTTGGGGAGAGTGGTCCTCAGCAGACTGACTGGATGGATTGATGAGCGGGATGTCCTGTCAGACCTCCAATATGGTTTTAGGAAAGGCAGAGGCACCATGGACCAGTGCCTTAACCTCTACCTTTTAATAGGGAAATATACAATGGCCAAGAAAGGGACTTTACATCTCGCCTTTATGGACCTTTCCTCAGCGTTTGACCGGGTGAATAGGTCCAAACTCTGGGACCTATTATTAGAAATGGGGATGGATAAGAATATTGTATATTTTTTGGCGGACCTGCATAGGGACCTCTCGGCAGCATTAAGGTCCGATCAAAAGGGTAATCTTACACAGCAGATAGATATTACAAGAGGAGTCAGACAAGGGTGTATCTTGGCGCCCTTGTTATTTACCCTTTATATTAACCATCTTGAACCGGTTTTATCCGGAGCTGCTAAGGACATTCCCCGTGTAAGGAACCGATTGATCCCTGCATTGCTCTATGCAGATGATGCGGCGCTTTTGGCACGCACAGCTGTGGGGCTTCAGCACTTGTTGACCGCCTTCACCAATTTTATGGGCTCATTAGACTTAAATGTAAACCTGTCCAAGTCACATATTATGAGCCTGGGAGGGAAGTCAAAGATAGCCAAAACGTTTTGTTGTGGTGGGACTGAAGTAACTAGGGTCTCCACATTCCCGTACCTGGGCGTCTTATTCGACGATAGGTGTTCATGTGTTCCGCAAAGGAGGGCGAAGAGAAATGCTATGGCTAGATCAACAGGTGCGGTTCTTGATTTTGCCCGGAGGCTGGGCGCTAAGCCAATGCAGGCCATGTTGAATATATATATGGCCAAGAGCATTGCCATTGTGAAGTATGGCTCAGAAATTTGGGGTTATAATAATTTTACTGAGCTCCAAATTGTTGAAAATACATTTTTAAGAAGCCTGCTCACAGTCCCCCAATCTATATCTTCGTATATAATTCATCAAGAGGTGGACCTCGGCTATGTTGCTGATGCGATTAGAATGTCTCCCATTCTTAAATGGATTTCGATCTGGTCTAATCATGATTTGGTGCTAAACAAAGAGATCATACGAGATTGTATGGCTCTAGATAGGGACCAGTAGTATACCATGGTTGAGACATTTGAAAAGCACAGCTGAGTTGTTAGGTCGGCCAACCTTGTTTGACAATCCAGAAGACATATGTAAAAAAGATCTTGTGTGGGCCAAGACCTCATTTCTGCGCATAGCATCACTAGAAAGAGAGGCCTCAGAATTATTGAAACCTACTGTCCGTGCCCACCAGCTCCTAAAAACTTCCTATTCTATGGAGCTTTACCTGGACATTGTCACCAAGCCCCAACACCGCTTTCTTTTGACGCGATTCAGGTTTAATTATTTACATCTTTTGCTGGCTGACCCTTTAGGCTGGGCTAAGATAGACGACCTGGGTCCTTGCTCATGCGATTGTTTTTCAAGGCAGGACACTATGCATTTTGTACTGTTCTGCGATTTTTATTTATCTATACGCAGGCGTTATATCCTTCCAATTTTAAAGAACAAAGGTTTCCTGTAGGCTAGACCAGCTCTTTTATACCTGCAGATGTTGAGTAACCCCTGGGAAACTTTCAGCATTGCTAGCTTTATAGTAGCAGCATTTAGAGCAAGGAAAAAAAGGAAGTAGCGAGTGAAGCAGGTTTATGGGTCCGGATCCTCTTATGTATTTCTGCCCTATTGTATATGAAATGTTTTTATATTGTTCGCATTTTATAATGATATATGCATATTCGGATCTGTGATTATATTTTAATCAAGGATGATTTTATGTAAAATTCTTTTTAGTTTTGTATTGCTGACGGGTATTTTTAACATGCTCTTATGGTTTTTAATAATAACCGAATAAAGTAATTTTGACTGACTGACTGAGAAACGTGATTGTATCTTCCGGATGGAAGAAGAGACGAAAGGACGGGTAGACTTGACTGATGTTCCCTTATCTGACCCACAAGGGGAACTATATGTTGATGGCTCATGTTTCAAATTACCAGATGGCACTATAACTGCTGCTTATGCTATCACTATATTGCGTACAGTCGTAGAGACATCACGAGTCCCTTATCAGTCAGCCCAAGCAGCTGAGTTAGCCACCTTTATACGAGCTTGTGAATTGAGCGAGGGACTGGTTGTCAATATTTATACTGACAGCCAGTATGCTTCTGTATTCCGCTTTAGGAGTCCGTATATAGGTTTTCCTGATACATGTCCTAATATAGGCACAATTCGCATTGCCCTTATATAGGCATAAGATCCCAGTCCTTATTTAGGCATTAGCCATGCTATCCAAATACAGGCATGGTCACCTACATCCGTCCACCCCAACGTCACAACGAGTTCTTAGAAACCAGACCCTTAAGCTCTTGGGAGTTCCCCTAGCACAGGATTATTGATTTCTCCAAGAACTCATTTATTATGCATGAACCGCTATTCCTTAAGGGTTCATTCCTGACGTCTTCCTCTGCCCGACTTTACGTCAATGCTAACATTCCAAGGCACCTACCGGGTATAAATATACCTTCCCTTGCCCAAGCAAGTAGGAGGAGACCTCGACTTTAGAGGAGCCCGTGTCCCGGCCTGACGCACTGACAAGAGACGCTGTCATCCCTGCTCGCAGAGAATCCAGCTTCCAGTGTTCTGACTCCCTTCGCGGGGTGTTAGAGTTCGAGACCCGGAAAGAGATTCCCACCTCTCTCATTCTCAAGGTATGGAGCTGACTAGAACCTAGAGGGACTCTTGGCATACCAGACTTGGCATACCATAGCATACCATACTATAGAATACATCACCTACTTCTTACCTTGCACTACACTTAGGTTAGGTACACTGGGGTAGAACTAGTTAGAGAAGCATCTTATGAGTACTCGCATTTTTAGCTTATGTTATTTATGTATATGAATATATGTGTCATAGCTAAAAGATAATGCTAGCGCAGTATTATTTCTTTCTACTGCTTACGCTGTACATAATATATCTCGCATACTGTCTTATGATTGTAACAGCTCATATCTCTTACACGAGAAACAAGACTGTTCAATAAATCCTTTTATTGAAACGCTCGTCTATTCTTTCTGTGTAACTCTGAAGAAACTAAGCATGCACGATTAGCTGAGTGAAACTGTTATCTGTTGTTTCCACGATTCTGAGAGTGTTCCGATTCTAAAGGGAAACAAAGTTGTCATGTTTATGCGGTTGCCAGAAACTACTCCCTTCTTGTTTACAAGGAGTTTCTAGTGGCCTCTGAGTTAGCTGGTACAAAGTAATTAAGTTTAATATACTCGATAGGGGCATACTGACCTCAGTCCTATGCCAAACCTATAGGGTATATTATTCCAATGCGCAGAGCCTATTAGGGAAATAGGAACTACACTACATGGCGCCCAACGTTTGGTAAGGCACTAATTTAACGCTAGATACTGAGTAACTCAGTCGTGCTTTTCTCAGAGACCCCTACTCACATACTCCATAAGACGTCTGGAGTGGGTAGGGTTAAGTATCCGCCAAAGCTGAATAGGACAAAAATCCTATATATTAGCTGTATGGTTTGTTCAACGTTGAAGGATACAGTGTTCCAAAATATTGTGCACCTTATCTTTGTTTCCTTGAAACTTGTTCTGCATTTTTTCAAAAAATGTCCCTGAACGGGGATACTAACACCGAGAACGGTGTAGCTGCGGCTGACCCAGTCGTAACAGCTTTTAATTTTTCAGGTTTAAAAGAAACCGAGGAGGGTGTTATACACATCCCTCCAAACTTAAGGAGAGCCATCACTCTAAAACGTATAAAACACGGCCTAACACCAAGAGGTGGTAGAGCAGTTTTCGTGATAGAGGCACATGAATCCTTTCAGACAGAGGTATTCTATTCATGGATTGTATTCCCAGAATCAAATCCAATAACAAAAGTATTTCACTTCTTTAAAGAAGATGAACCACCAGAGGAATATATTCCTTTCGAGGATATTGAAATTCCACTCACATACCAGGAGCATAATCTCTGGTTTAAAGGCGCCCTAAAACATCACAAAAACATTACCAGGCTCGGTCCACTAGGTAGACCAGGAGCAACATGGCCGATTTTAGCCGGCTACACACCTCATCCTGACATCGAAGAAATGTCAGACGAAGAATTACTTACTCAACTACAAGAGTTAATAAAAATTTACAGACAATTAGTCCAATATGTCATGCGGACTTTCACAGTCCAACCACCTATAACAATTCCAAATCAAACACCCCAACAGGTGTATACACTAAAAATTACTCCACAGACTTTACACGCAGTCATGGGTAAAATGCCCACAAAACGTGAACAAATTCCATTCTGGATAGCTCAAAAAATTACTCAAATCGAAGCAGTATTTCCAAATACTAGCCCTTATGAGAAACACAGAATCCTAACAATCTGTTTACCAATGGGGATCACACCACAACTGGAAGACTGCACCACTTGGGGCACAGTCTTTGCTGCCATCTATACTAAAACACATGGTGTTCCGTCAATTGCAGTAATACCAGATGTCCTGAAACAAATTCAAAACGAATACGGGGCAGAACCTGCTCTGAATTTAGGTATGAAATTACTGAAAAACTTCGACCAGGTCTCAACAATAATATTATCTAATATTAAAGGGGAGGCAGCATCAGTGGCGATCCGCCAACGCTTAAGGGAATTTGATGTAACAGAACATCAACATGAACTACCCAGAATAATAGAAAAATCTTATGCAGAATTAGGCAGAGATAGTTTGGGTGGAAAACCTTTGAAGCCAAAACTATCTGAAAGTCCTGAGAAGGACTCTATTAAACAAAATCCTACATCTTCTAAAAAGAAGTGGGAAACTAATAAACAAAATTCAAACGAGACACGTTCTCAATCCCGAGGTAGGTCTCCTCAAAAGGAGCCCTCTGAAAGGAGGTATAACCTCAGGAATAGGGATAATTTAAGAAAACCTGACAGGTATCAAGATACTGATACACGTTCCTCTCGTACCTTTCAGATATCGTCACAGACATCAGAAAGAAGAGGACGGTCAGATCACAAAGAAGAACGCGTGAAATCCAAAGACGATAAACACGTTCAGAAAAATAAATCAAAACCTCAATTCACAAAAAAGAAGGTAGCAGGTCTGAAGATCAGACATGCCGAGGATACTGAGAACACAGCTCAAGAACGGAGAATGGGCTCAGACAATGCTGGACAGTGCAGCAGAAGTAACAATAGCTCGCCAGAACCTGAAGGAACTTCTGGAGATAGTGGACTTGAATGAGTACATCACAGTAGAGACTGTAGACACCAGGGTTAGTACTCCACAAAAGTTATATGAAATAACACTCCGAATGGAGGGAGACATACCAAGAAAAGTGAAAGCACTCTTTTGGGAGAAACTTTCAAGGGGTTATGATATACTTCTAGCAGAAAAGGACTGGCCACCAAACTTTGTCAGGGAGTGCCCACATGGCGAGGACATCATTATGCCAGCCTTCTCCAACCATATTCCAATTCACCTAAAATATACTTATGCCAGGAAATGGGCAGTTGCCCAGGCCCCAGCATTATACAAAAATCATGTAGGATGGGATGAGGACTCACCTCACCACAAAATACAGCTAAAAAATCAACCTACTGCACAAAGGCAGTACCCAATAAAGCAAGAAGCTAAAAAACAGGTCAGGGAGATCTTAGATCAACTTGAATACCAAGGGGTGATTGAAACATGCACCTCCTCAATGAACAATCCTTTGTTTCCTGTATCCAAACCAGACAATACATATCGTCTAGTTTTGGATTACAGACACTTGAACACTTGTTCCAAAACATTTGCAGTGCAAAATGCACATAGTACAGCATTAATGAATAACATTGTGCGTAAAAAATATAAAACCACATTGGACATTTCAAATGGTTTCTTTTGTCAAAACATAGCACCTGAAAGCAGGTACTTAACAGCTTTCTCAATAATGGGGACCCAGCGTCAATTTTGTAGACTTCCACAAGGGTTCAAAAACAGCCCGGGGTTATTCTCAGCAAGAGTAACAGAGTTACTACAAATTTATGATAATGAGGCATTGTCATATGTCGATGACATCTATCTGACAGACGATGACCTAGATAGGCACTTGAATAGGGTGAGTACCATTATATTGGGCTTCGCCTCTGAAGGCTATAAATTCAACTTTAAAAAATCCAGAATTGCCCATCTCAATGTCCTTTTCCTAGGATATGAGCTTTCAAGTGAAGGCAAGAGCCTGGCAGCTAACTTTTTAGAAAAGTGCGCGCTGCTCCAACCTCCAAAAACGCTGAAAAATTTACAATCCATCTTGGGTTTCCTAAATTTTGGAAGAACTTACATTCTAAATTACGCAGAAAGGGTTAAACCTCTCTACGAATTAATCAAACCTGATTTTTCAACAAAACATTGGACACAAGAACACACAGAAATCCTGCGTTCACTCCAAGCTAACATGTTAGCAACAAATCACTTACAAACACGCGTAAATAAACGCAATTTAGTGATCCGAATAATTTCGGGTCAATGCGGATTCACCTATTTAACATTTAATGAGGGTGAAAAAGTACCAATAGCATACAAATCACATTTGTATACACAAGCAGAAATGCGCTTCACTTCAACAGAAAAAATACTGACAGCAGTTCAAACCGCTGTAGCAAAAGAAAGAGCTCTAGCTCAAGGGAAACGCATTATTGTCGTAACTCCAGTACCAGCCTTAGAGGCGGTCACAAAAGCGAGCATTCCAAATGCAAAAGCTTTACATCCTAGATGGATACAATGGGTTAATTCTCTTGCTGCAACAGATGTTGAATATGTTTTTGATCCTGATTTAAAAACACAAGCGTTCCTGCAATATGAACATGAATGTCCTCTGCCCACTGAAATTCTGCCTCTCGATCAGTACGAATTTATAATTTATACTGACGGATCAGCACAACCCGCTACAGGGAGTAAGCAAGCTTACAGTGCAGCGTGCGCAATCGTTAAAGGTCGCATGCGCGATGGTAACTTCAGACCAATGGTCACTAAAACTCAATCTCTAGGAGATTGTACAGCTCAGCGAGCTGAACTACAAGCATTCAAACTGGCACTTGAAAATACAGATCGCGAATTCCCCACACTTATAGTGTGCGATTCCTTTTACTGTGTTCAGTCATATAATGAATATATACAGAATTGGCTTCAAAACGGATTCAAAGATGCAAAAGGTGGCACAATAAAGCATAAAACGCTTTGGGAACAAGTAGTTCAGTTGAGAAACGAACTACCAAAAGCTCACGTGATACACACGATGAGTCATCAACGTGATGGCGTTCACGTTACAGGGAATTCATTGGCTGATGAAGCCGCAAAGGGGGCTGTTCAGACGGCTTCCGTAGCTGCGATCACTCGTTCAAAAACGAGAATAGACAGTGAGATATTGTTGGCTGTCAATGCTTCAAGCAAAGGCAGTGGTGCAGCGTTACCAAAGAAATTTCCACTCAAGTACTCTTATGTAATTGATGCGAACAACGTTCCTTTTGCTCGAATCCCTGGAGTGGGGGATAGGGTAATTCCAAACATGGAACGTAGAGCAGCTTTGATTTATGAAGCACATCTGGGGGAGGGTCTGTCACATCAAGGGATCTCTAAAACAATATTAACATTAAAAGAGATGTACTGGTGGCCTGGAATGAATACACAGATTCACATCTTCATCGATGACTGCAGAGACTGCAATAGACAGCGTGGTGCAGAACGCCATCAGACACCAGACTACGAAGTAGCCTGCCCAGTACAGACACCATTGTTAGACAGCATTAGACTATCTACGCGCAGGCGTCCTTTATGACAAATGCAATCCCACAAACACTAAGTCAAGGTTCCTATGGATGTGGCCTCAGCGCTCGGCTGACGCTCGAACTGTTATAAAAGATTTGCGAGTCTTTATCGGCACATACGCAATTGGCACACTACATTCTGACCAGGGCCCTGCGTTTAGCTCTCGGGCTTACAAAGAAGCCATGGCCAGTTTGGGCGTAGCATTGCGGTACTCCTCTCCGTTTCATCCTGAGGGAAATTCTGTTGTGGAAAGGAAAAACCGGGACATAAAGCAGTCTATAACAGCTAGAGTATTAGGTTCGGGTGATGGGTGGGTCAAACATCTTTATGGGGTCCAACGCTCATTAAATAATTTGCCAAGAAGTTCTCTAGGGGGGTCACTCCATATGAGGTCCTATTTGGGACAAGAATGTGGGTTCCTGATCTCGAATGTAAAGGCACAGTGGTGGAAAATAAACCCTTTGATATCAAAGATCGTTTGGCTGTTTTACAGGATCTAAATGAACTAAGATCGAAACAAAGCAACGTGTTCCTGAAGCCAACCACCACTGGGGAAAAACCGGCAGTCCCAGCAAGGCCTGTCTGGATCCCAAAAGTTGGGGATCTAGTCAGAGAGAAGATTGCGGACAAGAAGGAATTTGGACCTTCTTACAGACAACCAGTAACTGTCCTAGCCGTCCACGGAACAAGAACAGTACTTCTGCCGCCCCTTGCTGGAAAAAAGGAGAAAAGATTTGTGTCAATCGACCTCATCAAACCACACTATGTGGCCAATACTAAATAGTAGGCCTCGTGGACTCCGACCTAGTAGCAGACGCACTCCTCTCGCTACTATCCAAGAGGTTCAGACTGAAAGACTCATAACCATCGAGAATTCAGCAGTAAGAGATGAAGGACTAAGCAACAATGCTATGGAACTCATCCCTCTTGAAACTCAAGTAACAGTTCGTCCAGATACACCTGTCTACACCAACGTAACACGTGATCAACTGGTTCCAGCGATTTCAACAAATCCTGATGCAATTCCAACAATTGACCGAACTGCTTCTGGCTATTTCATTAACTTTGATACGTTTTCTGAGGATCCAAGTGAGCCTGAAACGACGCCAGCCCTAAAAACTTTCAAACAACAAGTACAAGACTTTTTTCATTTTCTGAAAGAGACTTATCTGGTTTCACCATGGATTGAACTATGGATAATTTCTGGAATATTTTTCTTTCTGCTTTGGCTAGCTTTAGTAATGACTCTTAGCGTGCTTATAAATGGCAGATACATTCGTATGGACACTGAAAGTAAAAATGTGAACTTACTTTTAAAACCACACAAATCATCCCATCGTGAAGCAAGAGACTTGTCAGCAGTGAACATCACAGCCGTTCCTATACAGGATGGTATAGTTTGGGACAAAACCGATTTCGACATATTCGGCCCGACGGAACTTTTGAAGATTCCACATTTATTTAAAATTTCATTAAGTGACTTTATTACCTCCAGTACCTATTCTGATGATTGGGACTTTGAGACTGTTAATAACATGATGTCTGATCTAGAAAGGTCTGCTGCATTCTCTAACAATGAATACTTAGAGGGTTCATCAGACTACGAACAGCTTTATTGTTACAACCACTATGGTCATCATTTCTTGCATAAATCTGCAACACCTAGAAATGTGTTTATGTTTAACCAATGGGAACATTGTCCTACACCACCAAGGGGTAGTTCAAAAACGTTTGCAAATAAGTTTCCATATTTTTCAGGGTACAATACATCTGATCCAGAAACATTTTACTATAAGAATGTAAACAAAACAGGACAGAAAATTATGTTAACTAATACAAAACAGATTTATTCTGCAGCCTTTATTACCCAACTGTCTAGACAAGGATTTGACTTTTGGAAAGACACAATCGACACAAAATCTGTCTG
Source organism: Calotriton arnoldi (assembly GCA_963921515.1). Taxonomy (NCBI): domain Eukaryota; kingdom Metazoa; phylum Chordata; class Amphibia; order Caudata; family Salamandridae; genus Calotriton; species Calotriton arnoldi. The sequence continues at coordinate 2,124,591 of CAWUFW010000921.1, read as the reverse complement.
GGGTTCTAAAGATTGGCAAGTGCAGGGGATAGAAGCTTTGTTTAGAGCCTGTATCATCCCACAGCAAATAATGTTTTTGAATGACACTGTGCAACAAACGTCTTGCCTTGGTTTAGCCAAGATCAAAGACATGAACACACCTTCTGTACCAACACCTGCAAGTAATAGCACTACACAGGGAGCGGTCACAGTAGACACAATACTACAAAACAACAGATCAGATCCTGATTGGGAAAAATGGTTGCTCTGGCCCACAGACACAAACATCTGTCAAGAAAGATTCCTGAATAGAATACAGGGCTTTACTATCCATAGGCCAGACCCACGTTATGTTCAACGACAACATCCGGGGGTAGTAACAACATACAGTGTAGGAAAATTGTGCCTCGACTGGTTACAAAAATCTACACTCGAGGATGTGAAACAACACTTATCTTTACTTAAAGAAGACGCAGACCTTAGGGATTTCTTGCTAGGACCAAGAAAACCGCGTCAAAAACGTTTCATATATGCCGGCATTTATGCTGCTTATAATGAAATATGGAAGGTTTCACAGGCAGAGGCCGCAGAAAGAATACGTGAGCTTGATCGTATTAACTTAGAGAAATCTCTCACTGTGGTCGACAATGGGTTAACAACTTTGTCATCCAGAATTTATTCACTGGACAACATTGTATCCTCTGCTATTGACATACTGGAACAAGATTTAGCCATGTTACAACAAGGCCAATCTCAGTTACGTTCTATTATGTTATTAGGCTGGACGCTGCAATCCTTGCGTGCAGGCTATGTGCCTTGGCGTTTTATCAACACGTCGTCTCTGTTTTCAGAATACAATCTCACGGATAAACAGGTCGAACTGGCACAAAGGGGAGCAAAGTATACAGTGCTGAGCATTGAAAAACTGGAAAAATTACCATTTACGGTAGCAGAAAAACCAGCTACAGAATGGCTTATCCATGGCAAAATAACTCTGCCTGTCACTACTTTTCATTTTCAGTATTGCCTCAAACAAATGCAAGCAGGCAAATATGAAAGGTTGGGTAAAGAATACATTAAGACATCCTGGGATTTACCTTACGAATACAGATGTTGGAGTGGGGATCGTGAAGTGTTTCTAAGCGGTACACACTGTGAAAATGCACTGAGCGGATCTCTCATATGTCAGGACATTTCTTTACACGGGGCTTGTAATGGTTCTGTGGCAAACTTGTCCTGCCACCTGCAGGGTACACCAGCTGCTGTGATTAATCCAACGTTTGGCCAACTTTCTAACGGGAGTTACCTCATGTTGAATGATCAGAGTTGCTGTGGCATGTTGCCAGGAATCCCATATCTGGTAACGGTTAGCTCCAGGGTTACTTGTTGTATGCAAGTATTGTTCCCCCAAATAGACACAGTCAGGGAGTCGCCTCTATGGCCTTCATTGAATGTTTCTTTTATACGTTTTGATACTTTAAGCAGAATGAAAGCCATGCTTTTACAACAAACCGTGCCTTTGACCTCGGCCAAAGAAATCTATGATCTACAAATTGCAAGGACTTCGGCTGAGATACAGGCTCTAATTCGTACAAACTGCCCTATACATTTCGTAGAAATGATGGGACGTATCTTAAACATGTCTGATACGAGCGGGATTGTACATGTATTTAAGACCATCTGTTCAGGACTGTTAACACCTTTTCAGGCAGTCCTCGGAATCATTCCAAACTTCGCACATTCGGTGTTTGGTGGTGTGCCATTAATTCTAGCACTCGTTGCAGGAATCCTGTTTTTATTCCTACTACTACGCTATGGCAAGCCTATCAACCGGCGTCACTCCCAGCAATTTGGAGAAAGCTCTCCTAGAACGGAAGTGCCGTGAGCGCATAGTGCAACTTTTGGGCATACCTCGTCTACGGGAACTTAATACAACATGGTTTCTGTCATTTAGACCAATCTGGCAAGATTGCATCTTACCTGTTCTACGCTGCCTGCTTTGCGGTGAAGAATGCGTGCTAGACATCTGTCTAACACTCCCATCAGTCATGCCAACGGATATCGATACTCTGCTGGACCCGATAACGGCCCATGCTCTGTGTTGTCCCCAGAGGCTACCAATCCTGATGACGGCATTCGTTGAGATCTCACAGACGCTTCCTGCTGCTGCTGAGGTACGAGATGGATCAACAGGCACACAGGTAACAACGGACGCGAACATTGCTGCAGCATCCTATGCTGAAGGCGATGCTTCACATCTCTGTGCAGTTAACCTTCTAAACGAGGTGTTCCAACTGTCACCGACATCGGTAGACGATCTTTTGTCTACAGGAATAGATGATTTCATGTTTACACCAGACCCATACACTGACTTTGATTCGGCTCACAGTGTACCAGGGAAGCAATGAATTTGGCCTCCATATTTTCAAAACAGAACAAAACTTGGAACTCTTCCTAAAAATTGAATTTTTTTTTTCCATTTGAAAATACATGGCAATTCAATCTGCTTACAGTAGAACTATTCATATAGAACGGACTTCTTTGAATACTTCCAGGGACACATTGTCACCTTATTTACCACAATTTCATTTAGTACCATGATATGAAATGGCTTTGATTTTTTGAATACTTGTCAACCATTTCGTCATATGTATATATTTCTGTTTTATCATTCATGTTGCATTTATTTCCAATATATGCTTAGAATGAAAAAATGCTTTAAAATGTACAGTACCTATTGCATTACATGTTTAGCAACAGTTTTTTTTAAACTTCTTTTAGTATGCTTTTAGAAATGTTTTTAGCAACATGTGGTACTCAGTTTAATGTTTAGCATTTAATGTTTAAGCATTTAGTATTATCGTTCATTCGAAAGTGGAGTGGGTGTTGTATTCCGCTTTAGGTGTCCGTATATAGGTTTTCCTGATACATGTCCTTATATAGGCACAATTCGCATTGCCCTTATATAGGCATAAGATCCCAGTCCTTATTTAGGCATTAGCCATGCTATCCAAATACAGGCATGGTCACCTACATCCGTCCACCCCAACGTCACAACGAGTTCTTAGAAACCAGACCCTTAAGCTCTTGGGAGTTCCCCTAGCACAGGATTATTGATTTCTCCAAGAACTCATTTATTATGCATGAACCGCTATTCCTTAAGGGTTCATTCCTGACGTCTTCCTCTGCCCGACTTTACGTCAATGCTAACATTCCAAGGCACCTACCGGGTATAAATATACCTTCCCTTGCCCAAGCAAGTAGGAGGAGACCTCGACTTTAGAGGAGCCCGTGTCCCGGCCTGACGCACTGACAAGAGACGCTGTCATCCCTGCTCGCAGAGAATCCAGCTTCCAGTGTTCTGACTCCCTTCGCGGGGTGTTAGAGTTCGAGACCCGGAAAGAGATTCCCACCTCTCTCATTCTCAAGGTATGGAGCTGACTAGAACCTAGAGGGACTCTTGGCATACCAGACTTGGCATACTATAGCATACCATACTATAGAATACATCACCTACTTCTTACCTTGCACTACACTTAGGTTAGGTACACTGGGGTAGAACTAGTTAGAGAAGCATCTTATGAGTACTCGCATTTTTAGCTTATGTTATTTATGTATATGAATATATGTGTCATAGCTAAAAGATAATGCTAGCGCAGTATTATTTCTCTCTACTGCTTACGCTGTACATAATATATCTCGCATACTGTCTTATGATTGTAACAGCTCATATCTCTTACACGAGAAACAAGACTGTTCAATAAATCCTTTTATTGAAACGCCCGTCTATTCTTTCTGTGTAACTCTGAAGAAACTAAGCATGCACGATTAGCTGAGTGAAACTGTTATCTGTTGTTTCCACGATTCTGAGAGTGTTTCGATTCTAAAGGGAAACAAAGTTGTCATGTTTATGCGGTTGCCAGAAACTACTCCCTTCTTGTTTACAAGGAGTTTCTAGTGGCCTCTGAGTTAGCTGGTACAAAGTAATTAAGTTTAATATACTCGATAGGGGCATACTGACCTCAGTCCTATGCCAAACCTATAGGGTATATTATACCAATGCGCAGAGCCTATTAGGGAAATAGGAACTACACTACAATGCCTTCGGGGTCGCGCACAATTTCCGGCGACTCTGGGCTGAGAGAGGGTTCCTTAATTCCTATGGTACAAAGATCCAACATGGTCACCTTATATTGAGGCTTTTGTCTGCATTGACGCTCCCTAAGAAGTTGGCAATGGTGAAGTTTAGCGCCCATAGGAAAATTACTGATGATGTAGGGAGGGGGAATGCTTTTGCTGATCAGACAGCTAAGGAAACGGCACGGACTAAAATGAAGAAAATGTTTGTAGCAGGTCCCGCTAGGTGGGTACCTGAAGTTACAAAAAACAAAATTAGGGAGAGAAGAGGTAGTGCCCCGAGGGACACTAACGGTGGATACGTCCTCCTCAAGTCAGTAGTTAGCAAAACATCAAGATCCACCATATGGGTAATGATCTGAATGATGAAGTAAAGGGCCTATAGTGGATGGGGAAAGAGTTGTGTTCCTATTCCATGATAGGACATACACAAAAGTTGTTTAAATACCCCTCACACATCAAAAGGACCCTTGATGTCATGCTTCATCATTGGGGTCTTCCCATCCCACTGTGGGATGGGGCGTGCTGCGACCAGCGACTACGCGGGAGCACTAATCTAAAATACTATGTGTGGTGCAGGGGTGGTGAGAAGAAGGGTCAAAAAGTGAAGTTTAAAAAGGAACTGGCCTCATGGACATAAAACAATTTAATAGGTCATTGAGGCTGAACCTGTTAAAAATAGTGATTTGGAATGGTCATGCATTTAATGAGCTGACCTTCCTAAAAAGTCGACATGTTTCGAAGCTCAAGGCTTCTTCATCAGGACTAAGAAGATCCCTTCAGCGCTCACTTGTTGTTTAAAAAGTGAAAATAGTCATATACAAAAGTGAAAGAAATTCTTGCAAATATTCATGCAGTATAAAGTACCTGTTTCTACTCCTATATGTAAATCTGTTAGTATTACTATATGTTAATCTGCAAAAAAGGGAAAATTTTTGAAATATTAATTGCGCCACACACGGCGTTGTCTCACGAAGACCTGAAAAGACAACACATGTGTCAAAGTGACTGTTTTATAAAAACATTGGGGCATATTAGCAAGACCGGCGATAAAATTATCGCCGTTTTAGCGGCAGGAAACTGCCGCTAAAACGGCGATAATGGGCTTGCTAATATGCGTTATAGAATTCCAATAGAAGCCCAGGTTAGATGTCCTGCACATCTAACCTGGGCTTCTATTGAATTCTATAACGCATATTAGCAAGCCCATTATCGCCGTTTTAGCGGCAGTTTCCTGCCGCTAAAGCGGCGATAATTTTATCGCCGGTCTTGCTAATATGCCCCATAGTGCTATAGTGGTGCAGGGACCTGTGAAAGAAATTGGGAAAAAGGGAAAACATACAGTGACACACTACATATAACATAAAACACACACTCTATTTGGTGACTATTGTAATAAAAGAGGCGGTGTGTATAACGGTGTATATACACAATACATACAATGTATGAATGGGTGTATTGCCCCATGAGCCTCAGGTACAGATGAGCAGGAAGTAGTCACTCGTTACTGTGAGGGAAAACATTTTTTTGTTGAAATGAAGAGAGAAACGGTCAGGTAGTGCTCGTCCTCTTTACCGAGTAAACAATGAAAAAAACGAAGAAAAACTTGGACCATGACGGCTATGCCGTACTTACATGCTGCTAGACAAAATGTTGCCCCATACTGCTCACCCGCGGCTCCGCTGTATGACTAGGGAGTGCGGGGAGCGGCTATATATACTGAAGTAACGAGAGCAAACAAGATTCACCTGCGAAACTGGCGCGAGACAAACAAACAAACCGGAAGAGAGCTTACAAGTTTGATTATCAATGAGCACTAGAGCGCTGACTCCAGTGCACTGCGGAAGTGAGTATTCCGTACGTGTTCAAAAACCAAAGTGTATGTCATTAAACCAGGGTTCTGTAAATCAGCGGCATAGTTGCCCAACATTACGTTTAGTTTTCTAAATGAAAAATGAAGGTGAGGGTAGTAATGAATTTCGGTAACCAAGTATTGCATAGAAGATGTAATTCTGGAGCTTGACCTTAATCTGTAGTCCATTATCCAGCAGTTGGGGATACCGAAAATTGCAAAATCAAAATCAGGATTCTATAAAACAGTGTGGTTGATGCCCAACACTGCGTGTGGTTATCTAAGAGAAAACGCGAGACATGGAGATTGGTGATACTCAAATGGTCATTATAATCGAGTGAGGGAAGTGAAAGCACTGAAAGTGTATCAATGCGTTTTAAGAAGCAAAAAATAATAAAATTTATTAATAACGCTCATTGAACAGCACATGTCACAAAAGGTATCTGATAATATAAAGGGCCAGAAAGATGATACTAATGGAAGGAACGCTAGCGAAATCAGGCAAAATCAGGTTTAAAGGAGATTGCTGATGTATCATCTGGACCTCTATACACAGGGACCAAAACACTGAGATACAGTTTGTGCCCTGTTTATATTAATAAAGGGAAGTAGGCAGGTGTAGTGACCACTTTCAACCTATTAACTGGGCCCACGGAATTTCGTCATTCAAACCCTTTTCATGTGTCCCCAAACGGAACACCCAACGTTGTTCCTTTTCCAGAAGATACTTTTCGTTGAAGATTTGTTCGATCACTGTCCATTTTATGTCGTCAACGTTGTGGTTGGTTGACAGATAGTGGGTTGTACTTCAGTATATATAGCCGCTCCCCGCACTCCCTAGTCATACAGCGGAGCCGCGGGTGAGCAGTATGGGGCAAAATTTTGTCTAGCAGCATGTAAGTACGGCATAGCCGTCATGGTCCGAGTTTTTCTTCGTTTTTTTCATTGTTTACTCGGTAAAGAGGACGAGCACTACCTGACCGTTTCTCTCTTCATTTCAACAAAAAAAATTTCCCTCACAGTAACGAGTGACTACTTCCTGCTCATCTGTACCTGAGGCTCATGGGGCAATACACCCATTCATACATTGTATGTATTGTGTATATACACCGTTATACACACCGCCTCTTTTATTACAATAGTCACCAAATAGAGTGTGTGTTTTATGTTATATGTAGTGTGTCACTGTATGTTTTCCCTTTTTCCCAATTTCTTTCACAGGTCCCTGCACCACTATAGCACTATGTTTTTTATAAAACAGTCACTTTGACACATGTGTTGTCTTTTCAGGTCTTCGTGAGACAACGCCGTGTGTGGCGCAAATAATATTTCAAAAATGTTCCCTTTTTTGCAGATTAACATATAGTAATACTAACAGATTTACATATAGGAGTACAAACAGGTACTTTATACTGCATGAATATTTGCAAGAATTTCTTTCACTTTTGTATATGACTATTTTCACTTTTTAAACAACAAGTGAGCGCTGAAGGGATCTTCTTAGTCCTGATGAAGAAGCCTTGAGCTTCGAAACATGTCGACTTTTTAGGAAGGTCAGCTCATTAAATGCATGACCATTCCAAATCACTATTTTTAACAGGTTCAGCCTCAATGACCTATTAAATTGTTTTATGTCCATGAGGCCAGTTCCTTTTTAAACTTCACTTTTTGACCCTTCTTCTCACCACCCCTGCACCACACATAGTATTTTAGATTAGTGCTCCCGCGTAGTCGCTGGTCGCAGCACGCCCCATCCCACAGTGGGATGGGAAGACCCCAATGATGAAGCATGACATCAAGGGTCCTTTTGATGTGTGAGGGGTATTTAAACAACTTTTGTGTATGTCCTATCATGGAATAGGAACACAACTCTTTCCCCATCCACTATAGGCCCTTTACTTCATCATTCAGATTATTACCCATATGGTGGATCTTGATGTTTTGCTAACTGGGTACCTGAAGTTACCATGTTTGAGGATACGCTTGAGAATGTGAAAGAAATACAGAGTGAGGCTACAATAGAAGAATTAGCAGTGTGGCATGAAAGTACAGCACAATTGAACGATGAGGGATGTTGGATGGATTGATAAATCAGGAAAGCAGAGATGGATGTTGCCAGATGCATATGTTCTCCCTGTAGGCACCATGGCCCAGCCCATATCAGCACTAAAGGTATTTGCAAGTTGTTAGACCCTGTATGGTAAAATTACAACATTTCAAAAACAGCTGCACATTTAGTGAAATACTGTGTGGTGTGCATGTTGCACAATCCTGGAAAGGGTACCCCTACACCACCCGGTAATTTTGCTCCACCTACTTTTCCCTTTGAGGTCCCTCAGATGGACTACATAGAGCTAGACAGGTGTAATAATTTTAAGTATGTGTTGGTGGTTGTCTGTGCATTTAGTAAATGGGATGAGGCTTATCCTACTAAAGACAATACAGCTGATACAACTGCAAAGTTACTCCTGAAGGAGTTATTTCCTCTTTTCGACTTGCCCCGTTTGATTTGGAGTGATAACGGAAGTCATTTTAATGCCAAGGTCATTCAGCTAATTTGCGATGGTTTGCACATAAAACAGAAGTTTCATGCTGCAAACCACCCACAGTCAGCGGGATTGGTTGAGAAGTACAAGGGTACTCTCAAACTGAAATTGGCAAAGATTCAGGAGACAACAGGGTTGCAATGGCCAGATGCTCTACCATTAGCTCTCTTGTCGACAAGAACAACAGCACATTCTAGAACAGGATTGTCACTGTATGAGGTCGTGTTTGGACGTCCGGCAAATGTCTGGGGCGTCCAGCGACCTCGTCGGTTCTCTGATATTGAGTACCCCTTGTTAATTGACTACCTGTACCAGCTAACTGAAAATTTGCGTTCTATTCACCAACAGGTCCGTGAGTCCCTGCGCGCTACACCAGAGGGACCCGTACACGACATTCGGCCTGGAGATTTTATACTCATCAGAAACTTCCTGCGGAAGAAGAGTTTGGAGCATCGTTGGAAGGGACCTGAACAGGTCCTCCTGGCCACTCGAACTGCTGTGAAGGTCGCCGGCTGAAAGAACTGGGTGCACGCCACCCACTGCCGCAGGATACCCCTGCCCTTGCCCTCTGATCAATGGGTGAGGGATGGATTAGGGGACTCTGAGTGCGAGAGGGTGCCTCAGTTTGTCCCCTTCAGTGATGCAAAGCTAACTTGGACCCAAACGGATTTGGAAAATGATGAAGTGCTAAATGCAGCGGTCCCCCCATAAATACGAGCTATTAAGGAGCCGCTGTTTGTTGATCGAAAGGTGCCTGGGGCTGCCAGGTACAATTTGCGTCCTCGGTTGAGGAACAGTGCACAAAAGGAGAAGTCAGATTAGATAGGGATGGACTGTGTAAGTCAGGTGTACTTTGTCATAGTACCAACGGAATTATTTTAGGGTGATGTGAGACTTGTGCACTGTTTGTTTTCAAACATTGGACAGGATAGCTCAAAAGGTATCCCTTTGGGGGTACATTATCCTGATCGACGTGGGATACATCAAGAGCTTAGGACAGAGCAAGCTCCACCGCCGGTGCTCAAGAGGGCCAACGTATTGATGAACAATAGGAGCCTGTACCAGTGAGGCTCTGACGGACACTATGAACACTTACCTTTACTACTATTTTTGTTGCACCATCATTCCTGTGGCATTTGTTTCCTTGCTTAATTATGCAACCCTTTGGTCGGCCTATTGATCAGGAGGAACAGCCCTTTGCACCACCGCGTTCAATGAGGGGTTGGTCGACAAAGAATAAAATAGTCTGCATACTAATAGTTGTGATTGTGATAGTGACAATATTTGGAATATCTTGGTTTTTAGAGGAGAAGTTTCCTGTACATTCCTTAGTAGGTACTACTCCCACTCCCCCTGAACACATCTTTGTTTCTCTAGCCCCACACAAAGAAGTACATAGGCAGTCCTACACAGATAATGTCTTCATACAAATGTTATATTATGCTCATAATATGTCCAATACGACTAATTGTTGGGCTTGTGGGTTGCTACCTTCGGTCACTCATAGGAGCGACAATCTGTTGTCTATGCCAATGTCGTATATTGGTAGCTGCGAGGGTTGGTATGAATTGTTTCGGTTGGTGTACTTCCAATTTCAGCTTTCTACTTTGAATATGATATCCACTGATTCTCACACTGCAAATGAATATTTACGCTTCTACTAAGGGTTTACCCCCATAGGACCAGCAGGACAAGGTACTCTAGGGACAATGTCCTCAAAGTCATGCTTGAAAACGTACCATAAAGTAAAAAATAACACCTGGTTTCGAATGGAAATAGCTGATTTTCAATGGTTTAACACATCTGAGTACTTCCAATCCGTTCCGAGCTAGGAATATTAACCAGGGATAAAATATTACCTGTGTCAGTGGTTAATAAGACAGATGGGTTTTATGTCCAGGGGACTGGGGAGATAATGGTGGGGGAGAGTAAATGCAATTTCACATACAACCTGAATACGACTAATAGTCTGCCTTTGATCCAACCCCATAAAGTCTATTTTGTCTGTGGGTCGCAAGCTCATGTCTGGCACCCGAGGGGATGGTCAGGCACATGTTATCTCTGTTTCCTTTTTCCCCCTGTATATGTTGCCCCATCTAATTATCACAAGACGCATCAGCTGCAACGTAGGAGTATATTCCTGCCCCGAGTCAAAAGGGTTGTTGACACAAAGGATAAAGATCAGACTGACACCACCGCACAGCAATTTGGAGATGCTGTGAAGGGCCTACTACCTTTTTGGGACCCGATGGCTAATAGCCTTCAAGTTCGTCAGTTAACGAGAGTTGTTGAGGCGGTTATCAACACAACAGCGGGGATAATGACAAATGTCACTGCTGAGCTCCAGGCTACGAGGTTAGTCACTTTTCAGAACAGGATGGTGCTAGACGTTATACTTGCAGAGCGGGTGGGGCCTGTTGCATCATAGGCAGCAGCTGTCGTGTTTACATACCTGATAACGCTCCCAATGTTTATTCAGCCATACAAAAATTACATGGAATATCCGCTGAAATACACCAAGAAGTAGGTACTTGTACACTGTCGGGGTGGTTTTGGAACACACTAACTTCCTGGGGTTGGAAGATCCTCACTTTCTTGGCTGTGGTTGCCGGTATCTTCTTCACATGTTGCCTCTGCATACAATGTCTCCCAGCTTATCTTCCTATTGTGTTAATATCCTCACTCCCAAACAGAAAATGTCAATTCATGATACTAATGTTGCAATTATGCTACAAAAGGATATTGATGATTTGATGCAGATAGATGAAGGTATTTTTGAGACCACATCTTTCCTTGCAGCCTCTATTCCTGACACTGACTATATGGACTGCTCCTAATGTTGATATTCCATTGTCCACGAGAATGGTATGTTTTCTTTAACCAGCACATAAACTGGTTAGCTTATGCTAAAAGGAGGGTCTGTGGGACTAGAAATGTTTCCGTTTTACTTGCTTGTGCATCATTCTATGTAAGTTAGCATTCGCTGCACCATTTTATGTTTGGCCGCCATTTTGAATCATGTTCGAAACTGCCCCTCGCCTTCTCGAGGAACGGGTTGTGGTAAGTTTTGTTTCTCCAATGTTGGGCCTTGTTTTGCTAATGAATACACTGTTCTTATTAGCACATACCTTTCTCACTAGATAGAGGCCTTCTCCCACTAGTCTAGTGGCGGGCACGGACAGAATGACCTTAAGTAGGAGATAATGTGTGCCCGGCCTCAGAATCAAAACCTATGCTTCTGTACTCCTTTGTTTAGCTGCATCTGCTTGGAAAATTCCATTGTGGGCGTGCCTTCATTGGTTCTGAAATGTACATAATGTATTGTTATGCTTGCTGATGTCAGTCCCTCTCTGCAGCACTCCTAAGAGGCTTGGCAGACCGGGCTCCGCTTGAGCGTATCTGGGTAAACATATATTGGTTTGTATTCTCTACTGTCTGACCGACTCTTCATTTGTATGGAAGGCTGAGAGTTGATCGTGAGTGACCCGGGTGACCCTAATTGGATCACTTCCTTCAATCCTATTTGGGTGCTAGGAGTCAGACACAGAACTACCCCAATAGCCAGAAGAAGGAAGTTATGAACAATGCCTATACACTTCACCAGTGTACGGTGTGCTCTTTGCCGCTTCTGACAGGAGGAGTAGCATGTGACATTACCTAAACCCTGTCGAAATTCCTGCCCTTTCCATCTTTCCAAAGGCCATTTACTGGCATCAAAACAAAAGACTACTTGAACGACGTCTTGCATCCAATTTCTTATGCACAAAAATGAAAATGCCATCTTAAAAAGGAAATAGTTTTATCTGTTTCACTGAAGGCTGTACTGAGTCTGAAATTGTACAAAAACTGTGCATTAATATTTGAATAAAATCTAAAGGCAATGCTTGGGGTGGCACAGCTTGGAGCCTATGTAGCCTGCAAAAGGCATTATCCATCTGTGCTATTTCACTGGAACTATAATGTGCTCTGCACGACAGCTGAGGGCACAAATTTTGATACACAATACAAATCAGGGATAATGTGATGTTATTTGTGGGGATTATCTGCGAGATTAGAGCAGAGGCTTCTATCAGCACACACAGTGTGAAGAAGCGCCCTCACCCGGTGTCTGCCATCTCTAGCCGCTGGCGTCCGGCCTCTATGCCTGTCTGTGTGACCGTCAGCATGCCTCTGTCCAGGCCTCACTCTCCGGGTGCCTCTGCATGTCCCTGTGTCTCTCTGTGTCCATCCCTCGGTCTCTAGGTTTCTATGACTCGGTCTATTTAACTGTCTTGCGCTCTATTCCCCCCAGTGTCCAGATACCTTCTGTATGTCTTTCGCTGTGTCTCTGTTTCTGTCTTTACGTCCGCTTCTCACTGTTTCTGTTCACTTAACTATATGTGCCTGTCTCATTGCCTGTGTCTTGCTTTGTGTCTGTACCTCTGTATGTATACACAACTTTCCCTAACTATGCTTGTGTATGTATCTATGACTGTCCCTGTACCTGTCTCCATGTCTCGCTCTGTCTCTGTTTCTATTCCTGTCTATATACTTGACTGTCCTCATCTATGCTTGGTATCTATCTGTGTCTGTCTCACTGCCCATTTCTCACTTTGTCTCTGTGTCTCTGTCTATATTAGGCGTGGGCAGTATACTCCGCTCCACTGGGGGAGTTTTGCCACTCAAGCGCACCGCTTAGAGAGCGGAGTTCGATGAACTCCACCTACCGCCAGCGGAACAGAGTTTTACTGGTGGGCGCCGCACTTGACCTTCATTTTCTTTTCTCAAGGAGGACCAGGCAGAAGTGAGGACATCATCATGGGGAACCAGAAATGGAGCAGGAAGCAGGGTGCTTCGCTTCACGTCCTCTTGTGTGCAGAACAAGAGGGAAAAGTTAACAGGACTTGCCGGAGCCCTCAGGTGTACTGCCAACAAAGGGAGTTGCCCAGCCCAAGATCAATAGATGAGAGTCGCAGTCGCCATGCCCAGGAGCAACACAGAATGAGGTGAGTGTAGCATTAGCAAGCCCCACCCACTCGGATACAAGAATAAGCCCTGATCTAGTTAACTGGGGCACAACATGGCAGGAGCTGGCAGGGCTGGGATGGAAATGGGTCAGCAAAGTGAGGCAACACACAGGGGCTCGCAGGTTTGGGACAGCACACAGGGACTAGCTGGGTGGGGGCAACAGTCAGGGCAATCCAGGCTGCAGCTACCAGGCTGGGAGGTGCAGACTAGGGTAGCAGCTGCTGGCCACTGATGGGCTACCGGGACAGGAGCAGCAGATGAGACATGACAGTGTGTGGCTGCTCTGAGGAGCTGGCAAGATGAAGGTTGTGGGAAGGGATGCCAGGGTAGCAAGGGCACAGAGGGCTGGCAGGCTGGGCAGCATGAGGGCAGCCAATAGTTAAGTACATTGCATCGCTGGCAAGCTTGCCGGTGGCTGGACTGGGAAGCAAAACTAGGCCTGCCAAAAATGTTCAGATCTGCCAGGTTGCACCTTGTAAATTGCACCCTGGACTCATCCCATCCCCCTTTCAGATCCTTGTACAGGAATGTCTCCTTTCCCAGCCTGCACGGTGCACCTTATCCTCACCTCCAGGTCCCGTGCAACCAGTGTCTCTTTAACTGGCACTTATCGGCCACTTCCTGCTATCTCCATGACACTGGCCTTTCTCGCCCGCGTCTTTCCCCTAACAACAGACCCCTTCTCAACATAGCCATCTTCCTCCATCCTGTCTAGGGCGGAGCGGAACTCCATGGAATTCCATACTTTTTATGCAACTTCACGGAATTACACGATGTACAACTCCGTGAACTCAGCCTACCCCTAGTCTATATAAATAACATTCTATGTTGATCATCTCTGTTTGCTAGTCCATACATCTTTCCTCACTCTTCCTGCCTTTCTGTCTGCCAGCACTTATGGCAAAACACATAAGATGATGGACGGAATGTTGCACATTGGCAAAACATTCACCCCCAGTCACAGATCTGGGTTTAATCCATCGTTATTTTGCTCACCACGCCACCCCAGTTCAGACATGGCCATATGCAAATCAGTCTTGACCCTCTGCCTCATGGGAACAGTCCAGCCCGAACTGCCAAGCCATGTCTTCCCTGGACCGGAATCAAGCATCCTAGGACCGGTTTCTGGCTATCAGCCGTCATCAGCCAGGATAGCTTGACTCCAGTGGCGTAGTGAGCACGGGACCCACGTCTGGGCATACCCTTCCCACATAGGGCGAACAGCAAAACACACAAGATGATGGACGGAATGTTGCACATTGGCAAAACATTCACCCCCAGTCACAGATCTGGGTTTAATCCATCGTTATTTTGCTCACCACGCCATCCCAGTTCAGACATGGCCATATGCAAATCAGTCTTGACCCTGTGCCTCATGGGAACAGTCCAGCCCGAACTGCCAAGCCATGTCTTCCCTGGACCGGAATCAAGCATCCTAGGACCGGTTTCTGGCTATCAGCCGTCATCAGCCAGGATAGCTTGACTCCAGTGGCGTAGTGAGCACGGGACCCACGTCTGGGCATACCCTTCCCACATAGGGCGAACAGCAAAACACACAAGATGATGGACGGAATGTTGCACATTGGCAAAACATTCACCCCCAGTCACAGATCTGGGTTTAATCCATCGTTATTTTGCTCACCACGCCACCCCAGTTCAGACATGGCCATATGCAAATCAGTCTTGACCCTGTGCCTCATGGGAACAGTCCAGCCCGAACTGCCAAGCCATGTCTTCCCTGGACCGGAATCAAGCATCCTAGGACCGGTTTCTGGCTATCAGCCGTCATCAGCCAGGATAGCTTGACTCCAGTGGCGTAGTGAGCACGGGACCCACGTCTGGGCATACCCTTCCCACATAGGGCGAACAGCAAAACACACAAGATGATGGACGGAATGTTGCACATTGGCAAAACATTCACCCCCAGTCACAGATCTGGGTTTAATCCATCGTTATTTTGCTCACCACGTCACCCCAGTTCAGACATGGCCATATGCAAATCAGTCTTGACCCTGTGCCTCATGGGAACAGTCCAGCCCGAACTGCCAAGCCATGTCTTCCCTGGACCGGAATCAAGCATCCTAGGACCGGTTTCTGGCTATCAGCCGTCATCAGCCAGGATAGCTTGACTCCAGTGGCGTAGTGAGCACGGGACCCACGTCTGGGCATACCCTTCCCACATAGGGCGAACAGCAAAACACACAAGATGATGGACAGAATGTTGCACATTGGCAAAACATTCACCCCCAGTCACAGATCTGGGTTTAATCCATCGTTATTTGGGAAGGGTATGCCCAGACGTGGGTCCCGTGCTCACTACGCCACTGGAGTCAAGCTATCCTGGCTGATGAAGGCTGATAGCCTGAAACCGGTCCTAGGATGCTTGATTCCGGTCCAGGGAAGACATGGCTTGGCAGTTCAGTCTGGACTGTTCCCATGAGGCACAGGGTCAAGACTGATTTGCATATGGCTATGTCTGAACTGGGGTGGCGTGGTGAAGCAAAATAACGATGGATTAAACCCAGATCTGTGACTGGGGGTGAATGTTTGCCAATGTGCAGCATTCCGTCCATCATCTTGTGTGTTTTGCATTTCGCCCTAAGTGGGAAGGGTATGCCCAGACGTGGTCCCGTGCTCACTACGCCACTGGAGTCAAGCTATCCTGGCTGATGAAGGCTGATAGCCTGAAACCGGTCCTAGGATGCTTGATTCCGGTCCAGGGAAGACATGGCTTGGCAGTTCGGTCTGGACTGTTCCCATGAGGCACAGGGTCAAGACTGATTTGCATATGGCTATGTCTGAACTGGGGTGGCGTGGTGAAGCAAAGTAACGATGGATTAAACCCAGATCTCTGACTGGGGGTGAATGTTTGCCAATGTGCAGCATTCCATCCATCATCTTGTGTGTTTTGCATTTACGCCCTAAGTGGGAAGGGTATGCCCAGACGTGGGTCCCGTGCTCACTACGCCACTGGAGTCAAGCTATCCTGGCTGATGAAGGCTGATAGCCTGAAACCGGTCCTAGGATGCTTGATTCCGGTCCAGGGAAGACATGGCTTGGCAGTTCGGTCTGGACTGTTCCCATGAGGCACAGGGTCAAGACTGATTTGCATATGGCTATGTCTGAACTGGGGTGGCGTGGTGAAGCAAAATAACGATGGATTAAACCCAGATCTGTGACTGGGGGTGAATGTTTGCCAATGTGCAGCATTCCGTCCATCATCTTGTGTGTTTTGCATTTCGCCCTAAGTGGGAAGGGTATGCCCAGACGTGGGTCCCGTGCTCACTACGCCACTGGAGTCAAGCTATCCTGGCTGATGAAGGCTGATAGCCTGAAACCGGTCCTAGGATGCTTGATTCCGGTCTAGGGAAGACATGGCTTGGCAGTTCGGTCTGGACTGTTCCCATGAGGCACAGGGTCAAGACTGATTTGCATATGGCTATGTCTGAACTGGGGTGGCGTGGTAGAAGCAAAATAACGATGGATTAAACCCAGATCTGTGACTGGGGGTGAATGTTTGCCAATGTGCAGCATTCCGTCCATCATCTTGTGTGTTTTGCATTTCGCCCTAAGTGGGAAGGGTATGCCCAGACGTGGGTCCCGTGCTCACTACGCCACTGGAGTCAAGCTATCCTGGCTGATGAAGGCTGATAGCCTGAAACCGGTCCTAGGATGCTTGATTCCGGTCCAGGGAAGACATGGCTTGGCAGTTCGGTCTGGACTGTTCCCATGAGGCACAGGGTCAAGACTGATTTGCATATGGCTATGTCTGAACTGGGGTGGCGTGGTGAAGCAAAATAACGATGGATTAAACCCAGATCTGTGACTTGGGGTGAATGTTTGCCAATGTGCAGCATTCCGTCCATCATCTTGTGTGTTTTGCCAGCGCTTATGCACATTTTTGTAAACAGAAAGACTGCAGTATATTTCTTAAGCAGTTTATGAACAAAGCAATTATACCGTGAATCCCAGTCGGGTGTGCACTTTTCAGGGCTTGTGGGAGAGTGTCAGCTGGTGAACAAGATACACACACACATATATTCGAATGCATGTGAATAGTTTCTCCTTCAGGTACAATGAGTACCAGGTGAATGCATACATTTATAGACAGCAGGGGCATCACTACATCAACAGCTCCCTGGATAATAGCTTTATTAGCTTTATATATTGAAATGTGTAGGAAGGCAGCTAGAGCTGTAGGAGGCTAGACCTGTTGATGTATAAAACATTGATACAATAATTATGAGAACTGCACCATGATGAGTAGAAAGAGACATGGATGGGGTGAATTAGATATGTAGCTAAACCGCATGTCCTGTACCTCCTCAATCCCTGTGTAGCAGTGGGTGCATGTGTATCACCTTTCAAAGCTGAAGGTCAGGTCCAGAGAAATGTCACATATGACCTAAATATCACAGAGACAGTAGAAATCCCACTCCTAGGGCAGGAGCATAGCTGCCAACAGTGCAGCAGGTGCAGTGGCACCAGGACCCAGAGGAATGCCACATTGTGTTCTAGGGATACGGCGTAAATAGGGACTGCAGGGAATAGTGTATTCAGGCACGGGCTCCTCTTCCCCCAGCATCCTGCCACGGTTTCCAGGCCGCTGTGTACCCTTAACCCCTCTTGGCACTTACCCCACATGGCATGGATGGCCGGGACTTTGCGCACCTGCCCCACCTGCTATTGGATCAGGGCAGCCTGGCACACCAGAGCGTGGCCCAGGGGCAGTGCAGCACCCCAGACCCTTCCAGGCAGGCAAGTACTTCCCTTCGCCCATCGTCATGGGGGCACATTCAGGTCAATGCGCATTACTCCTCTATAAAATAAAGCAGAGATCTTGTGAAAACAGCTAAAAATAAAATAACTAGGTATTTTCCCTGTCAATTACATGTATAATACTATTTACCTCATCGCCTGCTTTAAAAATGCATTGTACTTAACAGTAGGGGTGGGCGGTAAACTCCGCTACGCAACGGTTGGCAGAGTTTTTCCTGCACTCCACACTCCAAGCAGACACAGAGTGGCAAAACACAGCGTATTCCGCCAGCAGAGCGGAGTTTACCACCAATCCCTAATTAAGTGGTTGTAGTCTGGGAGGGGGTAATGTAACTGTAGACATGTCACATGTTGGACGCACTCAGCTATTATGTCAGAATGAAAGGTGTGAGATTGACCAGCCAGGTACATACATTTATTTCTCCAGCTGTTGGTAGCTAACCTACCCTCTTACATCAGAGACACGAAACACATACTCAGTACGCTGGCAGACATTACTTGGAAGAATACTATGACACTAGTTACTCTGGATGTCACTGCCCTGTATACGAGCATCCAACATGACCAGGGCCTACTGGCATTAAGACGCACACTTAACTCTCGCCCGGCTAGCCTCTGTGAACATACGGACATGTTAATAGACATGACACAAATTATTCTTGAAAACAATGTGTTCCTCTTCAAAGAGGCATGGTATAAACTGATACGTGGAGTAGCTATGGGCTCTAAATTTTCCCCTTCATACCCCAATCTTTTTATGGGGTGGTTGGAAGAGAGCTGGATTTGGGGCTCTAAAGGCAGCGATTGGAGCGACTCCATTCTTTTCTGGGGCAGGTACATTGAAGACTGCCTCCTAATTTGGACAGGCAACACTGAGCGGCTAACGGAATTTGTAACATACCTTAACAGTAATGACGCTAATATTAGATTTACCTACCAACATAGCAAGAGCTCAATTACTTTCTTAGATGTGGAACTCTTTGTCTCCAATAACAGAATTGAAAGCAGGCTTTATAGGAAGGCT
Source organism: Calotriton arnoldi (assembly GCA_963921515.1). Lineage (NCBI taxonomy): Eukaryota > Metazoa > Chordata > Amphibia > Caudata > Salamandridae > Calotriton > Calotriton arnoldi. The sequence goes on along the minus strand of CAWUFW010000921.1, from coordinate 2,105,267 downwards.
ACGGCGTGCAATAGTATATTACATGCCACCAGAGCGCACCCGAGACATCAGATTAATGCTATCCCCTACTGGGAATTTGTACGCGCACGACGCAATTGCAGTATTGAAGGCGACTTTGTGTGTTGCCTCAAAAGCATCGAGGACAGATTCAGGCGCAGGGGTTACAGTCAGAGGACAGTAAACAATGCATTGAACAGGATCTCAAAAGTAGAGAGACAACATACACTTCAGGATAAAAGCAAGCAAGAGGACCCCAACACTACTCGGCTTGTCATGGACTACAATGTGCTTAGCATGACACTCACAAAAAGCATGAGGAAACATTGGCACTTACTACGTGCTGATTAGACGTTGGAACCTTTCATTTCTTCCAGACCAGAAATGACTTTCCACAACGGGAAGAGCCTTAGAAACTTACTTAGCCCTAGTTATCCTAGGATGGGCAATCAGGTACATTGGCTCTCGACTTACGGAATTGGTTTTTTCAAATGTGGATGATGCACTGCATGCAGATGGGCCACTGACAAAAAGAAGGAATTTTCTGGCCCGAATGGCCGATCTTACAAGATAAATACTTTCATCAACTGTCAGACTGACTATGTGGTCTACGCAGTTGTATGCAAATGTCAACGTAGCTACATTGGCAGCACAATAAGATCTCTGAAAGACCGCAACTTAGAACACATCAGGGCGGTTAAACAGGCTGACACCAGGTACCCCGTAGCCATGCACATATTGGAATGTCCTGCTCAGGGTAGCCAAAAAACCTTCTCCTTTTACGGCTTTGACACCATACCCAGAGACATGAGAGGTGGCAATAGGGAACTAACATTGAGGAGAAGGGAGGCGACTTGGATCATGCGATTAAGAAGTGTGGAAATGGGGCTAAACACAGACCATGAATTACACTACTTTTTGGGAGACTAGCGTTCACAGTCCCCACATGAGACGTAATGTTACCAAGTTGAAACAGTTTCTATTTACTCAGTACCACAATCTCCATGTGGTCTTCTGACTTGTTTGTGATGTGATATCTATCTTACTACTACTGTTGAGTACGAACTGAAGTTTTAAAGTCTGCTTCCATATGCTTACGTGCAAGCTTACCTAGGACTACACGTCCTAATATGGTTTTGATTTCCTCAGCACTATAGGCTGTCACTTGGGGAGCTCATGTGTTCATTAACCATCTATCATGCTCCCTATAGCTGTTCTCCTATCCCCTCGGATTTAGGGGTCTACTGTCACGATCTCTCTTCATTACTCTGGAACCGATATGCTTACTCTGGCACCAATGTACTTACTGTGTATGTTTAACTATCTTAAGGTGACCCACAGGATTATGGATGTAGATCCTGTGGGCATACAATATGTGTTATTTAGATTTATGATAACTATTATTCTGTACCGTTCCACTTAGACGGTTGCAGCACACACTGAACTCGGGAATCCCTTTCCCTTCACTCTCCTTTAATGTTGCTTTAGAACTCTACTACTAGAGACCCCCTTTTTTCTTAGATCCAAATATTAAATAACTTATTGCTTCAGGTAATTTATATCCAGATGGATCCGTTACCCTAGGGATGGTTCAAACACGTTCCGTTTATTACATTTTCTCCTTTACATTCCTAAACTTGCTGTGGCGGGGTACTGAATTTACAGTTCCAAGATGGCCGACATCTTTGGAGCAGGTAAAGTCCTACAACTATTTTATTAAGTATGTTATTAAGCCGAATGCAGAGATTAGACACTCCAAGATGGCCAACGGTATTTGTTTTATTACTATGCATTAGCCCATTGAGCATAATGCTGATCAATACCCCACAACCCTTAAGCTCCACATCAACACACCTCGGGGGCTGATGAATTGCCCACTTTTAACCTCTATTGATAATCGGGGTACTGAATTTACAGTTCCAAGATGGCCGATGTCTTTGGAGGAGGTACAGTCCTACAACTATTTCCGCTCCCAGGCCTTTATAAACGTGTGTTCTCCTGCGGGCCATTAGGTCTCCAGCGTACACGCCGGAAGGAGCTCTGTTCATCACAGAGGTAAGCGCCAATAACTAACTGAATGTTCTCCTGCCATTAGCGCTACAGTGCCAATTACGCTAGATATAAGCATCTGCGTTTGGGGGCATCTTTTAAATAGTCACCGCGGGGTCTGTCTACTCGCTTGTTCTGACACACTTTCCTTTGATCCTTTTTATTAAGCAAAGGTCCCGTATTAATACCGGCAAGGATATGGCTGCCGGTTATTTTCTTTAACACAACCTGCATCGAGTGGGTGCAATGCACCACGGATTTTATTTATTCATGCCTGAATAAACTTGCACTATTACTAAATCCTCATTTAAGGTATGTGGGACCACATTACCATATTCTCAAAGTATATAGTACATGCCCCTGCCATTTTTCCTTTGGGTGTATTCTTATATGTAATTAGGCCATTTTCCTTTATTTACCCATCCTCAGGGACTCCTCATTGAGAAACACATCCAGGATACATATACTGTGAATAGGAGGGATTATTTCTAGACACAAGATATGTGCAGTCTTAACTGTGTGTCTAACATTGGACCATATTGAATCCCATTCAGGACGGAAATACAACCGGATTTAAGGTTGGTTTCCCGGTCAGATTTGGTCACCGTAGCATGCTAAACTTGCTTTTACAGGGCTTGTATACTTAGCATCATTTTTCTTTCTTTTTTACCCATTTCTTTTCCCCTAGGATCTTCAAGCATTGAGTATAGGTATTTTGTTTTTTATTACATACCTTCGGGTACCAGGCAATATTAAGGGGGTGTCGTTATGTTAAATTCTCCTTAGCAAAGTCACTGTTGACTGTTTAGGCTCATATGCCACAGCTGGACTCACAAGGAACAAGCATGCCTTAACTCCGGACAAGTTTATTTTATCTAAGAGTGTTATAATTTTTCTTAAAAAACACTAGTTTGTCACTAAACAACAGAGGTGACACATTTAAGACAGCATGGGTTGCCACAGGCTCGAGTAGGCAACACGAGCCGATCCTTCAAAGTTAGTCTGTCACAATGGGAAACAGACATTGGATGCTATTGTTGCATACCTTTCATTCCCAATTCTGTACTATTGTTTGTTTCTTAGCCCTGAAGAAGTCGCTGCGCACAACCGTAAGCGCGACGAAACACGTGTTGGCTGAGGCTGTTGTGAATAAACTGAAGCGCATGTTCCAGCAAAGACTCAAGCTTTTGTCACACTGTTATTGATATAATTGATACACTGTTAGCGTGTGCAGGGGACTGTTGTTCTGTTTTACCAGTGGATATCCACACATTGGGGAGGAGGGTGGCTCTCCCTACCCTTATGCACCACAATCCTCACTCAGTACTAGAGTAGACTTACCTGCGTATTGCCCAGGAGCGCCAATACCCTATAGAACCACCTACCAAGCAGTTTCAGCCAGGTACATACAACTACTTGTTTGGGATTGGTTGTAAAATTGTTCTCACTTCTCAGTTAATCGCACATGATTGCACCAGCCTATGTACTTGCTCTTCCCTCTAGGTACTCATCCACCATGAAGCTTACCTTCATTTTACTCTACAATATCCACAATATTTACTTTTTTGCAATCCACAGGCCTTCTCTTCTTCTGCACGAAAGCACCATAACACTCCTGCTTAATTATAGACTGGTTCAGTCCTGCACCCAAGACGAACATTTTGAGAAGGAGAATGCAGATGCACCATCAATTTTGGCATTTGTATACAGTATCATTTTTCTTTTCTTAACAATCACAATTTTTAGACTGAGTATCATCCCTAATTTGTGTTTTTCAAACCTAGGTGACAGAATAATTAGATAACTTGGGACTCTGGGGCTGAAGTACTGGTTTCAATGCATTTAATAACCAAACTATGTTATTCCTTCATTTCCTCCCAGAATAGATTTGATGATGATGTGCTGCTCATCGACCTGATGAATGTTGTGTTTGTCCTAGTCACACATTTTCCCAAAACCTTGATCCCATACATTCATCAAACCCCTAACCCTATTCCCCAGGCTGTGTGATATATTAAGGTGTGACTTACGAATTTACACCATAAATGGATCACACACTTTGTGGGGCGGATGTAGTGAAAGCGACACCAGCTTACTGCAGGATCTTGTGTAATGAACAATAGCCCATGCCAGAACCACTTACCCACCCCGGCATTAAAGGGATAACATGAATCATAGTGCAGAGTCAGAACAATGTCTGTTCCATGATAGGTAGTACTTGTGTGCACTATATGGCCTGATTCAAAAAGGCAAAGTTGGTGGTAGTTCACTCTTGCAGTTTAACTGAACTCCCAGAAACTTCACTATTATGAGTAGTAAACCTATGAGTAGTAACTATTCGTAGTAAGAGTAACTCCTTTAAAGTGATAGGGATTACTTACTACTCACAAAGTTACTTCTCTTAAAGTTACTGATGAAAGAGTTATTAGCCATAAACGTACACTGCAATAGTCAGTAAACTAACACCAAAAGTGTAACTTTACCTTTGTGAATCAGGCCCTGTGTTGCTTACAAAATCTATGAATCATGGAGTAACCAAACCTCTTCTAAGTCCGGATTCGAGGCTTTTATAAGTTTAATTTTATTTATTTTTTATAAATTAAATATCTATAGCTCCCTGGATTGCTTAGAAGTTACTACCACTAGTTTTTGTAATATGAGTTATTTTGTCATGGTTGTCTGGTCTCAGTCTTTGATAACTCTCTAACTCTGTGTTTTCTTTCAGTATAGTTGCTTGTGATGGTTAATCTTTCAAAATAATCTTACAGTTGGAGTTTACCTCATTTAGAAGAGGTGGGAGTGGAACCCTGCTTTGATGTCTTCCCTGTTAGCACAAGAACTCTATAACCACCACCATTAAGGAGACCCTTTTGGGAAACCCTGCAATGAGGTTTGGGAAGATTGCGAGAGGTAGCTACCATTGCTTAATCTATTCAGGTAAAAACTTGAAGAACTAGTTCAAAACTGGCCTGTTTGGAGGCGGTCCTGGCTGACAGTTCAAGGAACTGGAGGCCTGTGCCTCATCGTCTTCTTCCCAAGGCCAACAGCCAGCGATATTTAGGAGCCACGGTCTCCAATTTGTGCTGCAACAGCCAGACAGCTATCTCCTGCCATGATGGCAGTTCCTGCTTGCCAGCTTCAACAGCAGGAGTAGCTATACCAAGAAAGTAAGAAGAAGAAAAACACTAATTGTGATGCTCAATGCAAAAACTTATTTCTACTGTCTACAGTAGCACAGAAAAAGAACATATTTGGTTCCCTAGGGCCATTGCAGTTTAATTTGGATGTGATGATTGATTAGTCACAGTCTGGGCCAGGTTTTTCAGCGCTCCGTCCATCATCTCCTTGTGTTTGCTTTGTTCGCCCTAAGTTGGCAGGGTATGCCCAGACGTGGGTCCCTTGCTCACTTTGCCACTGGATTCAAGCTAGCCTGGCTGATGAGGGCTGTTGGCCCGAAACCGGTCCCAGGATGCTTGTTTCCTGTTCAGGGAAGACCTGACTTGGCAGTTCGGGCTTGACTGTTCCCATGAGGCACAGGGCCAAGACTGATTTGCATATAGCTGGGTCTGAACTGAGGTGGCGAAGTGAGCTAAAGAATGGTGATGGATTCAACCCAGATCTGTGACTGGGGGTGAGTGTCTGAAAAGTTTCAGCGCTCAGTCCATCATCTCCTTGTGTTTGCCAGGTTTTTCCACCCATGCATCATATTATCAATCAATCAGGTGATTGTAAAACGCAGCACTAGAAGGGGACTGCTGGTCCCTGTTGATAGGGGATCATTCGAAGAGCCAGGTCTTGAGGTCCTTCTTGAATTGGGTCAGCCACGCTGACTGCCTAAGGTGGAGAGGCAAGGTGTTCCAGGTCTTGGTGGTGAGGCAGGAGGAAGAACTTCCACTGGTTCTGTGCTTGTGGACCCTGGGAACGGAGGCTAGTGTGAGTTGGGTGGAACAGAGTTGTCTGGCAGATATATTGAATTTATAGGACTGACTGCAAGGAATTAAGCCAGAACACCAACATAATCAAAACATGATTTTTGCTTAAAGTATTTGTTATTGAAACTGAATTAACACTTTATGTGTGTTAAATGAACTACCCGCTATTAATGTGCAAGATATATCGATAATTAGATTGCCACTCACTTCAGCTGCAGTCTTGAATGTTTTGGGGTGATTCCTAAAGTGGGGGCCGAGAAAAAGTGGGGGTGCCAAAATGTGATTTTCCCATGCAATTTTCCATAGGGATTTTAGATGCGACTACAACCAGAACCTCTGAACGAATTACACTAATTTTGGCAGAAAGTTAGATCTTGGTCCAGAAACATTGCTTTTTCTAATTTGGTGTAAATCTGTTCAGTCGTTTTGTAGTTATTTAAGAAAAAAGATTTATGTATATCTAAGGATGTGGATCCACTGTGGATCAACCATAGTGGATCCGCGGATCCACGCAACACAGCAATGCTGTAATTGGCCACCAGCCATTTTGTCAATTAGGACACGGCTCCCAATGGGAAATAAAGCAGAACTAGGATATAAGGGCTAAGGATAGAGATATCCTGACCCCATGGGACTTATAGAGAGGTCTGTGATGGACCCCTCATGGGGAAGAAATTGTGGAATAATGTTGGTTTTGCGCGTGCGAAGATGTGCGGATCCATCACAGCACTCAGTGCGGCCCCTGTGTGAATCTACAATGGATCTGTGGATCCAAATCCGTGACAAACACGCGGATCCAGACCCTAACAAAAAAAAATACAACCACTCACAGGCCTACACACTCTCTCACCCCCCCCACACATTTACTCACACATCCATACACCCACCAGATATCCACTCACACATCCATACAATCATTCACACATCTATACAGTCATTGATACATCCACTCAGAGATTCAAAGAACCCCTCTCATACAGACTCACAGACCCGCACAGGCACTCACAAACCTACTTACACAGCCACATATAGTCATTAACACACCCACTCACAGGCCCACACAGCCACTTACATACCCACTCACACACCTATACACGAAAACCACTGACACACCCACTCACACACCCATAGAGCCATTCACACACCACTCATACACCTAGCCATCACACACTCACACACTCTCTCACACTCCCACACAACCACTCACACACCAACTCACACACCCATACAGTCACTCACACACCCATACAGTCACTGATACATCCACTCAGAGACCCAGAGAGCCACTCACTCACCCACACAGGCACTCACACAGCCATGGTTTGGCCGAAGGCTGTGCTCGGCATGGGATTGGCAAGGCAGCAGTTGGATTAACGTATGGTAATTATATAATAGTTTACATTAAAAGAAACTAGAAATTCACTGAAAAAAACAAAGGTTACGAGGACTTTATAGTTAGGAGATAGAATTAAAAACAACCTTACAAATTCACTAAAAAACAAAGGTTACAGGGACGTTACCGTTCGGTTCAGATTTTACACACACAAAGCCATAGAAATTCTGCAGTTATAGTTATAGTCATCTCAGGTAACTATGTTATGTTATGTTATTTTAATTTATTACGCGCTTGAATCACCCCTGGAGGGGTATCTCGGCACAGGGCCAAGACATACGAACTGGCTGAAAGCGCACTTAAAATAGGTAAGTCTTAAGCACTTTCCTGAAGTGGGAGTGATTTTCACAGAAGCGTAGTTGCATAGGCAGATTATTCCAGAGATGACGGGCAAGGAAGGAGAAAGATCTAAAGCCTGCTCTAGCCTTCTTAAACCTAGGGACTTTGAGCAAGGCCTTATCACATGATCTTAGAAGTCTCAAAGAGGTGTATAGCAGAAGTTTGGAGGCTAAATAAGTGGGACCTTGACCATGGAGAGTGCGGTGGGTTAGACAGCAAATCTTAAAAGTAATTCTCTTTCTCACCAGTAGCCAATGTAGGGACTGAAGAAGAGGGGCTGTTGCTGTGTTCGGGGGAGGTTACACACGAGAGGTCACACACGAGACGTGCAGCGGTGTTCTGAACAACCTGAAGTTTAGAGAGCGGACCCTCATTTATGGAGGCCAAAAGTGAGTTGCTATAATCCGGCTTAAAACCAGGGACTGAACAAGGGTTTTATTTGAGGAGAGTGGTAATAAAGGAAAAACTCTTCTCAGCAGACATCACATATGAAAACAAGAGCTGGTAATGGCCGAGGTGCGTTCTGTCATAGAGAGCGATTGGTCCAAGCGGTCTCATAGGTTTTTTACCACTAGTTTGGGTACAGAGACAGGACCCAGCTCTGATGGCCATCAGTCAGGGGCCCAGAGAAGTTGGGCTTGTCCAAATAACATCATTTTTGTTTTAGATGGGATAAGTTGAAATCTGTTTTCCAACATCCAGGTTGCTATGGCTTTCATCCCGGAGGAGAAAGAAGCTTTAGATTTGGATAGATTATTCCCAAAGGAAAAATGCAGCTGCGTATTGTCCATGTAAGAGATAATCTCAAATTCAAAAACTCTCACTAGCTTAGCAAGGGGGGGCCATATAGATATTAAAAAGCGTAGGGCTGAGACAAGAGCCCTGAGGGACCCTGTAGTCAAGTGACATAGTTCTGTACTTGTAAGGACCCAGCACAACCGTTCGGGTTCTCTTTGACAGTAAGTCCGCTAGCCATTGGTGAGCATACCATGAATCCCGATCTCCAGTAGTCTGTCAAGAAGTCGTGGATGAGACACCGTATCAAATGTTGCTGACAGATCTAGCAGGTCCAACATTGTCGGTACATTGGCATCCAGGGATCATTTGATATGGTCAGTGACTGCAAGCAAGGCTGTCTCAGTACTGTGCAGTGGTCTGCAGACAGACTGAGAACAGTCCAATAAGCTGTTAGATTCCAGGTAGGTTGTCAGTTGCTGATTAATGTATTTTTCCAGTAGCTTAGCCAGAAGAGGGAGGAGCGAAATTGGTCGATAGATAGCAAGATCGTTAGAAACTGAATTGGACTTTATTTTTAATGGGCCTGATCAAGGCCGACTTCCAGTCTGAAGGGACTTTCCCAGTATTTATTGATAGATTGATTAAGGAGCAGATTTGCAGGGCCAATTCACATGCAAGGTACAACAGAACTCTGGGAGGACAGACATCTGTAGGTGAGCCGGATTTCGCAGACCTCAAAAGATTATTGGTATTTTCTGGGGAAATGTCTTTGAAATTACCTAAATTGATGGTTGGGTCAGTAAGAGGAATAAAGACTACATGCCTCTCATGGGGCTCGGCAGTGATGGTAGAGCAGTCTTGGTATATCTCCTTGATTTTACCATCAAAATGATCCGCCAGAGCGTCGCAAAGTGATTGCGACGGAATAGGTTCTGGAGAGCAGGCTGCCGGATTTATGAAGGAGTTGAGTATTTCAAAGAGTGTTTTGGATGAGTTCCCTGCCTCATCAATTTTTGTCGCTCTGTGAGTTTTTCGGGCTAGCCTGATATTGCGATGGTAAGTGATTAGAGCCAATTTATAAATATAAAAACGCCATCTCCTTTCCAGACTTTTACAGAAGGTCTTCTCCGTCCTAAGGTCGTGTGAATACCAAGGACTGTGAAGTCTATGGGTGCTCCTTTTGACAAGACTGTGAGGGACGATTTTATCAAAAACAGAATTTAATATCATATTGAAATTACAGAGCGCTAGGTCCATGTCTACGATGTCAAAGTGCATGAGGGGCACTTGTTCATTGGCCCACGCATGTAGGGTAACTCTTTTGCCACTATCTAGATGGCTTGTTATGGCACGTGAGCGCTTGACTTTTTGTCTTGAGGGCGGGGAGATGAAAACAGATAAGTGAATGATCAGACCAGAGCACAGGTTTTGGAGGGTCAATGCTAGATAGTGGCAACATCGAGAAAATTAAGTCCAGGGTGTGACCTGCAGTGTGAGTTGGTCCCGTAACTTGTTGGCGTGACCAATGAGTTTCTAAGTCAGAAAGTAGTTGGTTAGTGTCAGGGTTCATTGTGTCTTCGCTGTGGTAGTTGAAATCTCACAACAGAAGAAACTGCTGGTTTGAAAGTACATGAGGGGCTATGCATTCCAGAAGACAGTGACGGAAGTCCTTTTTTGGGCCGAGTGGGTGATAGACTAGGGCTCCTTTCCAAGAAAGGTTGGGAGAAAGGTCAAGTTTGAAGATACATGATTCTAACCAGTCTTCTGAGATGGAGCCAATTATTGTTGCCTTAACATTTTATTTAAGAATAATAGCGATACCCCCACCAACCTTACTGACCCTGTCTAATCTAAGTATTTTAAAATTGGCAGGAAGAGCAAGTGTGATAGACGGGATAGAAGTAGGACTTAACCAGGTTTCTGTGAGGAATCCTATCTCATGGGGGAGAAAGAGAGTAGGCCCCAAAGTTCCACAGCAGGGATCTCATATTGATAAGAAAGCAGTTTACGCTATTGCCTGAGGTAAGGACGTCAATACTGGGAGGCTTTGGCGGGCCAGAAGGAACTACTGGCAGGGTAAAATCATTATAGGGATTATAATCTGAGGGATAAATGCATTTGAAGGAGGGCAAGCTTTGAAATCTACATTTTAAACAGGCTACAGGACCTTCTAAGGACGGAAGGGTAGAAGTACAATTAGAGGACTTGACCTCTTCCAAGTAGTCAAGTAGCTTCAGCTGTTTAGAGGAATATCTAATGGTATGGGTATGGCAGTGCTCTGTGATAAAAGTAGCAGGGGTTTTGGCTCCTGGTGACGGTCTGACACAGACAGGCGCAGACGGGCTTCCCTTTGGTGCGCCGTCAGCGCGCCCGCTGGCGTGCCCGCCCTGCGCATCAATGCCGGTAACTGCAAAATATAGCCAGGTGTGCGTGACGTGAGGGAGGGGACTGGACAGCCAATCAGCAAAGAGTAAAAATGAAGAGGTACTTCCTCCACGCAAACGGCACCAGCTGCGGTGGACCAGGAATTAAAGAGCAAGGTAGGATAAAAGTAACTTAAAAGAAAAAAAGCATGATTAAAAACAGAATGGCATTGAAATGGCAGCAGTATACCTGAAAGCCTGTAGTCAGAGGCAGCGCTTCAGAGCCGGCATCGGTAAAATATAGCCGGCCGTGCGTGACGTGAGGGAGGGGAATGGACAGCCGGTCAGCAAAGAGTAAAAATGAAGAGGTACTTCCTCCATGCAAACGGCACCAGCCGCGGTGGTCCAGGAAAGCATGTAGTCCGAGGCCCTATCACTATAACTTGTGCCCTAAAGTAACTGTAACTCACACCCTCAACATGCACTGCTAATGACTGTTGTGCCGCGAGCGAGCATTTTGGCATCAGCTCGTGGCGTAGTAGAGACGTTCTAAGTTAAGGAGAAAGCAGTGTTATTTCACGGACGGCTCTGTGTTGTGTGCCTAGAGGGTCACCGTAGTCTTCAGAGTGTCGTCACGTTTGCGTGCGTGATGACGCATCGCTGCCATTTTGGGAGGAGACTAGAGCGTTAACTGATGGCCTGAGGTAATGCACGGCCATCGGAAAGAGGTGCCCTCGAGCGCTATCTTTTCCGACTGCCAAATCAGCTGTTTCAGTCAGCCGGCAGAGTGGAAGGAGGTGCGCTCGAGTTGCTGAAGCATTTGTTAGTCAAAAGAAGCAGTTCTTGGATAGTGGATGGTTTTAATTGGTAGAGTTTGTTTAGAGAGGGTATCTTTTGAATAATATATCTGAAAAAAAAGAAGGGACTAAGAAGAGTAGGTTGAGAAGGAGAAAATTAAGGAGGAATAGGAGAAATTTAAACATTATTATTTTTAATTTAAGAATAGTAGTACATTGTGAGGAAAATATGGAGATAAATGAGGGTGCACAATCTTCAGGGTCAGGTGCTGCTGATTTAAGAAAGATAGTGTAGGAGGAGGTAAAGAGTTCAATGAAGGAGGTATTGCAGAATGTGTTAAGGAGGAAAAGGAAAGCTGTAGAGTGTTCAGATGATGAATATTGTCAATGGATGAGGAGGAAAGTAATGAAGTGAGGGGATATGGAAAAAGGTCTAAAACAACAAAGAATATAGAAGTGGGAGTCAGATTTTTGACAAAAGGTAAAGGTGAGCCTAGTGCCACAAAAGGAGAAGGTGCCCTTCGCGACACAAAAGAAGGTGCCCTTAGCGGCACGAAAGATCTTGAAGGTGCACAAGAGGAATTTTTGGACCTAGGGAGCAAGAATGAGGCCGATGAGTTCATTTTACTGTGATGATGGATGGGATATGGACAAGGTGGAGAAGGAAAGAAAGGAGAAAGGTTTAATTAAGGAACCTCAGGGTGAAGACAGAATTAATTAGGCATCCTAGAAGCGTGGACTGGTGGCCATTGCCTCATGTGGCTGAATTTTTAAAGCTTTGGCTAAGGAGGCCATTAGAAAAGGAGGCCAGAGCGGTCATGAGGGTAGAGTGTTCTCGTCCTGTAGTTGATGGGAAATGCTGCATGACTCCAGATCTAGATCCAGATTTGATTAGCTTTTTATTTAAGATGGGGCGTGACCCCAGGAAAGGTTTGGAGAGGGCTCTCAAGCAATGCCAGGATCGTTTGTTGGATGTGTTGGTGCCATTGGCCAGAATTTTGAACATGGCGGAAGAGGCCAAAATGAAGGGTGTGCAAGTAGATAATGACCTACTAAGAGGCTGGTCACAAAGGGCAATTTGTTTGCTGGGTAATGCAAACACTGCTTTGTCGACAGAGAGGCGCAAAGCTATCCTAATGAGGATAAGTCCAAAGTTAGGAGATTTTGCTAAAAAAGAACCAACAGAGGACCCTAAGGGTTATTTATTCGGTGAAGGTCTGGAGAAGGGAGTTGAAAAGTATGTGTCTACTTTCACCAGTCTGTACAAGGCACAATCTTCTTTGAGGAGAGTCTTTGGTAGAGGTGTTTTTGACTGGGCTGGGGCAAGGGCCCGTTTCCCTGGCTGGTCATACTCAAGAGCTAAGTACCAATCCCATGGGCGTGCAGCGTTCAGGGGTTTCCAGTCAGCGACTGGGTTTTATCCCCAAAGAGGAAGAGCAAGCAGGATACGTCAAGCAAGGGGACAAGCACAGTTTATTCAAGGATCTCAGGGTGAGTATGAAGACTGTTTTTGGTTCTTCCCCAGATGGGGTAGGGGGAAGGTTGAAATGGTTCGTAGACAATTGGGAGAAATTGACAAAGAACAGTTGGGTTATTCACACAGTGAAAGGTTAGATGTTGGAGTTCAAGGAAATGCCAAAACAATTGAAGGAGCCAGGTCAATTGGTTTTTCAAAAAGAACTTCAAGAGGTAGTTGGAGTAGAAGTTATGGAAATGTTGCAGAAAGGGGCAATAGAGAAAGTTTCGGAAAAAGATTGGGGGTTCGTGAGTACTATTTTTTTGGTAAAAAAGAAAGAAAGGTTGGAGACCCGTGATAAACTTGAGGGGGTTGAATCAGTATGTTGTTTACAGGCACTTCAAGATGGAGGGTATCCATCTTTTGAGAGATATCCTGCAGGAGAACGATTGGTTGGTGAAGTTGGATCTAAAAGATGCGTATTTCACTATTACAATAGCGGAAGAGAGACGCAGGTTTCTTCAGTTCAGGTGGATGGGTCAGCTGTTTCAGTTTTTGTCCCTTCCATTTGGACTGGCATCAGCACCATGGTGTTTTACGAAGGTGTTGAGACCAGTAGCCAAGTATCTCAGGGAGAGAGGAGTCCGTATGATAATGTACTTTTTTGATAATGTCTCAGTGTCAAGGGGAATTGAGGAAGCAGTTACTTCTGACTATTCAACTTTTAGAAGGATTGGTTTTTTTAGTAAACAGAGAGAAATCAGTATTGGAAACCAGTCAATGTTTGGAGTTTTTAGGTTTTGTGGTGAACACAGTGGAGAAGACTCTAAATTTACCAGAGAAGAAGGTGGTGAAGATAAGGTCAGAAGTGAAAGGGTTGTTGAGGAAGGAGCAAGTCACTCTAAGATCTTTAGCAAGGGTGATTGGATTGTTTTCCTCATCTATTCAGGCTGTTTTTCCAGGGCCGCTTCATTACAGGGCTTTGCAGAGATTGAAAGCAGAGGCGCTGAGGAAGGGTTTCTGGTATGGAGATCAGGTTTTTCTCTCAGCGGAGGCTCAGGAGGAACTAGTTTGGTGGTTGGAGAATCTGGAGGCTTAGAATGGTCGGGCAATTTTTGGAATGTGTCCAGATTATGTGTTAGAGACAGACGCGAGCCTCTTTGGATGGGGAGCATGTTTGGAGGATCAGGAGACAGGTGGGAGATGGTCCTTGGAGGAGAGGTCGTAGCACATAAATGGTTTAGAGATGAGAGCAGGTCTTTACGCATTGAGGAGTTTTCGGAGGAAATTTTGAAATTTCAATGTTTTGTTGAAAGAGGACAACGTTTCAGTGGTTCGATACATAAACCGCTTAGGTGGAAGCAGATCAAGGAATCTGACTCAGTTAGCAAAGAAGATTTGGAGTTTTTGTCTAGAGGAGAAAATTGGGTTGCAGGCAGAATACTTATCAGGTCAGAACAATGTTGTGGCAGACTGGAATTCGAGGTATCTCAGAGATTACAGCGATTGGAAGCTGAATGTTCTATACTTCAGAAGGATTTGACAAGTTTGGGGTCCACTGGAGGTAGATTTGTTTGCGTCAAGGTTGACGTTCCAGTCGGAACGTTATTACAGTTGGAGACCGGATCCGTTGGCAGAGGAAGTGGATGCATTCCATCTGGATTGGAGGAAAGTTCAGGGGTATGCTTTTCCCCCATTTGCATTAATACAGAGGGTGTTTTTGGTGGTGAAGAGGCAGAGATGTCAACTGGTTCTTGTGATGCCATTTTAGGCAGGACAGACATGGTTTCCAGGACTTTTGGAAATGGCGATAGAGGAACCGTTCTTGATTCTTGAGTCAGAGGACATGCTTCAAGGGGAAGAAGGAGTTTTTCATCCTTTGGTTATGGAAGGGGCTTTGAGCCTTCTTGTTTGGAAGATTTCAGGAGAGGAGTACAGTTCAGAGGACTTTCGGAACAGGCTCAGGAGTTACTCAAGGAGTCTTGGGCACTAGGAACTAGGGGCCAGATGTACGACCCTAAATTGCATGCGCAAACGGGTTTGCGACCCGTTTGCGCATGCAAAAGTACACAGGGCCATGTACAATTCCCAAATAGCGAGTCGCAATTTATTTGCGACTCGCTATTTAGAAATTATGAGTCGCTATTAGGAAGGGGCGTTTCCTTCCTAATAGCGACTGCAAAGCCATGTATGAATGTTTTGCGACCGCAATTGCGGTCGCAAAAACACTCGCAAATTACCACCCTCTTCAAGAGGGTGGTAATGGAATCGCAAATGGGAAGGGGTCCCCAGGGGACCCCTTCCCCTTTGTGACTGGCCCCCAAAATACTTTTTAAGGGCAGGCAGTGGTCCCAGGGACCACTAACTGCACTTAAAAAAATGAACCGAAAACGATGTTTCATTTTTCTTTTTTTAAATGCATCCCGTATTCCCTTAAGGAAAACGGACTGCATTTTTTTTTTTAAAACTGCTTTATTTAAAAGCAGTCCCAGACATGGAGGTCTGCTGAGCCCAGCAGGTCACCATACCTGGGAGGGCCAGCCATTCCCAATGGGGTCGCAAATTGCGAGTGCCTCATGAATATTGATGAGGCATGCAATTTGCGACCCCATTGGGAATCGCAAACAGTGTCTCTGTTGTACATTGGCATTAGCAACTCGCAAATTGCGACTCACTATTTTTCGCAATTTGCGAGTCGCTAATGCCTATGGTCGTACATCTGGCCCTTGGAATTGATATGTGGGAGCATGGAAGAAATGGGTTAGTTGGTGCATGGAAAGGAGTTTGGATCCCGTGGAGGCATCTGCCATAGAGTTGTCAACTATACTGTGTCTGTCTCATTCAGGAGAGTTTCTGATGTTAGCGCGTTAGATGTTAGTAACAGATGTTATAATCCAGACAGGGTTATTTTTACTATTACTAAGAGAACGAAATGCATGTCTTCTACAATTTGTTATCCAAAATTTGAGGAGCATCCTAAGTTGTGTGTGGTTAGATGTTTGAGAGAGTATGAGACTAAGTTGAGTGAATTCAGAGGGCATGGTGATAGTCAGTTATTGATTACATATGTGAAGCCTTTTAAGCCGGTGACTACAGCTACTATTGCTAGATGGGTGAGGTTTTGTATGTTTGAAGCAGGCGTAAGTTCGCAAGAGTATGGTGCTCATTCGGTGAGAGTGGCGATGGCGAGGAATGTTTTCTTGTCTGGTGGTCGTTTGGAAGAAATTTTGCGTGCGGCAGATTGGTCAAATGCTGATGTATTTGCTACATTTTATTTGAGGACTGTGAGTCATGAATCGTCTGTGGTTTTATCACAGCTTTGAACATGCATAATGCTAGCCTCCTGTCTTGTCATGAAATGTAGATTCTCCAAGTTTGTGTAGAGAGAATCTGGATTTCATTAAAGACACGGAGGCTAGCATTATCCCTCCCACCCTCCCGGATTTGAATTTGGAGGGGGTGTGGACTTGTGGTGATTTTTCTTGTTTTTTTTTAAACAAAGTCTCAATGAAGAATGGTTTATTTATGATTTTTTTGTTTGTTTCAGATGTACTGTAAAGGAGGGCATGAGGAATTTGTTGTTCATGCAAATAAGTTGATGATTGCGTCCGGAGCAGCTTAAAAGAGGAAGATGGCTGCTGTGACAGGTTTTATTTATGTTAATACAAATGGCCTGTGCACACGTAATCCGTGTCAACAGTATGATTACTGCAAATAACATAAATGCATTACGATCACAGTAGTCAAATTGCCGTTTTCTTTCGTGTGGTTTAATTGAAGAACAGATGCCCAGCCAACACGTGTTTCGTCAGGGTGAGAACCCATGACTTCTTCAGGGCTACAGGATGTATAACAGCAATATGTTAACAAACTATATCATACAGTTAAAATAACTGCAGACAGGAAGGCGATAAAATTGTGACTTCAGTGCAAAGTACACCCAAAATGGGATCAAAAACGTAAGAAAATGTTAATAATAGAAACATTGTGAGCGATAGAAACACCAATATGTGAATACATGTGTTGGTATATTCAATCATGAGTAACACATAATGAACAGATAATAATGAGTGCCGATCCAAAGTTGCCGGTGGTGGAATACCAGGCAAGTGTGGATCCATGTCATATGATATGAATATTAAAGTTAACGCCATACATTACTAACTTCTTACTGCATCAATATGCATCTGTGTATTAATAGAATTTAATGGGAGAGAAGAGAAAGCCAATACCAGGTATGAAAGAATGAAAAGAGGCGTGTAGAAAGAGGGTGGGTGGAATACGAAAGAATGAAAAAGTTTATTAAAGAGCAAATCTTACCTAAAGGACATGTGAAATGAAAGAGAAAATTCTGAAAGGAAGAACAAGGAGCCTCATAAGTAATCGGGCAGAGCAGGGAAAAAAATGAAAGAAAAACCAAGAGAGAATGAGAATTGCTCACCTCTCCGCCGGTTGTAATTCCGTCCCGGCTGCGGGGATAAATGGTAACAGTGTAGCACATCAGATGGTGCTGTGATAAGTAACAGCAACCGGAGTACTGAGGAGAAAGTATGGGGAATTTAGGAAAATGTGAGACGGGAAAAGGATGTAACGTGTGATGACCAACAATCAATATCCTAATGCAGTGAGAAATCAAGGGCTGAATTTAAAATGCCCCACAACATGATATATCTATGGTTGAAGGAATATAGCAAAAAGCGTAATCAGTAGTCTGAACTATTGAAGTAAAGGGCGGCTAGTGAGGTAACACCAGCAACCTAACGAATCATGGTGAACTAATGGTATACCTGTAGGAGAAGCGTAAAAGTACAAGAATACAGAGGCTAGGTGTGTAAAAACACAAAATATAAGCGTATATACAGGGCCGAAAGCGGCGGCATAGGACATACTCAACGTATATAAAATTCCATAAGAGGACCCTCAGAAAATGGCAGGACAATGAGTAAAAATAAAACGTTAACAGAAACCTACAAACGCTTACGAAGTCTATTAAAAGTAGGTAGGATTCATAATGAAAAGTAAATAAACTAAATGTCACGGTGAGAGTATAAGACACACGAATGTACGAATAGTCACAGATACCGTGAGCGGACAAGACGCTATGTTGATAGCGTGGTTGATGCAGTGATCCAACATAAAGTCCAAACAGGGCGTAATATCCACCCTGGGATCACTGACACGTATTGTAGATCCTGTAATAAGATCACAACCTACTGTACGAAAGCTCTCAAAACTATCCAGTCGGTTAGTCAGACGCGAAGCAAGCGAGTACGCTTGGCTGCCAGAGTTAACGCGGCAAGCAGGAAGTCACAGGAAAAGTTTTGACTTCCGTAATATAGGAGAGTAGAGACTAGAACGTGAACTTAACATCCGGAGTGAACCGGAAGTGAGGGAACGCAAAACGAAAGGGTAAATACCTGTGTAAAATGTAGTAAAGCGGTGATGGTAGGCTAATAACAACATAAAGGGGAGAGAGGAACGTATACCTATAATAGGGAAAACCAAAAAGTAAGATATATAAACACAAGTGGCAACACGGGATAAGAAAGAAACTGGTCCCGGAACTGGAAAAAATTCCCAAGGGATAAATAAATGTTGCAAGAAAGATATGGGGTAATATCCAAAGTGACGAAAAACATGGATACTGTACACTGCTAAAAGGAACACATAAAGAGAGGGATAAAGAGATAATGAAATCTCATGTAGAAGATGTGCTACTGACAATCATATTGGGGAAAAATAGATCACCACATGCTGTGTATACTGGTATCATGGTGCATGAAACAACGATGAAGACAGAATACTAATACAAAAAATTGAACAATATTTTTGAAAGCAAAACATAGTAGGTGGCAAGGATTACATCTACCAACTACTTCATATTATACATTGTGAATCAATTGCATCTGTTAGTTATCATTGATACAGCTTGAAATGTGTTCAGAAAGTTAATAGAACGGGTTAACTATATTATTGAAAATATTATTAATAATTACAACAGTATAGACCATGACCAGGTGATATCAACACATGTATCAACTGACTTAATCGCCTAGAAAAAATTGTAACTCATGGTAGGTATTTAGTCCCAGCTCTACCGCTTTAAGGCGCATAATCCAGATAGCTTCTGCGCGGCGTAGGGACAGTTCCCTATCCCCGTCCCTCTGGTGTGGCGGAATCACTTCAATGCCGAAAAAACTGAATTGTTTGTACTGGCCTTGTTCTTTACAGTCAATGGCATGAATTGCCATGGGGTATCTAATGTCCCCTTTTTTTAGTGCCCTAGCATGTTCACCAATACGATCTTTAAGCATACGAATGGTACTGCCTACGTATTGTTTACGGCATCTACACATGATAATGTTCATCACAAAGCGTGTCATACAGTTGATATTCTGTTTTATCCGGTATTCCCTGCCATCCGGACCTGCGAATTTAGATGTGTTGTGCATAGCCCATTTACATACACCACAGCTCCCACATTTATGAAAGCCTAATGCATGTTTGGTGAGCCAATCATTCTCTTTAATTGTGTTGGGGACAGTCGGGCTCAAAATACTTCTCAGTGTAGTCCCTCTCCTGTAAGTGACAAGCGGTCTGTGTGAGGTGAAAGCCTCAAGAGATGAATCCGCTCTTAGGAGGTCCCAGTGTTTATGCATGCTCTTGGTCATACTGTTCGCTTTCTGGTTGTGATTGGTGATTAGTCTCACAGGTTGTGTATGTGTGTTCCTGGACTCCCTCTCTCTGAGTGTCTCTGTGCGCGGAACACGTAGTATACGTCTCTCAGCTCTATCCAGAGTAGTTTGTTGGTAACCTCTGGCCTGAAACCTCTTTTTCATGGTGTGCAGGCATGTGTGAAATTCTATATCCTCACTGCAATTTCTTCTTGCTCTTGTGAATTCCCCATATGGGATGGCTTTGATTTGATGTTTGGGGTGCGCACTGGTGGCATGCAAGACAGAGTTGCATGCGGTGGGCTTACGGTGTAACTTGCTATGTATGGAACCATCCCGTACATATATCTCAACATCCAGAAAGACAAGGTGTGTCCTGCCATGCTGATGTGTAAATTGGACACCTAGTGTATTAGAGTTTAAGTATAGGTAGAATTCTTGAAGTGTCTCCTCAGTCCCTGACCATAACAGCAAACAATCGTCTATGTAACGACCCCAGTAAACGATATATTGGTTAAACCTACTGCCATTGTCACTCCATATCCATTTGGCTTCGAAGTACCCCATGAAGAGGTTGGCAAATGAAGGTGAAAATTTTGAGCCCATGGCCACTCCCCGTATTTGCTTATACCAACGACCCTCAAAGATGAAGCAATTGTTACTGAGTATTAGTTCTGTCATTGCTATTAGCATTCTGGTATGATGCCATTGTGTAGCTGGTTTTTTGCTGAAATGCCATTCGATGGCCTGTATACCACAGCATGGGTCAATGTTAGTGTTTAAAGCGACTACGTCAAGTGTGGCTAAAATGATGTCATTCTGCCAAGTGAGGTCAGTAAGTAAGCTTAAGATGTGTTTTGTGTCCTTGATGTAAGCAGGAAGATTCTGAACAATCGGTTGCAGGAACATATCAACGTATTCTGCAATTCTCTCTGAGGGACCCCCTATACAGGACACTATAGGTCTACCGGGAGGGAAGGGAAGGTTCTTGTGCACTTTAGGCAGTGTGTAAAGTGCTGGGAATTTGGGGGCGGAGCTAGCCACGCCTGCGGATGGCCGCTTTGTAAGCGAGCTCTCGCGGTCGCGTAACAATCCTTCAATTATCCTGCACTAACAGCCTTCCTCGTGTGAAGAGGCATACAGATATCGCTATCGGAAGACTGCGGCGATAAGCTCCAACAACAACGGCGGACAAAATTGCTCCTGAAACCCCCGAAACTGCTGCTGATTCGAGGCCGATGTGAGGCCTGTAAGGAGCGCATGCGCAAGACCCCGAGACACGAGGCGGCGTAGCCGAGGTGATCGTGGAGCGGAGACCCTGGGACCGCTTCTGCGACTGTAGCTGTGCGCGGAGACAGAGCGCTGCTGTCAGATCCTGCGACCCTCCTGCGCTGCGCCCCCTGGAGAGCTGAGAGCTTGATTACATCAGTGGGGCTGCTGCGGAAATCGAATGGCCAGATAAGACGGAGGAGAGCGCCATCAAACGTGTAGAGGTGGCGGCAGCGTGACATGAGTGCAGGTGCGTACCCGGGTGGGTCCGGGATCGGCACGCTGCGACTGAGGAAGCCTGTGCGCTGAAAGTTGCTGCCGCGCCTACGAACTGCAAAAGACACACACTGCACCATGCTGTGAGACCCCATCCGCCCGATACGCGTCAGGACGCCAGCGGGAGACATACGGTGCCTCTCCAGCAGCGATTCCCACCTGATTGAGGCTGCATGCGAGGTGATAGACTGCCGCGACCAGGTCTGGACCGAGCGACCGAGCGACGCGGGAGTGAGGACTTCCCAATGTAATACTGTATCAGCTGCAGCTGCAGAGGTGCGCACAGTGGGAGAGGGTTCCATTGGCTACTGGGGAGTCTCCACTCTGCCCCCCTCCCTTGCCTGCGTCGTGTATGCCTGTACATTCCTGGGGCCCACATTTAATGCACCGGGAGAGTGGCGGTGTCTGTGCGGGATGCCCAGAGACCGACGGGCGTCACAGGCGCGGGCACGTTGTCGCTCTGAATTTCTGGCGGCCTCAGCTCCTTGAAAACTGGATATGCAGCGTTTGCACTATGGCGGACTAGCAAGGCAGTGCCTAGCCTGATACACACGTGTTGCCCGAGGACACATTGGCCTTTATACCTGCATAGGTTGCGCTGCGGGAGTGACGGTGCGGGACTGGCTGTGCCTGGTGCTGCCCACATCACCCACCAAAGTACAAGAACCTTGCTCCTGCGGGCCGCGCCATGCCAGCACGGCTTTAGATTGTCACAGGGCCACACAATGGGGAAACCGGATAAATCCCAGCCAAAAATACATTTCGAACACGCCAAGAAAACGACAGACACTGGCATGGCGGAACAGTCTTCCACTCAAGTGCCTATGGTGGACGCGAATCCCGCTGCGTCAGTGGATTTTCAGTCAATGTTCACGACGATTCAGGCTACGCTGACTAACATAGATGGAAAGATCGATACCCTGACCTATAGAGTAGATCGTATGTCTGAGCGGTTGGATCGCCACACGGAGAGAATAGACATGGCGGAGAGACGGATATCGGACTCAGAAGATGCGCAACGCCAAATGGAAACAAAACAGGGAAAGATCGAGAAAGCACTAACTGCTATTATGGCGAAGTCGGAGGATTTAGAGGCGAGATCCCGCCGCAACAATCTACGCGTCATGGGAGTAGCGGAGACGACCAACACCGGGAACATGGAGCGCTATATCGAAAATCTGCTAGTGACTCTATTAGGCAAAGACACGTTTTCAGCAGTTTTCATCGTTGAGAGAGCGCACAGATCGCTTGGCCCGCCGCCTCCGCCGGGGGCCAGCCCGCGCCCGATCATAGCACGAGTCCTGAACTATAGAGATCGGGATGCGGCACTTCGGAAAGCCAGAGAGTTGGGAAATCTAACACATGATGGGATGTGCATATCCATATATCCGGATTTCACGCAACAAGTCCAGGAGGCGCGGAAAAAGTTTGTAGCAGTCAAGAAAACATTGCGGGACCAGAACATTCCGTACGCAATGCTCTAGCCAGCGCGCCTCCGGATCACTGACGGGGGGAAAAGTAAAATCTACAATGACCCTAGGGACGTCCTCAAATTTTTGCAGCTGAAAGGCGCTCAGGCACCGCGTAGAAGATCGCCGCGCGGCGCACAGGAGGAACAAGGACACGCTTCAGACGTTGAATAATCAACAGCTTCCCCTGAACTTTGGGCAGTACTGGGATACTGCTTACTGACTGCATCCGATGGCGCTCTACACGGACACAGATAAGTGACCATCACGAACACTTGACGTGATCTATGATTGCTGCAAACTAAGGGTGGGAGGGATGTGCACACGCATGATGCAGAGACTTCTTTAGTGTTATGGTCTTTACTTTGAATAATAAGTGGTCTCTTCGTCGCGATAGGAGGGCTGTGGGTGTGGAAATAGACAACTAAGCGACCCCCCAGGTGATGATGTCACTGGGGTTTTCGGCGGGCGGCTTCCGCCTCCATGTGTGCACCACATTGTCTTTTTGTTTCTTTGAGGGATTGTTGGGAGGGTGGGACCGGGGGGTTTAAAGTTCGACTGAGGGATGGCTTTAGCAATTTGGGGCTGCTGAAGTGGGTGGGGGAGGGAGGATGGCATGGGTTAGAAGTTGGGGTTGTTACTATGATTGAACCACCAGAGAAGCTAGACCTCATACTAATTGCATTCTTAGAGTTTAGCGGCAAAATACAGACGCAATTACGACTACTGTGTCAGGGTGACTATGGGTGAGAAGTATAATTGTGTGACATGGAATGTCAGAGGGCTTAATACCCCCAACAAAATCAGGCATGTGTTCACCTACTTGGACCGCCACGGAGTACAGATAGCCCTCCTGCAGGAGACACATCTGGATATGACTTCTGAGGTTAAAATCGCCGGTAAATGGGCAGGATACAAGCTGGCCTCCTCCTACTCCTCGTATGCTAGGGGGGTACTCATACTAGTGAAGAGAGGCATTGCATTCACGCCTATCAAAACATACGTAGACAGAGAGGGGCGATGCGTCATGGTTCACGGTAAGCTGGGTCTCTCCCTTATCACCATTATAAACACTTATGGTCCCATAGCAGATGAACCAGAAACATTCATGCGGCTGTACGGCACTCTGCGAGAGTGGCCTGAGGTGGCCATTATATGGGGGGGGATCTAAACACATACCTGGATCCTCAACTGGATAAATCAAGTCCACAGGGGTTACGCACACCCAAGATAGCGCAGTGTATCAACAATGCTATAATTGAATTTGGTCTTGTAGATATCTGGAGGCTACGTAATGGCACAACTAAGGAGGGTACTCATGCTACACCTGCACACAATAGCTGGTCCCGTTTGGACTATTGGCTTATTAGTGAGAGGGCCAATGACTGGGTTTCGGACGTCATGATCCTCCCGCGCACATTGTCGGATCACAATCCGGTGCTGCTCATCTTCAAAATTACAACTAATGTTCATCGCCCATATGTGTGGCGATTCCGTGCGCAGGCTCTTTTAGATCCGATTTATAATAACACTGTCCGGGAAGCCATTGAACAATATTTTGCTGTAAATAAGGGTACAGTGGAAAGTGCCTCCACATTGTGGGAGGCTTTCAAAGTGACTATACGAGGGGTCTGTATCAGCACCACAGCTGGCATCCTTAAAGACCTTCGAGGCCAACTAACACAGACTGAGCTAAAACTAACAGACTTAGAACGTCAATACACAAACACTCCCTGTCCTGACACCCTAGCCCGTATACATGAATTAATATCGGAATACGACTCACTGGCAGAATCTGAGATCCGCTATATCGCACGCAGACATGTGGCGCGAGCATATGGTGAGGGAAAGCGTCCGGGCAGAAGTCTGGCCACTAAAATTAAAATTCGAGAGGACTACCATCACATAACCAAGATCACAGACCAGCAGGGCACGGAGCATTACGCCCCTGAGGCGATAGTGGAACAGTTCCGCGACTTCTATTCTGACCTCTACACGTCACGGGGGAGTGTGACAGACGCAGACTTAGACGCCTATCTATCCAACATAGCCTGTGCGTGGCTAGCGGATGGTCACCGCCAATATCTTAGCCAACCCATAGCTGAAGCGGATATAAAGGCGGCAATAAGTGCATTACCAAACCAAAAGGCGCCAGGGCCCGATGGGCTTACGGCTGAATTCTACAAAGAATATGTCAATTTACTTGCTCCTTACCTGCTTGAAATGTATGCAGAGGCACATGAAGCAGGCGTGCTGCCGCCATCTCTCCGCCAGGCCCTGATCATTACGCTGTTAAAAAAAGATAAGACCCCAGATAGGTGCGAATCATATCGGCCGTTGTCTCTGATAAACCTGGACGCCAAGATACTGGGGAAAATACTAGCTACCAAGCTTCAGCCCCTTATGCCTAACCTGGTCCTCCCGGACCAATCAGGATTTATCCCGGAGCGCTCTACGTCTAATAATCTGAGAACCATCTTTGCCATGTTCCATGTATTAAACCCTGAACTGCCAGCTGCCGCGATCCTTCTGGATGCGGCAAAAGCATTTGACTCCATTGAGTGGAGTTACATGTTTCATATATTACAACGCATGGGTTTTCCGCCACTGTTTCTGGGTTGGATACGTCTGTTGTATAACAGCCCCACGGCGCTAGTGCGAGTGGGAGGATTGACATCACAATCATTTCAAATACACAGAGGCACCCGTCAGGGGTGCCCACTCTCACCCTTACTATTCGCACTGACCCTAGAGCCACTGGCTTGCATTATACGGCAGCGCCACAGAGACTCTGCATTGAATTTCTTACATCGCCCGGTAGGCATATCACTTTATGCTGATGACATGGTGCTATTTGTGAGGGAACCAGGTCGGTATCTGGCGCAGGTGTTAAGGGAATATATCCGTTTCGGACTATTCTCGGGATTACAAATCAACTGGGATAAATCGATAGTTATACCATTAACCGCGAACATGCCCCCCGCAACTATAGACTACCCTTTAGTGTGGACCACAGACCCGGTAAAATACTTGGGGGTATGGATACATTGGGACCCCGAACTAGTGATCAGGGAGAACTATGGCAGAGCATGTGCCACACTGGAGCAGCAAGTAGACAGATGGAACAAGCTGCCACTCTCGCTGGCAGATCGCATAGCGATCATTAAAATGGTTGTACTACCACGATTTTTGTATTTATTCTGTAACATCCCCATTAAGCTGACACAACAGTTTTTCAGGGACATCCGCTCGTCTCTCACTCGCTTGATATGGGGGTGAAAGCATGCCAGAGTAAGCTGGACTACACTCACACTGTATTACGCTAGGGGAGGTTTCAGTGCTCCGGATTTCTTTATATATTATCTTTGTGCCCAAGCGCAATATGCCTACTATTGGTTTAGACCGCATGCTTACACTCCACACGTCGCAGTGGAGGATGGAGATGCACACCCAACTCCGTTATCTGGTGTCCTCACACATATACACAGAGGTATGCCACGAACTGAAATCAACACGATCGACGCGACTATTGCAGCATGGCAAGCTATAGGCAAGATGTCTGACAGGCTCCCAGTTTATGCACCGGCACTGCCAATCGCGCATCATGCGGCTTTATCTGTGACAAGGGAAAAGGGCCCAATCAGGGCATTGAGAGAAGCGGGCATGGTGACTATGCACGACATCTACCCGGATGGGCACTTCCTTACAGCGGAAGATCTGAGTTATATAACTAATCCCACGCCCTTGTTTAATTTTACAATTCACAAACTGAGACAGGCGATTAAAGCTCACTATCCCACATACCCATTAGAACCCCCGGTACTGCTGGCGCTGCAGCTGCTACTGGTTGCACCTACTAGACGTAAACTGGTAACGAAACTTTATAGAGCAATGCATGAAGGGAGGGATCTCAGATCGGATAAGAGCCTGGCCCGCTGGAATAACAGCTTAACTCCGCCACTACTAGAAACAGAATGGGAACATGTATGCAGGTTGACTAGCGCCCTCACCCCTAGTGGCAACTTGCGCATCATACATTTCAAGTACATCCACCAAATTTACCACACGCCTATTAAATTGCACAGATGTGGACTCCGAGAAACTAGCAATTGTAAAAGATGCGGACATCCTGATGCGGACTTTTTGCATTTGGCGTGGGGGTGTAGACGGGTGCTGTTGTTCTGGGAGGGGGTATTGTACCACCTACAGGAAATGACCGGGATTGTATTGCAGTGTGTGCCTTCGATATGTTTGCTAACTCATGTGCCACACTTAAAAGGTGCGATAGGTAAATTTGTGCGCGTTGCGTTATTGCTGGCCAAGCGCCGAGTTGCGCTGCACTGGGAAAGTGCGCTGGCCCCCAAGGCTAAGTGTTGGGTAAAGGATATGGTATATTGTAACGAAAACCTTGTGTTATATGCAGAAGAATTGCCGACCGCCTCTAGACCCAGAGACATATGGGAACCTCTACGTCAATACCTGCAGCGACTAGCCTCCACTGACACACAAATTGATTAGTATCACTCCTAATGTATTCAAAATGATGTACTGCCGCAGTTTCTGATGTCATTGCTGTTGAATCAAATACTAGTAATGTTTGGATTATATGGAGGTAAGGCCAATCACAAAATTGGTTGTATGGTTTGTTATATTTTACGCTGCCTTGCATGGTGGTGAATCGTATTTGTTATCTTAAATGCCAATAAAAAAAAATAAAAAAAAGTGCCGGGAATTTGGGTCTCTCAACTTTCAAATAAAGAAATTCTTCTTCACTCAGTAAACCCTCTTCCCTCCAGGTCTTCAGGTGTTTGTTAATAAGGAAGGTGAGTGTACCTGTGGGATTGGTAGTCAGGGCTTCATAGCATGTGTTGTCATTGAGTTGACCTAAGATCTCCCTGTTGTAATCCTGTCTATTCATGATGACAATGTTGCCCCCCTTGTCAGCCTCCCGGATGGTGATAGATGTGTCTGTGGATAACAATGCTAGAGCCTGTCGCTCTCCATGTGAAAGATTGTCTGGATTGAGCCTCTTGTATGATTTACTTCTGGACTCTAGTTTATCGATATCTTGTAAAACCAGTTTGTAGAAGGTGTCAATGGTATTTCCCCCAGGTAAAGTTGGCGTCCATCTGGATTTAGATTTTAAACCACTGGATATAGTGTAATCAGTTTCTACATCAAGGTCAGTGAGAAGTTGCCTCAAATCCTCTGGTGTTGCATCTTGATTTGTGATATACAATAACAATTGTGTGTCATACAGGTCTTGTATACTGAGTACATCCGACACTCCGCACATAGGGATGTTCTTAACATGTTTATTCATATTCGGATTATTCAAAAACATTTTTTTCAATTTTAAATTTCTCACAAATTTAAACAGATCAATTTTTGCTTTACATGTATCCCCTCTGTCAGTCGGGCAAAATCCTAAGCCTTTCTTGAGAAGAGAGATCATATCCTTTAAAAAAGAGTTCTCTGATCTAGTGTCGGATGTACTCAGTATACAAGACCTGTATGACACACAATTGTTATTGTCTATCACAAATCAAGATGCAAAACCAGAGGATTTGAGGCAACTTCTCACTGACCTTGATGTAGAAACTGATTACACTATATCCAGTGGTTTAAAATCTAAATCCAGATGGACGCCAACTTTACCTGGGGGAAATACCATTGACACCTTCTACAAACTGGTTTTACAAGATATCGATAAACTAGAGTCCAGGAGTAAATCATACAAGAGGCTCAATCCAGACAATCTTTCACATGGAGAGCGACAGGCTCTAGCATTGTTATCCACAGACACATCTATCACCGTCCGGGAGGCTGACAAGGGGGGCAACATTGTCATCATGAATAGACAGGATTTCAACAGGGAGATCTTAGGTCAACTCAATGACAACACATGCTATGAAGCCCTGACTACCAATCCCACAGGTACACTCACCTTCCTTATTAACAAACACCTGAAGACCTGGAGGGAAGAGGGTTTACTGAGTGAAGAAGAATTTCTTTATTTGAAAGTTGAGAGACCCAAATTCCTGGCACTTTACACACTGCCTAAAGTGCACAAGAACCTTCCCTTCCCTCCCGGTAGACCTATAGTGTCCTGTATAGGGGGTCCCTCAGAGAGAATTGCAGAATTCGTTGATATGTTCCTGCAACCGATTGTTCAGAATCTTCCTGCTTACATCAAGGACACAAAACACATCTTAAGCTTACTTACTGACCTCACTTGGCAGAATTACATCATTTTAGCCACACTTGACGTAGTCGCTTTATACACTAACATTGACCCATGCTTTGGTATACAGGCCATGGAATGGAATTTCAGCAAAAAAACAGCTACACAATGGCATCATACCAGAATGCTAATAGCAATGACAGAACTAATACTCAGTAACAATTGCTTCATCTTTGAGGGTCGTTGGTATAAGCAAATACGGGGAGTGGCCATGGGCTCAAAATTTTCACCTTCATTTGCCAACCTCTTCATGGGGTACTTCGAAGCCAAATGGATATGGAGTGACAATGGCAGTAGGTTTAACCAATATATCGTTTACTGGGGTCGTTACATAGACGATTGTTTGCTGTTATGGTCAGGAACTGAGGAGACACTTTAAGAATTCTACCTATACTTAAACTCTAATACACTAGGTGTCCAATTTACACATCAGCATAGCAGGACACACCTTGTCTTTCTGGATGTTGAGTTATATGTACGGGATGGTTCCATACATAGCAAGTTACACCGTAAGCCCACCGCATGCAACTCTGTCTTGCATGCCACCAGTGCGCACCCCAAACATCAAATCAAAGCCATCCCATATGGGGAATTCGCAAGAAGAAATTGCAGTGAGGATATAGAATTTCACACATGCCTGCACACCATGAAAAAGAGATTTCAGGCCAGAGGTTACCAACAAACTACTCTGGATAGGGCTGAGAGACGTATACTACGTGTTCCGCGCACAGAGACACTCAGAGAGAGGGAGTCCAGGAACACACATACACAACCTGTGAGACTAATCACCAATCACAACCAGAAAGCGAACAGTATGACCAAGAGCATGCATAAACACTGGGACCTCCTAAGAGCGGATTCATCTCTTGAGGCTTTCACCTCACACAGACCGCTTGTCACTTACAGGAGAGGGACTACACTGAGAAGTATTTTGAGCCCGACTGTCCCCAACACAATTAAAGAGAATGATTGGCTCACCAAACATGCATTAGGCTTTCATAAATGTGGGAGCTGTGGTGTATGTAGATGGGCTATGCACAACACATCTAAATTCGCAGGTCCGGATGGCAGGGAATACCGGATAAAACAGAATATCAACTGTATGACACGCTTTGTGATATACATTATCATGTGTAGATGCCGTAAACAATACGTAGGCAGTACCATTCGTATGCTTAAAGATCGTATTGGTGAACATGCTAGGGCACTCAAACAAGGGGACATTAGATACCCCATGGCAATTCATGCCATTGACTGTAAAGAACAAGGCCAGTACAAACAATTCAGTTTTTTCGGCATTGAAGTGATTCCGCCACACCAGAGGGACGGGGATAGGGAACTGTCCCTACGCCGCGCAGAAGCTATCTGGATTATGCGCCTTAAAGCGGTAGAGTTGGGACTAAATACCGACCATGAGTTACATTTTTTTCTAGGCGATTAAGTCAGTTGATACATGTGTTGATATCACCTGGTCATGGTCTATACTGTTGTAATTATTAATAATATTTTCAATAATATAGTTAACCCGTTCTATTAACTTTCTGAACACATTTCAAGCTGTATCAATGATAACTAACAGATGCAATTGATTCACAATGTATAATATGAAGTAGTTGGTAGATGTAATCCTTGCCACCTACTATGTTTTGCTTTCAAAAATATTGTTCCATTTTTTGTATTAGTATTCTGTCTTCATCGTTGTTTCATGCACCATGATACCAGTATACACAGCATGTGGTGATCTATTTTTCCCCAATATGATTGTCAGTAGCACATCTTCTACATGAGATTTCATTATCTCTTTATCCCTCTCTTTATGTGTTCCTTTTAGCAGTGTACAGTATCCATGTTCTTCGTCACTTTGGATATTACCCCATATCTTTCTTGCAACATTTATTTATCCCTTGGGAATTTTTTCCAGTTCCGGGACCAGTTTCTTTCTTAT
Organism: Calotriton arnoldi; assembly: GCA_963921515.1. Lineage (NCBI taxonomy): Eukaryota > Metazoa > Chordata > Amphibia > Caudata > Salamandridae > Calotriton > Calotriton arnoldi. The sequence goes on along the minus strand of CAWUFW010000921.1, from coordinate 2,074,326 downwards.
CCCGTGTTGCCACTTGTGTTTATATATCTTACTTTTTGGTTTTCCCTATTATAGGTATACGTTCCTCTCTCCCCTTTATGTTGTTATTAGCCTACCATCACCGCTTTACTACATTTTACACAGGTTTTTACCCTTTCGTTTTGCGTTCCCTCACTTCCGGTTCACTCCGGATGTTAAGTTCATGTTCTAGTCTCTACTCTCCTATATTACGGAAGTCAAAACTTTTCCTGTGACTTCCTGCTTGCCGCATTAACTCTGGCAGCCAAGCGTACTCGCTTGCTTCGCGTCTGACTAACCGACTAGATAGTTTTGAGAGCTTTCGTACAGTAGGTTGTGATCTTATTACAGGATCTACAATACGTGTCAGTGATCCCAGGGTGGATATTACGCCCTGTTTGGACTCTATGTTGGATCACTGCATCAACCATGCTATCAACATAGCGTCTTGTCCACTCACGGTATCTGTGACTATTCGGATATTCATGTGTCTTATACTCTCACCGTGACATTTAGTTTATTTACTTTTCATTATGAATCCTACCTACTTTTAATAGACTTCGTAAGCGTTTGTAGGTTTCTGTTAACGTTTTATTTTTACTCACTGTCCTGCCATTTTCTGAGGGTCCTCTTATGGAATTTTATATACGTTGAGTATGTCCTATGCCGCCGCTTTCGGCCCTGTATATACGCTTATATTTTGTGTTTTTACACACCTAGCCTCTGTATTCTTGTATTTTTACGCTTCTCCTACAGGTATACCATTAGTTCACCATGATTCGTTAGGTTGCTGGTGTTACCTCACTAGCCGCCCTTTACTTCAATAGTTCAGACTACTGATTACGCTTTTTGCGATATTCCTTCAACCATAGATATATCATGTTGTGGGGCATTTTAAATTCAGCCCTAGATTTCTCACTGCATTAGGACATTGATTGTTGGTCATCACACGTTACATCCTTTTCCCGTCTCACATTTTCCTAAATTCCCCATACTTTCTCCTCAGTACTCCGGTTGCTGTTACTTATCACAGCACCATCTGATGTGCTACACTGTTACCATTTATCCCCGCAGCCGGGACGGAATTACAACCGGCGGAGAGGTGAGCAATTCTCATTCTCTCTTGGTTTTTCTTTCATTTTTTTCCCCTGCTCTGCCCGATTACTTATGAGGCTCCTTGTTCTTCCTTTCAGAATTTTCTCTTTCATTTCACATGTCCTTTAGGTAAGATTTGCTCTTTAATAAACTTTTTCATTCTTTCGTATTCCACCCACCCTCTTTCTACACGCCTCTTTTCGTTCTTTCATACCTGGTATTGGCTTTCTCTTCTCTCCCATTAAATTCTATTAATACACAGATGCACATTTATGCAGTAAGAAGTTAGTAATGTATGGCGTTAACTTTAATATTCATATCATATGACATGGATCCACACTTGCCTGGTATTCCACCACCGGCAACTTTGGATCGGCACTCATTATTATCTGTTCATTATGTGTTACTCATGATTGAATATACCAACACATGTAATCACATATTGGTGTTTCTATCGCTCACAATGTTTCTATTATTAACATTTTCTTACGTTTTTGATCCCATTTTGGGTGTACTTTGCACTGAAGTCACAATTTTATCGCCTTCCTGTCTGCAGTTATTTTAACTGTATGATATAGTTTGTTAACATATTGCTATTATACATCCTGTAGCCCTGAAGAAGTCATGGGTTCTCACCCTGACGAAACACGTGTTGGCTGGGCATCTGTTCTTCAATTAAACCACAAGAAAGAAAACGGCAATTTGACTACTGTGATCGTTATGCATTTATGTTATTTGCAGTAATCATACTGTTGACACGGATTACGTGTGCACAGGCCATTTGTATTATTGTGTCTTCGGCTTCGGTCGACTTTGGGGGTTCAGGGTTATCCCCCTACCTGTGGCACTGTATCTTAATTTCCATTGCTCCTTACATACGTATACACCGGAAGGCGCCATCGCATACCGCATCACTCTAAACCCCCTTGTTTTTCCAGGTTTTATTTATGTTGTTGGACATTCTAAAGTTCGAGAATGTTGATTTTGGTGATGTAATACTTTGAAGTGCTGAAAGGAGCTGGTAATAAAAGTAGTATGCATAATGCTAGCCTCCGTGACTTTAATGAAATCCAGATTCTCTCTACACAAACTTGGAGAATCTACATTCTGTGCTTAAGAGTGGTCTAAACCCAGATTGAGACTCATGTAGTAGTAATTTCTCTTCCACGAAGTTCATCAGCTGTTGGTTTACAAATTTTTACACAACTTCCGCAAAGAAAAGCATCGGGGATATCAGTTTCAGGTTCTCATGTACTGAAGGACCTAATGTTGGTTTCTTCAAGAGTGAGATCACCATGGTGTGTTTCCAAACAGAGGGAACATGCCCTGACACAAACAATAAATTGAGCAATTTAGTGAGCACAGTGGCAATCGCTTCCCTGCCTCACTCTAATATGGCAGCGGAGGCGGGATCCAATGGAGATCCAGATTTTACTTTTGACATTAGGCAGTAGGTCCCAGCCTCCAAAATAGTTTTTAGGTTTGAAAAGCCTCCCGGAGCAGTGGTTGATGATGGATCAGATGGGAGGAACTGAACTCTTAGGAAAGGAAGTATAGATGGTGTTTATCTTCTCGATAAATAGAGAGTGATCTGAACATAAAGGTCAGTGGTATGTGAAGTTGACACAGCCGTGTGTTCTAGTGATGTCAGAGATTTGACTAGCTGAAAAAGTTCCTTCGAGGAGTTTTTTGACTGCTCTATTTTCTGGGCATAGAAATTAGCATGTGTGCCTCAGATCTCTGATATTCTTTCAGAGCATCTAAATAAATTATTTTATTGTGAACATCATAATCTTCCCGCCACATGAGTTCCAGCTGCTTGTAAGTTTTCTTGTAAGCACATCTGGGGCTTATGCACCAGAACAAAAACATTTGCAGCTGCATACTATACCGAGTGTTACAGAGCATCCATCTCTCAAAATATCAAAATATGAACTGCCTGAGTATAGATAAACAATAACTGTATTTTTTAACTACTCTCTTTGAGTCTCTTTGTTTATTCCCCCCGCGCCCATCCCCACCTTTTGCTATTGGTCTGGAGTGCACGTATTACTGTAGTTAAGAACTGATCTATTCAACTTTAACACACGATTGTTAATATATATTATTTATTTTTTGTTTGCACACATGTCTCGAGCACTATTCTTATGGAGAGTAGCAAGATCAGCAACACAGCAGTATGGTGGTCAACAAGGTAGCAAGCTTATTGTTACATCCAGAGAGTAGCCCACTTGGGTGGGACACCATTAGAATCTATAACTTGCGAAAAACCTACAGCTGTACGGGTAGGCAATAACCGTTCCTTATCAATGTGAAGGAGCAATCAGGTACAGTAATCAATTGATGAGCAATATTGGACTCCGTACCAACACCATATAACCAGAGTGCCTGCCCACAAGGGCAAAACGCTATTGGGTACATACAGGTACTGTGAGATACATAAGATTTAACATCACAAGAATAGAAAGATGACTGGTCATAGACCGTTTAAATATTTCCAAATACTCTTAAGCTGGATACTCTCGGGCTCCAGTGTAAGATCCGGTGTGCCTTGTATAAATTAATAATCAAGTATACAGGCGTGTTAATAAGCGATCATTCTATTATAGATCTACATGTTAAACTTAGTATTAATACTACCAAATATTGCAATGTGTCTGCATTATGAATTCAATTTGGCATTGTGTTTATCGTCGTACATGTGAAGAGTAACATGAATATAATTTTCAATTATAAGCACTTGAAACATACACATGCCAAGATGGCGCTTGCTTTTGTACTGCTCTTCTGACATCAAAACACTGCTATTGTCCTACGTCGATTGTAATTACAATGTTTATGTAAAAGAGCAGGGTGCCTCTCACGCCATACTATGAACATGGCGAAAGCCGAAATGAGTTGGTATGAGGAATCATTGCATGAATAAACATTTGAAGCATTCAGGAGTGTCCTGATTATCTCTTGACTGTGGAGATAGTCGTGGAATATATATAAGCAGGTTGGTGACATAAATGCCAACCCACTGTGGTAATAATTTGTGCATGAGACTGGGAGCAACATCGAGACCCACTGGGGTTTTATTTTATTTTGTAGCACGACAAGCACCAGAATGCTCGGAGGCCCGTTGGGGCGGGGCATCTTTGAAAGAAAAACATGTGACTGCAGTTCTCGCTGGTGACTCTTTGCCTAGCCTGTGAACAAGGGCGTGGAAGCCCGAAACGCGCCTGGCTGTGATTTTAGGCATCTTGTCGCTGCTTTGCTCGCTACACCTTCATTAAAGGAATTTGAATCCACCTGAGAGGCTTTTCTGTATGGGGGCAACCCTTTTTCTGGATTTAATACGGCTGGCCCGGTCGTGGAACTGCCCGCCGCGGAAGTGCGGATCTGTGGACCACAAGTGCGTGGTTCCTGGGACTGGTGGTTTACCTGATGAAGGCTACAGGTATTGGCAGGGAGCAGGATGGTGACATAAATACCAACCCACTGTGGTAATAATTTGTGCACGAGACTGGGAGCAACATCGAGACCCACTGGGGTTTTATTTTATTTTGCAGCACTACAAGCACCAGAATGCTTGGAGGCCCGTTGGGGCGGGGCATCTTTGAAAGAAAAACATGTGACTGCAGTTCTCGCTGTTGACTCTTTGCCTAGCCTGTGAACAAGGGTGTGGAAGCCCTAAACGCGTCTGGTTGTGATTTTAGGCATCTTGTCGCTGCTTTGCTCACTGCACCTTCATTAAAGGAATTTAAATCCACCTGAGAGGCTTTTCTGTATGGGGGCAACCCTTTTTCTGGATTTAATACAGCTGGCCCGGTCGTGGAACTGCACGCTGCAGAAGTGCGGATCTGTGGACCATGAGTGCGTGGTACCTGGGACTGGTGGTTTTCCTGATGAAGGCTACAGGTATTGGCAGGGAGCAGGTTGGTGACATAAATGCCAACCCACTGTGGTAATAATTTGTGCACGAGACTGGGAGCAACATCGAGACCCACTGGGGTTTTATTTTATTTTGCAGCACTACAAGCACCAGAATGCTCGGAGGCCCGTTGGGGCGGGGCATCTTTGAAAGAAAAACATGTGACTGCAGTTCTCGCTGTTGACTCTTTGCCTAGCCTGTGAACAAGGGCGTGGAAGCCCAAAACGCATCTGGCTGTGATTTTAGGCATCTTGTCGCTGCTTTGCTCGCTGCACCTTCATTAAAGGAATTTGAATCCACCTGAGAGGCTTTTCCGTATGGGGGCAACCCTTTTTCTGGATATATATATATATTGTGACAACCTGTCAGTACTCCGAATAATCAAAGAGGCTGTAATTGATTGATGAGAAAAAAAATTAATTGTTATATAACTGTTTTTATCATCTCCCATAGGTAATATATATATACAAAAATGCTTAATATTGATAGATTTGCTTACCTAAGGTGTATTTTAACCATCAAACAATTTAACACGCATATTTTCAAAGTGGAGTACCTGTTATATATAGACATGTAACTCTTTGGAACAAGTTTAAAGATGGCCGCCATGTATTCTACACTAAGTAGAAACAAGATTGATCCATCTTCTATGTCTATGATTTTAATTCACGTAACACATGATTGCACTTTAAAATGGTGTTCGTCACTTGTTTTCACTGACATCGAGAAAGGCAGAGTGCCGAAACACGTCTGTCAGTGCGGGGGGGGGTCCCAGCACAATAAAAACTACACCTTGAACAAGATCCTGCGAGTGCTCTCCTTTTTATGCCGACCGGACGGTTTGGGCGAGTGGAGAAATGTAAAGCGGCTCACCACCGTGGAGATTGCACTCGAGGAAGGAGGAGCGGTGACGGTGAACTCTTGTGTACCTGTACTTCATACTTCTGGTCGCCAGCCCCGCCGCTGCCAATTTCAACTTTTCGCTGCTTGACCGCAATGGATTAGGATGAGAAAACGGGAGAATCACTTTTGGGGACTTCGCATCGCCGTGCGGTACGATCTAGAGACTACAGATCTGTGGTTCCGACATCCTCTTACCGGTGAGTGCCTTGTTGTCCAAGATAAGCTCCTAATAATGAATGTATGCAGCGTCTGCCTCGAAGGTCCTGTATGATTTCATCTAAGTGCATACCCCTCCTGTCGAGTTGATTAACACCAACGTGCTTTCCAGACAAGTCATGTCTTCCATAACGGAATGCGAAGAGGCCGCCAGGGACATATTTAAACAAGGAACGGGACGACCCGGAAGGGACTCTAAAGAACCCAATGTTTCTGCCAATCCTTCAAGTAATTTAAGAATATTATATCAAAGTCTAGATCCCTTGAAAGATATCTGGAAGTTGATCGCATTCCAAGGGGTTTGCGTATTTTTATAGTCCCCTCGTACGAAAATACGGACCCACAATTGCTTAAGGACTGGTCTGACCATACGACTGAATCCGCGAAAGGAATGGTCTGAATTTTGATTAAGTACACCTGGAGTGATCAAGCTAAGCTTCTAGAGGAAATCAAAAGGCTGGAGGAAATGATAAGTAAAGATAAAGACACAAAACAAAGCAACGACTTAAAGACAGCAATGATGAAGAGGCTCAAAGAGTATGAGAGTGGCATTCGTAAGCGGAAACAAACCAAGTTTCAACGTGATGAACAGGATTACATCTCTGGGCGTATCCTGACATTTGCCCACAAATATGATATTCCAAGGAAAAAACTTAATCAACAAGAAATTGGGGCAACAAGCAACAGAGACATCTCTGAGTCAGAGGTGGAAATCTCTGAAGAAGAACAAACAGCCGCAGAAGATAAGGATTCAAACACAGGGTCTACTTATTTTCAAGAATACAGGCTCATCAGGGAAAACCGCCAAAGACCGGCACCGCGAACACATCCACCAGCCCAACAGCAAAAAAGAAACGAAAAACAAGAAGGGGTAAGAAAAGAAGGGGAAGACATGCCATCTCCCAGAGTTACTCGCAGCAAGGGGAAACGAGGCAGATGGTAACAACCAAAACAGTCATCAATCTCTCAGACAGAGTTCTTAGCGATGTAGAAATGCAAGTACTACAACTGGGATTAACTTTCTGCCCCACTACTGATTTTGATTTCGTTGAGACCAGGGTTGACCTGTTCAAATATACTCGAAAACTGAAGTTACAAAAAATTCATCTGTTGCACCCACAAACAACTTCAAATCAAGATATCGGTATCACAAATGAAACTGACTTACTTGTTGGCACGGATTTGGACACTCTCCTCACATTACAACTTTTAGAGTCCTCAGAGTCAAACACTGATGCTTACCAGCAGCCAGACAATGAGAACTCTCTACAAGTAGCAGGTATCATGCAAACGAGTGGCAAGAGCGGACTGAAAAGAAAGTCAAGAAGGATGCCCCAAACAGCTTTTGATGCCATTGATGTCTTCAGTGACGCAGTTATAGCGGACTTGAAGAACTTAAGGAACAACAGTTGTGATAAGAACAAAGATTATAACATCCCATTCAAACTGTGGCAGGCTATCCAATCATTGAAAAACGACGATTCAATAATAATAAAACCCTCCGATAAGGGAGGAATTATAGTTGTTTTCTCTCCAGAACATTATGTTGCAGAAGCTCTGAGCCAACTTGAAGGTAAAGAGTGCTATTTTCCAACAAATAAAGTGGTCTATGCAAATTGTATCAAGACTTTTCACCAACTGTTAATGTCTTGGAGGGAGGAGGGCATGATTGACACGGATGAATATAATTTCTTATTCTGTGAATATCCTGTAATCCCTACTTATTATCACCTCCCCAAAATTCATAAAAATGCCAATAGACCACCAGGGAGACCTATCGTTGCTTCCATCAATAGTCTGCTGGAGAACTGTTCTATTTACATAGACTCTAGCACCATGGGTTAGAGATCTTAGTTCTTACATTAAGGACACTGGCGATTTTTTGAGAATCATCGAAGGTGTAAGCTGGGAGGAAGATATGCTCCTCATTACACTAGATATCACCAGCATTTACACCTGTATTAACCATAAAGATGGTGTGGAGGCTGTAAAATGGTTCCTCAATAAGCGACCCCTGAAATTTATGAAACACAATGATATGTTGTTGACAATGCTGACTTTCTGCCTTGAAAACAACATTTTCATTTTCTCTGGCCAACTCTACAAGCAGCAGCTCGGGACAGCGATGGGCACGTGCTTTGCCCCCAGCTATGCGAATCTTTTCATCGGCTGGTGGGAGAAGCACGTGGCCTGGAGAGACGTACCCGAACGATGGATGGATCACGTCGTATTATGGGCCCGCTACATTGATGACTTGTTCAGCGTGTGGAAGGGCAGCCGTCTTGCTGCAGAGGAATATGTAGCCTTCCTTAATTGTAACAGTCTGAATTTAAAATTCAGTGGTAACATCAGTAACACCAGTGTCTGCTATCTAGACTTAGAAGTCTATATTGAGGACTCTAGAATCCTCACCCGCTTGTATAGGAAACCAACTGCAGGAAATGCTGTCCTCCACGCTAGGAGTTTCCATCCGAGGAGTATGGTTAACAACATCCCCTATGGGGAACTCCTCCATTTAAAAAGGAACTGTACTACATCAAGAGAGTATGATAGAGCAAGAGAGGACGCCTTTAATAGGTTCAAAAACAGAGGATATTCCCCTAACATCCTACAACAAGCACATGCTAAAACTGAAAAAATAGATAGACTTCAACTCTTGATACCTAAGACTTCTAACCCGGTAACTGAACTAACTGTCACCCCAGCCAGAATGATTACCCGCTATAAAGCTAGATCCTCAGAAGTTGTCCAAATATTTAAGAAGAATTGGCATATACTTCGAACTGACATTATTCTTCAAAAAGTTGTTCCCTTGTATCCACTGATAACATACAGACGCAGTAAATCTGTAGGTGACCATTTAGTGCACAGTCACTTTAGGTCAACTGTACATCAAATAGAAAAGGTGAGAGGCTTTTTTCCGTGCTAAAAATGCAAGGCGTGTAAACACAGCCACAAAGTAATAGATTACAATACCTTAGAAAGTGGTATGGAAAAGAGAAAAACAAGAAACATCAATCAACTTCTCAATTGTAATTCTGAATTTACTGTGTATGTTTTGGAATGCCCGTGCCCCAAAAGATATGTGGGCAGTACTATTCATCCAGCAAAAAAGCGCATACTGGAACATTTGCGAGCCATTTCAAAAAAAGATTCCACCTATCCAGTGGCCCGCCATTTCGAAAAACTGCACAATAGTAACCGTGATCTACTAAAGTTCTTCTGTATTGACCAGGTCCCCAAGAATGAAAGATCATTGCGAGCTCTGGAATCAAAACACATTATAGATCTGCAAACCAGAGCTCCTCTAGGCCTTAATATTGACGAGGAACTATGGGCTCACTTAGAATAAATTTCCAGCATCAGATTAATTTATATTGGCCCTGTTGTTCCTTTTACTGACCCCTTCTCGGGTAATAATACACCCTGTGAAGTCGTCCACGTCCCATTACCATGTCTATCTATGAGAATTAGGCCCTTGATCCTTTCGCAAATTCCGTTTAACAGGTTTGCCCATTCAGGGCGCAATTGTGACAACCTGTCAGTACTCCGAATAATCAAAGAGGCTGTAATTGATTGATGAGAAAAAAAATTAATTGTTATATAACTGTTTTTTATCATCTCCCATAGGTAATATATATATATATACAAAAATGCTTAATATTAATAGATTTGCTTACCTAAGGTGTATTTTAACCATCAAACAATTTAACACGCATATTTTCAAAGTGGAGTACCTGTTATATATAGACATGCAACTGTTTGGAACAAGTTTAAAGATGGCCGCCATGTATTCTACACTAAGTAGAAACAAGATTGAGCCATCTTCTATGTCTATGATTTTAATTCATGTAACACACGATTGCACTTTAAAATGGTGTTTGTCACTTGTTTTCACTGACATCGAGAAAGGCAGAGTGCCGAAACGCGTCCGTCAGTGCGGGGGGGGGGGTCCCAGCACAATAAAAACTACACCTTGAACAAGATCCTGCGAGTGCTCTCCTTTTTATGCCGAATGGACGGTTTGGGCGAGTGGAGAAATATATATATATATATATATACATATTACCTACTGGAGGTCGCCAGTAGGTAGTTATAGTAAGGACCTTGTTTCTATTCAAAAAGCGTTTTTTCTTTTGCCAATATCTTTGGCGCCGTTTGACGAATCTTAGTATAATTTTCAAAACTAATGGGGCGCTCTGGTCTGCTCCTGTCTTGAAAGTTTTGGGGTCATTCGTGTAGCGGGGGCTGAGAAAAAAGGGGGTTCCCAAAACACGTTTTCTCCATGTTAATTTCCATAAGAAACTTTAGACAAAGCTACAGCCCGAACTGCTGAACAGAATTACACCAAATCTGGCAAAAATGTAGTTCTTGGTTCAGAAAGCGTTCTTTTTTTTAAATGGTGTAAATCCGTTCAGTAGTTCCTGAAATATTCATATTTAAAAAGATTATATATCTGGTGACCGCGGTGGATCCGCGAAACCTACCGAACACGAGCTTGATTCTGATTGGCTTCCAACACTCTAAACCAAAAAGTGTTGGCAGCCATCTTGTGACTTGGTAGAACCGAGTCACAAGAAAAAAGGACATAAAACAAGATAAGGGGGCAGGGTAAAAACACCCTGACCCCATAGGTCTGGTCAGGGGGTCCCACAGGGACCTCCAGGGCCAAAAAACCCCTTTTAAAAATCCGGGGTGAATCGCGCAGGGTTTGTTTTAAGCCCCCGGGTGGGCCAGGTTCCAGGGGCAATGGTTTAATATGTAGCGGGGCCCGGTAAGTGTGGGGGGGGCTTGAGCTCTCCCACACTGCTCCGGGGACCTCCACCTCCCCGGGGCATTGAGTAATAAAGATATGGTGGTCCGTTGCGGACCCACGGCACCGGGGACCACCTCCTCCCCGGTGTTATGTAGAAGATGGGAGAGGGGCCGCGCGGCCCCCTCCAGGAGCCTTCCTTGGCCCTGGGGACCGCCACCCCCCAGGGCCAGCTCCAGCAATGTCCCGGGGCTCCCGCCCCGCCATTGCAAACTCTGCTTCGCTTCTTGGAAGCGAGAGCAGGAAACCTGCTCTCGCTTTCATGAAGTGAGGCAGAATTGCTTTTGGACAAGGGGAGCTGCATGTTAGCAGCTCCCCTAGTGCAAAAGCAATGCCGGCTCCCGTAGGAGGCGGGGAGCCGGCTGGGACCATGGGGGCATTGGGGCTCCCCCCTCGGCCCCCAACTTGAGAGCATGCCCCGGGGGATGGGGTCCCCGGGGCGGTTACCGAATAATATAAGTGGGGTGTTTTTTTTCTTTCGATTTTGGAGTCGCAACCCTATCGCGGCTCTCAGCGCGGCCCCCCATATAACGTTGCGTTGGATTTGCGGATCCACCTCAAATAAATAATTTTGTAGTATATAATTTAGAAGGTAGTGTTGCATTTGTGAAGTTGCTTTATAGAGGTAGTTTGATTGAAGTCAATAATAAGATTAAATTTGATAGAGTTAGTAAAAATATATAAAATTAAAAATTAAAAGTGAAACCTGAAAAGTGTATTGTATTGTAGTACATTGAATTTATGCTTTTGCAGATTCCCGAAGGGTGCGCGAATCCACAAAAAATTAAAAAAGAGTATGTATGTGTGAAAAAAAATTAGATTCACTATTGTGTTATAGGGTGGCTCTAAAAAGAGCCCTTGTTTTCATTATGAGTTTGTTGTAGCTACATGTAAGTGTGTATGCACAGCTTTAGGTTGTTGAGAAAGACTCTGTTCCCTTGATCTGTGAAGTGTACTCCATCACTTCTGTAGATGTCATCCATATCAAAACATAGATTGTTATTATAGATGGAGCCCATCCTATGGTCTCTGAGGTAAGCAGAAACAGCTTTATTGACATTCTTTCTAGCTTTCGCAATCTGTGGACAGAATTGATTTGACCACTTCCATTTCTGTCTTTGGCATATATGAGAGTATACAAAGACAGTTTGGGGGAAAAGCAACATCAATTGTGCAAAGGTATCCTTCATTAGCATTTACAGACCTACCCCAGTCAATGTGCCTAGGTCATTGCCACCACAGTGTACAATCATGAGGTCAGGGGGTTGGAGATGCAAAAAGGTTTTAACCAAAGGCATCAATTGGTGCCACTTTAATCTTCTCTGAGCAATCCATTTAATATCCACATTTTGCAAAGCTAGGTCTTTGTCAATACCTCTGTGTTCAGCATACCTTTTGAACCAGAAAACATAGCTGTGCCCTACAATCCATACTGTAAGCATCTTGAAGCGATGTCTGAAAGTAATGAGAAGATGCCTGTAGCTGAGGTAGTCAGTTGATAGAATGAGTGGTATCTAAAATGGTAGACAAGATGCTGTTTTTAAAAAGCAGATAACTGATTAACTGTTCATGAACATTGTACACTCAAAAATAGGATGCATGTTACTTTTAAAAAAAGCATGTTTCTTATTGGTTATTTAAAATTTTTGAAAGGTACAGTAGATAGGATAAGGTAATATTTTGCAAAAGTCAACCACACCTGCAATTTGCATTTGTAAGCTTGTGTGCTGAACTTGAAAATATGGTGAACTTGTGACCTGCCAGTTCAGTTGAATGTTGCAGAAGCTGTTACTATGGAAACTGGGATTAACCAGAATGGGGGAAGGGTTGAAAGCTAACTGTGCTTTTAAAATATGAAATTATAAGTTATATATAAGTGATATGTTTTATTAAAGTAAGATTTCCCAAATCAGTAATATGTTTAGAAGTGGTGTGTTCTTAAAAAATAATACTAGTATAATCAGTAATGGGTTTTTGAACTCCCGGATGGATTTGCGGCTCCATCACAACGCTTTACTGAGGCACCGCGGTGGAGTCGCGACTCCTGAAAATTACTGAACCAGTTAGGGCACTTTTAGAAGTCAGTTGGTAAGGGTTAATATGTCTAACCAATAGAAATGTGTTTCACAATTTGAAATAATGTAGGAAGGAATGTGATTTGTTACTTACATTTATTTGTGTGGAGAAAGAGAGGGAAAGTTTGCCATTACTAGTTTTACCTTGTTGAGAGTGGTGCATTACATTGATTGTGTGCAAAAGAAAATCTTTTATGAGTTTCTGATATTTCATATTCTACAATACTATTTGAAAGGTGAGTTACAAATTTGTGAGGTGTATTATGTATTAGCTTTATTTTCTAACTTAAAAAATTATTCAAACTGTGATGTTTGAAATATGTTATTAAATGTAGAGATGTGTACTGTAGTTTGTTAGTATTTAGAGAGGTCTGCATGGTCTTGTGTCTGAAGTATGTCTCTACTTACACATGCATTCGGATATGTGTTAGCCATCTGAAGATGCTAGACGTGTAAAGCACAGGTATACATGTACTTGTATGCTTCTTTTATATATGGTGTCACTAGCAAAAGGTACACACATGCATGTATGCTTTTAGAAATATGGGGAGACTTACAACAGAGACATGTGAAGGTTTGGTGCTTCGTATTTTGCTATGCTCAATACCTAAGTAGTAGAAGAATGGTGAAGCAGCAGCAGCAGAAAAGTGATAATTAAGATATGTCGTGTGAGGAATTAGTGATTATGCTACTTTGTATGAGTCTGTGGAAAAGTTCACTTGCAGTACATCGCAGAAATCTGGTGTCTGTTTGAAATGTGAAGTGCTCTACTTGCAGATGTATTCTGATAGGTGTTATATATCTGAAGATGCTAGACGTATAAAACACAGGTATACACCTATTAGTATATTTCTTTTATATATGATGCTGCTAGCAAAAGGTACAGACATGTGCATGCATGCTTTCAGGAATATGGTGAGACTTACAGCTGAGACATATGATGGGTTGCTGCTTTATATTTGGCTAGGCCCAACACTCTAAGTAGTTGCAAAATGGAGAGGTGCAGCACAAATGTGAGGTTTAAGACATGTTAGGAGAGGGATTAGTGATTAGGCTACTTTGTATGAGTCTGTGGAAAGGTACACTTTAAATATACCGCATAATTTTCAGTGTGTGCTTGAAATGTGAAGTGCAGTCTGTCATGTTTTAAGGCCTTCATGGTCTTGTGACTGAGGTATGTCTCTACTTGTACGTGTATTCTCATATGTATTATGCTACTGAAGATGCTAGACATATAAAAGACAGGTATACATCTATTTGTATATTTCTTTTATATATGATGCTGCTAGCAAAAGGTACAGACATATGCATGCATGCTTTCAGGAATATGGTGAGACTTACAGCTGTGACATGTGATGGGTTGCTGCTTTATATTTGGCTAGGCCCAACACTGTAAGTAGTTGCAGAATGGTGAGGTGCAGCACAAAATTGAGGTTTAAGACATGTTAGGAGAGGGATTAGTGATTAGGCTACTTTGTATGAGTCTGTGGAAAGGTACACTTTAAATATACCGCCTAATTTTCAGTGTCTGCTTGAAATGTGAAGTACAGTCTGTCTCGTTTTAAGGCTTTCATGGTCTTGTGACTCAGGTATGTCTCTACTTGCACATGTATTCTGATATGTCGTGTGAGGAATTACTGATTATGCTACTTTGTATGAATCTGTGGAAAAGTTCACTTGCAGTACATCGCAGAAATCTGGTGTCTGTTTGAAATGTGAAGTGCTCTACTTGCAGATGTATTCTGATATGTGTTATGCATCTGAAGATGCTAGACGTATAAAACACGGGTATACACCTATTTGTATATTTCTTTTAAATATGATGCTGCTAGCAAAAGGTACAGACATATGCTTGCATGCTTTCAAGAATATGGTGAGACTTACAGCTGAGACATGTGATGGGTTGCTGCTATATATTTGGCTAGGCCCAACACTGTAGGTAGTTGCAGAATTGTGAAGTGCAGCACAAAATTGAGATGCAAGACATGTTAGGAGAGGGATTAGTGATTAGGCTACGTTTTATTAATCTGGGGAAATGTACACTTGAAGTACACCGCATAAATGTAGGTGTCTCTTTCAAATGCAGTCTATCAAGTTTCCACATGTTTCTGCAAAGGAAGTCATGGATAAAGTTCAACAAAGAGATGAACAGTTAGAATCTCAGTTAATAATTTGATGGCGTGTCAACGTGGTACCAATGAGTATTGGTATTGTCATCATGGAGAACTTATATGTATGTTAAGAAACGTAGGTTCCCCTACATGGTTTTTGACACTTAGCTGTGCTGAATATGCATGGGACGATTTACTTGAATTTCTACGAGATGCAAATTCAAATGTAAAAAATATTGAATTGAAGACACCTGGAGAACTATGTTCCTTGGATCCTGTAAATGTGTGCAGATATTTTAATCAAAGGTTTCAAGCTATGATGCCTTTTATCTGCAATAAAAATAATCCACCTCTTGGAGAAGTTACTGATTTCTTTTGGAGAAAGGAGTACCAAGCCAGAGGTGCTCCTCATATAAACATGCTACTATGGATCAAGAATGCACCAAACTTTGGAACTGATACTGATGAAAGCGTTTTGTCTTTCATTGAAGAGTATGTTACCTGTGCTATTCCTAGGGAAGGAGGAGAAAATACTTTGAGACAGAAAGTTTTACGGTTTCAAAGTCATCGATGTGGCAAATACTGTAGACGAAAATACAAGTCTAAAGGAAAATTCTATACAAAGTGTCGTTTTGGATTCCCACGTCCAATAGTTTCAAAAGGAAGAGTAAATAGTTTTATGTCAGCAGTAAGACATACAATAACTCGGACATCTCCAAAGAATACATACAACTTAAAAAGAACTGAAGATTCAAAGTATATTAATGACTACAATCCAGTGATTTTGGCAATGTGGAATGCAAACATGGATATTCAATATGTTGCAGATAATTCAATTGCTGTAGCTCTCTATGTTACATCATATATAACTAAATCTGAAAAGACAGAGATGAAAGAAATGTGGGAAGAAATTTCACAGGAAAAGATTCTTAGCAACAAATTGTACAGCTTTAGCTTGAAAATGCTTTCCCACCGAGAGATCGGATCCTATGAATGTTCGGATCGGTTGAGCTCTGCCAGTTTATATTCAAAGTCAAGAGGAATCATTTGGATAAGTTTAGGTCTTGCCTGCACATGAAATAGAGTATTGAAAACATTACAAGAAATCAAATATTTAGCACTGAATGAACCTGAAAGTACAGATATTGTTAAAACTAATATGTTGGATACATACTATCCCAAAAGGATTCCATATCTGGAAAACGTATATCTCTATGAAATACTTCAACATTATAGCTTTAAAAGAAACATTACAGAAAATATAAATGAAGAAAAATATGCAGTAATTGGTTGTGATGGATGTTTGGTAAAACATGCCAAAGGAAATCTTATTAACCACCGAAAACTCAGTTGTGAAAGTCCACATAAGAGGGAATTTTTCTATTTAGCACTTCTGCAACTGTTAAAGCCTTGGGGTAGTGAAGTGAAATTACTTGGAGATTTTGACTGCAATGAAGATTCTTTTAATGCATGTAAAGATAGCATTCAATGCACAATATTCCCAACTTATCTACAAATGTTAAATGATGAGATTGAACAAGAAACTACTATGGCAGCTGAAATAGCTATACAAAACTACAGAATCACATTTATCTTGTGTTGTAACAGCTCCAACTGGATTAGCAGCATACTACATTAAAGGGATTACTTTACATCGATTACTCATGCTACCAGTTGAACATGAAAATAAATTGGAATATCACAAGCTATCTGGAGAAACTTGTTATGAAGTCTCAAGAGTACTGAAGAAAATGAAACTTCTAATCATTGTTGAGGTGAGCATGGTCTCAAACTTAATGCTTGCTTTTGCTCACTTGAGAATGCAACAGATTTTAAAAACAGATTACGATGTTTTGTTTGGAGGAAAACCTATATATTGTATTCGGCGATCTACCACAACTTACTCCTGTAAAAGGGCAACCTGTTTTTAAAACACTTGTACATGAAGATACTGGAAAATCTTTGGGAAGTATTGGAAATGTGAACATTTGGTCTCATTTTGAGTATAAAGAATTTACTAAGAATATGCGACAAGCAAGTGATGAACATTATGGAAACATTCTTCAAGATATAAGGATTGGTATCTTGACGAAACATGGTAAACAAGCATTAGAAAGTCGGCTACTGAGGAACTTGTTTACAACTGGAAACACAGCGGCTGAAATAATGTACAATAAGCTTGGAGAAAAGAAGTCTATAGTTTGCCTAATGCCTACACTGCAAGAGTGTTCTACATTTAATCAAGAACTTTTAAAACCAGAAAAACAACAAATAGTGGAAATTGAAGCTATTGATAAAATTGAACATCAAGGAGTGACTATTCTTCTCACAGAGAAACTGCAGTCAAAATGGGATTCTTTGGAAAAGTCTGTATCTAAGACTGCAGGCTTAGAAAAGACTTTACATGTATGTATAAACTGTAGGGTAATTTTACGGCATAATTTGAATGTAGAAGAAGGTTTAGTAAATGGAGCAATGGGAAAAGTTGTTGATTTTATAAATTTTCAGAACAAAGATGGAATAGAATTTTTGATCAGATTAAAGAGGTAAAACAGATTGGGCGTTGTGTTGTACTTTTCTTGCTTGTAAAAGACTTGGGGGCATATTATCAAGAACGGCGTTAAAATTATCGCCGCTTTAGCGGCAGAAAACTGCCGCTAAAGCGGCGATAATGGGCTTGATAATATGCCCTTGAGAATTCCAATAGAAGCCCATGTTGACACCAGAACATGGGCTTCTATTGAAATTCTCAAGGGCATATTATCAAGCCCATTATCGCCGCTTAAGCTGCAGTTTTCTGCCGCTAAAGCGGCGATAATTTTAACGCCGTTTCTTGATAATATGCCCCTTGTATGTTTGCAGAAAACAGTTTCCTTTGTCTTTAGCATATGCAGTAACTATACATAAATCTCAAGGTTTAACCCCTTCCCTGTGGGGGTAATTCCCCCACGGGTGCGGGGGGGGGTGAGCGCCGCGTCGCGGTGCTCTTGACGAGACCAGCTCGTCATGAGTCACGGTGGAGCTGTGCTCATGACGAGCTGGTCTCATCACGTCCACGCCCACTGATTAATTCACCCGCACAGGCGGGGAATCAATCGCGCGTGGGCGGAGCGCAGCCGTTATGACGAGACCAGCTCGTCATGAGCACAGCTCCACGCACCGAAGAGGTTAAGTATAGACAGTGCTTTTGTAAATATTGGAAGTACAGTGTTCAAAGAGGGAATGGCATATGTTGCATTGTCTCGAGTAAGAACATTATCTGGTTTGTATTTGATTGATTTTGATGATAAAAAGGTTAGTGCAGATGCAAATTGTGTAAGAGAGTACAATCGTTTAAGAAGACTTTATACTCCTCATTTAGGTGAATATCCCATATATGAAAAACGTGTAGTGTGTCCAAAACGGAAATATGTCAAGCATTCAATTGAGGTTCAAAAAAAGAAAACCATTGAAGAGAATCATGAAGGTGTAAAGAAAATGAAAATGGAAACTGTTGATGAGATTGTAGGATACCAGTTGGAAAACAGTTTAGGTATCAACTGCTATGCTAATGTGATTTTGAATGTTGTTTTTTATCTAGAAGAGCTTCATTGTGAAATCATGGGAAATCATGAAAAAAGATATTGGGGCATATTAGCAAGAAGCTCGTTAAAATTATCGCCGCTTTAGCGGCAGGAAACTACCGCTAAAGCGGCGATAATGGGCTTGATAATATGCGTTATAGAATTCCAATAGAAGCCCAGGTTAGATGTCCTGCACATCTAACCTGGGCTTCTATTGGAATTCTATAGCGCATATTAGCAAGCCCATTATCGCCGTTTTAGCGGCAGTTTCCTGCCGCTAAAACACCGATAATTTTAACGAGCTTCTTGCTAATATGCCCCTTTGTTCTTTATTATGTCATGTATTTAAACAATTGGTAACTGACAGAAGTAAAATCCATACTGCTTCTGGTGTTCGACATCTTTTGCATGTATGTACTGGTTCTTTGACATTTACTCTTAATGTTCAACAAGATGCTCAAGAATTTCTAATGTTTATGTTTGGAGTATTAGAACATGAAGGAATACAGATTGAATACTTATTTGGAGTAAGTTACAGATGGGATCATAAATGTGAAGAGTGATCATTTACTTCCAGCACTGAAATAGATACAGAACGATTCATATATTTGACGATACCAGATTGCAAATCAGTAGCTTTTAACAAATTAGTAAAAACAGCCAATCAGGATATGAAATGTTCACATTGTAAATCAGAGATGTTGTCTACATTACATATAGAAAAATCTGGAAAATATCTCATTTTAATGATTCAACGTTGTACAGCAAATGAAAGTAAATTGGAGACCAAAATAAAAAATGTTGTTGCAAGTCAAATACCTATTTCAGGAAAAACTTTTATAGCAGTGGCTATTATTCTCCATAATGGACCTACTACAACATCTGGACACTATACTGTGTATTTAAAGTGTAATAAAGGATTGACACTTTGCAATGATGCCCACTTGCAATTCAAATCTAGGTTGCTTTTCGATTTACAAAATTCATATTTGATATTTTTGAAGCCAAAGTTTTGAATACATTTTTCGGCCTATTGGGAAGATGTCAACACAAATTAACAAATTTATATTGGATTTTTTTGAAGTGAAAGTTTTGAATACATTATTCAGCCTATTGGGAAGATGTGAACACGAATTAACAAATTCATATTGGATTTTTACCAAGAAAAAGTTTTGAATTCATTATTTAGCCCATTGGGAAGATGTGAACAGAAAGTGGACAGGATTGAAACAATCAGTATTTATAGTTAGTGTTTAGATTATTATTTGTGCTAATTGATATTGGATTTGGAAAATTGTCTTTAAAAGCAATAGTTTATATATTTGTTGTCTATATTGTACCAGATATAAATGAGAGTATACATATTAGGAATTGTACTTCAGAGTAATAAAAGACTTAAAGTATAAGTTGGACGTAATTTAGAAACTGTAGATAGGTAAAAATATAGGTACACATATTGGAAATAATGCTTTGCGGTAATTTGGGGTTTTTTCACAATCTCGTTGATTGTTTTTTCCCGCTGTTGTATGATGATACTACGTTGAAATTACTGTGTATGGTGAAGTTCAGTAAAATCTGAGAACAGCAAAAAGGGAAACTGAAAATGTTATGTAATTCTAAAATTATGATGTGTTCTTAAAAGTGTAATATTTTAATTTCTGTAATGCATTAGATTATATAACATTTTTTTCTTCTTCTTTACTGTAGGTAATGGTAAAGTTTGAAAAGTGTTTTATTTCAGTTTACGACAATACTATTCTTAAATAGTTCAACAGAGTTATGTATCTAAATTACTAAAAACGGTAAGAACACATAACATAATATGCATGTTGACATTCATTTATGTATTATTTATTTCTAATAAAAATAATGTTCAATCTTTACACTATTTAAAAACTTTCAGATATCATCAGACAGGTAGTATCCCTGCACTCATGCAATCAGCCAAGCACTACACATGCACTCAGCCAATAATTCAGACACTACTTTTACACTCATGCAATCACCCAGGCACTTCTGTTGTTATGTTATGTTATGTTATGTTAAGCAGTTTTGTAAAGCGCTCAGCTGCCCCAGCAAAGGGGCGTCCCGGCGCTAAGAGCAATAGTAGCAACTGACTGCGAGAATCCCATCTAGCAGAGCAGAAAAGAAACCAGAAAAAAAAAAAAAAAACATAGAAATAAACAGTTAGTGGAGCAGGTAACCTAGTAAGGAAATAAGTGGGTCTTTAGAGCCTTTCGAAAAGCAAAGTAGTTGTCCATGCTCCGTATCTGGCTTGGAAGGCCATTCCACAACCTGGCCGCCATCACGCGGAAAGATCGCCCACCTGCGCGGGCTCTCCTCACACGAGGGATGCAAGCAAGCTGTTGGTCTGCAGAACGTAACTGACGCATAGGAATATAGGCAGAGAGTAGATCAGATAATACCCCAAGGGTCGGGTATTTCAGAATCTTAAACGCGAAGCAGAGAGACTTGAACTCCACTCGCCTCTCTACTGGCAGCCAGTGTAGCCTCCGGATAATGCTGGAGGTGGAACAGCATCTGGGCATGGCAAGAAGGGTTCTAGCGGCGACATTTTGAACCCTCTGCAATCTAGCGATCTCGGCCTTATTAGTGCCCAGATAGAGCACACTGGCATAGTCCAGTCTTGACAGCACAGAAGCCTGTACTATCGTCTGGCGGATAGAGGAGTCAAAAAGCCCAAAATGGGCCTGAGGCTGCGCAGAATACCAAAACAGGTCGCAGCTACCCTCTTAGTTTGATCTCGGAAACTAAGCGCCGAGTCCACCCAGACGCCAAGATTTTTCACTACCTGTTTGGGAGTGGGGGCCGGACCCAGGGTGGTGGGCCACCAATGCCCGTTCCAAAGCTCAGGATCTTTTCCTACCAGCAGGACCTCGGTCTTGCTGGCGTTGAGCTGAAGACAATTGGTGGTCATCCACCCTGCGACATCCGCCAACCCACTTCGAAACCTAGCAGCATCATTTGAACAATCATTGGAAAGGGCGACAACTAATTGAGTGTCGTCAGCGTAGGACACTATAG
Organism: Calotriton arnoldi; assembly: GCA_963921515.1. NCBI lineage: Eukaryota > Metazoa > Chordata > Amphibia > Caudata > Salamandridae > Calotriton > Calotriton arnoldi. The sequence goes on along the minus strand of CAWUFW010000921.1, from coordinate 2,052,592 downwards.
TCAGTCCACTCCTTTTAGCTATCACAGCCAAGGGCTGGACATACAGGTTAAAAAGCGTAGGGCTTAAAGCAGAGCCCTGTGGGACGCCCTGTTTGACAAAGTGCACCTTAGAAGAAAAAGGGGGAACTGACACCTGAAAGGACCTGTCCGAGAGGAAGGAGGTGAGCCAAGCCAAGGCTGGGCCTACAATACCAGCATCCTTCAACCTCTGGATCAGTATCTGGTGGGAGACCGTATCGAATGCGGCACTGAGATCCAATAGGATCAGTGCCGAGGTACGTCCCTCATCCAGAGCCGCTCTCAGGTGTTCAGTCACAGCTAACAGTGCGGTCTCTGTACTAAGACCGGGCGGAAGCCACACTGGGAGGAGTCCAGTATACAATTCTCCTCTAAATAGCCTGAGACAATGGTGTTAACGTAGGCTTCAGATATTTTGGAAATCCAGGGAAGCAGAGAGATGGGGCGATAGTTCTCAGGACTAGTCGGATCCGAAGTGGGCTTCTTCAATAGCGGCTTAACCGCAGCTTGCTTCCATGTCCTTGGGACTGTGGCCATGGTCAGGGATAGATTAATAACCTGGCCCAGAGGTGTAAGAAGCACAGGTAAGAGTCTTATTAGATGTTCCGGCTTCATAGGGTCGGTGGGTGTTGCACTTTTTCATTCCTTCTAACACTACCTATGCACTCATCCATACACTCAGAAACTACTCATGCACAACTCCAATCATCTAGGCACTACGTCTGTACTCCTGCAATCAGGCAGACACTACCCATGCACTCATGCTATCATTTAGACACTTCTGTTGCACTGATCCACTCCTTCAAACACTACCCATGCACTCATCCATACACTCAGGCACTACCTATGCACTGCACCAATCACCCAGGCACTACCCCTGCACTCATGCAATCAGCCAGGCAATACTCTTGCACTCCGCCAATCACTTAGGCAGTTCTATTGCCCTCATCTATTCCCTCAAACACTACCCATGTACTCATCCATGCACTCAAGCTCTACGCAAGCACTGTTCCATGCACCCAGGCACTACCCATGCTCTGATAGATCACTTAGATAAAACTGTTGCACTCATCCATTACCTCAAACAGTACCCATGCACTCATCCAAGCACTCAGGCTGTACCCATAGACTGCTCCTTGCACCCAGGCACTATCCATGCGCTCATGCAATCACTCAGGCACTGCTGCTGCACTCATGCATTCCCTCAAACAGTACCTATGCAGTCATCCATACACTCACACACTACCCATGCACTGCTCCGTGCACCTAGGTACTACACATGAACTCATGCAATCACTCAGGCACTACTGCTGCACTCATGCATTCCCTCAAACACTACCTATACTCATCCATACGCTCAGACACTACCCATGCACGGCTCCAATCATCTTGGCACTACGTCTGTACTCTTGCAATTAGGCAGACATTACCCATGCATTCATGCTATCATTTAGACACTACTGTTGCACTCATCCACTCCTTAAAACACTACCCATGGACTCATCCATGCACTCAGGCACTATCTACACACTTCTCCAATCTCTGAGGCACTACCCCTACAGTCATCCAATGAGCCAAGCACTATCCATACACTCATACAATCACTTAGACACTACTGTTGCACTGATCCATTCCCTCAAACACTACTGCTGCACTCATCCATGCACTCAGGATCTACCCATGCACTGATGCATGTACCCCGGCATTACCCGTGCAGTCATGCAATCATTCAAACACTACTGCTGCACTCATCTATACCCTCAAACACTACTCATGTACTCATCCATGCACTCAGGCTCTAAACAAGCACTGTTCCATGCACCCAGACACTACCCATGCTCTGATGCAATCACTTAGATAAAACTGTTGCACTCATCCATTCCCTCAAACAGTACTCATGCATTCATCCATGCACTCAGGCTGTACCCATGAACTGCTCCATGCACCCAGGCACTACCCATGCACTCATGCAATTACTCAGGCACTTCTGCTGTACTCATGCATCTCTCAAACACTACCTATGAATTCATCGATACACTCAGGCACTACCCATTCACTGCTCCAATCACCCAGGCACTACCCCTGTACTCATACAATCATCCAAACACTACTCATACACTCCTCCAATCATTCAGGCACTTGTATTGCACTCATTCAATCCCTCAAACACTATGCAGGCACACATCCATGTACTCAGGCACTACCCCTGCAGTCATGCAATCACTCAGGCACTACCTAACTTTACTACTACTAAACTGAGCCAAAATCCTAACTTTACTACTTTCGGTATTCACAAAGGGATTTAGTAGTAGTAAAGTTAGGATTCTTAACTTTACTACTACTAAATGCCTTTTGTGAATACCGAAAGTCGTAAAGTTAGGATTTTGTCTCAGTTTAGTAGTAGTAAAGTTAGGAATCCTAACTTTCCTACTACTAAATGCCTTCTGTGAATACCAAAAGTAGTATGTTTAGGATTTTGTCTCAGATTATTTTTGTGAATCGGGCCCCCAGTCACTACCTTTGCACTCATACAATCACTTAGACACTAGCTATACACTCCTCAAATCACCCAGGCACTACCCATGCACTCATACAATCAGCCAGGCATTACTCATGCACTCCTTCAATCACTCAGGCACTTGTATTGCACTCATGCGTTCCCTCAAACACTATTCCTGTACTCATCCATGTACTCAGGCACTACCCCTGCACTCATGCAATCACTCAGGCACTACCTATGCACTCTTCTAATCATCCAGTCACTACCCTTGCACTCATGCAATTACTCAGATACTACCTATATACTCCTTGAATTACCCAGGCACTACTCATGCACTCATGCAATTAGCCAAGAACTACTCATGCACTCCTTCAATCACTTAGGCACTTGTATTGCACTCATCCATTCCCTCAAACACTACCCATGCACTCATCCATGCACTCAGGCACTACCCCTGCACTCATGCAATCACTCAGGCATTACCCATGCATTCCTTCAATTACCCAGGGACTACCCATGCACTCATCCATTCACTCAGGTACTACCCAAGTACTCCTCCAATCATCCAGGCATTACTCTTGCACTCATGCAATCACCCAGGCACTTCTGTTGCACTCATCCATTCCCTCAAACACTACCTATGCACTCATCCATGCACTCAGGCTCTACCCATGAACTCATGCAATCACTCAAGCACTACTGTTGCACTCATGCATTCCTGCAAACACTACCCATGCACTCATCCATACACTCAGACACTACCCATGCACTGCTCCAATCATCTAGGCACTACCTATGTACTCCTGCAATTTGGCAGACTCTACCCATGCACTCATGCTTAACCCCGGGCGGAGCAGGCGTAGTTGCTCTACGTGAAGCTCCATGGAGTTGGGCAAAAACTCCGTGGAGCTCCGCTCCGTGCCTCCACCCCCTCAAATAAATATTTATAAAATAAAAATTTAAGTAAATAAAACTAACTTACCTTTTTCGTGGCGTCTCCTGGCTGCCCTCCTCCTCGCCGTGGTCCTGCAGAATCCCCTACGTCAGACGTCCGTCCGTAGGACTGCGCGCGCATGCGCAGTCCTACCATGACATTTGTCTGACGTAGGTGATTCTGCAGGACCACGGCGAGGAGGAGGAGGGCAGCCCGGAGATGCCGCGATAAAGGTAAGTTAGTTTTATTTACCTTCATTTTCATTTTTATTTAAAAAAATATTTATTGGGGGGGGTGGAGGCGGGAGGGTCCGGGGCTGAACTTCGCTCCGCTGCGGAGTCGGAAGTTTTGCATGAACTTTGCGTTCTCCGCGGAACGTGGAGTATGCAAAAATACGCAAGGTCCACCAGCGGAGCGGAGTTCCTGCCCAGGGTTACTCATGCTATCATTTAGACACTACTGTTGCAGTCATCCATTCCTTCAAACACTATCCATGGAGTCAGCCATGCACTCAGGCACTACCTATATACTTCTCCAATCTCCGAGGCACTACCCCTACAGTCATCCAATAAGCCAGGCACTATCCATACACTCATACAATCGCTTAGATACTACGGTTGCACTCATCCATTCCCTCAAACACTACCTATGCACTCAACCATGCACTCAGGGTCTACCCATGCTCTGATGCATTTACCCAGGCATTACCCATGCAATCATGCAATCATTCAAACACTACTGCTGCACTCATCTATTCCCTCAAACACTACTCATGCACTCATCCATACACCCAGGTACTACCCATGCACTTCTCCAATCACCCAGGCACTACCCATGCACTCATGCTATCAGCCAGCCACTACTATGCCCACCTCCAATCACTCAGGCAGTTCTATTGCACACATTTATTCCCTCAAACACTACCCATGTACTCATCCATGCACTCAGGCTCTACCCAAGCACTGTTCCATGCACCCAGGCACTACCCATGCTCTGATGCACTCACTTAGATAAAACTGTTGCACTCATCCATTCTCTCAAACAATACCAATGCACTCATCCACGCACTCAGGCTATACCCATGGATTGCTCCATGCACCCAGATACTACCCATGCACTCATGCAATCACTCAGGCACTACTGCTGCACTCATGCATTCCCTCAAACCCTACCTATGAACTCATCGATTCACTCAGGTACTACCCATTGACTGCTCCAATCACCCAGGCACTACCCCTGTACTCATACAATCATCCAAACAGTACCCATGCACTCCTCCAATCATTCAGTCACTTGTATTGCATACATTCATTCATTCAAATACTATGCATGCACTCATCCATGTACTCAGGCATTACCCCTGCAGTCATGCAATCACTCAGGCACTACCTATGCACTCCTCTAATCACCCAGTCACTACCCTTGCACTCATACAATCACTCAGACACTAGCTATACACTCCTTGAATCACCCAGGCACTACCCATGCACTCATGCAATTAGCCAGGCACTACTCATGCACTCCTTCAATCACTCAGTCAGTTGTATTGCACTCATGCATTCTCTCAAATACTACCCATGCACTCATCCATGCACGCAGGCACTACCCCTGCACTCATGCAATCACTCAGGCACTACCCATGCATTCCTTGAATTACCCAGGCACTACCCTTGCACTCATCCATGCACCCAGGCACTACTCTTGCACTCATGCATTCACCCAGGCACTTCTGTTGCACTCATACATTCCCTCAAACAGTATCCATGCAGTCCTCCAACCACCCAAGCCCTATCTGTGCACTCATGCAATCAGCAAAGCACTACTCATACACTCCTCCAATCATTGAGGCATTTCTATTGCACTCATCCATTCCCTCAAACAGTACTCATGAAGTCATCCATGCACTCAGGCAGTACCCATGCACTCATGCAATCACCCAGGCACTATCCAAGTACTCCTGCGATCACTCAGGCACTATCCCTGCACTCATGCAATCACTCAGGCACTTTTTCTATTTTTAAACAGTTTATGTGGTTCCGTAAGAATCCTTTTATGGATTTTTTTGGGGTGTTTTTGACTTTTTTTCAAACAAAACAAAAATCAACAGTCCAATATGACTATTTGAGGAAAAGGAAGATTTGGAAGGATATAAAAAAAAATTAACACGTGTGTTTTTATTGCATTGAGAATAACATCAGTGCATTGCTCCCCAACACAGAGTTTTGCATCACATTTTTTGCAATTAATGGAAGCATCCACTAGCTCCGGAAAAATGTGTGGCCGAGGTGAAGGTGGAACTCCTGCACTTGATGTAGATGATGCATTTGCGTCAACCTGGGCAGCTTGTTCATTTTTCTCCCGCACCATGAGTTCTTTTGCCAAATGAACTGGATGAATTGTCTCCAGGTGCTTTTTCATCGAGGATGTTCTGCATGAGTACTTTTTTTCTGATCCTCGAGAAAGTACTCTTTTGCACAATTGCAAGTGACTTTTCTTGCGTTCACCTTTTTTTCGCCCTCTGGCACTGTAAAAAAAGCCCAAACTACACTCTCCTTTCTTTTTTTTACAGGCTCCTCCACATCGTCTACCTCTTCCAGGAGATCTTCTTCAGGATGACTGGATGCCATATTGAAGAAAAATAGTCAAACAACACCCAAAAAGAAGCAATTCCAACAGCCTAGAATAAACAGGTCTTGCCAGGAAGACACACCAAAAATAAGAGAGATAAAATAGGTGTTAGATCCTCCCTCTAACAGAATGAAAAGGTTTTAAACCAATCAGAAGCTTTCTTTCCAGGTCACATGGAGTCACGTAGGGTGCGCGCACCCGTCGCGTACACTTCGCGCACCCGTAAAATTTTGTATGCATAATTGTTGTTTATAAAATATTTTGAAAAGTATATTAGTGAAAGTCTTTAAGCAAAACTGATATTTAAAGTTTGTACAGTGATATTTCACACTTTTAAAATTACGCCATAGTCGCGACCCCTGCGCGACCCCGGAAATACGTGCCGGCATGGTTCGCACACCCTACTCACTTACGTCGCGCACTCGTAAAATCTTGTACAGTTGATTCTAAAGTATAAATTCCTGTTTATAAATTGTTTTGTAAAGTATATTAGTGAAAGTCTTTAACCCCTTTGATGCTCATGACGGAATGGTTCCGTCATGAGCATCGGTGCCCCTGTGCTCATGACGGAGCCATTCCGTCATGAGGCCAGGGGCACGAAATCCCTCTGCTGCAGACAGCAGAGGGATTTCCTTTTCTCCCCCACAGCCTCGGGAGCTTCCCCAGCTCCCGAGGCCCCCCCTCCCTTTCAGTGAAATGAAGATCAGCGCGCACGTCGCGCTGACTTCATTTCACTGAAACAAACTGAAATGAGCCTTTAGGCTCATTTCAGTTTCACTTCTACGTGCTCAGGGGCTATCTCAGCCCCTGAGCACGTAGAAAGACGAGGAGAGGTATCATTGGAAAGGGAGAATCTCCCCTTTCCAATGGTACCCCTCCCCAGTGGATCCCTGCTTGGGGATCGCCCCAGGAGGGCGATCCCCAAGCAGGGATCCACCCACTAAGGCACCAGGGAGGGGGGAGCAGCCCCTTGGGCAAGGGCTTTTGCTCCCCCCAAAAAAATTGCCAATGTTCAGTCTTTCTGCCCCCCCTGGGGGGCAGAAAGCCCACTAGACACCAGGGATTTTTATTTGGTGCATTTTTTTTAGGGTGGGGGCTGCCCAAAATGGGCACGCCAATGCCCCCACCCTCCAGCCACCATTACAGCCTTTCTGCCCCCCCTGGGAGGCAGAAAGCCCACTAAATGCCAGGGATTTTTTTGTGTGCAATTTGTTTTAGGGTGGGGGCTGCCCAAAATGGGCACACCAATGCCCCCACCCCACCCGCCACCATTACAGCCTTTCTGCCCCCCTGGGGGGCAGAAAGCCCACTAAACACCAGGGATTTTTTTGGACGCATTTTTTTTTAGGGTGGGGGCTGCCCAAAATGGGCACGCTAATGCCCCCACCCCCCGTCACCATTACAGATGGGGGCTGTAGCCCCCAATCTGCCCCCCCGGTGGGGCAGAAAGCCCACTAAACGCCAGGGATTTTTTTTGTGTAATTTATTTTTAGGGTGGGGGCTGCCCAAAACGGGCACGCCAATGCCCCCACCCCCCGGACTATTACAGCCTTTCTGCCCCACCCTGGGGGGCAGATGGGGGCTGTAGCCCCCAATCTGCCCCCCGGTGGGGCAGAAAGCCCACTAAACGCCAGGGATTTTTTTTTGCAATTTTTTTTAGGGTGGGGGCTGCCCAAAGCGGGCACGCCAATGCCCCCACCCCCGTCACCATTACAGCTTTTCTGCCCCGCCCTGGGGGCAGATGGGGGCTGTAGCCCCCAATCTGCCCCCCGGTGGGGCAGAAAGCCCACTAAACGCCAGGGATTTTTTTGTGCAATTTGTTTTAGGGTGGGGGCTGCCCAAAACGGGCACGCCAATGCCCCCACCCCGCCGCCACCATTACAGCCTTTCTGCCCTCCCCTGGGAGGCAGATGGGGGCAGTAGCCCCCAATCTGCCCCCCTGGGGGGGCAGAAAGCCCACTAAACGCCAGGGATTTTTTTCTGTGCAATTTTTTTTAGGGTGGGGGCTGCCCAAAATGGGCACGCCAATGCCCCCACGCCCTTGCCACCATAACAGTCTTTCTGCCCCCCCGGGGCGGCAGAAAGCCCACTTGACGCCAGGGATTTTTTTTTGCGCATTTGTTTTTAGGGTGGGGGCTGCCCGAAATGGGCACGCAAATGCCCACATCCCCGCCACCATTACAGCATTTCTGCTCCCCCTGGTCTCCCGATAAAAATGGTACCTCACACGCGTGGGTGGGGCAAGTACCCGCGACAGGCAAGGGCCCAAAACCTAGTGAGGCGACATCAAAATTACCTATCACAAACCAACCTGGTTTCAAGGGGGTTCCCATGAGTTTTTGGCCCCGGGTTCGGCGGCCAGCTAGGGAAACCTACCAAACCCACACATTTCTGAAAACTAGACACCCGGGGGATTCCAGGGAGGTATGGCTTGCGTGGATCCCCCAACGTTTTCTTACCCAGAATCCCCCAGAAACCTGAAATTTTGCTGAAAAAATCACTTTTTTCACACATTTTTGTGTGGGAAAGTTGTGGCATCACCGGGCTGAAACAAATTTCCTACCACCCAGTGTTCCCCCAGGTCTCCTGATAAAAACGGTGCATCACTCGGGTGGGAGGCCCAAGTACCCGCGACAGGCAAGGGCCCAAAACGTATTGAGGTGACATCAAAATTGCCTATCATAAAACGACCTGGTTTTGAAAGGGGGGTCCCATGACTTTTTGGCCTGGGGCTCGGCGGCCACCTAGGGAAACCTACCAAACCCACACATTTCTGAAAACTAGACACCCGGGTGATTCCAGGGAGGTATGGCTTGCGTGGATCCACCAACGTTTTCTTACCCAAAATCCCCCAGAAACCTGAAATTTTACAGAAAAAAACACTTTTTTCCCACATTTTTGTGTGGGAAAGTTGTGGCATCTCCGGGCTGACACAAATTTCCTACCACCCAGCGTTCCCCCAGGTCTCCCGATAAAAATGGTGCATCACTCGGGTGGGAGGCCCAAGTACGCGCGACAGGCAAGGGCCCAAAACGTATTGAGGCAACATCAAAATTGCCTATCAGAAAACGACCTGGTTTTGCAAGGGGGGTCCCATGACTCTTTGGCCCGGGGCTCGGCGGCCACCTAGGGAAACCTACCAAACCCACACATTTCTGAAAAGAAGACACCCGGGGGATTCCAGGGAGGTATGGCTTGCGTGGATCCCCCAACGTTTTCTTACCCAAAATCCCCCAGAAACCTGAAGTTTTGCTGAAAAAGTCACTTTTTTCACACATTTTTGTGTAGGAAAGTTGTGGCATCACCGGGCTGACACAAATTTCCTACCACCCAGCGTTCCCCCAGGTCTCCCGATACAAATGGTGCATCACTCGGGTGGGTGGCCCAAGTACGCGCGACAGGCAAGGGCCCAAAACGTATTGAGGCGACATCAAAAATGCCTATCACAAAACGACCTGGTTTTGCAAGGGGGGGTCCCATGACTTTTTGGCCCGGGGCTCGGCGGCCACCTAGGGAAACCTAGCAAACCCACACATTTCTGAAAAGTAGACACCCGGGGGATTCCATGGAGGTATGGCTTGCGTGGATCCACCAACGTTTTCTTACCCAGAATCCCTGCAAACCTGAAAGTTTGCTAAAAAATCACTTTTTCACACATTTTTGTGTGGGAAAGTTGTGGCATCACCGGGATGACACAAATTTCCTACCACCCAGCGTTCCCCAGGTCTCCCGATACAAATGGTGCCTCACTCGGGTGGGAGGCCCAAGTACCCGCAACAGGCATGGGCCCAAAACTCTGTGTCTACTTTTCAGAAATGTGTGGGTTTGGTTGGTTTCCCTAGGTGCCGGCAGAGCTAGGGTTCAAAAACTACAGCTAGGCACTTTGCCAAAAAAGGGTCATTTTTCACAGTGAAATTGGGGTGTGTCCACTTTGCGTTTTGCGTCGTTTCCTGTCGCGGGCACTAGGCCTACCCACACAAGTGAGGTACCATTTTTCTCAGAAGACTTTGGGGAACGCAGGGTGGGTGGAATTTTGTGGATCCACGCAGATTCCAGAACTTTCCACCACAGAAAAGTGAGGAAAATGTGTTTTTTTTGACAATTGTTTAGGTTTGCAAGGGATTCTGGGTAACAGACCCTCGTGAGAGCCAGTCAAGTCACCCCATCCTGGATTCCCCTGGGTGTCTAGATTTCAAAAATGTATAGGTTTGCTAGGTTTCCCTAGGTGCCAGCAGAGCTAGGGTTCAAAAACTACAGCTAAGCACTTTTCAAAAAAGGGTCATTTTTCACTGTGAAAATGTGGTGTGTCCACGTTGTGTTTTGCGCTGTTTCCTGTCGCGGGCACTAGGCCTACCCACACAAGTGAGGTACCATTTTTCTCGGAAGACTTTGGGGAATGCGGGGTGGGTGGAATTTTGTGGATCCACGCAGATTCCAGAACTTTCCACCACAGAAAAGTGAGGAAAATGTGTTTTTTTGACAATTGTTTAGGTTTGCAAGGGATTCTGGGTAACAGAACCTGGTGAGAGCCAGTCAAGTCACCCCATCCTGGATTCCCCTGGGTGTCTTGATTTCAAAAATGTATAGGTTTGCTAGGTTTCCCTAGGTGCCGACAGAGCTAGGGTTCAAAAACTACAGCTAGGCACTTTGCAAAAAAAGGGTCATTTTTCACTAGGAAAATGTGGTGTGTCCACGTTGCATTTTTCGCTGTTTCCTGTTGCGGGCACTAGGCCTACCCACACAAGTGAGGTACCATTTTTCTCGGAAGACTTTGGGGAACGCGGGGTGGGTGGAAGTTTGTGGATCCTCGCAGAATCCAGAACTTTTCACCACAGAAAAGTGAGGAAAATGTGTGTTTTTGACAATTGTTTAGGTTTGCAAGGGATTCTGGGTAACAGAACCTGGTGAGAGCCAGTCAAGTCACCCCATCCTGGATTCCCCTGGGTGTCTAGTTTTCAAAAATGTATAAGTTTGCTAGGTTTCCCTAGGTGCCGGCAGAGCTAGGGTTCAAAAACTACAGCTAGGCACTTTGCAAAAAGGGGTAATTTTTCACTGAGAAAATGTGGTGTGTCCACGTTGCGTTTTGCGTCGTTTCCTGTCGCGGGCACTAGGCCTACCCACACAAGTGAGGTACCATTTTTCTCAGAAGACTTTGGGGAACGCAGGGTGGGTGGAATTTTGTGGATCCACGCAGATTCCAGAACTTTCCACCACAGAAAAGTGAGGAAAATGTGTTTTTTTTGACAATTGTTTAGGTTTGCAAGGGATTCTGGGTAACAGACCCTCGTGAGAGCCAGTCAAGTCACCCCATCCTGGATTCCCCTGGGTGTCTAGATTTCAAAAATGTATAGGTTTGCTAGGTTTCCCTAGGTGCCAGCAGAGCTAGGGTTCAAAAACTACAGCTAAGCACTTTTCAAAAAAAGGGTCATTTTTCACTGTGAAAATGTGGTGTGTCCACGTTGTGTTTTGCGCTGTTTCCTGTCGCGGGCACTAGGCCTACCCACACAAGTGAGGTACCATTTTTCTCGGAAGACTTTGGGGAATGCGGGGTGGGTGGAATTTTGTGGATCCACGCAGATTCCAGAACTTTCCACCACAGAAAAGTGAGGAAAATGTGTTTTTTGACAATTGTTTAGGTTTGCAAGGGATTCTGGGTAACAGAACCTGGTGAGAGCCAGTCAAGTCACCCCATCCTGGATTCCCCTGGGTGTCTTGATTTCAAAAATGTATAGGTTTGCTAGGTTTCCCTAGGTGCCGGCAGAGCTAGGGTTCAAAAACTACAGCTAGGCACTTTGCAAAAAAAGGGTCATTTTTCACTAGGAAAATGTGGTGTGTCCACGTTGCATTTTTCGCTGTTTCCTGTTGCGGGCACTAGGCCTACCCACACAAGTGAGGTACCATTTTTCTCGGAAGACTTTGGGGAACGCGGGGTGGGTGGAAGTTTGTGGATCCTCGCAGAATCCAGAACTTTTCACCACAGAAAAGTGAGGAAAATGTGTGTTTTTTTGACAATTGTTTAGGTTTGCAAGGGATTCTGGGTAACAGAACCTGGTGAGAGCCAGTCAAGTCACCCCATCCTGGATTCCCCTGGGTGTCTAGTTTTCAAAAATGTATAAGTTTGCTAGGTTTCCCTAGGTGCCGGCAGAGCTAGGGTTCAAAAACTACAGCTAGGCACTTTGCAAAAAAGGGGTAATTTTTCACTGAGAAAATGTGGTGTGTCCACGTTGAGTTTTGGGCCGTTCCCTGTCACGGGCACTAGGCCTACCCACACAAGTGAGGTACCGTTTTTCTTGAAAGACTTTGGGGAACGCGGGGTGGGTGGAATTTTGTTGATCCATGCAGATTCCAGAACTTTCCACCACAGAAAAGTGAGGAAATTTTTTTTTTTGACAATATTTTAGGTTTGCAAGGGATTCTGGGTAACAGAACCAGGTGAGAGCCAGTCAAGTCACCCCATCCTGGATTCTCCTGGGTGTCTAGTTTTCAAAAATGTATAGGTTTTCTAGGTTTCCCTAGGTGCCGGCAGAGCTAGGGTTCAAAAACTACAGCTAGGCACTTTGCAAAAAAAGGGTCATTTTTCACTGTGAAAATGTGGTGTGTCCATGTTGCGTTTTGGGCTGTTTCGTGTCGCAGGCACTAGGCCTACCCATACAAGTGAGGTACCATTTTTATCGGGAGACTTAGGGTAACACAAAATTGTAGAGCAACTGTTATTATCTATTGACTTTTGATGCATTTCTGCCTTCCGAATGAAAGACAATGTGTAAAAGAAGTCATTTTGAAAAATGTCCTATAATTCTCATGCTAGTATGGGTACTCCCAATTTCAGAAATGTGCAAATATCTACTATTTCTAAACTCTATATTTTGTTCCCATTTCAGAAATACATAGGTGTCTTTCATACCGATTTTTCCATGTATAAATTTTCCCAGAATAATTGCTATATACCCGGTACATAATAAAAAACCATTGCAAGATGCTGCTTAGTTATTGGCTCTGGGTTCGTCGGGTTCTTGGTGAACCTACAAGTCCTATATATCGCCACAACCAGAAAGGTCCAGCGGATGTAACGGTATATTGCTTTCAAATAGCTGTCATAATTAGAAGAAGTTACAGGTGAAAATGTTGACACAAATGGCTGATTTTTTCAATTAACTTTCAATTTTTCCTATATTTAACTGTTTGTTTCTATAAAGAAAACTTGAAGGATCTACACAAATGACCCCTTGCTGAATTCAGAATTTTATATTCTTTTCAGAAATGTATGGCTTTCCAGGATCCATTATTGCTTTCATACCCATTTCTACCATTAACTGGAAGGAGGTTGAAAGCACAAAAAATAGCAAAAATAGACTATGTCCCAGAAAAATGCCAAAACTGTGTAAAAATTTTTCCTTTTCTGACAAAAGTCTGCTTGTCCCTGAAAGCTGGGAAGATGGTGATTTCAGCACCACAACCCCTTTTTTGATGCCATTTGCAGGGAAAAAACCAGACGCTTTCATCTGTAGCCCTTTTTTCGCATTTTTTCCCAAAAAACCAAAATTGAACTGTATTTTGGCTAATTTCTGGGTCCCCTCCAGGGGAATCCACAAACCCTGGGTACCTTTAGAATCCCCATGATGTTGGAAAAAAAGGACGCAAATTTGGCGTGGATACGTTATGTGGTCAAAAAGTTACAGGGGCCTAAGCGCGAACTACCCCAAATAGCCAAAAAAAAGGCTTAGCACAGGAGGGGAAAAGGCCTAGCAGCGAAGGGGTTAAGCAAAACTGATATTTAAAATTTCTACAGTGATAATTGATAGTTTTAAAATTATGCCAGAGTCGCGACCCCTGCGCAATCCCGGAAATACGTGGCAGCAGGGTTCGACTCCTTTGTAAAAAAAAATTAAAAAAAGTTATCATAACAATACAATAAAACAACTTTCACAGTATTAAAAGCATTAGTTCAAGTAAATGTAAATTTTAATTGTTCACATAAATAACAGAATACATTTTTAGTAGTCTATGATATATATATTTTAAAAGAGTGATTATAATTATTAAAGAACATTTTAGAAAAACTATGAATAATTTTAAAAATAAAAGTTCAAAAAAATACTTCCAATTATTTTTAAATAAAAGGAATTCTATAAAATAGTTAGAAATACCGTAAAAAAGCTAAGATTACAGTACTTTTATATTTAAGATTTAGCATTTAAAAAACCTTAGAAATTCACTGAAAAAACCATAGGTTTCAGGGACTTTATAGTTAGGAATTAGCATTTAAAAAACCTTTGAAATTCACTGAAAAAACCACAGGTTTCAGGGACGTTATAGTTAGGTTGACATTTCACTCGTACAAAACCAGAGAAATTCGGCCATTATAGTTAGCTGAGCTAACTATAACTCGTGCCCACGCAATACACTGCTGATGACGTCACATATTACATCACTCATGACATGGTCAGTGACATCACTGATGACATCTCAAATGACATCACTGATGACATCACTGATGGCATAATCCACGTGATCATCTGATGCACCTCCTAACACCCTAATATAACCTTTGATACACCCACTCTAAAATACAGACTACCAATCTCAAAACCATAGACAGACCAATACCAGTTAGTACATACCCGCTCACTGATTCATAGGTCTACACACACATCCACTCACTAACCCATACAGTCACTCATACACGCAGTCATCCATCAATACAGCCACTGATATATCCACTCATACACCCATACAGACACTCACACACCGCCACTCACCCAAAGAGTTTCTCAAACACCTAGTCAGTCACCCAAAGAATCAATCCCACTGCCATTTACTCACCTATACAGTTATACACACACACCACTTCACTTATTCATACAGATAGTTCCATATACTTTGTCTCTTCTACAATCACTGACATAAGCACACACTTATGCATGCAGCCACTGTCACAATCACTCACTATCACATGTAGTCACTTATATACTCCAACACTCACATATACTGCCTTTCACATATGTAGTTACTGACACATATACCACTGAGACATCCATTCACTCACCAACACAGCTATACGCACACTTACTCACCCATACAGCCCCTAACACACGCACTCATGAACCCATATACCCAGTAAACCACCCACTCACACATCCATGCAGGGAGTCACACACACCCACACAGACAATCAGGCACCCATACAGGTAATCAGACAACCAATCATTAACCCATGTAGACACTCAATTAGCTACTCACCAACCCATGCAGCCACTTACACACCAACTGACAGACTGATACAGACATTCACACAGATTAGTCGTTCACCCATGCATTCACTAAGACATGTTTAATTACTCCCTTATACAGTCAGTCATGCACCCACTAAATCATCTATTCAGACACTCATACACCCACTCATTCTTCAATAAACCTTGGCGTGTATATATATAAAATTCTTAACCTTTTTAGAAACAGTCAGTCACTGGATGAGGTCATCAGTGATGTCATCAGTGATGTCATTTGAGATGTCATCAGTGATGCCATTTGAGATGTCTCCAGTGATGTCATCAGTGATGTCACTGACCATGTCATGAGTGATGTAATATGTGACATCATCAGCAGTGCATTGCTGGGGCGTGAGTTATAGTTAGCTCAGCTAACTATAACGGCTGAATTTCTCTGGTTTTGTATGAGTGAAATGTCAACCTAACTATAACGTCCCTGAAACCTGTGGTTTTTTCAGTGAATTTCAAAGGTTTTTTAATGCTAACTCCTAACTATAACGTCTCTGAAACCTATCGTTATTTCAGTGAATATATATATATATATATATATGTATATATATATATATATATATATATATACTTATATATATCTACATATGAATATACATATATACATAAATATATATATATATATATATATATAATATACTGACAATTAATTAATACTTGACTATGCAACATTAATGGGGCCATGCTGGCGGGTCGGGCAGCACAGCTGTAGCATGTTATGTTATTAAATAATAATTCCAATGGCCCTGATCTTCTCCAACTCCTACCTTAGTTCTACTACCCTAAGTCCAAATTTAGGCTTATAGGCTTAGTGGGATAGAGTCTGACAGATGGAACACACTTGGCGGATAACAGATATCCCATCTGCCGTATTACAGTAGAAAGTGCATAGAATATAAATGATGCACTGTAGTACACAAACTGGATACATTTTATTTGTCACAGAGTATCCCTTCTGCCAAACTCTCAATCATGCCCTTAGTCCCACAATACACCTGGGCCTCCTACACGGATTATCCTCAAGAAATTCCTTCATTTAACAGTGGGAAAAATGAGTCTACCGGGAGGTAAGTTATATGGATTGGGCTAGGCAGAGGTTTAGCTGTGGAATGGTTAGGTGTCACTCATCATGTACTCAGTAGCGGTCGATGGTGGGAGTGCCGCCGGGCGCTGACGTGGGGCGGGGGAGGGGCAGGGTGGGGGTAGTAAACTACGGATTACGGCCGATTACAGGTAAGTACACATATAAATAAATAAAATGAATTTCGTTGCGCGCGCTGCATTGTATTTGGCGATGCAGCGCGAGAAACGAAATTCGTTTTATTTATTTATATGTGTACTTACCTGTAATCGGCCGTAATACGTAGTTTACTACCCCCCACCCTGCCCCTCCCCCACCCCACGTCAGCACCTGGCGGCACTCCCACCACCGTCCGCTACTGCATGTACTACACTTTTGCTTAATCACATGGATTGATGAGAGGAAATAAATTGCAACTATCAATCTATAATGGAAGTCATGAAATATAACTTCACTTGGGCAGAGACATGTGGCACAGACATCTCATGCCAAGATAGAATTTACTGTTTTAAGTAGGCTGGGACAGAAAGACAGAATGATGAAGTTAAATACTAGTAGGCGACTGAGTGGGCACTGGGATACACACCTTGTCTTCGGTTTGTGCATTGCAGACTTCCGTTGTGTCGCTGTGCCACAGTAGATGCACATGATTTCACTGCATGCACTGCAGCACCAAATTAAACTGTGCTGCAGTTTTAGGTGGCAAAATTGGGCAGGGACTGGACTCTGGAGGTGATGGGCGGGATATCTACCTCGCTTAACAAATACAGTATTGGCAATAAGAAAACAAGGCGATTTACCACTTGTCCCTTCCACCACTGGGACTTCTTCCCCTCCCATACCCATCTGAGCCTCCTCAGATGTCGCTGTGCTTGGGACGGTCTGTGCGCCTAGAGAAAAACATAATGCACCCATTTTAGATACCAAATTAGCCACCTAAGCATTTATTTTGCACAAGGTATAACAGCAATACCTCAATACAATTAGGTTAGCTATCTATCAGTATCTTCTTGGATCAAAAGTAATCTCTTTGCAAGGTTTGTGTTACTTTTTTGCTTGACAATATTTAAAAGCCAGGTAGTCATTGAGTCAAGCAAAACCTTTTTCTCCTAATGGAGGGATAATAAGGGGAGGGCATAAGGTAGGACTACGAAAGGACACGGGGTCAAAAGAAATGCAAATGACATTTGGTATTGGTTGTGTATCTCATTCCTGCCATGCTGCACTGTCATGGAAACTGCTAGTATAAGATACATTGGGGGCTCATGACTATGATGACCACTCTATTTCTGCCCCTGTACTTTTTGACTGTTGGATCAAGAAAACCACCAACATGTTTGGTAACTAGAGTACTTGGGCCTGACTGTGATCCTCTTTATGTAACGAAAAATCTTTTCTCCTTTTAGTACTACACAACAAGATATGTAAAAGAGGGGCGAAGGGAAGCTCATGAAAAAAGGGAGCAGGAGAAAGCTACAGACAGGTGAAAGTTAGTTGCGGAAAGAGGAAATATAGAAAACACAGGGAAATGCAAGGAAAACAAACAACATCCAATCGGAGAAGAAAGAAAAACTAGTAAGTATATACAAGTAAGTGGGAATAGAAAGTATGAAATAATAAACATGACTTACAGGGTGCAGCAGGATCATTTGCTGTGGCACTGGTGGTTTCCATCACCACAGTCACACCCGCTGCGGCGTTGGTGGTGATGGCAGCCAGCCAGGTGCCCTTTTGCCCTTGGGTGCTTATGAAAGAAGATAAAAAACAATGATTGGTGGTACTCAGTACTGGGAATGGAAAGTTTAGTTGTCTGGCAAGGTGGAAACACCTCAGTGAGTTATTCTGTCATCTCCTCGTGCATCTCAGTGAGTGAGGAGATGAGAAATTGGCAGCAGGGTTGGTGCCGTCAAACACGCGTCTTCTCCAGCCTTACTAACCTTAATATGTGACCAACACCTCATCAGCCCTACTAGACTTTCGGAAGTACCAGCCTATAATTCTAAATTTGCCCCCAGGACATTTGGACTGTAGGTACAGCAATTCAGTCAGTTAAAATGCCAGTCTGTGCCATCTGTCCTGGCTTACCCTTTCCCAAATCCCTCGTCGGTAATCTTGCCAAAATTTGTAAGAACCTGCTATTTATCAAGAAATACTTGCTGCTGTTTTCACATCCCGGCATGAAAAGGAGGAAGCCCAAATCGGCTGCCTCTCCCGAGACCTTTTCTTGCAAGGAAAGTCAGTAATTGAAAGAACAATTATCAACAAATGTAATTATGTAAATCTGTCACGGTGGGAGTGCGCAGGAAATTTATTACAATATTGAAACTTCTTTGTACAGTGTCAACAGATTAACTTTATTGTGTGCATATTTGCTGGCAGCAGACTGGAACCGTTATTCTCCATTTCCGCAGAGCCTGGCACTTGGCTTCCTTTGAAATTAGTTGTATTTGTATTGATAATGTTTTCCTTAGCTGCGGTGCTTAAACATGTTAATTGAAAATAGTCATGCAAACAAAGAGGCTAACATCTTTAATGTTAGATGTTATTTTGGTTGCACATTAACACAGTGAACATTGTGCGAGTTCTTAACTGTGCCATGTTAGTGATTTGGTTTCCCTACTATTTACCGTCTCACCGACAAGGTTGAGTGTCTCGTTCCCCAAAAAATGCTTTAACACTCACCGCTGGCAGACTTTCGATTTCCATGTTTGGGTCAGCCCCTTTAAAGGAAAATATTTACCTCATTTACAGATATAAAAGAAATGTTTGTCACACCTCAACCAGGTTTCTTTAAGTGTCTGCAGGTGCGATATTTGGTAGTCTATGGTTGGACGAACAAGATAGATTTGAGGCTAGCTTACTATTGCATCTATAGAAATATCTGTTACTTCCATAGCTTGAAATGATGGATTCCTTGTATGAAGCACTATATAGACGCGCATTAGCAAAGTCAACAAGTTTGGGTTTAATGTTCTAATAGGTAAACTCAGGCCTACACAAGTGTTTGTTTGCTTCAATGCTCGGTTTGCACTTAATTGATACCTATACCCCCATACTTCTTACATCCCAAAAAAAGTTATGAAGGCCAATAAAGTGAATAACAATATCTTTAATTAATGTAAACCATTACCAAACTGTCATTACATTACAGTAAGCTAAAGCTAAAAAAAACTAATTAATTAGGTGGCACTACAAGCAGACAGGGTTTGATGAAGTCTGAGGGGCATATTCACGAGCCCTGTTGCATTGCTCTTGCAGCACGCAACGTGGTGCAAGAACGACGCAACTCGATAGTTAGATTTATGAGGCCACCCACGGCCACCTTGCATGGCCATGAGTGGCTTCATCAATCTTGAAGTAAAGCAATGCAGCGCAAATCACTCCATTGCCGTACTCTGCTCCAGGGAGGCATTCCAATGGAGTTGCATGGGTGTTCCCACACAACACCCATGGATTTTGATGCATTCCCGGATTTACCAGAAGTGGTAGACCTGGGAATGCACCAAAAACCTGCGCCTTCCCCCGTTAGGTGTAACGAGGAGAAATAACTTTATTTCTCCTCGTTTTTTCCTCTTTCTATGTGTGCTGCAATCTGTAGCACACATAACAAGAGGAAAATGCCTCAGGGGATTGTTTTTGTTCAGGAAGGTGCCCTTTCTTGCGCAAAACAATCCACCTTACAACGTAGGCACCCTTGCACCATGGTGCAAGAGTGCCTGCATTGGGGCTAGGCTGACAAAACGGCGCCAGCCCAGACAAAAAGGCAGGAATGCACCATATTCTTTCAAATACTGTGCATTCCTGACCTTTCCCTCTCATGCAGTGCAGCACTGAGTGCCAATCTCATAAATCTGGCCCTGAGTGGTGGTGTGCTTTAAAAGCCTTTGAACCAAAAGGTATGGAGTGCGCTCAATCAATATCAATACCATTATCATGGTAATGAAGACCAAATTGAATGTAATTTGGGAAATCTTCAAGTTATCTCTCCAAATAATACATTTTATTCTTTTAAATAAACCTTATCTTGTGGATGAATACCCTGTAGAATTTAATTCGTGAAGATATTGCTGCAGACAACCTGTTGTACTACTTTAGATGACTGTGGCTGTGACAGACGTCTTATTCGTAACATTTGTTGCATGAAAAGGACAACTTATTCATTAGCCCTTTCCTGAAACGTGTTGCCTGTTTGTTTGCCACAAATTGTTTTATGAAGTTATAAAAAATCACGCTGAAGCTTTATAGACATTCATGAATAAAAGGACTTTTTATTAGAAAAAGGGTAAATACGATTGTGTTGATCCACTCCTCAGAGAAAATTTGATGGACTGATGTTGTCTCTAATGCCTGCTCTATGCACTTAATTGTGTATTCTTATGCCATGTAAAAATGTCATGTTGTCAATCTACATATAAAAATCTAAAAACTGTATTATACACTGAGGGCCTCATTTATGGCATTTTGACGTAGGAAAGTGCAGCAAGGCACCTTGCTGCGCTGCCCTACGCCAAAGTGAAAGGGCAGGAATGAACCATATGTAAGCTATATGATGCATTCCTGTCCTTTCGGTAGCGTAGTGTCCACGTTGGCACCTTTGCACCTTGGTGCAAGGGTGCCTCTATTGCAGGCAGGATTGTTTTTGTGACCTCCTGCACAAAAACAATCCTAAGAGGCGTTTTCCTCTTTCTACGTGTGCTGCACAATGCAGGACAAATGGTAAGAGGAAAACCAAGGAGAAATTAAGTTATTTCCCCTCGTTACGCCTCACCTCGGAAGGTACACTGATTTAGTGCTTCCCCAGGTTTACATGTTTTTGTAAATATGGGGCAGCATTAAATTCCAGGGTGTTGGGTGGGAAAACCTACTGCAACGCCCGTGGAACATCTCCCAGGTGCAAATCAAAGGATCGCCCTACTCATGATTTATAAGGCCATTCAAAGCCACGCAGGGTGGCTTTGCATGGCTTCATAAATCTTTATCAGAGCTCTGCATCACACATGTACCGCTTTACGTGGTGCGAAAGTGACGCAGGGCTCTCATAAATAAGCCCCACAGTCAGCAACATAGGTAAAATATTCAAGTTGTAGGCACTGTGAGATAGAACAACTAAAGAATTTGAAGTTCTCCATCTTTTCATATCATGTAAATTGCATAAGGAACATAAAGATTAAATCCAAAAATGTGGCCTTCCCAAATCCAAATAAATCACAAACTATTTGCTTCAGTAGCTCCCCAAAAAAGACAAGGCATTTGAGAAGCTTGTTTTTGTAGTAACTTTTTTAGTAATATGCAGAGTTATGGAGAATGGATTAAAAGGATCGATAACATTTTGCACTGTTAATTGACCTATGGTTTTATTAAAGAAAATACATGTTGTGCACCTGAAAGAATCAGCTATGTACTTCCTAGACTTTTTGGAGAAAAATTTAAATGAGGACATACTGCTTCTGAGACCGCTAAGCCTAAATTTATATATCTCTTAGCAAGGCACTCCTATCTAATTCATTATGCTTATTAAGCCCTTGCTGTCATATTATTGTCAACTCTGCACACACCATCAACAACCGTCTGTGAGGTGTCGCCCCCTGAGAGAATCGCTGAGGTTCTGAAAGAGAGTCCAGTCTGGAGTTTACATCTCTCTCTCTCTCTCTCGCCTTCCCCTTCTCTGTTTTCCTCGCATTTCTCTTTCAGGCAGCAAGTTCTGTTCTGTTGTTGGCATAGAGACTTATGGCTGCATGGGTTTTTGGCACGTGCTCAGCATTTGAAAGCAGTTTGCACTTTCAGTACAACAGCAAAGTGTCAAAGTTGAATTTTATTTGTCTTCCCAATAGTATGGGCCAGATTTATCAAGGTTTTGTGTCACCCTTCTGCCACGCAAGGGGGCACATGGGCGACGCAAAACAGTAGTGAGATTTATCAAGCCACAGAAGGCCACTTTGTATGGCCCTGCATGGCTTGAGAAACATATATCTGGAGTAACGCATCACTGGCCCCAGAGAGGTGTTCCATGGATTGTGGCACAATCCCAAATTTACCATTTGTGGTAGACCTGGGAATACAAAAAAATGCTCGCCTCCTCAAGTAAGGCCTAATGAGGAGAAATATCTCTATTTCTCGTTTTTTCCTCTTTCTACATGTGCTGCATTTTGCAGCACACGTAGAAAGAAGAAAATGCCTGAGGGGATTGTTTTTTTTGCTGGAAGGTGTCCCTTCCTGTACAAAAACAATCCTGCTACCAACGCAGGCGCCCTTGCACCATGAGGCAAGGGTGCCTGCATTGGCACTAGGCAGCCAAAGGTGCGCGAGCACTGTGAAAAGACAGGAATGTGCTGTATAATGTTAAATACAGTGCATTCCTGCCCTTTCACGCAGCACAGTGGTTTACTGCATTGCGTTGTGTGAAGAAATGATAAATAAGGGCCTATGTGTATAGACTGGAGTGGTATGTCACCCTGTCATTCTTCAATTAATTCCTATGACATTATTCAACAATATGTTGTTGCCATGCATCAATGCTATTTATAGTTGCAAGTTGTTCAGTCTCTTCCTGGTTCCTTTGTCTAGTTATAGAAAAATCCTAAAAGCGCACCAGAGGGACATAGCTATTTTTAACAAGTCTCCATGCATGTTAAAACAAAATAATTCGAAAAGTATCATACTTACGATCAAATCTTGATTGTGCTGTCAATTTGTGAGCTTTGACAACAAAATATACAGATTTCTTGTTTAAAACCCAGAACACTGCCCAAAAACATATCGAAAATATCTTATTTTCTTTTTTAAGCAAAAGGGTTTAATACATCATCATCTAGAATACAATAAACCCTGTTAATACCACAAAAATAAAAAAAACAAATCAACACTGATCTCAAAAGGGCATGTTTTCTGTTCAATGAGCTATTTGTTTTTAAAGTGCTCTGTTGCTCAAATTATGTTTTTAGCTAGCATTTGTTTTTAACATTATGTACAAATTTTTGACCTTGTCAAAACATCAATGAAATAGAGGGTGCAATTGAAAGTAAGAGAGGGTAGCTACTTAGATCAGTGTGCACATTAAGGCCAAGCTTTCTAAGGGTTTCACAGACACAATGTTTTGCGTCACTTTACACAACTCGAGCGCCCTCGCTAAACCTAAGAAAGTAATCCCTGAATCTATTAATTGGAATAATGTGGTATGTATACTGGGAAGAGAGAAAAAATAAAGATGGTAGTGGTCTTAAGTTCTCTGATGAGTCTAACAATTCAATCTCCACAAGGATAGTTTTTATTGTGGTCATGAACTTTTTTGTCCAACAGATAGAATAATTAGTTATTAATGTAGATAAGAACCTTTACATAAGACAGCAGGATAAAGAGGGAAGTATATAGAAGAAGTAAAGAAAACATTAGGAGTCAGAGTAAAGGTTGGGATTGTGTGTAGCAACAAAAAGCAAGCTGGGAGAAAGAGATCTTCACAGGAAACAGTGACAGTTTCCAAAACCATCAATTACATAATGCGAAAACCATTATGTGTACGAGAAGAAGTATTCCATTTTCGATTAAAAGCTTGTGGAGAACATAAAATGAGTCATAGAACAATCTTAGAGTATTACAGCATTTGGAGTCCGGCTGGCTGACAGTTTCAAGTTTCTTTTAAAGTGGCTTACTAACTTCATATATGGGAGAATTATGGTATGACACCTTGGTCTTTCACCTATCAATGTAAAATGGGGGTTCTAGCCATAGGCTATCACATCCTATGGCAAAAGTCTTTCGTAAAGGTCCTGTTCATCATGTAACAGAAACAAAGTCCCACCAACGCATGTCAACATGGATTTTTAATGTAATGCCTTGGACTGTGCAAGTCATTAGATAGTCTAGAAGGTAAATCTCTTCTCTAGTTAGTGCTCTTTTGAACATGAAAAGGAGTACTCGCTACTTTATTGAGTGTGCAGGTCCGATATGTAAGACTTTTCGTGAGAAAACCATAGTTATACATGTTTGGAATGTGCAAAGGGTATTAAATACAAATGGCACTTTGATGATAAGAACTAGGGGGCCCATTACGATAACCGGCGGTAAAAAATCCGCCATCTACTATAGCCTGAAAAAACCGCCCGCCTGCACCATGGGAATACCGACCGAGCAATTATGATGTCGCGAAGCAACCCCCACCCGCGGTGGCAAAAACACAGAAATTCCGCCCGTCCATGTCAGAGTAGAAGATTATCCGTCCGCCACGGACGCAATCCCGCCCGACAACCCAAATCCGCCCGCTCTGACGACCGAGACACCGGCCGTGAAATTATGATCTCCCCGACATGAGCGCTAAATCCACATATTTCCCGCCCGCCATGGTTAACAACAGTGATAAATAACTGACAAGGCAGAAGGCCTGGCGGCCACGTCCGTGCACGCAAATCATTGGCGGACCAAAGAAATACACACAACATGGCCAACAAGTCCACACAGCAAACTACGCCAAAAAGCCAAACACAGAACACATCCCAAAGACACATCCCCCCAGGCAAAACAAAAAAACTACAAATCCCAGGACACCAGGCACAATACACCTGAAAACGACAGCCCATCATGACACACATAGGTAAGTACAAAAGCAGCCCCTTCACAGACCACAATCCCTTGCACTACTACAAAGCGAAGACGACAGCAGAGAACACAGAGAGCCACAAAGGAAAGCAGCACATCACACGCACGCACACATCACACTCATCACCAACAACACCACCACCATCACCACTGAAACACCGGCACCACTAACCCCCTGCACATCACACACCACACACCCACCACACCAGCACCACAAATACCAAACCACACACCATGGCAACACAAAGAATGCCGAAGTACACTGCCACTGAGTTGACGGTCCTGGTCGACGAGATCATCAAGGTGCACCCACAAATCTATGGGAACCAGGTCCAACAGACACCAGTAGCCACCAGAAACAGAATGTGGAGCAGGATCGTAGACCAGGTAAATGCTGTTGGGACCATGCCACGCAACGGGAGTGAAATTGCAAAGAGGTGGCATGACCTGAAAAGCATGGTCAGGAAGAAGGAGGCCAAGAATCGTGAGCTGGCTGACAGGATTGGTGGCGGAAATCCCGCGCCATTCAAGACCTTCAAGGCGTGGGAGGAGAAGGTGCGAGGCATTCTACATCTGAAGAGTCTCACCGGAATACCAGGGGGAGCGGAGGCTGGTAAGTACAAACAAATGTATACCAGCACACCGCTATGTACTGTCATGCACTACCAGAATGCCACAGCTCCGAGGGACAAACACCCCCATGTCCAGTACACAATCCACAAGACATCTCTCACACATGCAACAGGCACTCCCACACACTCAGCCCAAAGGTACCAACAAACAAAACCATGGGGGCATGTGTACAGTCAGCCAGCACCACAACTCCCACCAGGTCCCCTTGTACCCCAGATGCGCCGGAAGGAGCTCTCCCCACACCCACACACATGTGTCAGCCATAGCTGCACTAACCAACAAGTAACAGGTAAGTAGCCTTACCACAAAGTCCGTGTATGGGAGGGGGGACTGCAGAAGTACAACCCCCACCAGGCCCCTAGTCCTACAGCGCAGCAAGATGGAGCACTCCCCACACCCATGTGTCAGCCATTGCAGTGCACACCTTCACCCGACAGGTAGATATGTTTCCCTACATGGAGGGGTGTCTGTGGGTGGTAAGCCATCAACACAACTCACAACACGGCCCCCACTCCCACAGACCAGCAAGATGGAGCACCCCTCCCTCTCATAACCATGTGGTAGCCATTGCATTGCTCCCTCCAAACCAACAAGTAGGTAGACTACTGTACAGGGCGGGGTGTCTGTAGGCATGAGGACTGTACTACGACTAACATTTGGGACATGTCACGTAGCAGAGGAACAGGTAGCACTGCTCCCTGTTATAATCATGTGACTAATGTGCACACGGACATGAATTACAGAGTCATAGCCCGCATGAGCCATCTCAAATACAGTAACACGTAAGGAGTCACGTCTGCATGCACAAGTCTCACTGGAGTACTGACCCACATGGCGTGCACTGTGCCAGTCATCACACACATCAGCAACACCATCGAAGTCTTGTCCATGTAGTCGTGTCTGCTTGTTCCGTCGACATTGTACAACATCACCCATGTAAGTCTATCTTGTCTTATTGTAACAGAGTGGAACCCCAGTAATGTCACATACACCACTGGACCCATGAACCACACAGCTACACAATGCACATTCAAAATCTCATCCATCTCATCTTACAGCCCCAGTGTCATGAAAGGTAAATCATCTAAAGAGTTGTCCCATATACAGTAGTTCAGCAAAGATTCCTGCCTATGACCAAAAATGTGTCTGCAGTGTCTGAAGCGCACGTCACACTGTGATTTACAACATACCTAATATAGTCAACACCCCAAGAGCACTGCATTGCTGCACATGGCTGAGGGTAGCACGCACACCAAGGAATTGTCCCAACTGCAATACGTTGTGTGGCACACAACCATTATTCACTCACTACAATGCTTGCAGTGTAATGTCCCTAAATGACAACAGTGAGCAGATATGCTGGGTATGTCAGACATACACACACCTTTCTCTCTGTAGTGTCGTGTGGCCAAAACACATGTCCCCTTCTGCACCCATATGTCACAGTATGTACCACAAAACCATATTTCATCTCAAAAGCGTTGATGGAGCTGTACTCCTTTTCCCATCTGCGTTTCTAAGCGGTTCATTTGAACCCCAAAAACATATTTAATCTCAAAAGCATTCATGGGGCTGTACCCCGTTTCCACCAAAGCCACAAAATGTAGGGGTACTGCAACACACACCGATTGGCATTCCAAATCCGTCCCATGCCACATGCACCCATCACACTATTCCATTGCCTTGATCACGCACACACATTGTAGAGCCATACACACGCATCTGGGAAATCAGTGCACAACTGTGCACAAACTGTGAATGTCAGACATCTAACACAAACCTTGCAAGGTGCAACACAATAACCCTTCGTCTCCACCCCACAGGTGACGAACAGCATGATGCTGGAGAGGGAGACAGCAGCCATCACAGCCAGTCCACAAGCCCTCCACCCGGACTCACGGATGTGGAAGACCTGGACACCTCTTCGGACGAGCACTCCCGACCAGGCACATCTGGTGTGGCAGGGAGCAGTTGCGCCCCTCCTACCCACCAACCCATCTCCCAGGGCTGGTGACCAATCCCAGGCCCCTGCTGCCATGGTTATTGCGGCCACCACCACCGCCGCAACCACCACCACCACCAGGGCCTCCCTGACCACTCACCCTGCGCAAGGGGTGGTACGCACGTCGACATCCACCCTGGGAGCCAGACCGAGGCCCCGGGTGACCAATGTGGCGAGTGGGCAGGTCGGTGGCAGCAGTTCAGGTGGGAGGAGCAGGGTCAGGCCAATGCCATCAGAGCCTGGGAGCCAAGCCCTGCCGCAAATCGCCAGAGTCCTTGGGGCCTATGAAGAGGCCCAGGGACAATGGGCTCGGTCAGCTGCCGATACGCGGGAAGTCCTTGGGGTGTTGAGGTCCATGGACGCCCATATGGGCCAATTCGTGACCCGTATGGGCCAACTTGTCGACCTCATGGGCCAGCTAGTGGTGGTGGTGAGGGCCCAATCAAGGCCAACCACACCACCTCCGCCACCACCTGCTGGGGCGCAGGGTCGTGCAACATCCAGTTCCCCTGCGTCCACAGCGAGTGGGAAATCTTCAGCCACCACCAGCAGCCCACAAACACAACCCCCCCCTCTCAAACGTGGAAGGGGCCGTCCGAAGAGGAAACAGGTATCCAGAGATGACTTCGCACGCTCCAAACGCCAGTGAGTCAGCCAGCCACGGTGGCCATCTACTGCATTCACTTGGACTACTATCCTACCCCACACTGCCATATGAATGGCATGTGTCTGTCGGACTGTGGACCCAGAACAACATGGGTACACCTTGACCATCATGCGGACATGACCTTCAACTCATTGTTTCAGCATGCACCACTTTTGTGATCACCTTGCCCACTATCACGTCACCACTTGAAATAAATACACCTGGATCACATTCTGTTTTATCTGCCCTGTTTTTAATCAAGGATGTGCAACCGTCACCACGATCAGAAATGCATCTGGAGTGTGGTATGTCGATAGGCCAGGAGAGGCTGTAGGGACCTAGGGGTGAAAAACAGAACAAGAGTCCATTGAATGTGTGTGTCACACACTCATCACACAGTACTTGTCATCAAGTTTAAGCAATGTACACACATCTCACAGAGCAACAGGGCACAATGCAACAGCCACTGTCAGTGGCATACTACCCTGGACATGGACCATTGCCACACAGCACTCAGTGAACAATAGGCCGCCATGACAATGCACACATACACCTACACAACTACAGCAACATCAGCCGTCGTACATGGTCACTCACCGTCAAGTGAAGTAGCGGGCGATGAGCTGCTGACGCTCATTCACTGCTTCCTCCTCTCCACTGTCCTCGTCACTGGACACGGCTTGGTCTGCAGGCGGGGGCCCTGGCTGATCACCGTCATCCACTATCAGGGGGATCTGCCTGCGAATCGCGAGATTGTGCAGCATGCAGCATGCCACAACTATCTGGCACACCTTCTGTGGGGAGTATGCCAGTGCACCCCGGTGCGGTCCAGGCATCTGAATCTGGACTTCAGGAGTCCAAAAGTCCGCTCCACCACACGTCTAGTCCTCCCATGTGCCTCATTGTATCTGACATTAGCTGGTGTCCTAGGATTACGTAGTGGGCTCAGCAGCCAAGGCCCGTTAGGATATGCAGAGTCACCTGGTTGTGAGAAACACAGAGAATCGTCGCAATTCCAACAGGATACAAGACAGCATGTCACACCCAGCACGCTACACGAGTATGCATACTCACCAACAATCCATGCACGGTCCGGTTGAAGATTGGTCATCATTCGTGGGAGGATGCTGTGGCGCATGATGTGCGAGTCATGGGTGGATCCAGGAAACTTCGCACACACCTGTGTGATAATCATGTCCGCCAGGCACACCACTTGCACATTCAGGGAGTGGAAATGTTTCCGGTTCCTATAGATGTGCTCCATGGCCTGTGGTGCAACAAGGCCAACATGGGTGCAATCAATTGCACCAACAACGTGGGGGATGCGTCCAAGGGCATAGAAAGCACCCTTCACTGCCGCCAAATCACGAGCTCTGGGGAATCGGATGTACCAGTTCCTGTAGAGCATCATAGCTGACAGGACATCCCGTAGCACCATGCTGAACATGGGCTGGGACATCCCACCTCCACTGCCCACCGTGTGTTGGAAAGATCCGGTTGCGAAAAAATGCAGTGCAGCCATCACCTTAGCCGTGGGGCTGAATGCTGTAGGATACACCCTGCGAGGACGAAGGTGGGGTTCCAACATTGCACATAGGTGATGCAGGGTGGGTCGGTCCAGACGGAATTTCCGTATAACCTCCACATCCTCCATGTCTGCCAGCAATTGGTAGGGGCGATGTATGTTTGGTCTCCTCCTAGGACAGATGGAAGTGGACACATGTCAATGCAACACACCACATGGCATTTTCACATACACAAAACTAAAATTACTGACAAAGCAATAGAATCACAGAACAGCTGACAAGTAGGGACAGCACAGCTACAATACTCTTACACAGGTCCCCTTACCAATAGCAATGACCACTGACACTAACCATTGCTATGAGCATGCACATGGGGATTTAGGCCATAAGAGCTTGAAAGGCATGATGATGATTTCAGACTGCATATGTGGGAAGCGGCAACACCACAGCAATATACCTAGCTGCTGTGCCTGACACAGCTTCCGAGGCTGGGTGAGTATGGCACACACCAACAACACAATGTACACAGGCTGAGCGACCCAAACAAGTGGGTCCTGTTGCACAACGGGATATGGGACAGTCAATGATGTCCCTAGTTCACCCAATGTACAGCACTGTACGTATCACACCTCCAACACACATTGACAGGTGTACACATTGACAACTCCATGACAACACAGCTGTGTGAATGCAAATACACATCACAAGTGACACGTAACATTGCACGTGCCAAGTGGGAGATGTACATTGAGTAATATGGCATGTGTGTGCATTTGCACATCCCATGCTCCCATGCTAATGTGTACATGATGATGTGCCAACACAGTTCAAAGATGGGGGGGACTGGGAGCAAATTCAGAAAAGGTCCTGTACCTATGCTCCTAGAACAATCATATTAAACAAAGTGGTATCAGTTCCTAAGACAGAAAAGAGAAACAGAAAAAAAGGGGGATTCTACCACCAATTATGGTAGTAAATAATGCGTAATTGTCTCCAAGAATCGGTTGAGTGTGCTTGAAGTGGGAATAGACCTCCTGTGGAATTTTGTGCCCTCACACACCTTTACAGATGTACAGCATCATCATCGGGCAATGCTCCTCGTGAGGGTGGTGCTGCAGTCCTTCACGGGCCCTACAAGAGGGCTCTTTTTTGGAGATCTTTTAAGGAGATGCCGCAGTTGTGCATGTGGGTGTGTGGGCCAAGTGAATCAGTGCAAGTGAAGTTAAAATAACCTATCGGTACCCAGGTAAATTTAATGTTGGGTCCTACAGGTAGATTAAAAAGTGATAGTGGTTTGGAGACTTTCCTTTAACAAAATCAAGGGAGGGACCGGTGTATTCCCACCGCTCTCAAACCATACAAATTGTGTC
This sequence comes from Calotriton arnoldi, assembly GCA_963921515.1. NCBI lineage: Eukaryota > Metazoa > Chordata > Amphibia > Caudata > Salamandridae > Calotriton > Calotriton arnoldi. Next base: position 2,021,387 of record CAWUFW010000921.1, on the reverse strand, counting down.
GTGTGTTTTAAAGTGAATAATGGTCGACATGTTTCGCGCAACCTGTTGGTCCCTAATGGATCCCTGTGCGCTTCATCAGGACCGTGTGTAAGAAATAATAGAATGGGACTCAGGGGAAGACACCCTCCCCACGCTGTAGAAGGGCCTCGACGGCGGCGAAAGGTCGGGCAGTCGAGTAGAGCAAGCGTCTCTCCCTCGAGTCAGAGCCTAGTAACCTGTCGCCCGATCAGGTTTCGCCGGCTGGTTTGAGAGCGGTGGGAATACACCGGTCCCTCCCTTGATTTTGTTAAAGGAAAGTCTCCAAACCACTATCACTTTTTAATCTACCTGTAGGACCCAACATTAAATTTACCTGGGTACCGATAGGTTATTTTAACTTCACTTGCACTGATTCACTTGGCCCACACACCCACATGCACAACTGCGGCATCTCCTTAAAAGATCTCCAAAAAAGAGCCCTCTTGTAGGGCCCGTGAAGGACTGCAGCGCCACCCTCACGAGGAGCATTGCCCGATGATGATGCTGTACATCTGTAAAGGTGTGTGAGGGCACAAAATTCCACAGGAGGTCTATTCCCACTTCAAGCACACTCAACCGATTCTTGGAGACAATTACGCATTATTTACTACCATAATTGGTGGTAGAATCCCCCTTTTTTTCTGTTTCTCTTTTCTGTCTTAGGAACTGATACCACTTTGTTTAACATGATGATGTGCCAACAGACATGTGGAGGCTGAGCACTGTCCGTCAATGCCTATGCACACAGCATGAAGTGGCCCTGTCTAGTGTGGACATGCTCCCACACACAAATCATGGCCACACCTGCAAATGCATGGCGCACATTAAACTGTGGATTCCACATGGCACCAGCAGACTGTACCCGCCATGGACCAGGCCCTTGAGGCCAACTCTAATGGCCCTCGCGGTTGCATCCTGCGTGTTCGACTATAGAGGTAAGCGTACCGGGACAGCTCGGAGCAGGCCATTGGGTGCCTTTGAAGTAGGCAGACATGGTACACCAATTGCAGCAGCTTGGACCCACTGAAACAGCCCCAGGGGGCTATATGAGTGTGGGAGGGAGACCGGCATTACCACAGCTTCCAGGGACTGCTGCCTGGCATCCCTCAACAACACCTGCTGCTGCTGCCACCTGTCCACCTTCATGTCGATGACTCTGAAGATATGTCCAGGTCCACTCACCAGCGAGGAGCTGGAGATCCTGGAGATCCTGGATTCCGAGCTCCACGCACACTGCCCAAGGCTATTTCTTGCAAAAGTTGTGTGTGTAAGACAACTACAATGTGTGTGGGAGTGCATGTGGGGGACACACATGTCGTTGATCCGCAGCACTATGAGTCAGAGCCTGTGGGGTTCCAACATGAACTGCTTACCATGCTTACTACAGGTGGAAGGGGTATGTAGACTCTCTGGCGCTTTCCCATGCATGTCCCTCCCGAGTGTTGGTACATGGCATTTTCATGTCAGACATCCAGTGACGCAGCCACTTGGCAATGCAGGACTCAGGGCAGTTATTGCTTGTGTGAATGGCTGGCTGGGTCCCTGCTGGCCTTCTCAGTCTCAGCAGACCTGGGCTGCACATTGACCGCCCAATCCTAGAAGGAAATAACACTGACTGTACAGTGGGTTACATGTGTCTTTTGTTCACAACTCTCCGGAAATGCGCAAACTCAGCCCTGTCGATTGAACACTCCAGGCCTTGTGATAGGGATGTGTGTGAGAGATAGTGGCACTGAATGTGACCTCCATTGCGGGGTGAGCCATTCACAGGGTGAGTACGTTGAGGGCTGCGCAGTGTTGGACACAGTGAGTCCACCCACAAAGATGTGTTGCCTTGTCATCTATGTGTTGGTCTACCTGACAATGGACAGTAGATGTGGGCAGACTACACATTGCTCAATGTGCTGGCATCCTGCATGTGAATGGGATGGACAGGTACTGTGTACACACTCCCACCAGCATGCATTCACGTGTGGTGTACACATGCTGTCATGCCATGTCCGATTACTTCTTGGCTCTGTTACACATCTCTGAGTATTTTGGATGGGTCAGCATCATGCCACTGTGATTGGTGGATGTGGATGATGATGAGAGGTGTATGAGTGATATTTCAACCCTCTTGTGTACCATCCCTGCAGTTGGAAGTCCTCCAGCCCAAGGCCTTGTGATGAGCCATTGCATCCAAGTTGATGCCTCTGTGTATGTGTAACCGACAGTGCAGCCAATTCCACAAAGGGTGTGACGTCATCTGCCGGATGAGCGACTACGTGGCGGAGACGAATCGGGGGATGCCCCTCGTATTGTCAGGTTAGCACGGCGCTGCATTTCACCACTAATGGTCTGCATCTTGACAGTCACACAGCCTGTGCCGGATGCACGTTTGGAGGGGCATCAGCAGCAAGCAAGTGTACAGTATTGTGGGATGGTGTCTTTTGCTGTGAGAGGCAGCATGTGTCCACAGCCTACCCATAATCTGGGTAATGTGATGTCTGTTGTGTGATGCAGTGGGTTGTAAGTGTACTCTGTGCTGGGTGCATCTGACATGCATATGCGATTCCTGAGGGTCAAGATGTAATTTGAGCACCCTGCATTGTCAATGCATTCAGAGTCGTAGCCCTCAGGAACAACCTGTAGTAGGCTGGAGTGGCAATTCACATGTATGTTTAAGGCACTGTGCCAACTCTGATTTCGTTCGGACATATGTGTGCGATGCCTCACCTCATATTTCTGGTACTTACACATCCGGCACACTGTGCAACAGTAGTTGTGCTCGTGCGAACGACAGGTGGATGGCATGGGCTCATGACCATTGTGGACTGTCATGTTGCAGTCTGTGTGAGTGGTGTCCCATTCTGCTCCATGCAGGTACGTCCTTGGCCTAATTACGTAGTGATCATCCTTGCCACCATCAGGATAGTGGGTGTGCACACAGCGATTTGTGGCTATGGTCGCAGGGTGACACAGGCCGGGTGTTGTGCTATGTGCACAACACATGTGCCACTTATTTGCAGCTTCATTTACTGTACGCCAGCCATTACGTGTTGATTGTGGTGGCTGAACACAATTGCACAGGTATCGTGCAACATGTGGATTTGAGAATGTCCTGTGCTGCTTCCCTTGCACATGTCTATTTAATTGATGCCAAATGAGTGAGGCCACCTCGCTCTCTCTCATGTAGCATCTCCCGTGGGTGCTGAGGGACGGTCAACAGTGGTGAGGCATCAGATGAAGCAGCTGCACAGGAGCTGAGTGAGACAGATGTGACCAGCGCCTCGGAGGGGCCAGACGTGTGCTGGATGAATAACAGGCCGAGACGCCAATTTCTGCGTCATCTGAGGACAGAGGTGATGCATCCATGTGTGCTAGCACAGGGGACGTGGACTCTGGCTCCTCTTCAGCCACGCGGAGGCCAATGCCCGCCCTCCCATCTACTTCCACTGGTGCAACACGTGTCGGCACAAGGATGAAGGATAGAGTGTCCTTCGCACCAGGCACAGCTGCCCCTGCACATGTGACCCCTGCTTCCCTCAGTGCTGGGTCTGTTGAGCTTGTGCTGCATCTCTGCGTGGGGCAGACAGCTCCCCTCAATGACTTCATTGCCCATGACATCACCTTGCCGCAGGTGACATAGTTCATGGAGGGCCTACATGTACGCGTGGGTGGGCTACACCAGACTGTCCAATGGTTGTCCTCCCCAGTCAAGGTGGGCCTTCAACTGGGCCAATCTCAGGCTGGCATTCCTGACCCTTTCTCCACCCCCCTGGAAAGTGGCAAATCTGACAACAGCAGGGCATGAGTCCTAAGAAAGAGAAGTGGGGCGACGCTGACGTCACGACAGGAAGTGACATCACGAAAGGTGGCTTGCACCGTCAGACTCATTGCCTCCCCTCGCCCACCCCTTAGATGCGATTGCATCAGAGAAGCCAGCGCGTGCACCAGCGGCTCCGATCTCGCCCCAGAGAGGCCAAAGAGTGAATGTGTGGCTCCATTTGCTCCAGTTATCGAGCTCGCGGTAAAATAAGTGGGGGGACGCCGTCCACCCACGTGGTACCCCGACTCGAGCCCTGGTGTGCAGGCAAAGTGTCCCATTGGCTTTGCGATATGTGTGAGTTGCATGACACTCGTTGGCGGGGGATGGCTTGGGGGCCCGTCACCCTGAGGCCCATGTCTCACTCCATGGGTCCCTTGTCAATGTCAGCGGCTGTAATGACTATGCGCACCGGGGTGGGTCTACCTTTCGTCTGGGATTGTGTTTGCGGCCTGGCCCGCTAGGGCAGCTACAGCCTCTGTGTGTTGCATGTGGTGTATCCAGACTCCGGAGGCTGTCATGCATTGTCACTGTTGTCCAGGGCTCGAGTCGGGGTACCACGCGGGTGGACGGCTTCCCCCCACTTATTTTCCTGCAAGCTCGATTACTGGAGCAAATGGAGCCACACATTCACTCTTTGGCCTCTCTGGGGCGAGATTGGAGCTGCTGGTGCACGCGCTGGCTTCTCTGTTGCAATCGCATCTAAGGGGTGGGCGAAGGCAGGCAATGAGTCTGATGGTGCAAGCCACCTTTCGTGACGTCACTTCCTGTCGTGACGTCTGCGTCCCCCCACTTCTTATTTAGGACTTGTGCCATGCTGCACACTGAGAATGTGTTGCCTGCGAGATGTGACCAGGAGAAGGGCGCCATGACCTCCCACCCACTAAGCTCCACTGCCATCCTGTGCCCTGGGTAGCCTGTGCAGGTGGACAATGTAGGGGGTACATGGAGTACAGGGGATGTAAGTGCCTTGGCAAGGGCCTGGCAGACGCACAGCAGTATCCAGCATGTCCCCAGAGGGAGGGCTAATGTCTACACCTGATGCAGCATTGATCGTGTGCCCGCCTGTTGTGCCCACACGAGTTCACATTCATCCCCAGACAGGTAGGCTTTCCAAATACCCAACACAGTGGAAATCTACCCCTCCGGAATCCTCCCCACACAGTCTGTTTCAACACTGCATGAGTGCACCTACACGTGCCACCCACCCACCTGGGCCAAGCAGCCCTCCCGCTTCACATGCCACATGTGTGTCTTCCACAGTTGTGCTTCTCTCTCAGGGGCGGACCTCCAACTGCCCCGTAGCACACAGACAGCACCGAGTCGGACTGGCATCCTGTTTGAATGGTAGGCACCCTTACACAACTACCTGTGACACAGTGGTGGCTGTAATGGCTATTGTGACTGCCATGGCAGTGTTGCTGGCCATGGCAGGGTACACTCACACACATTGCATACGCAGCTTTTCGTGTCACTACTCTGCACATCGGACTGGCCACTGTCCCTGGTGTTGATCAATATTGCCGCCTGTCTATGTAATCTGTGACTGGATGCTGTTGTTCCTGTAGTCGGTTGTGTCTGTGTAGTTGCTGATTGCAGTTGTTGCTGTGTGTGCATAGTTAAGTGAGGCCCATGTCATGTTTGGGACCTCAACAATTGCAATGTCTGGTCTCACATTCCAATGTGTTTTACACGTGGCAGGTACTTCACTTCTTTCAGACTCTGCTACTTGTGTGTGTGATGAAGAAGTATTTTTGTGACACGGATTGTCTGCATGTATTTGGTGGTATATATGGGAAAATGTATACGTGTCATGTTTGCGTGCAAGCAAAGCACAGGGTGTGAGTCTAGCCACAGGATGACAGGTAGCATGTGCAGAGTATGCGGGTATGTGTGAGCTTACTTTCTGTGTGGTCAGCAGTGTAGGTGTATGTTAATCTTGTGATGAACATTGAGCCTGGGCACATGGCTTACTTTCAATGTGTGCATTTGGGAGGTGTAGGTGTGTGTGGTGTGAAGGGTGTGACTTTGTGGTAGTGTTGGTGTGTGTGTGTGCACTCTGGCAATGTCAACTACACACATGTGTTACCCAGGCCCATGGTGGGTGTTTGTATCCGTGTTCAGGTCTGTGAATGTGATCACATGTGTGTATTGTATGTTGCACAGTGTGCAGTGTGTGGGTGTGTCCTTGCAGTTCAGGATGACTCCTACTTGATATGTTTTGGACATTGGGTGTCTGCAGGGTGTGTGACTGTCAAGATTGTGCCTTGTTTAATTGAGCATGTATTTGAATTTCTGCAGTTCGTACTCACTGTGCAGACCTGCCCACCCACACTGATATCGTGTGTGTGTTTTGTCATGCATTGCTGTAGCATGCTTCTTGCGTGGCTCCTACTTTTGCTTGATGAGTGTGATGTCAGACTGTGAAGGTAATTATACACATAAGTAGGACTGGGCTTTGTAGTGACCAGGCCGTCAGTGTTAATGTGATGATCTGTTGGGCCACGTCAGAGTCTGACAAGCCAAGGCCCACGACCTGTAGTATTTCACTAGGTCCACTGTGGCGGCAAATCATATGCATTGACATCCAATGACACTAGACTACATGGTCATCTCACGACTCTCGTGTACTTCACACACTCTCATCCTCTCTCATTTGTACTTGTCTTCGATAAATAATTCTACAGAGTCACATATTTGCTTCAAGGCATGTATTTGGACTTACTTCCTCTGTGATGCAGTATAGTGGACACTACTGGCAGCAAAATGCATGTGGAGGATATACTTAGCATGATTACACATGCAAAATGGGGTACAGGCAGATGTGATTAGTTGTTGACTGTGGAATAAAGGCTTCAGAGTTACAACTGCCTTGCCCTTGCTATGCTAAAGTACATTTGCTCATTACTGAGGAGCTCTAGACTTTGACACAGACAGTATTCATTTTGCCTACCAGACAGCTTGACATTATAGGCACAGTACATCTCAGTTCCATGGTACAGGATTACTACAATAGTGACTCTGACACACCTGCGTCAGAGGTGACATCAGAGCATGAGCCTACATGCATGCAGCAGCGTCTCACAAGTTGTTGCAATGTGGTGCCTACTGAACATGACACAATAACTAGGGCCATGTTGTAGGGGTTGCATTTGTTGTCCATGCAAAAGTCCTGGCACGGAAGTACAGACAAAGGTGAGGTGACAGTTCTCACGTAATACAGCAGACAGATAAGTGTGCACTGACAGGTGCATGTGTTCAGGTGCGCAGAATACATATTATAGCCTAGTTGTTCGTGCAGTATTGGCCATGTGGTTACTGTACACAAGTCCCATACCTCTGCCTCCCCTGTTCATGCAGAGACACGGGATATGGTGAGGAACAGAGTGCATGTCCCGAAAATGTCAGATGTCATGGCAGTGGAGGTGATGGTAAGGTGTTAGTTGCAGATTGTATGGTATAGTTGTTGTACAGCTAACTGCCCACTCCGTGCGAAAGCCAAGCATAGGTACGGTGTTGAACATCAATGTTCAATTGGGGGTATTGAGTCGGGGACCCATGAATTGACAAGTTGTCATGTATGCGATACCTTCCAGCAGGGCATCCATCCCATTGATGGTAAACATGGATGACATCCAATGAAGCGGATGGTGGGTGGCAACGTGTTCGTCGTAAGTTGTCCCTTGTAGAAGCCTGATGGGACATGTTGGATGACATTCGATGAAACTGTGATCCAGAAGACGTTGTGTGGAGGCACACTGGTCCCATTGTAGTGTGTCCCCGATTGCAGCCACATACGCCATACACTGAACAGATCCTGTCGTGGGCGTCCAGGGATGCAAACAAGTGTACCAAGTCCGCCTTTGGACATGCCGGGTTGGAGAGACATAAATCCACAGGAAAGTGGAACGGACACCTCCGACAGTAGAAGACGGGGATGACGCAGCTGAACATTGCAATGCGGTAAGTTACTCGGTAACTTACATTCAGCATAGCCAGATTTGAACAGCCCACTATGTGTAGCAAGCTGTCACTGTACAGCTTGATCTGTCCGGCGTAGTTGAGAAGCACTGGTTCAACAGCCATTTTGCTACAGGGTGATGTGATGGCGTGCTCCGGCTGCCTGAGCAGTCAGCAGAGTGCATCCTCCGACGATGCTGGGAATTCAGAAATGGATGTACGGCGGCAGGACTTGGGGTATAGCTTGTGCGGAGGACACAGGCCCTCATCCCACATGCTTCAATGAATGGTCAAGGCCAGTGGTGTCTGACTCTTTCCAGATTACTTGCATTTGGCCCACATGGAGGAGTGATATAATTGTATTTTGTAGTATTATCTTTCTTTCATGTTAGGCGCTATCTGCCAGTGGAAGTTTTCCTCTGCATGGCTATGTTTGGCTTCTTGTTGGTACAATGGCTCCATTCTCCTGCATAATTTGTTGCAATGTGATTTCAGAGTAGGAATGGAAGGCCATTCAGTGCTATCTGCTCTCCCGTGTGTGGGCGGGACACTCCGTTGCCGCTGTACATTGAGGCTTCTGTGTGAGTGTAGTAATTGGAAACACCTGTTCTCAGCCAGCAGGGTTTTTCTATTTTGTACATTGCATGGCTCGATATTGCGAGCAGGATGGTATAGGTATTTTTGGATGAGACTGGCGTGCCTTTTGTGGACAATGTCCATTTTCTGCGCTGTTATGTAGCAGACGCCGTGTGCTTCTCCATGTTTTGCACACAAGGGTGTGTCCTATTTTGCCATCACATTACTCCCCTGTTCGGGACACTTGTGTGACATCCAGTTGACAACTGTGAGTTGTCTGTTGGGGACATGACTGATGCAGGAAGGCCACGTGACATGTGCCTTCAGGGTGGGGCTGGTGTGTGGGGTGTGTAGTTGTGACCCTGTGGTGTTTGTGTGCAGTCCATGCGTGGCGCTGTCGTTGGCCTCTGCGTTGTGCGCATGTGTACCTGCGTCATCGCCGCTGCGCTGCGGTGCCGTGACGGGGACGTCACTTCCTGGTCCCGGGAAGTGGATGCCCAGGATGTTGCGAGTTTTTTTTTTTTTTACAGGTGGGACATGTGTGGGTACAGTGGTGGATGTGTCCTGTACACACAGGGGTGTCTGGGGGGGCCATGTGCACTTTTTCTGCCCTTGCATTGTGTGCAGTGTTTGCGTGCCCTTGTTGTGTGTCTGCCTACCTGCGTCGTCGTGGAGCGTTCACTCCTAGGTGGTGCATCATGTACAGCATGGGGATGGCCTGGAGTGCAGGATTCATTTTGGGGTGGGCCGCCTTTTTGGTCTCCGTACTCAACAGTCGGGTTTCCGCCTTGGTATCTCGTGCGGTGTCTCTTTGCCGGTGAGGCTGTTTGGTTGTGGCATCGTAATTTGTACGCCGGGCGGTACGTCATTTCGTCGGACGGTGTGTCTCCATTGGCTCGCGCCGCTACGTGAACGGGCGCACTTTGATGGCGGGCGGCATCGCAGGCTTACGGGAGGTGTTTGGCTGACTTTTCACATCCTAATTTGGCGGGCGGGTGGGCGGTTGCTGGCGGACGGTAACTGGCGGTTTTTGCCTCCGACAACACGGCGGTGGTGCTTCCGCCCAACATCGTAATGGACCCCTAGGTATGGTGCACGTATACAGGTCCTTGGATTTTTCTCATAACAGATCTAAATTAGAGCAAACATGCTAATATTCCAATTTTAAAGGAACCCACACTTTTTTTAAGTGCTGATGACGTTCAATGCACAGAATGGACTTTGCAAAATTGAAACCCTTTCTCAAAGCCTATAAACCAAAATAAAAATGATCCCGCTCTTAAATGTTAGTGCACCAGTGTGTTTTAGGTTGCTTTCCTCCACATTGCACCTCCAACAGATGGGATTATCAGAGAACCTGACTTTATATAGCCTATCCAGATAATATAGAGTCTTGTGAAACAATAATGAATTGAGATGCTATTGCCTTGGAAAATTGTGTACTCAACCCACACTGGTTAATTATAGATTCGAAGCTGCTCCCCATTTTAACTTATTTGGAACCTTAAAACTACAGGTTTCCGAGTGGTGAGGTACTCTATTAAAGAAAGACACCTTTGTGGTGTGCTGTTGAGTAAGGCAACATATATTATAAGTGTGGGTAGGTCAACTCTATGAATTGTGTTTGAAATGTGAGTTAAGGACCTGATTACAATCTTGGTGGATGGGATACTTCGTCACAAACGTGACGGGTATCCCGTTCGCCGTATTGCAAGTTCCATAGGATATAATCAAATTGTAATGTCATGTTTGTGATGCAGTCACCCTGTCTGCCTAGTTAAAAATCAGGCCCTTAGTTTTGGGTAGTTTGCCTTTTTATGATTGGTTAAAACAAACTTGCCTCGGAAGCAGGTCAAGAATTTATTTTCTATGATTTCTTGGATTGCAAAGCTCATTGTTGAGATTCAGATTTGCCTCTGATATTGTAATTGATTATCTTGAAGACTGCATTCCTCTAGATCAGTCTTTATACCCATCCTTCTGATGCCTTCAAGTCGTCTTTTGAAATTAGATCTAAGGTTCTCCACAAGAAATGTTGGCTGGGTCTCTCTCCAAGTCAACCCAACTGTGTTCATGCTCATAAAGATCTCTGAGGACCAGATCACATATTAGATAGTCTAAATCAACATTTGGGGGTCTACAATGTTTGTTGAGTAGTTTAGCTTGTGAGATATGTGTGCTGCTCGAGAGGTGCAATGATTGCTGAACATCATGGAAATTAACTTCTCTTGTTTATTTTGAGTTCTTGTTTTTTTAATGGGCTCTCAGAGATGTATATCTGCCCAAATATATCTAGAAAGCTTTGTAATACCTGCTATGAAATGGACCAACAGATAAAGTAGAATTGGGAACAGCATAATATTCAGAGTGCTGAGGCTATCTCACCACAAGCAATGTATTGTGCTAATTATTCATGTTTTTCACCTACTTGCTCATCCTTGGGTCATGCATATCCATGACAGGATGCCTATAAGATACAGTGACAGTGCATCAGCAGTGACAGTGAGATCAGCAGGCAAAATAGTCAGAAGCTTCATTTTGATTATGACAGCAACATTATTATGTACTGATTATGCAGCCAAGAGATTTAGATCAACAAGTATTTCAAAACAAATAGTTTAGCTTGAAAGGTTTTAAATATTCTTCATTAAAGCAATTCCTAAGAGTCCAAAGAGCGGTGCCCTCCATCAGGCCTGACAACTATACATCTTCATTACTCTTATCTTTGCTATGATAAAAATGTACACTACTTGAAAACAAAGTGCTTTGTTTGCTGATGTCGCACAATAGCCCAGAGTTGTACTCTTGGGTACCAGGTACAGGATCAGAAAGTATACATGTTGGGTTGCAGAGTGTGTGCTGTAGAGCACCGTATTTACATCTGTTGAGCCTCTGGCCATGTCATTCACGTAGAAAATTGTGTTGTAGATGCACCTACGGTGTGCTGTTGAGTTGACGTTGTTTGCATTTGTATGTTGTAGACAAACTTGTGCCTACCTTTACGTACAGTGGCGCTACTATGGTTGAAAGAAAGGGGTAGGTATGCGCATCTATGAGAAAAAAGTGCTTAGATTGCATTTTTTCTTATAGGTTATAAAATAGTTTTTATTAGCCAGAAGGGCAACCGAGCACTACTTATTTACACCATGATGGAGGGATGTGACCAGACACAGTAATACATATGATGACTTAAACAGAACCAGTAGAGCCTTTTTAAAAAGTTGCTTACTGCGGTACACATGCGTCAAGTATGCAGTATCACCATTGTCACAATAATCCAGTTGATGCCTTGAGCAGACCCTCTCATGTCACGAACCATTTTACTTTTACATCAAAAGAGCAGACTAACAAATGATGAAGTAATATTTATGGTGACATGAACAACACTTGTGTAATACGTGAAATGAGTACAGTTCCAAGTTCTTGCTTTTCCACATGCTTGAAAGCCGTCATTTAAAATAACACATCTACAAGTAACTGACAACGCCAATTGAGGAACAATTTAAGTGGCAGATTGCTAGAAACTTGGTACACCTTCAACATCTTGGTAACCCTGCAGCAGTTGGTTTAAACCCTGCATGTGTAAGTCACAGTTTCCCAGTGACCGTCATTGAAGGCACCACATCATCCTTCTCTCTCACTTCACTCCATTCTACCTGTACTATGGAACCTGGCTCCTTCCCCTTTTGTTTGTAGTACTAAATGCACAGATCATGACTGCGACTAAAGAACAAGGGAGAAAAGTGCAGGAATCTGTAGGATTTGCCCTTTTTGGCTAAAGTTCCCTAAAACCTTTTGCTTTCCCCCTAGACCGTTTTCCTGACATAGAGTGCCAATTTAGATGCTTTGGGTACTTTGCCACTGCTGATCAGTGTTAAAGTACAGTAGTTCCCTGTGTAAAGTGTAATGGTAATTGGTTGGCCATGATTGGTATGTTTGCCTTACTAGTAGAGTCCCTAGTGATGTGCACTGTGTGCCAGGGCTAGTAATGCAAAGGGTTCGCGGAGAAGGGAACTCAGGCCTGCAGTGTAGGGCCTGCGCGCAGTTTGCTAAGTTAGCATGTTGGCCTGACAAGTGCAACCACTTGTCAGGCCTTACTTTCCCTTTTGCGTACACAGTGGGCACCCCTGTGGTAGGTCCCAGGTAATCTCTGGGCAGGGTGCCATGTAAGTAAAAGGCAGGACACATACTGAGGTGTGTGTTATGTCCTGACAGTGAAAAACACTCCATTTCGTTTTTCACTGGTGAAAGGCCAATCTGCCCATAGGACAGAATGGGGGAGGCTGGGTATTGTGTTTGTTAGCCTAGTTTCCCATAAGTTTAAAATGGAGAGGTGATGTTTTGTATGTATGAACTCACAGCGTCATAACCCATCTTTCTATGAAAGTGGTTTTGTCACTGTGTGTTCAGAAGCCGCTCTTTTAGAAAGTGGCTGAGTTTTGTGCTTTAGGCATTTCTGTGTGTCTCTGTTGAATGTGGATTGACTGTCTGGATCTGAGAGGGGAGGGGGTGAGATGGCACCAGGCTGAACTGCAGCTGGAGAGTATGCGAGGAGAAGCCCCGGGAGGTGAAGAGGCCTGGGTTGCAGCTATAAAACAATTGACCCATCTCCTGCTGAGTGATTAAGGGTCCAGACCCCCAGTATCAAAGGGAGAAAGGTGACACTGGGAGGGAGACACCCAGAACTGATTTAGGCAGGGGTCAGGGACCCCTGAGCACAACGAACTTCAAAGACATTTAGGGGTATATCTATGAGAGCTGAAACCCCTGAACGTTGGAATGAAACAGAAATGGATTGAGACTGAAAAGGCTTGGACCCATTCTGTGGTCAAGAGGAACCTCTGCTAAAGAAGGAACAACTGAAGAGACTGCTGTGGAAAGACCAATCCTTGCTTCGTGATCTGGGACTGGTCTGCAGTTTGCTGTTCTAACTAAGGGAGAGGCTGTTGGGACTGTGCTTGGAGGCGCTGGGTCCCCCTGCTTGAAGAAGACTGTGCTTTGTGCTGTGTCTTGTAACCCCAAGGGCCCAAGGTGAGCTGGCTCCCTGTTTGGAAACACAGGAACATAAAAGTGTCCGGAGAAGTTTCAAGCAATGCAGTGGGCGCGTGTTGTGGCAGCTTGAGACCCTCAGAAGGTGTGCCCTGTGATCTTGGACACACGGAGGAGAAGCGAGACTCGGACGCGCTGGGTGCGTGTCGTGGTGCACAGGAGGCGTTGGTGAAGAGCGCCTGGTGAACGTGTGCATCGACGGAGGAGTGAGTCTCGGACGCGCAGGGTGCGTGTCGTGGGGCACAGGAGGCGTCGGTGAGGAACGCCTGGTGAAGTGTGCACCGGAGGTGAAGTGAGACTGGGACGCGCAGGGTGCGTGTCGGGGTGCACCGCAGGCACTGGTGAAGAGTGCCTGGTGAGCGGGTGCACCGGAGGTGAAGAGAGTCTCGGACGCGAAGGGTGCGTGTCGCGGTGCACTGGAGGCGTTGGCGAGGAGCGCCTGGTCAAAGCGTGCATCAGAAGTGGAGTGAGTCTCGGACGCGCAGGGTGCATGTCGGGGTGCACCGAGGCGTTGGTAAAGAGCACCTGTTGATCGAGTGCACCGGAGGAGAAGCGAGGCTCAGACACAGTGAGCGTGTTGAGGTGCGGCTGGAGGCATTGTTGAAGAGCGCCTGGATATCGGGGCACTGGAATTCGAGTAAGTCTCAGTGAAGCAGTGTGCGTGCTTTGGTGCAACCTGGGACTGTGGAGGTGATCGGCTGATCATCATGTGCACCGAAAGAAAGTGAGTCTCTGCAGCGTGGTGTGCGTGTCTTGGTGCGAACTGAGACCGCAGGAAGGAGTGCCGGTTGAACGTGCACTCGGAGTCGACGTGAAGTCCCATCAGCGTTGTGTGTGGCTTCGTGCCAGAAGAGACCCGGAGGGTGCGTGGTGAACGTGCACCCGGAGTAACGTAATCTCAGGGGCGTGGGGTACGTGTGCCCTGCGGCCGCCTGAGACCTTCCTAACAGTCGCGGCCCAAACCGGCAGCCCCGGAGGAGCTAAGCTGCCAGGCCGAGCCGCCGAGGCCCATTGAGAAAGTTCTGCATGAAAGGCCTAGTTAATTGAAGGAGGAGAGGAGAGTAGGGTCGCGCCCCCCAGGTAACGTGGATCACTGCCTGGGCGGGGTGCGTGCTTGGAGGGACACTCTCTCGGCCTTTGCTTCGGCTCAGATTGGGGCCCGTTCTGACCAAGGAGTGGTGGTATTGGGGCCGGAGTGGGAAGCTGTACTTTATTTCATCGTGAATACGTGTGGGGGGGGCAACTGATATCGAAGAGGCTGACTGTCGTAATACACATTGCCAATATTGCTGCTAAAAACTGCCGGACTGTCTTATGAAGCCTGACATTATTTCCGCCTTACGAAGTACACGATTGTAGCGCTACGCATTGCATTATTTCTCCCTTGCAAAGTACAGGATTGTAGCGGCCCGCATTGCATTATTTCGTCATTGCAACGTACATGATTGTAGCTACGCATTGCATTATTCCTTAATTGCAAAGTACATGATTGTGGCGGCGCGCATTGCATTGTTTCTTCATTGCAAAGTACGTGATTGGGGTGTGACGCATTGCATTATTCCTTCATTGCGCAGTACCTGATTGTAGCGGTACGCATTGCATTATTTCTCCTGTGCCCGGCACAGGATTGTATCGTTACGCAGAGCACTATTGTTTGTCCATTGCAACGTGAGTGATTCTAGCATTACGACCAGCAGAGTGTTTGGAAAGTGGTGGTTGGGATTTGAACCTGCCAACCACCCGGAACAAATATTACCCTTTATTATATGTTGGCTTTTGTAACGTGTGGTCTGATCGTATATCTTTCTATATAAAGTTTATACTCGTTTTTATCAAACTCGTGTGGAGTCCATTTGTGGTGTCACCAGGGGGTTGCTGTGGGCGTGGTTGCACATACTGTACACTCGTGCCTTGGAGATAGGCCTGGCTGCTCGTGCCAAGCTACTAAGGGGGTGAGCAGGGCTATCTCAAACGGTGTCTTTACTTGGCCTAACGTTGAGTGGGGAGTCCCGGGTCGCGCATTTGTGACAGTGACGAGTGACGGGGACTCTGGCTTCCAACAGTATCCAATATTTTCATGACAGTCGAATCTAGTTGATTGATAGCTGCCAACCAAAATGCCACTCAGATAGTCTTAAGTGCAAGGGAACTTTTAGTTAAAAAAGAGTCATTCATTCAATAGTCATTGGAATTGTACTTTGAGGCTCTAAAGCAAGTTTGAAACTTAGTAGAACTTCACCAAGCAGGACACCCGGCTTGGTAGAAGATCTCCAGGAGAGTTACACTGATCCCTTTGCCCAGTATAGCATGAAAGTAGTAAACTCGACAAATTGAGTCTATGTTAAAGTATGCTTTTTCCAGTTCATACTTGTGCAGATCAAGGAGAGCACACTCTACAGGAGGGGAGAAAGAAGGAAAAAATAATACAAAATTACCAACATTTCTATTTACCTCTCATATGCTTATATTTTTAAAATATGAATTAGGATAGAGTACCATAGTCACAACAATAAATATTTAAAAAAAACACAAGGCAAACCAAAGAAGAACAGAAAAACTGCCAGACACAAGACAGACACTTTGTGCAAATTACAACAGTATATCCAATTAATTGAACAATAATAGTATAAACAGTCTATATTTATCAATGTTTCAGTCCCAGGAAAATATAATGCAGCAAATGACCTTCATCAGTACATGTAGGCATACTCCATGAATGTTATGCCTCACTGCTCATTGAAGCTGCATACAAAATACATACTTAAAAATGCCTGCATCACTCACAGTTCCTTTCTTTAAGCATGTTGATACTCCATTCAATAAGCACAAAAATGTACAGATGAATTATACAATCATTAACATGTCATGGTTAGTTCATGAGCCAACTCACTTTCAACTGATTTGAACCAAAAAGTGCTAAAAAGAAGTCTTTTGTCCTCTAGGCGGTCTTTAAATGAGCTGGATGTGGGTTTATCCATGAATTAAACAGGGTAACCCTGATGTTGCAATGTTTACCTGTCCCTTCTCAACAGCAGGTTTGTTCCGGTTGATAAGGATCAACCAATCACCTTTTGATGCTCTATTTGCAGGGTACACCAGAGCCTTTTCATAAACCGAGCATGGCCTGGTTCTGCAGCTCCTGCGGGCTGCTGCTGGCTCTAACCTGTCAGACTTTCTAGCTACTGCTCCCTGAGATGCAGATCGTTTATAAAGGAGTGTTTGTTTTCTTGGTGCTTACTGCCCAAGTTCATATTTGATTCAATACGCTCACATAACTGCCAAAAAGATTTTTTGTCAATTAGTGCGCATTGCAAATATGCTCACTCATAGGTTTTTCAAGTTTGATATATTATTAATTAACATGCTTACATAGTGCGCTCCACCCTTTGCAGGGTCTCTAGGCGCTGAAAACAGCTTCTAATTATTACCTAGCTCAGTGGCCGTTACCATTCGATATTCAAACCTTTGACTTTCAAGTTATACTCTGATCTCTACTTTTGATGCATACATCCACTGAACTGTTGTTGCGAGCCTACAATACTTCTTCAACTTAATATTTACAAATGTTATGTTTTCTTCACAGTGGAGGGCATATTTATTAAAAAATCACGCAGCGCAGCAAGCCACCTTGCTGCGCTGCATTGCGTGATTGGGAAAGGAATATGCCGTAATTTACATTAAATGGCGCATTCTTGTCATTTCCCAGTACTGGCACGCAATGTGCTGCCCAGCTCCAACGCAGTCACCCTTGCACCTTGCATTGTGCTTTCCTGCACAAAAACAATCCCCTGAGACATTTTCCTCTTTCCACGTGTGCTTCAGAATGCAGCACATTTAGAAAGTGGAAAAAATAAGGAGAAATAAAGATATTTCTCCTCGTTACTCCTCCCTTGGGGATGCGTAGCATTTTGACGCATTTCTAGGTCTGCCGGTAGTGGTAAATCTGGGAATGCGCCAAAATCCATGGATGGTGCACGGGAACACCCACGCTCCACCCATAGAACGCCTCCCTGGGGCAGAGTAACTCAACATAGCGAATTGCGCTGAGTTGCGATACGATTTATCACGCTACGCAAGGCCATGCAAGGTGGCCTTGTGTGATTTATAAATCTAAGAGTTTGTGTTACTTTTGCGCCCTGTTGCGTGGCGCATAGGCGACTCAACTCCTTAATTAATATGTCTCTGGGTTCTTTTGAAAATGCAGGGACTCTATTGACTGGAGCGTTGTGAATTGTCATGATAAACGTGGTGGTTCAAAAGAACTTGTCTTTCCCTCTCTGCTCAAAACATGGTTAACACACTGCCATGCCCCGCGTGTAAAAACTGGCATCGTCAACGAGATTACATTTCCTAATTCCATAACAGGAGAAACTACTGCGTTATTCATGATGCCTTTGCTCACACTGTTTCCCGCTTAATAACAAGAAAAGGGTTTTATTGAAATCAGAATCTGATTGAGAAGATTCGGGGAGCTAAATTGCTTTTCTCTGTCAGTTCATTGCTCTTTCCCATCCATGCTAAATGAGTGTAGGCGACTGCCAGCGCGAAGGGTTTGTCGTCGGTGTTTTCCAGCTGCTAACATTTCAATTAGATTTTTATTTACACGTGGAACGAAATGACTGGAATTCCATTCTGCAATGCCTTGGGGACGGCTGAACATTAATTTCTAGCTTGTTATATTTTTCTCTTTCCATTGGCTTACAGTACATCTACGTACATTCACTCTATTTGATGTACCACTTGTTTTTTTAACAGCAGCAACTGTTGCAAATAACGTGCGCCTAGGTAAATATTGGGGTGGGTGGGCACCTCTGTTTGCACAGGTGCAGTCAAGTTTCCATCATTTTTACGCCTAATCATCACCTTGCGCACTTGACACCCAATTATATCGGACGTACTGTCCTGGATGTTGCTGTGACACACTCTTAACTGGGTACATCTGGTGCAGACTGGGACAGTGTGCCTCATTCCAGAAAAAAATGTGCTTTCCCCTGAACAGGTGCAAACTCTGACAGTTTGTGCCTGCATTGGTGTCACTGCAAATGGACCAGGCTGAATTTATATGGTCTATCTTAACAGCGCAGCTGTCGCCAGACAATTATGTGAGCATCACTAGAGGGGGCTTGGCTCCGCCCACATGCTGGGAGCCAGGAGTGCATGTTTTGAGTGGACAGAGGTTGTGTGGTTCCACAAAAAAGTAGTTGCCCTCTAGCAGCTGTGATCATTTTGTTTATTTATCCAGCTGCCTGAGCTTGAAGTTTAAGGGGTGCACACTTGATATTGGAATGCTATTAAAGTGTCATATATGACTAAATCTCTTCTGCTGCTTTCTCTGGAAGAAGCACATATGGGAGGAGGGCAGCCATTATCCTACGTGGAGTTTTAGGTCTGAATTGACAGTGCAACTGCCACCTGAACTTTAAGCCTACACCATTGTTATTCTACAGTTCTTTTCTTCCACAATATAGTTATCTATTCCCATGCTATTTACTTGTAACGTTCCACATTACCATACAACACACAAAAGGTGATGGGAGGCTGCTTGCAATAAGTCTAACCACTGGCAATAGCTCAGGATAGCACTCCAGGCCATTGTTTTTTTGCTCACCATGCCACCTCAGTTTCGACCCAGCTATATGCAAATCAGTCTTGACCCTGCTCCTCATGGGAACAGCTCACAGTGCCTGAACTCTGAGATAGCATAGTCCTACCAAGTCAAACTGAAGAGCTTCCAAAGGCTAAAAATCAGTAGGACATAGAATCTAAGCATCTTACAGAGTTTTGCATATATACTATGTCTTAGTGAAAAAGAAATATATATATATGTAAAATATAACAGGAAACTGTGAAGCTCACAATGCCTGAGGTCACGCTGCTAAGTACAGAAACCTTGGCTCCCTCCTCTATCACTGCATAGTCAAAGTGGTTTTTCAGCAGCTCTGTTAACATAATTTTTTTTTTACATTTCAACAGTACCAAGTTACTTAAAAACTCAACATGTGAAATCATGTAAATCTAACATATCAAAGAACACAGGTACTTTACAGAATTAGAGCATACGCAGCAACCATATACTGCGCATCATGATGCGTTACAGTTTATTGTATGCAGTTTCGTAGTACCTTGACAAAAGAAATTCCATAGGATCTGTCAAAATAGGTTGAGGTCTAGAAGCACAGACCCACCATGTACAATAATTCTTCAGTGGAATTCTGTTAACCTGTGCGAATCCGGTCCAGGCTTTCCAGTGAACCCGCAGTCGCACAGCCGACCAACAACGGCAAACGCCGTGAGCAGCAGCAGCAGCCTGCTGCCGCTGCCGCCGCTCTGCACCATGCTTGCCCCGAGCTGACCCTCCTGCCTGGCTGTACTTCTCCTTGGACCCCCACCCAGCAGCAGTAAGGCAAGGCAAGGCAGCTGCAAATGTCAACTGCACCGAGGCAGCCTAAGGTGACGAGTGCAGCCGCCATTAGAGGCGGTTGCTGAGAGTGTGCCTGGGTGGAACTCGCAGAGGCGGCCCAACTAGGTTGGGTGCAGCCTGCGGATCTCACCACGAGTGCCCTGCTCGTTCCCCTACTACGTCTGCCTGCTACACCAGCCTGCTTGCCATTTGGAAGCCACTTGGTGTGTGAGAGGCGGAGAAGAGCCAAGGGGAGCTGCCATTATCACCAAGTTGCTGCAGAGCGTCACCCTGCGCCACCCCGCCACCAGGAGGCAGGTGGTGGCAAGCTGGGGAGGTCCAACTCGCAGCATCCGCAGCATCTAGAGGCATCCAGCGGCAGGAGCAGTCAGCTGTCATCTGCTCCGTGCCACTTGCAATCTGCCAAGTCTTACTGGCTCTTCCGGTTCTTTTGGTCCTTTCAAACTCTCTCTCTCTCTCTACGCTGTTGGAAGACCCCTAGAATACCATAAAGGCAGCTGAGGCCCTGCCGGACCCCCACCCTCCTCAATCGAGGGTACCCTCCACAACAGCCTTCTCAATTGCACTCAATCTGAATAGACATATACCTGCAGGCCCCACACCGCAGGCAGTTTGGCGTAACCCAATGCGGGGGCCAATTGAGGACAGGAAGCAGTACCTAACCGGTCTTTAAATGGCACCCCACCTGTCACTACAACTTCCCAGCGCATCGCAACGCACAGTCTCCCCTCACAGGGGGAAAGCAGTGAGGCGCCAATTAGTTGGGAACCCACTTATACCAGCCCCAGCACCAGCTACAGCTACAGCACAGCACCGGCACCACTCTTGAGGTCCTTCGCTCAGTGGTGGCAACGGGGGTGTGGATACTTGATTGCATACCAGAAGGCAAATGGACCCCCTGGACGACAGTCTATACAAACTCTTAATATCAGACTAATAACACCCCCAACGCCCGAACCAAAGTTCAAGTCTAGGAGCCACCCCTTTCCCTCCCTCCTCCCCTGCCCAACCAGCCTAACCAGCAGTCCACCGGCGGGCACAGATGAGGTCAGGGAAAGCCAGAATGGCCACTTCCCCGAGACCGGAGGCGAAGAAAGGGTTAAAACAAAAATCATGCCCTCTTGCTCGAGCCAGCACCAGCACTACATTAATTTCAACGGACCCTCCATCAAAAGATTTGCTAAGCAGTTTAACTGACTTAACCCAACCAAAAATATACACAAAATTCAGCTTCCTCTCCGATGCAGGCTCCGCAATCTATTCGAGCAATGCCACCCTCAAAGGTTTGCAGTCCCCTCTACTTCCTTTACAAACTGAGTTGCCTCCACCAATCACTCAGATGCAAGAGAAGACCAGCCCAAGCGCAGAGGAGCCACCAAGCCTGCCGCCCGCTAACAACTCAGCCACAAGAATGCTGACCTCCCCAGTGGGCCCAAGGGCTCTAGAGATCTGCAACAACCACAGCTCCCCCTGCTCTAACTGCCACAGCCAGCTGGGGCTCCCAAAGGCCCTTCTCAGCACAGGGGGAAAAACTCAGACCCCTTCCAGTCCTGCAAAGCTCCATAGAACGTGGAGTCTGACCAACTCACGTCAAGTATAAGCACTAGTACAACAAGGCCAAAACAAGCCCTGGGCAGCCAACTGCTTAGATCCAGAACTAGAATCAGAATCAGTGCTAGAACAGGCCCCACTGCAGGCCACGGTCACAGCGGGGAGGCAATATCCTACGAGATCCCACCACCAAAGGCAGCCAGCCCATTGGGTCCCACACAAGAGGATCACTGCCATAAAAGGACCATGTAGTTTAACCAACTATCCGCTTCAGAATGAACTCCAGAAAGCGACCTAGAGTGCTGCCCTTCCCGGGCACAAAAAGAGAACAGCACCTCATGTCCGACACGCTCTGAGAAGACTCAGCAAGCAGAACGAGGCCTGGAAAGTAGTACCAGCCAATCACTGACAAGCAGGGATACCACACCGGCAGGATCGCAGCGACCGGCAGGCAGAAATGTATCAACCCCAGAGTCATTACACCCATAACTTTAAACACCCCCCTTCCGCCTAGGCCTCCTGCAGAAATAGGGGGGGTCCGCCAACCTGATTCATCAAGAGGGGGGGAAGGCAGTTCTATCCTATCTGAACTCACGAGAATGGGAGGAAATGCTCGCCGCTTACTCACCTGACCCACAACAGAGCGCTACCCTAGTCACGGTCCCCCAACTACGCTCCCTAAGCCCCAGCCGATCGCCCGGGGAGGAGTCCACAGACAAACCTAAGAGGGGGACGCACCCCAAAGAGAAAGTCAGCAGCACCTGGGCCTCCCTCTTAAACACGATACAACTGGCCATTGAGGCGCTCCAATATCAGTCTGAAAAGATGGATATGCAACTCTCACTCTTGAACACCTTGGCTCTGTTCACCGCAGGCATCGATGAGAAATTGGGGGCCCTCAACGGCTTAATCACAAGGGCTCAATCTGAGGTCCAACTCAACTGCGGCTGCAGCTATATAGTTGATAAACTTCCTGCCCTGCCCTCAATGTTACACAACCTACTAAGAGAGATGAGATCTGCAAAAAGTGGACCCGGAAACAAGCAGGTAAGTGGCAGTGCTATGTCACCAGGATCACTCGAGGAGCATGAGGCAACTCTGAACAGCGGGACGCTCTGCCACCAAAATCAGCAGATTAGACCTGACACTAAGGAATCTGCCGGGCTGCCAGGGTCTCATAAAGACAAGACGACAGAGCCCCAAGAAGAAACGCATCCCTTGAAGCCAAACAGCAACGCCAACAAAGAAGGAAAGGGCGCAATCAGAAAACCACTGAGAAGCCCACAATCTTCTACCCAATCTTCTCCCGTCAACAAACACAGCTGCCCATTAAACCTGGTTCAGCCAATACTCATACCAGAGAACCGCTGCCGAATATCCAATCGGACCAAGGAAGCCCCTTTTTCTCACAAAATCCAGAACAGGAGCACATGCCAAACAAAAGAGATAAAGGAAATGGGAACCTAACTTCACCTCAATATAAGAAGGCCCCCCAGAGCAGCTGCCAACTGAGGCTCGAACGACTAGAACCAAACGGAGGGCCTCTGCCCCCCTTTACAAATCCAGAGCAACTGCGACAGTCTACAGCAATGGATGGGCACAGATCACTGTCGCTGGAGGCAGCCTCAAAGAGCCCTAAGCCACAAAAGGATATAAGCAAGGAGATCAGCACTGAAGTCCTCAACAGCAAAACTGGGCATTCCAGGACGGCAGTGCACAACCCGGAAAACTGGCCCTTATCGCCCACTCTCATGTCTGGAAAACATCTTGCAGATCAGAGAGAGAATCACGTAGTTCAGCCTGAACAGAACACACTGCACCTCCCTGTTAGAAATGTGGGTCTCTAGTTGGCAGAGGTAGGTACCTTTGTCCAAATAGGGACCCTTGCTTCTAGTCAGGGTAAGGGGGATACACACTTTAGATAACCCCTGCTCACCCCCTTGGTAGCTTGGCACGAGAAGACAGGCTTATCCCAAAGGCAATGTGTAAAGTATTTGTACCAACACTCACAGTAACACAGTGATAACACCACAAATGGACACCACACCGGTTTAGAAAAATAAAGTATCTTTATCTAAACTTAACAAGACCAAAATGACAAAAACCCAACATACAAGTATGAAGAAAAATGATTTTCAAAAGGTTTTAGCAACTGAGTCCACAGAAAACTATGGTTGCGTGATTTCTTGCAATGTACCTGTTGTTGCGACAAAATTCACCATGCCAAACAGCTGCAGCGATGAGAAGCGTTGAAAAACAAAGAGATGTGTCGTTCCTGAGACCTTCGTGGATGCGATACAACAGTTCTGCTGTACACAGGGGAGCGATGCGTTGGGTCCAGTCTGTAGGGGGAAGTGATGCGTCGATTCTGAGACGACTCCAATCCACAGGTGATGCGTCGGGGAAAACTTGCCGCACAGGGATGATGCGTGGAAATCCGGGATGCGTCGGCGAACAATGCGGCGAGCAGCGCAGCGTCGGTTTCTTCAGCCGCGATCCCTCGTTGCGTCGATTCTTGCAGCGGCGACAGGCGCTGCGTCAGTTTCAGCAGCGGCGCGGTGGTGAGGGGAGATTCTTTTCGCACCACGGCGTTGCGTCGGAAAAACTGTCGCAAGAAGAGCGATGCGTTGATTTTCTTGTTGTTGCGTTGCTTTCCAGCTCCCAGAAGCAGAAACAACCTCCAGAGGCCCCACACAGTCACAGGCACTCCTGGCAGGTCAGAACTCCCAGCAAGGAAGTTCAGGGGAGCTGGGGGTGAAGCCTTTGTGTTCCTGAGACTTCAAAACAGGAGGCAAGCTCTACTCAAGCCCTTGGAGACTTTCCTCAAGCAGGGGACACAGCACACAGCAAAGTCCTTTTCTTGGCAGAAACAGCAACTGCAGGCCAATCCCAGACACACAGCAAGGGCAGTACTTCTCTTCAGTTTCTCCAGCTCTTCTCCTTGGCAAAGGTTCCTCTTGATTCCAGAAGTAGTCTAAAGCTCAGGGGTTTTAGATCTAATACTTATACCCCAAAATGTCTTTGTTCTCTTTGTGCAAGGGTCTCTGAGCCCAGTCCAAACCAGTTCTGTCCCCTCTTGTGCAGCTGCCCGGCAGGTGGCGGAGACAGCATTGTGTAAGGCAGACAGGCCCTATTCAGGTGCAAGGGAAATCTCCTCCCACCACTCTACATGCAGACCGTGCCTATTCAGGTGCTAGTGAGAACTCCTCCCCCTACTCTGAATGCAGCCCAGGTCTATTCAGCCAAGCCCTGACTCATTCAGGAAAGGCAGGACACACATAAACCCCCCTGGTGGCTGTCTGAGAGAATGCACCTCCCCAGCCCCTGTCACTCCAAAACCAGACAGTCAATACACAAACAGACAGAGGCACACAGAATGGTTAAACAAGAAAATACCTACTTTCTAAGTGGTGTTATCAAACACAGAATGTAAAAATCACCTTCACTAAAAGAGGCATTTTAACATTCTGAGTTCAGGCATACTAAGCTTTATCTTCCCACCTTGTTCCCAGGGGCAGTTATGTTTATAAGATGTTATAAACACACTCCCCATTCTGTCCTATGGGAACAGGTAGCCTTGCAATAGTGAAACACGAAATTGGCAGTAATTCACTATCAGGACATGCCACACATATCAGGGCATGTCGTACCATTCCCATACACTGCACCCCGCCCACAGGGGTACCTTGGGACTACCTTAGGGGTGACTAACATGTAAGAAAAGGGAAGGTTAGGGCCTGGCAAGTGGGTGCACTTGCCAAGTCGACATGGCAGTTAACAACTGCGCACAGACACTGCAGTGGCAGGTCTGAGTTACCTTTTCAGAGCTACTCATGTGGGTGGCACAATCAGTGCTGCAGGCCCACTAGTATCATATGATTTACCAGCACTGGCACACTTAGTGCACTTTACTAGGGACTGACCAGTAAGTCAAATATGCCAATCATGAATAAACAATCATGTTCACAGTTTAAACAGAGAGCATATGCACTTTAGCACTGATTAGCAGTGGTAAAGTGCCCAGAGTCCTAAAACCAACAACAACAGGTCAGGAAAAAATAGGAGGAAGAAGCAAAAAGTTTGGGGATAACCCTGCAAAAAGGGCCAAGTCCAACACTCCCTAAGCATCCTCCGACAGAGATTAGCTCCGGGCCAATAACACTCGAGATGGAGCTAAGGAACTCAACTGTAAGTTTGCAGTGTGACAGAAGGGACCCCCAGTCAAAGGCAGCATCACAAGACTTTCGCCAACCTGGCACTCCAGTGCCTGCCAGCGACCTTCAGCAGAAAACTCCTCTGAAGGGAGATAAGCAGAAGCCCACTCACGCCACTCTCTTCCACCCCATGTTTACATCAAGAGGACATCAGGACACCCTGAACAGGGGGAACATCATAAGGGCAAGCAATTCCAACTCTCACTGATCTGAGCTCAACTGACATACTCTCAATATAATTCATTCGCCCCGCAGACCCTACAATGCCAGAGGCCACTAAGGCCACATGGAAATCAGCAACAGCCGCCCAGAAGGTTCTAGCTGAACATGACATCTTCAAAGCCGTGGGGGATAGATATTGCCCCGTATCTAACTTCAGTGTATCCGAAGCCTTTTCTGGCCCCCACTCTGAGGCCAGCAGCTTCAAAACCCCAGGGGGGCCCAAACTCAGTTCTTAGAGGGGCGCTTGGTCAATCACCTCAGCGGGGGGCCAATACGGTGACGGACATACAAAACAGCTCTTGGGTGGCACTCGCCATGTGGAGCAGATCGGCTGCCTTCAGGCCAATCACTCGGACAATAACCATCTCCGCAGGAAGGCAATGACGACCAACACAAAACAGCTTAAGGGACAGAGCAGACCCCAACCCTCTCCGCCTATGCTCGTGGAATATAAATGGCTTGTCGACAAAAATCATGGATCAGAGCTTCTTACAATATTTTCAATCTTTCGACATAATTATGCTGCAGGAAACATGGCTCACACTACCGCATCATATCCAAGGCTTTAAGTGTTTCTCCACTCCGGCCACAATGAGCAACGAATTTGGACATCACTCGGGAGGTCTGGCGACCTACGTCTCCACAACAAGAGTCATCTCAGCGGCCCTGGTCGGCTCCCCTGCACCAGCTACTTTTGCAGTGAAGATTGCCCTCTCTCTCTACGGAGGGCAAGACGAGGTGGTCCTAGTCAACACTTACGTCAACCCAAAACGGAAATCCAAAGATTCAGAGAACGTAATAGACAAAGTATTTAGCTTCATAATAGAAATGGAAACCCCATACTTCATCGTAACTGGGGATCTAAATCAACATCTTCTTGGCACATCGGGGGTGAAGAGACCTCCAACCTCACTTCACTCTGCAACATTCCGCCACAATGTGCTTCACAAATTGCAAGCAAGAGCCACAAGAAAAACCGCCTTTTGGAAGATCTAGAACATCTAAATCTCAGGGCTCTCAATGGCAGATTCCCTGAGGACTCTACCCCGTTCCCTCACATTACACCAACTCATCATGTTCAATCTTAGACTACACGTTCGCAAGCCTCTCATTATTCCCCTTCATCCAAGGATTTCAAATAGGAGACAAGGGGGATAGTGACCACCGCCCACAAGAATTCCTACTGTCAACCACCGCAACCTTCACCATCCAACAAGAACTAGCTTTGGTGCCTACCTACACCTCAAATTTAAGGAGGATCAAATGTTCAGTAACAACCACGGAGTCTCTTTCAAAAACAGCAATCGAGCTTTCTCAATCTACAGCAACAGGCACAACTGACAGAATAACATACTGTGAACACTTTACCACAAAGCTCTTAAGCCTCAGGGGAACAAACCTCCAAAAGCAGACTCTTGCCGGACAACCGCCCAAGAAACAAGATACCCACAGCTCAAAGGGACCAACAAAAAACGCTCAAGAAATCAATAAACTCCATCCTAAGATGCCTGAGAAGACTCCCAGGGGACATAAGTGCCCGCACACTCTTGCGAGACCGACGTAAGCTTCTGAAGAAATGGAACTGGGAAATCAAGAAAGAGCAAGAAGACGAAATTTGGGCAAAGCTGCTTCATGATGCTAACCACAACTACAGCGCCCGTTTCTGGAAAAAGGTGAATGCTATGATCCGCCCACACCACGTGGAAATCTCGTCTCACATCTCAGAGGAAATTTGGCTTAAATTTCTACTCGAGCATTTTAACAACGATGATGGGGACACCTGCCCAATGGACCCTAATGGACGGAAGCCATGCGATCGCCCAGGAGCAGGCTCCAAGGCGTCGCCGGGGTTGAACATTCTAAATCCAGTAAAATCATCAGGGCGCGAGCCTAGCGACCCACCCCCATCGGTTATCAAGAAGCAAATTGCAAAAGGGAGAAGAGAGGGGGCTCCGGGCCCGAATGGAATCCCACCGGCCCTGTTCAAACACAAACCGGTCGACTGGGCTAACTTCCTGCAACCCCTATTTTTGGAAATCTGGTCACAAGGCAGAATACCCGAATCATGGAAAGGCTCAACAATCGCGCCGATCTATAAGAGCGGCGACAAGGCCCAGCCCAGCAACTACCGCCTAGTGGCCCTGATCGACAATGAGGCAAAGTATTTCGCAGGCACCATCTTGGAGGAACTCATAGCCTGGGCAGAAGGCAACCAAATAATCCCGCCAAACCAGTCCGGCTTCTGCAAGATGTCTGGTACGACAACAAATATCCTTGCACTCTCTCTTCTTATCGATGCGCCCAAAATAGCCAACCTGCAACATCTATGCTTCATTGACTTTCATGCGGCATTCGATAATGTCGAGAGGGGGAAACTTTGGGGGAAGTTGGCACACTGGGGAATCCCTCAGGACATCCTGGACATCCTGCTGCTTCTACACACTGTAGTAACAGAAGGTTGTTTGGACGTATTGTTTGAATAAGTCTATTTAGACAAACCCATTTGGACACATAAGATGGGTTTGGTGTTTTTATTTCACCTTTTACTTTAAACATTTATTTGTAAAGCATATAAAAAACATTAAATTCATGTCATGGAAAAGAGACATACATATAACCATTCAACAAGACATCAAATAGTAAATACAATACAGCTGACATTTAACAAATACAAAAACAAATACAAAAACCAATGACTACATGAATGACCAGTCCTTAAATTAGAAAGGAAACAATAGCGGTACAGACTTATTTATGATTTGCGTTACTGCAACCTGCTATAAACAGCTAGTCGGCATTAGAATTTCAACAGGCTGAATGCCTTGTTTGCACATTGTATCATTCAGTGCAATCGTGATGGTTGCGGCTAGCTGTGTGTGGTCGACGCGTTTCAGAACCCTGTTTTTCTTAGAGGGTTCTCCTCAGGACCAGGACTTGGTCGGACTCTACAACATAATAGAATATTAAAGGGATGTGAATATGGATTCTGACTTATGCTCGTCCTACTTATAATTGCTCCACTCATGAGTTTGTTCTTACCTTTCATGGAAAAGAGGCAAGTACGTGAGATGTTGGACATTCAATAGCGAGATGCACTGCACAGTTCAGTGAAATTTCTGAAAAGAGCAATTAAGATGGCTATATTTTAGGTGCACTCTAAAGAAACCTGCCACAGATGAACTTTGTTAAAGAATTTTCCACATTGTTTGTGGGAGAAAAGCGTGCCTTCGTGAGAATACAATGTGCCTAAGTAAGAATGAAACTAATTCAAAATAACACTTGCCTTGTATCTTTCACAAGACAACCTTTAAAACGATCACTGGTTTTCTGAAAATTGGGCACCGTTCAGGGCTCTAATAAGAGGACGAGTGAAGCCGGGTTAACCGCTGTGTATTAACCTATCAAAACATTGGAAAGGGGGAACGTTTTAAAGCCATGTGTTCCGACTTCTCAACAGCTTTCATTCACATCATTGTTTTTTTTAAAAAGAGAGAGAAAATGGTAACTCACACTAACGTGTTCGGATCGCGCAGTTAGTTAAGGCGAGGGGACGCTGGCATCTTCATGCTTTGGGCTCAGCTCCTAAATCGGAAAAATGCAGCCTGTTTAGACAACGTGACACCGTTCAGCGCTGTAGTCGGTTATGCGTGCGCGCGCGTGTAACTAAAACTTGCCTGAATTATTCTTGTCGGCTTCTAGAGTCGTCCCTCTCAGACCTCATTCCTATGAAATCTCAATAATGCTGAAAAAGGATACGGCTCACTCGTGCCCTGATTTGTAAATTGCAGCCAGCCAATTGGGTCACATGGTCTATGCTGAGCATTCTGGTTAATGTGGTTTTATGTTTGTTGAGCACCACAACATGTGAACTGGAATGTGATTATAACCATAATTAACCTAGGCAACGCTTTTTAGATATTCTAACGATATTGATTCACAGTCGATTAATTTCAGACATCTCATTCAGTCCACTGATGGCCGTATTAAAACGCATAATGAGGTAAGCCTCTCTTTGGAGTAATGTCCTCTCCAGGTCTCCTCCTCTCGGATTCGGTTTGATCACGCTTAAAACTGTCCATCGGAAATCCTTTTCTGTGTGTTTGAGTGCTTCAAAATGTGCGACCAAGGGTGCATTAGTTACCTTGTTCTTAATTCTTGATCGATGTTGGGTTATTCGGTGTCTAATCTCTTGTGTTGTTTTGCCTATGTAGGTCAAAGAACACGGGCAAATGATGGCATAGACCACATTCCTGGTCTTGCAATTAGAAAAGTAATTGTGTTTCCACTTGTCATTGCCGTTGGTAAATTCTGTGCCTTCTATGGTAGAGCTACAGGCTTGACAGTTTCCACATCTGTGGTCTCCCACTATTGGCGGTAGGTTCAGGAAAGGATGTAGCGATTCAGGTTTTTTAGGGGCATCATCCGATGCCCTAATGATGCGCTGCCTGATGCTGACATTCTTTTTTAATGCAAATAATGAGATCTGAAGGTCCTTGTCAATGTCCTTGATCAGATGCCAATTCTGGCGTACAATTTTCTTGAATGAGTTTGTGTGTGGACCAAACGTGGAGACACACACAAGACGAGTCATTGTTTTTTTTGGTTGTTTCTTTAACAGGACTTCACGTGGTGTGAACCACGCACGTTTGCATGAGTGCTTGAGTAATTTCTATGGGTAACCCTTCTCTTTTAGTTTCGTGGTCAGGATTTTGGAGTGTATTTCATAATCTTCTTTTCGTGTACAGTTCCTTCGGACACACAAGTACTTGCCATATGGCAAATTGTCTTTGAGACTTTTGGGGTGGTGACTTTTGAAATTGAGGGCCGTATTCTTATCTGTAGGCTTTGTGTATAATGTTGTAATCAATCCAGATTCCGTGGGTCGTACCTCCACATCCAAGAATGTTAAACTAGTTGTACTGTGAGCTAAGCTGAATTGTATGTCAGGGTTACGTTCGTTCAACCACACGTGGAATCTCATCAGTTCATCCTCTGTGCCGGTCCAGATGCACCAGATGTCATCTATGTATCGATACCTTTGTGCCACACAATGGCCGAAAGGATTGTTGTTGTAGATGTGGTGCTCTTCGTACCACGCCATGTAGAGGACCGCCATCTCCGGTGCGAAGGGACATCCCATGGCGGTACCTTTCACTTGAATAAAGTAGTCAGATTCAAACTTAAAGTAATTTCTTTTCAATGCTAGTGAGGCAAGGCTCACAATGACTTTGGTAGGGACACGCTGGGGGTGTTCTCTACTTTCCAAGTAAGATTCCAAAACATCCAACGCGTCTTCCTGGGGAATTTGCGTGTATAAAGACATGGCATCCAAGGTGACTAGTCTGTGTTGGTCTGGGTTGAAATGAAAGCCCTCGACTTTGTTAATAAAGTCGGTTGAATCCCTCAAGTATAATGTAACATTTTGCAAGAATTCTTTCAGGAATACATCTACATATTTTGAGATGGGTTCCAGGACGGAATCGCACCCGGAAACAATGGGACGGCCCGGGGGTGAAGTTGCATTCTTGTGGAGCTTAGGGAGGAAGTAAATCACAGGTGTCCTTGGATGTTTCTTCGTGAGGTACTCATGTTCTTTAAGACCCAGGATACCAGCCGCCAGACCGTCATCCGTGATGCTTTTAATTTCATTCTGGATCTGTTTGACAGGGTCAGACTGGATCTTTCTGTACCATGTTTGGTTAAAAACGTGTTTTGTGCCTTCTTCCAAGTATGACTCTCTTGCCCAAACCACCGTTGCCCCGCCTTTATCGGCCGGTTTGATGACCACTTCTTTATCCTCTTGAAGTTCTTTGATGGCCAGCCTTTGTGGAGCTGACATATTGCTCTTGACAAACAACTTTTTGGTGTTTAATTGATTGAGGGAGGACAAAACTGTTTGTTCAAATGTGACGATACTTTTGGGAATAGTGTGGGTTGGAGGACAAAAAGTTGACTTGTTCCGTAATCCTGACACTTCCATCGTGCACGGTACATCCTTGTCTTTGAACAAGATGTGTAGTCTGATCTTTCTAAACAGTTCCATGGCTTCCATTTTGAGATGGACCAGATCCTGTTTTTGACTGGGAATAAGTTTCAAGCCAAGGTCTAGGACTGCTTCTTGTTCCGATGTTAGTGTCTTCTGGGATAAATTGATTATTGATGTTTTTTTCACGATTTGTAATATTGGCGCCTGGTGCGCATCTCCCATGGTTGGGGTTTGTATCGCTCTCGTTTCTGTTGTTGACCGACTCCTAAAAAATTGTTGTTATTTTTGCGCTGTTGGTTAGTGTGCGATTGTCCTTCTCTTGCGTCTGAGTCACCGGTGGAATCTGATGACGATGTTTCAGAGAAAGTCAGAAACATTCGCCTTGATCTGCCTCGGTTTTCAGATAGAAACCTGCGGGAGTCTTCTCTCGTATAGAAGTCTTCTCTCAAGTATGGATAAACAGTTTCCAAGTTGAAAGATTTTTTATCACGTTCAAACTTGGAGTTCTTAAAATTGATTGTATTGTCCTTAAACGTGGCAATCTCTTTTTTCGATTTTTTCTAATAAAGTTTTGGCCTCAGTGACTGTATGATTGTCTTTAATAGACTGAATGAATTGTTCGATTTCATCAGCTTGTGTGCAATAAAGTCTTTGGGCAGTTTCAATAGAGTGCACCATCAGGTCTCTACTGCACTTAGTGCTAATAAAGCTAAAGCCCTTCTTATACTCTGGGTCTTCAGTAAAAATCACAGGGACATTCTTTATCTGAAGTCCCCATGGAATGGTACCAGCCTTCAGATTTTCCAAAAGGAAATATCCGTGTAGTTCAGTTCTGATCTGCTTTTTTTTTAGTCTTATCAGTTTTTCCGACTCATTCTGTCTTTTTGCCGTTGAGCTTAGATTTACAGTAGGAAACAGGGATGGTGCGGAGATAAGTCTTTGGATGTGATCCTCAGTATAAGAAAGTGTGTCCTTCTCGGACATGACCACTATTTGGTTAAGCTATGTGTAGCAAAAACCGTGAAACAAATTGTTACCCCTTAGCTTAGTATTTCAAGAATACCCAGACGGACAACTACCCGCTCAACAATTTTTTTAAAAATTGTTCAGCTTCTACACACTGGCACCTGGGTGCAGGTGAAACTGGGAGGGGGAACTCACCTTTCTAGAAAAGTCTCCACAACTAAAGGCCTGAAGCAGGGTTGCATGCTGGCACCCACTCTGTTCAACCTCTATATGGCCGACCTTCCTCAAGCTCTCAACATCAACAATGCACATGCACCCAGGCTCGCTGGTAAACCACTGACAAACCTTATGTATGCTGCTGACATGGTGCTGCTCAGCCATACATATGTCGGTCTCCAACATCTGCTCGATGAAATGCAGAAATACGCCGCAGAGAATAGTCTAAAAATTAATTTTAAAAAAACACGAGCTATGACGATAAACAACAAAAGAAGGCGGCAGAAGAGGTGGCACCTGGGAGGTGTTCTTATTGAACCCACCACAGACTACAAATATCTAGGCGTCATTATTGATAATGAAGGGTCCTTTACACACCAGAAAGAAGAAATCAGAAGGAGAGGCCTGGTCATAGCAATAACACTGAAAAATCTGTCCTCATCGCTGATGGGGCCCTCACTATGCCCCCTCATGAAGGTAACACAGGCCAAGCTACTCCCCACGCTAACCTATGGCAGCGAAGCAATGCGGGGGAGAGACACGAAGCAACTGGACAGCTCCTTGATAATGGCGTACAGAACCATGTTCAGCCTCCCAAAATACACTTCACCAGCTCAGATAAGGCTGGAGTTCGGCTTAGTGAAACAGTCGCTGGCCAGGCATGGCGCCTACATCATCTGCTGGAATAAGATAAGACTCTCTGACTCAAATACCTTAAATCAGCTGCTATGGCAAGAACTCCAGCATTGGGATACTTCTCCTGACAGGCGCTACCTGCAAGAATCTCTTGAAATCACAAGGCTCACTAACCTCTGGAACACTCAGTTACAACACACATCCTTCCAAAAATTGGCCTGGAAGTCAGTAAAACAACTCTCACTGCTGGAAGACAAGGCTCTGTTCTCAGCCAGATCTCATGCCTGGATGACCCTGAATTCTTACAAAACATCTGCACCCCAAAAATACTTCAATCAGGGTTACCCTAAAACTCTCAAAACAAAGTTTTTAAAGTATCGCCGGGGCATCCTACCGTGCGCCGAACACCTCCCACCATATCAGAGGGCATGCTCACCAAGCACTTGCAGTTTGTGCGACACTGGCCCATTAGACATTTTGCACTTAATCTGCACATGCACGGCGCAGGAGCAAGAGAGGATACAGTTGCTAAAGTTCCTGCTCAAGCAGTTAGCGATCCGCACCAGGCGGCAAGCGGTACTGGCATGTTTCGACTCAGGGGCCACACTACTGAACTGCAGAGTGATCAAATTCCTCACACTGACGGAACAAAAAATTTAATCGAACATCATAGGAGCGTACAAACCACTCCAGCATTAAGCGAACAATGAAGAACCCGATATGGCAACCGGAAGCTGATACCTAAAATTCAACTTTTACAACACTAAATAAACAATAAAATAAAAAAAACGCCAAGATGGGAAACTCCACCCTGCCGCTTAGCTATCAGGAGTCTTCTCCTGATATGCACACACTTTCCGCATCTTGCGCTGTGGCTGTGTGGCACTACTGTCTTATACAATAGATGCACATGGTAGGCCACACTAACCATCATCATCGCAGCTATACAGCACTGCAGGGCATACTTGGGGCTCTTGTTTTTATTGTTACATTTCAATGGCACTCATCGAATGGTTTTATTGGCCTTTTTGCACATTTGTATGTAAGCACCGCACAGCACATTTATGAAGGGTATTAACGTTTTTTACTGACATCACATAACTGTTCAATGGTTTTTAGTAACTATGCATAGTAAAAACAAACTTGAAACTTGATAATTCTTCAGCTTTACTGTAATATATCAATCTTATTGTCATTCCTCAGTGGTATGGACAGGCCCTCCAAACCAAGACAGATTAATCTTCTTACTCTCCTCAATATCTGTATAGAACAGCAAAAACAGCCATTAGCAACCATTGTTCTAACCTCTGCTAGAGCCCAAAAAATGACTCTCCTCGATGGTTTAGACCTTTACATATACCCACTTACAAATGGCACCATGGAGAATCCTCCAGGCTCCGGAGAGGTCGAAAGGGCCTTTTCCACCATGTGGAGAATTAGAACTCACTGAGGAATAAAATCATCAAAACATTATAGACATTTATAATTACGATGAGTCAATGACAAGAGGCTATGATAAATTTTTAAAGGTTTTATTGTTATCAATAAGGTAAGAATCTCATCTGAAATATCTTTATTCAGTTTAGTAATTTACAGAAATAAAAGAGGATATTGAAAATCAGCAATCAAGACATGTGTTCCATAAACAAAACCCAGTAAGCTAACAAAGGGACCTATTCTAAATAAGAACCCATAAAGAGTTCCATTTGAAAAGAGCTGTAAATAAGGGATGAACTTCTCATGAAGAGTAGTTCTGGGAAACTCAGCTGAGTTTCCCACAATTGCAGTAGCAACTGTTTAGAATAGCGATCTGTGCAGTAGCATAGACACAAATTAATAAAGCAAATCACCTTAAGGTATCTAAAAGGAATCAGCTCCCCATGAAGAAGAGTCTCAGACAAAGTAGAAATCTAGCAGCAAGACCACTGGATGGGTTAAGGGAAAGTAGAGGTGTGGTGGCTAACTAACTAGGAATCCTCGTTGTTATAACTTTCTAACACATGTATCAATACTTCGAAGACGTCTTCACTTGCTGTCCAAACAGAACAGCTCATAAGATGGTGTTGTCAGTTATACAATGCATCTTCTTCCGATTCCAACAGTCTGCACTCTCATCATCTGGATTCATGCAGTTTTCTAACATAATTGTTACATGAGGGAAGGTTCCCATGAGACCCCTCTTACCTAAGCTAAAGATGCACTAGGAGGCTTGCACTTACCTTGCGCTCAACGCATCGCGGAGTCGGTGATGTAGCGAGCGCAAGGTAAGTAAT
Organism: Calotriton arnoldi; assembly: GCA_963921515.1. NCBI lineage: Eukaryota > Metazoa > Chordata > Amphibia > Caudata > Salamandridae > Calotriton > Calotriton arnoldi. The sequence continues at coordinate 1,985,491 of CAWUFW010000921.1, read as the reverse complement.
TTTATTATTTTTTTATTTTTATTTTACTTTCCCTATCCCGTCATCTGTCCACTCCATCCCCTCCCCACCCCGCCCCACTCCACTGCCCAACCGCTGTTACCTGTGCCGGCTGCGCCAGTTTGTAACCTGTTAAAGGGACCACTTGATCTCACTAAGTGTATACCTCTGACTGGTGTCTTTTTCCCTACGTTCAGTTGTTGGCATGTGACACACTCCTGCAATTTTCCTAAGCAATCATCTGAAATCTTGGATTAAACCAACTGTGTCTGAAAAGCCTTACCATTACATCTTTCTTCAAAAGTGTGCACCCATGATAATACCTGGCCATTGGAAACAACAAGCTGTTTGGCAACACTGATCTGCCATCTTCCGACATCCAAATGTCAATTGCATTTTTGGTACAACCTGCCATGATCCACCCATTTTGTTCATTTTCTGTTACAGTTTCTTGTACTTCCTTCAATTCTTCCCAAGTGTCAGTTATTTCCATCATCATTGCTAAAGCAAATTATTCGTCAGTTCTGTAAGTGAAACCATCATTTACTGTAAAACTCCCATTGATTTTGCATGCTAGCAAGGCACAATACCTAGCTACTGAGTCAGCTTATCTATTGCCAATGGCAACGTATCCACTGCCTATTTGATGTCCCAGACATTTCACGATAGCAATTTCCTTCGCTAACTGTAATGCTTCCAATAGGCTCTTCACATGTTGCCCATTTCTGATGGGTAATCCTGTGGAAGTAAAAAAAAACTCTTTGCATTCATAATTGCCCAAAGTCATGAACTACACCAAAGCCATATTGGCTATCTATAAAGATCGTGACTTTCAATTGTGCAGATAAACTGCAGGCTCGGGTAAGAGCGATTAGTTCAGCAACTTGGGCAGAAAAAATACATTGGAGCCAGGAGGCTTCAATCACATCACTTATAGTGCACACAGCATATGCTGCTCTCAGTGTGCCATCATTACTTCACAGCCGTGAACCGTCAACAAATAAGACATAATCGGGTTCAATCAGTGGTTTATCATTAATGTCTGGTCGTGGCTTTGTGCATAGTTCAGTGACACTTAGGCAATCATGATCAAAATCATCATCCTTGTCTTCTTGCTCAATTGCAGGCAAAAGAGTAGAAACATTGAACACATTGCAGCCATAATTGGTAACATTATCTGGGGCAAGCAGACTCTGCTCATATTTATTGAGTCTATTATGCTTTAGCTACTGTGTTTTCATTCTGGTAAGCAACAACTCGACAGAATGAGGAACCATTACGATCAGTGGATGTCCCATCACTATGTTTTTGCTCTTTCTAGATTTACACTCACCGTGGCCACCGACTTTAAGCAGCCAGGGAGTCCTAACGCTACAGGGTTAAGGGTGGTTGAAAAGTAAGCCACAGGTTTTCAGGCTTCTCCATGCATCCGTGTTAACACTGAAAGTGTGCACCCATCTCTTTCACTGCAAAATAGAGTGAATTCTTTTGTATAATCCGGGATTCCTAGAGCAAGAGGGGGGGGTGACAGAAATTACCTTTCAGATCCAGGAAGACTTTGGTACATTCCCTATCCCAAGGAGTTGGGTCAGACACATCTCGATGTGTCAATCTCAGGAGAGGTTTTGCTGTCAGAGAAAAATGTGATATGCATTGTCGATAGTAGCCAATATTCCCAAAAACATTCTGTGCTCTCTCTGTGTTAGTGGTGGATTCATCTGCAAGATGGCTTCCACTCTCCCTGGTGATACCTTTCTAACTTCTTTTGTAATAATGTGTCCCAGATAGTGAACCTATTTTTGACAGTACTGCAGTTTACCTGGAGACACTTTGGGGCCGATTCCGATCTTGGTCGGAGGCGCACCCAATAGCATTCGGTCGGGAAAAAAGCCATGCGAAAGCCTGTTTCCCGACCGATCCGTACAGCACACCGAACGAGTAAGTACGATGCGCACAACAGCACAGAATCCGGCCGAGCCGTACTCACCCAAACCAGGTCCTGTTCCCCGACCGAGGCGAATCCGGAAACGCCGAATCGAGTCGCACGGAAGGAAAAATGCTGCTCCGTCCGGCCGAGCGAGTACGATGCGCTTTCCGTACGCGCCGAACCCGTCGCTACGCACGGCACGTCAAAGCATCCGGGAGAGGCGCACATAAGCTCCGAATCGCGCCACAACACGATCCACGCTACGAGACGAACACGCCAGCGACGAGGACAAGGCGAAGCGACGAGGACGACGTGAAGCAACGAGAAGGACGAACGACACGAACCAACCATGAATCCCTTCGTCCCGATCATACCAATATTCTACATTTACTACCGGAACAGGCACGGACGCGTACAGCGCAGAAGGTAAGCCAGACACCAACCACAAAACACTTACAACACGTACACGACACATCACACACACACAGAGGGATGCAGAATATACTTACACCAGCAACAGCAGCACCATAGGGGCGGGATGCCCATCACCAATGCCACATATGCACACAGGGGCCTGAATGCGCACCACCACCCCTACCCAGGGGGGCTGGATGCCTACCACTACTACCACCCTCACCCAGGGGGGCTGGATGCCTACCACCACTACCACCCTCACCCAGGGGGGCTGGATGCCTACCACTACTACCACCCTCACCCAGGGGGGCTGGATGCCTACCACTACTACCACCCTCACCCAGGGGGGCTGGATGCCTACCACCACCCTTATCCAGGGGGGGCTGGATCCCTACCACTACTACCACCCTTACCCAGGGGGTGCTGGATGCCTACCACTACTACCACCCTCACCCAGGGGGGGCTGGATGCCTACCACCACCCTTAGCCAGGGGGGGCTGGATGCCTACCACTACTACCACCCTTAACCAGGGGGGGCTGGATGCCTACCACTACTACCACCCTTAGCCAGGGGGGCTGGATGCCTACCACTACTACCACCCTTAGCCAGGGGGCTGGATGCCTACCACTACTACCACCCTCACCCAGGGGGCTGGATGCCTACCACTACTACCACCCTCACCCAGGGGTGCTGGATGCCTACCACTACTACCACCCTCACCCAGGGGGCTGGATGCCTACCACTACTACCACCCTCACCCAGGGGTGCTGGATGCCTACCACTACTACCACCCTCACCCAGGGGGGCTGGATGCCTACCACCACCCTTAGCCAGGGGGGCTGGATGCCTACCACTACTACCACCCTCGCCCAGGGGGGCTGGATGCCTACCACTACTACCACCCTCACCCAGGGGTGCTGGATGCCTACCACTACTACCACCCTCACCCAGGGGGCTGGATGCCTACCACTACTACCACCCTTAGCCAGGGGGGGCTGGATGCCTACCACTACTACCACCCTCACCCAGGGGGGGCTGGATGCCTACCACTACTACCACCCTCACCCAGGGGGTGCTGGATGCCTACCACTACTACCACCCTCACCCAGGGGGGGCTGGATGCCTACCACTACTACCACCCTCACCCAGGGGGTGCTGGATGCCTACCACTACTACCACCCTCACCCAGGGGGGGCTGGATGCCTACCACCACCCTTAGCCAGGGGGGGCTGGATGCCTACCACTACTACCACCCTCGCCCAGGGGGGGCTGGATGCCTACCACTACTACCACCCTCACCCAGGGGGTGCTGGATGCCTACCACTACTACCACCCTCACCCAGGTGGGGCTGGATGCCTACCACTACTACCACCCTCACCCAGGGGGGGCTGGATGCCTACCACCACCCTTAGCCAGGGGGGGCTGGTTGCCTACCACTACTACCACCCTTAGCCAGGGGGGGCTGGATGCCTACCACTACTACCACCCTCGCCCAGGGGGGGCTGGATGCCTACCACTACTACCACCCTCACCCAGGGGTGCTGGATGCCTACCATTACTACCACCCTCACCCAGGGGGTGCTGGATGCCTACCACTACTACCACCCTCACCCGGGGGGCTGGATGCCTACCACTACTACCACCCTCACCCAGGGGGGCTGGATGCCTACCACCACCCTTAGCCAGGGGGGCTGGATGCCTACCACTACTACCACCCTTAGCCAGGGGGCTGGATGCCTACCACTACTACCACCCTTAGCCAGGGGGGCTGGACGCCTACCACTACTACCACCCTTAGCCAGGGGGCTGGACGCCTACCACTACTACCACCCTCACCCAGGGGGCTGGATGCCTACCACTACTACCACCCTCACCCAGGGGTGCTGGATGCCTACCACTACTACCACCCTCACCCAGGGGGGCTGGATGCCTACCACTACTACCACCCTTAGCCAGGGGGGCTGGATGCCTACCACTACTACCACCCTTAGCCAGGGGGGCTGGATGCCTACCACTACTACCACCCTCACCCAGGGGGGCTGGATGCCTACCACTACTACCACCCTCACCCAGGGGTGCTGGATGCCTACCATTACTACCACCCTCACCCAGGGGGTGCTGGATGCCTACCACTACTACCACCCTCACCCGGGGGGCTGGATGCCTACCACTACTACCACCCTCACCCAGGGGGGCTGGATGCCTACCACCACCCTTAGCCAGGGGGGCTGGATGCCTACCACTACTACCACCCTTAGCCAGGGGGCTGGATGCCTACCACTACTACCACCCTTAGCCAGGGGGCTGGACGCCTACCACTACTACCACCCTTAGCCAGGGGGGCTGGACGCCTACCACTACTACCACCCTCACCCAGGGGGGCTGGATGCCTACCACTACTACCACCCTCACCCAGGGGTGCTGGATGCCTACCACTACTACCACCCTCACCCAGGGGGGCTGGATGCCTACCACTACTACCACCCTTAGCCAGGGGGGCTGGATGCCTACCACTACTACCACCCTTAGCCAGGGGGCTGGATGCCTACCACTACTACCACCCTCACCCAGGGGGGCTGGATGCCTACCACTACTACCACCCTCACCCAGGGGGGCTGGATGCCTACCACCACCCTTAGCCAGGGGGCTGGATGCCTACCACTACTACCACCCTCACCCAGGGGGGCTGGATGCCTACCACTACTACCACCCTCACCCAGGGGTGCTGGATGCCTACCACTACTACCACCCTCACCCAGGGGGGCTGGATGCCTACCACTACTACCACCCTTGCCCAGGGGGGGCTGGATGCCTACCACTACTACCACCCTCACCCAGGGGGGGCTGGATGCCTACCACCACCCTCACCCAGGGGGGGCTGGATGCCTACCACCACCCTTAGCCAGGGGGGGCTGGATGCCTACCACTACTACCACCCCCACTCATAGGATGGACAATGCATGACACAACCAGCACACCACAACCTAGGGAATGCAAAAAGGAGACATCCCCCCAACACCATGACAAGCGTGTGTAGACTGTGTCAAATGCCTACAACACCAAACATGACTTTGAACATACAATGTGACCCCCTAGCACATGTGCCACACATATATGTGTGTGGCACCCACAATGCAAGCAGGCCATGACCATTGTGGCAATGGGGTCCAAACCCCATCATCACAGTGACCAAAAGGTAAGTGTGGGGTCCATAGCTGAAGCACATTTTGAACATTGTGGCAATGGGGTCCAAACCCCCATCATCACAGTGACCAAAATGTATGTGTGGGGTCCATAGCTGAAGCACATTTTGAACATTGTGGCAATGGGGTCTAAACCCCCATCATCACAGTGACCAAAAGGTAAGTGTGGGGTCCATAGCTGAAGCACATTTTGAACATTGTGTCAATGGGGTCCAAACCCCATCATCACAGTGACCAAAAGGTAAGTGTGGGGTCCATAGCTGAAGCACATTTTGAACATTGTGGCAATGGGGTCCAAACCCCCATCATCACAGTGACCAAAATGTATGTGTGGAGTCCATAGCTGAAGCACATTTTGAACATTGTGGCAATGGGGTCTAAACCCCCATCATCACAGTGACCAAAAGGTAAGTGTGGGGTCCATAGCTGAAGCACATTTTGAACATTGTGGCAATGGAGTCCAAACCCCATCATCACAGTGACCAAAAGGTAAGTGTGGGGTCCATAGCTGAAGCACATTTTGAACATTGTGGCAATGGGGTCCAAACCCCCATCATCACAGTGACCAAAAGGTAAGTGTGGGGTCCATAGCTGAAGCACATTTTGAACATTGTGGCAATGGGGTCCAAACCCCATCATCACAGTGACCAAAAGGTAAGTGTGGGGTCCATAGCTGAAGCACATTTTGAACATTGTGGCAATGGGGTCCAAACGACATCATCACAGTGACCAAAAGGTAAGTGTGGGGTCCATAGCTGAAGCACATTTTGAAGATTGTGGCAATGGGGTCCAAACCCCCATCATCACAGTGACCAAAATGTAAGTGTGGGGTCCATAGCTGAAGCACACTTTGAACATTGTGGCAATGGGGTCCAAACCCCCATCATCACAGTGACCAAAAGGTAAGTGTTGACAAAGAAAGAGGTGCAACTGCCAAACTGCATGGATGATTCCTGGTCACAGAACAACAAACACATCAGTGGCAAAGTAGTGTATGTGTCCCATTGCAACATAAATTGGGGGAGCCAAATACTGCAGTGCAAATAAGACATACCTTTGGCCATGTGCAGACAAACAACACCCATGGGGGCTGACACCGTCAACAATCATCAATGACACAATGACAGAAGTGACCATCAGAATGCAGACCCACATATTTGCACCAATGGGCACACACATGCATATACCCTGTGGAGACTGCAGATGTGAGGTGAACAGATACCATACCATGGCAGCAATGGGACACACAAACCATGATCATTGTGCTGACCGATGACCTAGGAGTCCCAGGGACAGCAGGGGAAACCCACCAAACTACATACAGCCAATGGCACACCCAAGATATGCCAATGCAGTGGTGCAGATGCACAAACACAAACAGGCAGACCCACACTGCACATCATACACAACAGGTGAGGGGGTGCCAGTGTCCCCAGGCAACCACACAACACATGAGGAGACCTGAATACCAATCATACAGATGTGCATACAGTGCCACACAAAGGTAACTCATGGATCCAAATCCCCTATGTGGGCAAGCAGGCATTGACAGATGAGAGGGAGCACAAATCACACATGTCACACAGGCACGTAGGGACAGCAACTGACACAGCAAGACACCCACAGCACCACCCCCAGGGCCCCCACAATGTGGTGACCCTGGGCTGCATTACAATCCCACTGTGATGACAAAGCTAAATGTCGTTCACACTGTGAACCACAGTCATGTGTCCTGAGCAACTAACTACCATCACACCTACACAAGCACAAATCAAACAGCATGGCCAGTAAGACAAGGCCAACATGGAGGCAGGGGCCTAGCCGGGCAACAACTCACATCTGCACACCCAACACCACACCCCTCGACCTCCAACAATGTGCAGCAGTGAAGCACACATGCACTGGTGACATTGCACATGCACCCATGACTATTCCAGGGTGGTGGGTGGGAACCAAGGTGCAGAAACACATCACACATGGCCACTCAACAAGACTCCTAAATGTCTGACACACTGCACACTACGCTGTACATGGACATGACGGCAATACCACACCAACCAATGGGATCCCAGCCACAGTAACACACCAATGAAGAAGCCAAGGTCACCCACAAAGAACACACATAGACAACAACCAACATTGCAGCCCGGACCCTGAGCAGTGCCAGCAGTCACACACACAACGTGTCACAATCACTGAAAGATAACACAAACTGGAAATCACATGACAGGGGTAAACAACAAGTGCCAAGGGGAAACCTGACTGTGACCCATCTGCGTCAGCACACAAACTCAGCCCTGACAGCAAACACACCTATGGGTGACACCCTGATGACCAGTAATGTGCCATGCACCCACATCACAGAGAACCCAGGGCGAAGACTTTGGGGGAACATAGGTCAACTCAGCTAGCATCACAAACAGGTACAACACTAGGGATCACAGCATGCACAGCTAAACGGAAGTGAACACACAGACATGCACATACAACACACACCTTGGGCGCAGGCAATGTCACAGGAGTACACACTGCCATGAGGGGACTCCACTCCTGTGTGAGGAGAGCTGTGCCATATGTTGCCTCAGTAGGGCCCCATCATGTCAGCTGAGCACTTGGTCACACAATCAACAATTAGCACCAAATGAGGGCTCCCGTAACATCAGCCTGGTCATGGAAGTGCCAACGGAATCATCAGCACAGATCCAACACACTTGTATAGCAATGTTGCACTGACAACACAGATGAGTCCTTCCCCATTGATGCCCAAACCTGCATGTCCACTGGAGATGGCCACACGGTCAGGGAAGTAGACGAATTGAACAATGGCAGGCACAACAGATGTGCAGGGGTGGAAGCCACAGATGTGAAATAGGCAATCTAAGTAGGAAATCCCATTGCCAAATACTGAACACATGACACCCTCAGATGCTGCTATGGATGACATGGATACACCACATGATAGGACACATTCCCCCTGGACCACATGGGTTCCTGCACAGTAACACTTCATTATCATGAGACCAAATATCACCATCACTGCAGCAAGGGCATGGTTAGCATCATCAACATCATGTCCATCAGAAGCAAAAGCACTAGAGAACTGAAAGTTGCTTTATTCAGCATATGTGGCATTAAAAGTAGAAGTCCGGTAGGAAATAAACAAAGGCCAATGGCCAGTCCATCAACAAAGTCACAAGTGGGTGACAGTGGCAGATGCCACCCTACACATGCCTGCACAAAACCAGGGACAATCCACTAGGAGGGGCAACCGGGGGGTGGGCCAGGCACCGCAGGGACAGGATCAGGGCTCACCAGGAGGAAGCAGGGAAGGGGTGGTGGGTGCTGGAGAGCCACTGACAACTGCAGTGGAGGTGTCTGACATGGTGTGTGCCGGCACAACTGGGGGGCATGGCTCAGATGTTGTGGGTGCCGGCACGACTGCAGTGGACCCTGCAGATGGAGTGGACAGGTCCGCCACTGCAGTGCCCAAGTCAGACAGGGTGGTAGTGGACTCCACTGCAGTGCCTACCACCAGGGGAGGAGAATGGGGAACAGGCAAGGTGGGCTGGACAGAGGGGAGGACACCCTCACCACATCAGTGGCACAGACAAGCGCAGCGGGGGTGTGGTGCCGGGAGAGCAAGTGCCAGGGGAGAAGGCCGGAGCCTCTTGGGGATGGTATATCTGTGGGTGGGGGAACCTGGGGCAGGGTGTGGTGGGGGCACCTGTGGAGTGGGGGCCTGAGGGATGGAGGAAGGAGACCTGGTGCTTGAGCTGCAGGGCGGCGGCGGGGTCTTGCTCTTACCACTCCGGGGGACTTGCGGGTGGGGGCCTCAGTCTGTCTGCACCTGGGGGAGGGTGTCCGGGGGCGAGGGGCACTCTGCTCCGTGTGGGGGGCTTCCTCTTCCCCCTGGATGCTGGAGCAGCTGGATCGGAGGGGAAGAGGCCGAGGTCACTGAGGAAGAGGCGCTGGGTCTTTGGGGTTGCAGGTGAGGCAAGGGAGGGTGTTTTGGAGGGAGAGGCAACTGAGGACTGCGCAGTGCCCGTGGATGCGTGTGTGTGTACCAGGGCCCCATCCCCTGTGAGTCTGGTTTCAGTTCCCTGACTGTGCGTGCATGTGCATTTTGTTTGTGGCGTGTGTGTCTGTGTGCTGGACGTGTGTGTGCTGGTGTGTGCCTGTGCCGGTGTGTGTGTGCTTGGGACGGGTAAGGTGCTGGGGAGTGTGGATGGAGCAGAGGCAGGAGGGGTGAGGGACTGTCTGAGGAGGGACACTGCTGCCGTCAGGGAGGAGTCCATGGACCTGTTGCCCCTCTGTAGGTCAGACATGCCCGATGAGATGCCCTCCATGAACGACACCAGCTGAGTCAACAGAGCGGTGTGCGCATGGAGGACACTCAGCATGGCTGTCTGCCCTACATGGAGCTGGCGAAGGAGGTACACAGACTCCTCACTCAGGGCAGCAGGGGACACAGGGGCAGGGGGTGCGGTGCCTGGCCCAAAGGAGACACGCTCCCGAACATGGGAGCCTCCACGGACCTGGGGAATGGGAGCCGATGGGAGGGCGGTGGTGGTGCTGGTGGTGGCGGGGACAGCAACACTAGCTGGGGTGTGGTGGCTGCTGACACCCGCCTCCATAAGGGAGTCATCCTCCGAGTTGCTCTGGTCCTCAGCTGAGGTGGATGGTGCTGAGGACTCCTCGGTGTGGCTCCCTCGCCCTCCGTGCCACTGGGTCCCTCCGACCACTCCTCGGCTGCTGACCCAGTCTGGCTCTCTGGCTCCTCCTGGTCCGTGGAGCTGTCCCCTTCTGTGGCCGTGGATGTATCTGCAAACAATGGGGAAACAGACAGACATCAGTCACCTGCACCAAACGCACACACCACTGTGAGCACAGCACATTACAGAGCAAGCCCTGGCATCATTAGTTGTACATTGCTAAAAGTGCCCTAACTGAACAGGAGAAGCCAATTGTCAGTCTGATGCCAAGCATGGCACTCACATCCCACATGGCCTTGCACCCATCTGTCTGGTGTCTGTTGGATTGCAACACCCCAGTGTGGACACATGCACCAAGTACACAGTAGTTGGACAGTGCAGAGGACACGGTGTGGCATGTGGACATGCACACATCACAGCTCTTGCCACTGAGTCAGTACAGGTTTCCGGATGAAAGGGATGCCCAGAGTCAAATAGGAAATGCATGTGATGCATACCAGCGACAGACACCATGATGCACCCATGTCCTGATAGCCATCGCCACAATGGTGTGCATGTAGCACATGTCACTACCCTGCAGGACCACCAATAAGTTGACACATGCCATGGCAGAGGCATGACTGCTAAGTCATACATCACTGTCTCAGTGATGTATGACTTGGCAGCCAGACAACAACACTATGCACTGTGTCACAATAGTAGGTCATGGGGAATGCAAGTCCTGGAGCTGCACAAGTGCACATGTACATCCCCCACACAACACATCATCTTAACCCTCATCTGTCCAGGTCATACCTATTGGACATATGGGAGACCTGTGACACTACCCTCTGAACCTGAGCCCCTCACAATCTGCTGTGAATGGGGAACAGCTGCCTGAACTTCACATTCGCATACCCCAGTCTGCACGGGCAGCTGATCAAACACCTATGTGACACACAAGTATCGTCTCATATGGTCACATCTCCAGGGGCATGCTGAGCCCCTACCAAGAAACACCCCAGCAGTCCTGGCAAGTAATCCACAGCACACTGACACAGAGGCAGACACCTGAGGGGTCAAATCACTGCGCACAATGTGTCAGCTGATACACGGGAGTGGGAGTACAGAGTGCATTGCATGGCCTGGAGTAGGCATGACTGTCCTGCTCCACATGAATGAGGGATGAGCCCTGGACAGTGGATAGCTGGCTATGTATGTGTGACACATGTAATCTGCACACTCCTGGGGCCCAAACATTGTTCCCACCCGCTGCATGGGCGTGTGCCACATACCCCAGGCACATGTGGTGGCTCAGCTCAGCAAGTGGACCGCATATCAAAGCAACACGCAGATTACATGTCCGAACACAGGCGTTGTGTGAACAATGGACCCACCCATGATGCCCACAACAGAGTTAGGGAAACAGATGCTGTCACCCACCTTTAGTGAAGCTAACTGCAAGGACACAGTCCCAAGTGACACAATTCCCTGAATGTAAGGGCCACACCTGCGTATGAGATGAGCAGTGGGCAGTGCACAATAGAGGGACATGGCTCCTGGACAACATGACTGCTGCACTGTGGCAGTTGAACCAGGCCAGAGGAGGGCACAAAGCATGTAATACAGAGTTCACAGTGCAGTCTTTGACTCACCCCCTCCTTGCTGCTGTCTGGCCTTCAGCTGCCCATCCAGGTCTGGAAACACCACCGCCAGGATCTGGAGCATGTGGGGGTCAGGGTCCGTGTTCCGCCCCTCCTGCGAGGAGGCGACAGCTTCAGCTGGACCCGTGCAATCCTCCGGGTCCAGCCCCGAAGGTCCTGCCACCTCTTCTGGCAGTTGCGGATCCGGCGCTTGTAGACCCCCACGGACCGGACGGCCCGGACGATGTCCTTCCAGATATCCTGCTTCCGATGGGCATTAACCTGTCAGGATGACAAAGTGAAAAGGCCATTACTACACATGCAACATATCCGTGCATGACACAGTTGCATATACATGTCTCAATCACAGGGGCACATGATGTACACAGGCAGTGCAAAGCTGCCCATGGACAGTTTGCCAGACGTCACTACATGGTATCATTGCATGGGAAGTAAAACCTTGTTCAAATGCACTGTCACTGCACCATACCTGTCCAGTGCATGTCACTTCACACTATGGGGGCGACAACTACTCAGTGAGCCTGCTAGCCAGTGGCGTGCAGACTTTCAGCCTTGCTAGTCAGACAATATGCACATTCAGAAAGGCAGTGCACAGAACACTCACCTGCTCCCCTGGTGTCCCATACAGCTTGCTGTACTGTGGAAGTAGGCTGTCCAGCAGGGCCTGGTTCTCTTCAAGGCTGAAGGCTGGGGCTCTCTCCACAGTACGTGCCATTGCAGGGTCCAGAGGGGCAGAGACAGCAGCAGTGCAGTGGCAGATGTCGTCCTGGAGCATGTAGTGCAGGCAAGTGAGCTCTCAGGGGAACAGCCAGCGATATATATGTGCTGGAGAGGCAGATACTGTCCCTTGTGTCCAAAGTGATAGTTCCAAGTCGTTTGCATCTTCTGAATCTGGCCAATCCATGGAATAGCAGCACCAAAACACGCCCACAGCATCCTTCAAATCTTCAACTTCATGACATACATGATTTTGCAACATTGTTGTGGGTGACCAACTGAATTTACAGCAACCGACTCGTTCGAAATTTGAAAACGCGTCCGTTGCCAGGCAAGCCCATTGTCAATGGGTGCGCACCGATCGGTCCATTGCGGTACAACACGTACAGGGGTACAACGCGTACCCGCACACATTGAATGCAATGGGCCGGCCGGGGGCACCGATCGGTCCATTGCGGTACAACACGTACAGGGGTACAACGCGTACCCGCACACATTGAATGCAATGGGCCGGCCGGGGGCACCGATCGGTCCATTGCAGTACAACGCGTACAGGGGTACAACGCGTACCCGCACACATTGAATGCAATGGGCCGGCCGGGGCACCGATCGGTCCATTGCAGTTCAACGCGTACAGGGGTACAACGCGTACCCGCACACATTGAATGCAATGGGCCGGCCGGGGGCACCGATCGGTCCATTGCAGTACAACGCGTACAGGGGTACAACGCGTACCCGCACACATTGAATGCAATGGGCCGGCCGGGGGCACCGACCGGTCCATTGCTGTTCAACGCATCACTGTACATGTGACTGGCATATGTCAGCATGCCTGTCTCAGATGGACATATGCCAGCCACAGATAGCTCCCAGGGAGTGAGGGGCACACCTACATCACGACAGCCTGTCCAAACATTATCATAAGGCATGTAAGGCTGCATTTCCTATTGTGTGTATGTTGGTGTACATGTTGTCCTGTGGGTGTCACCTGTGGGCAGCCACCCCCAGGCTGTGCACGTGTTCATGGGGACAGGATCCTGGGTGTTACGTGTACATGACCACTGTGATGTGCAACTGTTCATATCTGTGCATGTGCCATGGTCACATTTCACGGTGGAGTATGTGTATGTCATGTCACATACCCCGTGAGTCCCATGTGGGACGGTATGTTTGAGCCAGGGTGTCCCAGTGGCACAATAGTGATGGTCCTCCACAGTCTTTGTGCATGTAGTGTTTACAATGTCTCTGATTTCATGTGCACAATGGGAGACAGTCTCCACATCCAGGTTGTGTGTGCATGGACTTTGATGTTGTGCGTGTGTGTGTCACAGACGTCCATGTCTGTCCTGCCGTGGCAAGTGGGACCACTACCTGTGGGGGTCATGGTTGTTTTGCTGTGGTGTATACATGATACTCCATGTAATGCCAGTGTCCATGTGGCAATACAGGGTCCCTGGGAATGTACCTGTCGTTGAGCTGTGGTGCCTGGGGCACATCTGTCCTCACATGTCACTGTGGGTGGTGATTGTGACACGGCAGCAGGAGATGGGAACTGTGACACGGCCTCATGATATCCAATGGGCCAACCTGGGACTAATTGATGCCACCTGTTGGACCGTGTTGACAGATGTTGGCCATGTATGTACCATACATGTCCTTACGGAACTGCACACTTCATGTAGTTGTGCCTCATAATGATGTATGTTGGTATATTGAGTGTGTTCAATGCCGCATATGTGGGCTGACTGACAATCTTGCTTACTTCTCCTCTGCACTGCAGGGCTCCTGCTGTCCATCGACCATTCCCAGACCTGGCAACGATGGTGGAACGGGACAGCATCCGACGGTACCGCTTCACCAGGCAGCTGATTGAGGATTTGGCAGTGCAGTTGTCCCCACATTTGCAGCCTGGCCGGCCGTATCCTACAGCGCTGACCCCCAAGGTGAAGGTGATGGCAGCCCTACACTTCTTTGCCACCGGTACCTTCCAACATACTGTGGCGACTGCTGGTGGGATGTCACAGACCATGTTGAGCCGTGTGCTCCGCGATGTTTTGGCGGCAATGTTGCTATTCCTGAACCGGTACATCTATTTCCCTAGACTGCGACGACTCACTGACGTGAAGAGTGACTTTTATGCCCTGGGTAGGATGCCGCATGTCATTGGCTCCATTGATGGGACACATGTGGCTTTGGTACCACCACAGGCCCAGGAGCAGGCCTACAGGAACCGCAAGCACTACCACTCGGTCAATGCACTGGTGGTGTGTCTTGCAGACATGACCATCACACACGTGTGTGCCCGTTTCCATGGTTCAGCACACGATGCCTTTGTGATGAGGAGTAGTCGCATCCCCAGGATGATGGCACAGATGCAGAACCAGCGTGCCTGGCTTGTCGGTGTGTACTGACTTTGTGCCATTGTGTGTGATCTGATCTGTAGTATTCCGCCCACTTTTCCAAGTCAGCTAATGTGCACTTGTCTGTCCGTAGGTGACTCGGGATACCCCAACATGCCGTGGTTGCTGACACCCCTCAGGAACCCTGTGACACCAGCACAGATGCGCTACAATGAGGCACATGGTCGGACCAGGAGAGTGATTGAGCGGACATTTAGTCTCCTGAAGAGCCGCTTCCGCTGCCTGGACAAGCCCGGAGGGTCCCTCCCATATGCCCCTGCGAAAGTGTGCAAGATTATCATCGTCTGCTGCATGCTCCACAACCTGGCAGTGCGGAAGGAGTTGCCTCTCATCCAGGATGACAATGACCAACATCCGCCACCTGTGGAGGATCCTGGCCTGGACCACGATGCCAGTGACGATGATGATGATGATGATGATGGTGATGTCCGCACACAGCTCATCACCAACTTCTTTAGCTGAATGTGAGTATCCTGAGGTGTCATGTCAATGATGTGAGTTGGCATGATGTGTAGGTGGTGCTCTGGTGCTGTTGGAGTGTGTCCATGGGCTACTTGACTGGATGTGTGTTGCGATGTGTGCTTACAGGTGGGCTGTACTCCCCAACAGTGTTGACATGCTAACTTGGTTCTGGGTGGGTATCTTGTAACATGTATTGTGCATGGGTTTTGCTGTTCTGTCCTGTACTCCATTGCTTTTGACTGTGTGTCATTTCTGTCCTTCACAGGGTACTTACAGATTCGTTTGGTCAACTGTGTCCACCGACGACGTGATTGCACTTCCAGGCTGGTAGCTGTTGTGTCCCTACAGGTGATGTGCGCCACACCCATGGACTTCCTTCCGTCTACAGTTGTTGACTGTGTGCCCGCTGCCAGGTGGGATTACCTTGCATCTGTAGTGGTTACGACATGTTGCAACTGTGTAATAAACCTGTGCTTCACTTTGTGATGTGCGTTGTCTGTGGTCACACATTTGACTGCCATTTGCTTACTGCACCTGTGGCCTACTTGACTACAACTGGGAATGGGTGTGGTGTCTGTGCATTGCACCGTCTTCCCTGGCAACATCAGTGTAGGCAATGAGTCAGATGGCCTAGGTGTGTATGTGTTGTGTAGCCCTGGTGGTGTGTCTCCCTCATATGTGTCACGTTGCCTTTACTCACATGCCTGTGTTGTCCTTGCTGTTGCAGTTCGCATACACAGTGTAATTTTGCAGTTCATCATCCCCATAACAGCACCCACGTTGGAATCACAACAGAGGCAAGTATGGTGTATTAGTGTGTTTATTGTGATACATTTGTGTGAATAGTGCATAGGATGGGTAGTGCTGTACATAAATCGTGCAATCCGAAGTTCCTAGGTGAATTGAAAGTCCTGGTAGACAGAATCCCCAGTATCGGGGCCACAGTTGTCTGACACATTGGTCCAACTTGTACTCCCCATGCAATGTGTGGGAGTAGTGTTACCGTCAACAGGGTGAACAGTCTGTGCACAAAGGTGAACATCCAGAACAGGTTCAGGCTTCCTGGGAGTTGCGCTTGGCCATCAGCCTCTCACTTGTCCCTCCTCGGACGACCCCTCTTCTTGGGGGGCCCCTCAAGTACAGGCTGCTGCGGTGCAGGGGACTCTCCGCCAGAGTCATCCTCCCTCCCTGTGGCAGTTGCAGTTTGTTCGGCACCAGATGTTGTTGGCACACAGGGAGGTGTGGACTGGTTGCTGGTCATCTGGCGGAGGCATTGTAAAATGTCCCTGTGCACCGCCGTCATCTCATGCAGTGCATCCCACTTGGACTCCACGCGGGACATGTGTGAGTCCATGCGGGACATGTGTGAGTCCACGCGGGACATGTGTGACTCCACGTGGGACATGTGGGAGTCCAAGCGGGCATGATGGGCAGCCTGCTGCTGTTTCATGTCTCTGAGGAGCCCCACTACCTGGCTGAGGTCTCTGGTGCTGGACTGGTACGCATCAGCTATGCGTACCAGTTGTGGGTCTTCATGCACACCAGCAACCTCTGCAAGCAGCAACCTCTGTCTCCCACCCCTCCCACCACCCCTGCTGACATGTGCAGTGTGTGCAGTGGCACGCACAGATGACCCTGGTCCACCTTGGGGGTTGGTGGTGGTGGTGGTGTCCATGGCCCCAGGTTGGTCCAGGGTCCCTGTGCTGGTGTTGCTCCTTGTTCTGTCCATGTCGGCAGGGATGGTATTTGTGGTGGCAGTCGTTGGAGGGGTGGGTGCAGGGGGTGCAGCTGGTGGTCCTGCTGGTGCTGCAGCTGGTGGTCCTGCTGGTGCTGCATGTAGACTTGCACCGGATGTGCCAGGTTGGTCTTCATCGTCCGAGGAGGACAGAGGCTGTACGACGCCAGTGAGCTCCGCATCCTCTTGAGCCTGGGCCTGGGACTCCTCAGCGTCTGCTGCTGTGTCCCCATCATCACCTGTTTTTGGGAGACACACACAATGTATGTTATGTTTCTGCACGCATCAATGGTTGACACACATGACAGTTGTGACTGTGCCTCTGGGTGCGGGCCTGTACATTGCATTGTCCTAAGTCGTCACAGTCAGGGGTTGATATTGGTGTGGCACATTGTCCTGCATTATTTGGGCATTTCTATGTATTTTTGGGGGTGTGTACATGGTCTGCATTGGTTGTGTTTGGTTGACAGCCGGCCCTCCTTCCCACCCACCCAGCCAGTCAGTTATCCCACCATGGAACGTGCTTGCATTGCAGGGAGTGTAAGTTGTCTCTCAGGATGTCTGTCAGTGGTGTCCTGCTGTTTGTTGGTGCACAGTTGCCAGCAGGGCCTTGTGCTCCCCACAGCAGTAGCCAGTGTCAGCCATCTTGTGAGTCCTTCTCCACTCCCTGTGATGTGAGCATGGTTCATGGTGGTGTTGATGGGACAGTTGTGGGGGTGACCAATATCAGTGAGTACGACTCCCATCATGCTATTGCCTCCACCCCCTTCCCAGCATGCCCATGCTTCCTTCCTTTTGACTCTGCTTCCCTGTGGGGTGGGCTGGCTGTGCTGACAGGATGGCTGGGAGTGTTGTCCTGGCAGTTGTTTGGCTAAAAGTCCCAAGAGTGGCCCTGTGCTTCACACAACATTACCCAGGGTGGTGGTTCTTTGTGGGATCTTGTGTTAGGATGGGGGCATTGCATTCTACCAGGTGGGTTCTGTGGAGTTTGTGTTGGGGGGTGTGTGAGGGGAGGTGCTTGTGTCTATGGTTAGTGCTGCAAGTCCTCCTTCCCACCCAGCCAGCCAGCCAGTTATCCCACCATGGAACGTGCTTGCATTGCAGGGAGTGGAAGTTGTCTCTCAGGATGTCATTCAGTGGTGTCCTGCTGTTTGTTGGTGCACAGTTGCCAGCAGGGCCTTGTGCTCCCCACAGCAGTAGCCAGTGTCAGCCATCTTGTGAGTCCTTCTCCACTCCCTGTGAAGTGAGCATGGTTCAGGGTGGTGTTGATGGGACAGTTGTGGGGGTGAGCTATGTCTGTGACTACGACCCCCATCATGCTATTGCCTCCACCCCACTTCCCAGCATTCCCATACTTACTTGCTTTTGTGGGGAGTTCAGTGTGTGTGGGTGTGAGAGCAATGGCAAGATGGCTGACAGTGGTGTCCTGCTGTTGGTTGGTGTGCAGTACCCAGCATGCCCTTGTGCTCCCCACGACACAGCAACAGTGTCAGACATCTTTGATGGGCCTTTCCACTCTCTGTGGGATGTGCATGCGTGAGTGTGAGCTTGCTGGGCCATGTGGTGGGGGATGTAGAGCTGTGACTACGACTCCCATCATGCTATTGCCTCCACCCCCCTTCCCAGCATGCCCATGCTTCCTTCCTTTTGACTCTGCTTCCCTGTGGGGTGGGCTGGCTGTGCTGACAGGATGGCTGGGAGTGTTGTCCTGGCAGTTGTTTGGCTAAAAGTCCCAAGAGTGGCCCTGTGCTTCACACAACATTACCCAGGGTGGTGGTTCTTTGTGGGATCTTGTGTTAGGATGGGGGCATTGCATTCTACCAGGTGGGTTCTGTGGAGTTTGTGTTGGGGGGGGGGTGTGAGGGGAGGTGCTTGTGTTTATGGTTAGTACTGCAAGTCCTCCTTCCCACCCAGCCAGCCAGATATCCCACCATGGAACGTGCTTGCATTGCAGGGAGTGGAAGTTGTCTCTCAGGATGTCATTCAGTGGTGTCCTGCTGTTTGTTGGTGCACAGTTGCCAGCAGGGCCTTGTGCTCCCCACAGCAGTAGCCAGTGTCAGCCATCTTGTGAGTCCTTCTCCACTCCCTGTGATGTGAGCATGGTTCAGGGTGGTGTTGATGGGACAGTTGTGGGGGTGACCAATATCAGTGAGTACGACTCCCATCATGCTATTGCCTCCACACCCCTTCCCAGCATGCCCATGCTTCCTTCCTTTTGACTCTGCTTCCCTGTGGGGTGGGCTGGCTGTGCTGACAGGATGGCTGGTAGTGTTGTCCTGGCAGTTGTTTGGCTAAAAGTCCCAAGAGTGGCCCTGTGCTTCACACAACATTACCCAGGGTGGTGGTTCTTTGTGGGATCTTGTGTTAGGATGGGGGCATTGCATTCTACCAGGTGTGTTCTGTGGAGTTTGTGTTGGGGGTGTGTGAGGGGAGGTGCTTGTGACTATGGTTAGTGCTGCAAGTCCTCCTTCCCACCCAGCCAGCCAGTTATCCCACCATGGAACGTGCTTGCATTGCAGGGAGTGGAAGTTGTCTCTCAGGATGTCAGTCAGTGGTGTCCTGCTGTTTGTTGGTGCACAGTTGCCAGCAGGGCCTTGTGCTCCCCACAGCAGTAGCCAGTGTCAGCCATCTTGTGAGTCCTTCTCCACTCCCTGTGATGTGCGCATGGTTCATGGTGGTGTTCATGGGGCAGTTGTGGGGGGGCAATATGTGTGACTGCGACTCCCATGATGCTATTGGCTACACTGACTTGGCCAGCATACACAGAATTCCTTCCTTTGAGTGTTCTTCACTGTGTGTTGGTGTTGTTGTGGTGGCTACATGTCTGGATGTGTTTGTTAGTTCTATTTGTGCCACTGCCTAGCTGTAGTTGTAGTTGTTTGTACATGTGATGGCACAGTTGGATGTGACTTTTTTGATGGCATGTGTTGTGTTTATCTGACTGACATACACATTTTGGGATGATTCTGTTCTGGTTGCTGTGTAATTGCTATGAGTGCATGGTTTGACTCTCCCCTTGACAGTGATGTGTGTGTGTTTTGTGGCAGTATATTGTGTACATTTGTTGTGTACTCACCAGGCTCTGGGATGTCCTCTAGTCCATATACGCTCACTCGCGGAAGGATGGCCCGCACCTTCTCCTCCCAGGGCCTGAGGTATATTGGCTTGGCAGGAGGGCCACTGCCGGTGAGTTGGCTGTTGATGTAGTCTTTTTTAGCAGGTCCCGTACCCTCCTGCGCACGTCATACCACCTGTTCTGGATGTCGCTCTTTGTGCGCCGACATGGTGATTGTGCGTTCACCCTGTTGATGATCCTCTCCCACATCTTGGTTTTCTGGGAGATGGGGGTCTGTTGGACCAGTGTGCCAAACAGCTGTGGCTCTACCCTGAGGATCTCGTCTACCATGACTTCCAATTCACTATCTAGGAACTTGGGATTCTTCTTGGGGGGCATGGTGATGGGTGGTGATGGTGAGTGATGTGTGTGTTGGTGTGCAGGTGAGGGTGTGTGAGTGTGTGTTTTGCTGGGTGTATGTGAGGTAGGTATTTGTTGGTGTGCTGATGGTGTGTGGCTTGTGTGAGGGATGAGCTGTGGGTGTGTGGTTGCTTTCTCTTGGGTGCTGGCAGTGGAATGGCATTTGCAAAGGCTCATGGTTGTGATTTGTGTCCTTTATATGGGTGGAGTTGTGGGTGTGTCTTTGTTCTCTGTCCCCACCCCCCCCCCAGTATTTATTGGCTTTGTAATTGCTTGTTTGGCCTTTTTTGGGGTGATTTTTCCTTTGTACTGTCTGTGTATGTTGGAGACGTTCTTGTGACCGAGTCGGACCCTGCATTTGTCTCGTACGGTCTTCTCCGTTTCGTTCACGCTGTGTTTGTGCAGTTTTCTATGCTGCGTACGCGTCGGTCGCGGTGTTTTGTGTTACTTCGGCTCGGTTTTGTATGCGTGTCGGTCGTACGGCTTGGCCTCCGTCCGACTCGTTCGTGGTTTTCGCGCCTTGCATCGTACTTTGCTGTTTGGAGTTCGCGTGTACGTTTCGGTCGGATTTGTTCCGGGTGTGTGTCGGTCGGTCGGTTGGATTCGCGTGTTTTTCCGACCAGATTGCTGTTTTCCGTGCGGCTCGGTCGGTCGACTTGGGTTCCGTACGTGTCGGTCGGATTTTGCACGCCTTGCATCGTACTTGGCGTGTCGGGCGCCACAGGTACGTGTCGGTCGGTATTATTTCCGGATCCGAGTCGGTCGGTGCTTTTTCCGGCCCGAATCGGAATCGACCCCTTTGTGTCCATTCTCCACCAGGTGATTCAATAATGCATAGGAGACATTTTGGTAGGCTTCTCAAGATCAACAGATCATCAATGTACTGTACAAGTGCAGAATCACAAGGCATTAACAAAGACTCAGGATTTTTCTTTAGGGTCTGACTAAAAATGGAAGGACTCTCAGTATACCCTTGAGGAACACAACACCACATGATTGTTCTCTCTTGGAACACAAAGGAAAACAAAAACTGCCTGTCTTCGTGTAGAGGCACTGAGAAGAAAGCCTGACACAAATCAATGACTGTAAACCTTTCAGCAGTACATGGAATTTGGAAAAGCACAGTAGCAGGATTTGGCACAACGGGGCGTCAAGGCACCACTATTTCATTATTGTTTTTCAAATCTTGTACAATTCTATACTTCCTGTTTGGTTTTTGAATTCCCATTATAGAAGAATTACATGGGCTGCCAATTAATTCTTTCAAAATTCCCTTCTGAAGCATATCTTCAATTACAGATTGTATCCCAGCAATTGTTTTATTGGACAATAGATATGGTGGTGTTCTTGGAAAAATGCATTTGGCTTTATTTAGATATGGACTGGTTCTACATCTTTTATGAGTCCGATATATTTTCCTGTAAAATCCCAAACTTCAGTATTCAATATAGTTCTGGGATCCTCTGGCAGTTCAGCAACTGTCAACATGGTAATTTTCTTTCTTTCTTTCTTTCTTTCTTTCTTTCTGTTTTAGTTTAAACCATAAAAGATACACAAAGTAATCGCATTACAATTTTTAAAAAGTACGGTCAGATAAATTTACCCAAAAAGGCTCCACTTTTAGCAATTTTCAAAAGCAGGTAAACTCATTATCAAATAAAAATGATGACCGATCATCCATTGTACTAATTTAAAATATATAAAGATAGATAAATACATTAAAACTGGGCATGATTAGTATCTAAAAACATTTGAGGAATAACATAAATCAATCAATTGACCCTATTGTAACCGAGCACTATAAGTAACTATCTAAACTTCCTACCAGTAAAGTTTCCCAAAGGGGATCTATTCTGACAGAGTGCTAATGCCTTTAGGATGCAATAGGGTACAAACATCTATACATTCATTCCTTTAATATAACTTCCAGGTTGATGTTCCATAACAAAAAGTGCAAATATTTTTAGTGCAATAAAACAACTAGCAATTTGACCTTTATAGTCTGTCAGTTTTTTAAAGTGCAAGTGCATTACTATATAAAGGCATATTTTCAGATACACATATACGCAATCATTTAAAATCATTTAAAATTTCAAGCCTACTTTTGCTCTTATTATGCCAACATTAAACAAATACCTACTAACACTGAAAACAATTTTTTGGGAACCATCAGTTTTCAATATCCTTTCTGCCTCCCGACAAGCCCTAATACCCATGTTTCTACATATAGGTTTGATCCATTTCTTCCTAGGTTTGTCGTAAACGGGGCAGAAGAATAATATATGTAAATCGTCTTCCAAAGTGTCAGGTTGGCATAATGCGCAGCACTCACTGTTCTCCTCCCCAGAGTTACTGACCCATTTAGATGTATTAAAGTTTAATTGTAGAATACCATATCGGAATTTCAAGTATAATGATTTTGCTAACTCTGGCTGCACTTCATCCAAGAATAACTCGAAGCTCGCTATTGGTTTCATTAATAAAAATTGGGTGGTTAGTGTGCCAATTTTAGAATTGTGGGACACACTATTTTGAATATAATGCCAAAAAGTGGACTTTAGTAGTTTCTTAGAAGCCAGTATCAAGTTTGATTGTTCATCCCAAAAGTGTTGCAACCCCAATTTGCTGAACCAATGGAAAACATGCTTAAACCACTGGAGATTCATACTATGATCAAACTTTAATATTTCCTTTAAGCCATCTTTGTAATGTGCAAGTTCTGGTGTGGACCACAATCGCACCCATAGCGATAGTGGTCTCAGTATGGCTTGGTGATCAATACGTTTAATGTTTAGGTCCATAACAATGGGGATTAAAGGTGTACGCACTGGAAGGCACACTCATTTTCTAAAAAACTTATTTTCCCCTGCCGCAAAGGTATACTTACTTGACAGTTCCCATAATTCTGCCCCATACAGGGGTGCTGATTGTACCTTATATTTAAAAACCTCCAGAGCCGGGGACACTGCTCTAGAAGTACTACTCCCATGTCTTTTAACTATCGGTAGGGAGTTTTGAAGCAAGACAGCCTTACTTTTCTCCAATTGCGGTTTCCAGGTCATTTTAGTATCTAAAGTTATACCTAAACAATTAAAATTATGCACATATTCCAACTTTTGGCTTTTGACCAAAAGATTCTTTTTAAAAGATCTATGTGGGTTTATTGCCATATATTTGGTTTTGCTAGGATTAATTTCTAGGCCCTTGATATCGCAGTATGCACAAAAGGTATTTAATAAACATTGTAGACCCTTTGGAGTTTGAGATATTAGTATAGTATCGTCTGCGAATAAAAGAGCTGGTACTGGCCCCCCTCCTAGCCTTGGTGAATCGTGTGCGCAACCCATTAGATATTCTGGGATATCATTCACATATAATGAAAATAGGGTGGGAGCCAGCACACATCCTTGCCTCACACCTCTTTTTACTGGTATTGCCTCTGTCAGTTCACCCCTCAGACCCCGTCTGACCTTTGCATAGTTATCCTCGTGCAACCTTATTATTTGCACGAGGAGCTCACCTGGTACCCCTTGATCTTGTAATGATTTCCATAATAACTTTCGGGGAATGAGGTCAAATGCGGCCTTCAGGTCGACAAAGGCAATATACAAGTGACCTTTTTTTAAAATCGTATACTTCCAGCTTATACAAAGGAATCTAAAAACCTGGTCGATTGTGCTGGTTCTGGTTCTAAATCCAGCCTGAAATTTTGAAAGAATGCAATTATCCTCAATCCAGTTATTTAGTTTTATTAAAATTTGCCTTGCAAAATTTTTGGGTAAAATATCAATTAGGCTGATCGGTCGATAATTTGAGGGATCATAACGATTACCCTTTTTAAAAATAGTAGTAATTTCCGCCCCCTTCCATGATTCGGGGATCGGTGCACCTGCTGCTATTGAATTGCAAAGAAGATTAATGTAAGGGCCCCAGACAGTTTTATCGTGTCTCAGTAAATCTCCTGGTATCTTGTCGGGGCCTGGCGCTTTTCCTGGTTTCACTACGTCAATTGCTGCCAATGTATCCTCCAAACTAAAGTGCAAACAAGCTGTACTAGAATCAGATACACAATCTTGCTGATCATATGTTATTTCATTTGTGGATACAGAATAAAGACGGGAAAAATGATTGACCCATGTATTTGCATCCAAAAAGAGGTCTTTACTGCATCTTCCTGTTTTATTATCTTTTGCCACCAACTGCCAGAATCCAACATGATGTCTACTTTTTGCTGCACTAATTAATTCCAACCAAATATTTTCATCCCAACTCTTCTTAGTTTGTACCAGTAGTCTCTTGTAAATAGTCCTTTTTCCCCTTAAGGCCATAACATTATTATTTTTTGCTGCCAGTATAAGCTCTTTTTTGCCTCACGGCACTCCTTGTTATACCAGGGATTTACCAAACTACTTGTTTCAGTTTTCCCTCCACTTACTTTAGGGATTTTACTCAAAATAGGTTTTAGCGCTTCTACCAATGCTTGATGTACAATCGTTACAGGGAACTCTGTAGCAGGCAAATCAATATATGGGGCAATGACGTCAGTAAACATAACATAAATTTGCGTCATAGCCTCAATATTCCCCACTATAACTGGCCATTTTAGCGCTCTACGGTTGTTACTTACTAATGGCTCATTAAAAAGAGTATTATTTATATCCTCATTGTTCCGTGGAGTTATTTTAAATATATCCGCTGCTAGTGTCAGGTGCAGGGGGTAATGATCGCTATCAGTTCTAGCATCGACTACTAAATCTTTTACATTTGGCCAGAATCCGATAGATGTTATAATATAGTCGATGCTACTCTTACAATTACCCCTATTAAATGTTGGAACATTTGGACTGTCTGAGGGTAATCGACCATTACAAGCTCTAAGTCCATGACCTGGCACCAATCTCATAATTTGGGCAGCTGCAACTGAACAAGGTACTACCGGGCTACTTTCTGAGGGGGGAATATTATTTGCCATGTCTTCATCTTCAAAGATTGTTTCAAGACCCACCACTGGCTCAAATTTGCAATTTAAATCTCCTCCCACTATTATCATTGCCCTTGAATCAATTGTCATTAAAAAACGGTCGAGCTGGTCTATCACCGTAGATTCCTTGTTGGACGGGCTTGGTCTATTATATATATTTATGAAATATATTTCAGTTTTATCCCATGCACAAATCTTCACACCAATTATATCTTGTGATGGGAAGTCCAACTGGGTTATATCAATACCAACGGTGATTTTTACCCATATAACAAGGCCACCTGAGGGCCTACCTCTAACTGAAGGAATAGCATTAACGCTATAGGTTCTATACCCAACCTTGTGGGGGGTTTCTAGAGCCCATGTCTCTTGGAAGAAGCATATGCCACTCTGATCTATGTACTCCTGCCATTCTGCATCCTGCAAATTCCTTTTTAGCCCTGCGATATTCCATGACGTGAGCCGTATTTCCATTAGCTCCTTTTCCCCCATTCCTAAATTCACGACAGTATCCAACTCTATTCCAGTCTCATGAACTACATGGGATTCAATGACCAAATCAGAGAGGACTATTGCATTTGTGTGCAGGATCAGATTCAATTCAGGTGTCACCACCTTTTCACTAAGTCCGGGCACCAATGGCATACTTTGTGTCTCTTTGAGCTTTACTATGCCTTGTAAATCTTCTAAACTCTCACTCAGGGTACTTACATCTGAGCTTATCTTATTATTGGATGGGGTAATATAATCATCTAAAATATTATTAGCAGGGAGTGATATAGTAACTTGAAGATTATTAGGGAGATGTAATTCTCTCTCTACTGTAACTGGTTGTCAGTCTTGAGTATCTAAATCTGAAAGGACCTGAAACCTATTTGATAGAAAAGCAGGAGCACCATCATACCCACCAACCCTAGATGGTGGTTTATAAAAAATAACCTAACGGCAGGGCACAGATACTGGAGGTTTGACTAAAAGTTTGTTCGTTTAAACTTAGTAAACGATGAGCTGTCTGTGGCCTGCGAAAATTAACCACTATGCAATCACCCTCAATATTCTTGGGGGATTGGCCTACCCACCCAACTCTGCGAACCATAATAACCTCTTCCATATCAGATGGGCAGAATCTTTTATATTTTACTAACCAATCCACCGTCTTGTTACGTAAGTTTACCCAGGATTCCTTCTGGTTGCTTTTAAGAGGAGGAACACCAGACAAAATCAATACGTAAGGACACGAAGCTGGAAGTAGACTCAAAGTATCAGTATTAGGTTTTAAGTTAATTGTCGTTGAACCATCTATGATACTACTAATCGGGTTGCCATGTGTAGTTCCCAGGGGTAAGCGTTCAGGTACATCTCTATACTTTGTATTTTGATCTTGAACCACTCCCTGTATGTTTCCCTGTATGTTTCCTTCTCCCATCTAGGTTTAGGTATATGGGGTTCTTTCGTTTTGCAGCTTGTACTACACAAATAATCAAAAGAGTTCACATTTGCTGGTACTGATACTGTTACTGAAGAGTTCTCCCCCTCAGCGAAATTTACATTGGGATTCATAATCTTACCACTTATATTAGCTATAACAGTATTCACCTGTTCCAACTTTTTCCTTAAAGGATTAAAATTCTTGTCAAATAGTTCATTAATATGAGCTAACACAGTTCCCAGAACTGACTCCATAGTAGGAATAGTAATAGAGCCCCCAATACATTCTCGTCTTAGTGGCGGTGATGAAAATGAGAACATGTCTAAGTCCATCTGCGTGCCAACGGAGTTAATCAAGGGAGCTGCCGAATCAACTGTATGGTCTGTGTGGGCTATTGTTCGATCAACAGGGCTAGTTCCTTTTGTACTTCTCTTCTTCTTTTGGGGACCACCCCCCTTTTGAAGATCACCCCATGCCTTTGTTTAATTGGTAATTGTCTCCCCTTGGTCTCATCAGATAACTTAGATGCCCGTGTTCTTGCCCCATTCAACGTTGTTGTTTGTCGTGTTGGGGATATGTCCGAGGAAGGTACGGGAGGTGTCATAGGTATGTCTTGCGACGTAATAGGCAGTGGCGGTTGTAAGGAATCCCCGGGTTTAATAATCCTAGTGATGAACGTCTCTGTAATACTGCTGGATCTAATGAAAGTCGCCGCTCTGTCATTTCTATTTCGTGGCTCAGAAGCGATTCTGCCCTAACTATAAAAGCGTCTAGGGTACCTGCCACTCCCCTGCGCTTGGTCATTATCTTACTCATATTCAATCAGACCCCCAAACTGCTCGACAACTCACTAACCACCACACAATGCTAGTAGTGAGCAGTTACCCAAAACCATTTTTACCGTACAATTGCACCTGCAGCTCTTGTAACGTAGTCCGAAGGTGTTACCCTCTTATCAAGGGGGTGGCCCGCCCGGCCTCCTCCGGTCGCTGACGGGCACAGACGGGCCCGCCCTTGGCGCTGCGGGAGCCCTGTTGCCCTTTTGAACGCCTCCTGGCACTCTCCCATGGCGTGGGTGGCGTGCGCGCCGCAAGGGTTGCTGGGGCGAGTAGTTCCCTGTGGTCTCCCCGGACCGGGAATCGGTAGTGGCCGCAAATGACTCTGGCGGCGGTGGCAGCACCAACAAAACAGGTAAGATTTACGAGCTCCCCAGTGGTGGTTTGACTTTGGACAGTAGATTAGCTAGCGAGACTCTTGCTGTTTCGGCTGATTTGGCTTTCCGTGTGCGTGGCATCTCCTGCTTTAGGGAGAGGGTTATCGCATTCTTGCGTTCTGACCAAGGGGCGTGTAACTGGACTGGGATGGGGGAGATGCTGTCGAGCGGGGCTCACACGGCAAAGCAGCAAGCTGCACCCTAACCTAGTTGGGCCGCTTCTGCCACCCCACCTGGGCTCACACTCAGCCTCTGCCTGACGGCAGTGGCACTCGCAGCTTACTCCGGCTCCCAGCCAACCTCCTTCCACTCCCCTTGGCACTGCTTACCACTGTTAAGATGCCGCTGCTGCTGTTATCTGAAATGTTGGTTGGTTGGTAGATTTATTGCTGCTCTTGTTAAAGTTGAGCTTAACGCCACGGTGCCCTGGTTGCTGGTTCCTTATTGGTGGTTACTGATGCAGCTCCTTGCAGCACCCGTCTCTGACTGTCTCTAACTGTCTTTGGCTGTCTCCGCAATATTGGTGAGTGCCGCCGTGGCTGCCACTACTGTGACTGGAGTCAATTGGTGACGGATGGTGGTGATGAGTCTTACTGTGTCTTACTGTGTCCGAGTGTGCCAAAGTAACCAAGGTGACCCAGTGACCAGAGTGAGTGGGGGCTCTAAGAAGGCCACTGCCCCAGCCCGCACTTGGCTCTCACTTCAGTTAGCGTACCCGTCCACCTCCTAATGTGAAGCAATACACGACATCCGGCTGAGCACAGGCACAGACCCGCGATTCCAATGCCGGCGCGTTTCCAACCTCACTCCCGCAACCCAAGGGGTGAAGAGAGGTCAAGAGTGGTCGACGACCCCAGGGACCCCCCCCCCCCTGGTAAGGCAAGGTGCCAAGAGGCGACCAGTGGCACCAGGAGGCGCTTGGCCGGTAGTAGATGCGCCGGAGTCCGGCGCTCAGCCCCCCCAGCCAACCCGCTGCACCGTCACCGTCGCCAAAAACCGTGGTTGAGCATATCAGCAATCGGCGTGGTGGTGGAACAGTCAGCGTGGGAGTCGGCAGGGGCCAATTTGGTGACGGTTTGGCAGCAGTTCGGGAGCGTTTTTCCTTATTTCATTTTTTCGGCGTCCTCCGTCGCTCCGCTGCTCCTGCTCTACGCTCCTCTGTCTGCGCGAAAAGCCAGTAATATTCCTACCTCAGTATTTTGTTTAATTAATTTGAAATCAACATCCTCATCATGAGGCTGAAATGCAGCACCATCCGGTGTGCAATAAATTGTACAATTTAACTTGCACGATAAGTCCCTTCCTAGTAAGTTCACTGGACTAGAATCACAAACTATGAATTGGTGTTTCTCTTCAAATGTTCCTATTCTGACGGGAACCTCTTCTGAAATCGGATTTGACATTTGTTTATTTGTAACCCCAACAACTTGGGTTGTTGTTCCCAGAGACGTAAGTCTGGAACTTCACTGTTCTAACTGTGGGTCAGGTAGCTCCTGTATCAATCGAAAATGATACATCGAAACCATAGACATTTGCATCTACATAAGGGCCACTTTGGTCTACCTCTAGGACTGCACCAAGTACACGGTACTCTTCCTCTCTCAGGAACCATCATTGTGAATTTTCAGAACCAATCTCATCCATTTCAAACAAGGGAAATTGTCCTAACACATCCTGATTCAAGTTCTAGACTCGTGGCATGACATTTTGACTTTGATTATATTCATTCGGGGATTTTCCATTTGTCCTGGCATAACAGGAGTCATTTGATTCTGACCATGCATTTGATTTTGAAACTGGCGTACCTGCATTCTTTGCCCTGTCATTCCTTGTGAATTTTGAACCTGCCCTGCAATATTTTCAGGATTAATTCAACATTCTTGCTTCCAATGCCCCACCCTATTGCAAATGTGACAAGCAGTAACTTTCTTCAAAGCTGCAATATCGGTTGCTGATCCCACACCTGTAGGAACACCTCTACCTTGTCCCTGAGACAATCCCATTCGGTTTAAATTTATCACAAATCCTGCTTGTGGGGCAATAACTCCCTATATCAGACCATGATCTCCAGCCAGCGACAGAACTTAAAATCTTTTCTGAGCCAACTTCGTCTGTGCTAACATGAACTTTTTCCTAATTTTTCTTTGCTTCATGTCCAATTCATCACTGTAATATTTTGCATATCGCAGGACTTCATCTAGTGATTTTGACTGACAACAAATTTGATTTTGGGTGATGTGTGAACTGATCTCAGGTTTCAATCCCAGAACAAACTGTGACATGAAAATTCCCATATCCTTCTTTTCAGGATATTCCCTTCCACTATGCTGTTTGAAAACCTGCATCAACCTTTCATGATATTCTTGACAGTTTCTTTTGGTTTCTGAGTCGTCCTTTTAATTTTTAGCCAATCAGTGTCCTTAGGAAGAATTTTCCCATTATGGAAAATTATTACTGCCTCGTATTTCTCCATCACCAAAGGTGATAGAGCACCTGTTCTCTTCACTCTCTGAGGATCAGCTTTTGGCCATTGCACAGAAATCTTACACTCAGACCACAAATTTGCTGGGGCCACAATATCAAAGAATGTATCCAGATCTTTCCACAACACCTGTGAGATTTTTTTTTTTTTTAAACATATTTTATTCGTCAATTTGCACACA
Organism: Calotriton arnoldi; assembly: GCA_963921515.1. Lineage (NCBI taxonomy): Eukaryota > Metazoa > Chordata > Amphibia > Caudata > Salamandridae > Calotriton > Calotriton arnoldi. The sequence goes on along the minus strand of CAWUFW010000921.1, from coordinate 1,954,498 downwards.
TAACGCAGGGCTCTGCACACCAGAGACATCTGCCAAATCAGACTGTGCTTAGGCATTGAAACAATCGACTTTTGTTTTGCCAAATCAACTATGCATAACAAAAACACATTAAATAGTACTAATCCCCCCCAACTCCCTCCCTCCCTCACCCCCTAAAGATCGCACTGATACCACAGACTCTCATCCACCGCCTTGATGTATGTACAAATATCCTTAACACCAATATACTCGCCCTCCCAGCTCCCCCCTCCCCTCCACCTTCACAGACCCAGAATCTCAACCCGGTAACTAAGGCTCCACCATCACTGGCGGTTCCAACCATAGGCCCCGGTACTCCGCCCATCGTTGCCATATTTTATAATGCTTACGCGGGCATCCCCTGGCTACAAAGATAGGTTGCTCCAGTCCCATACAAAAATCTAATCCATTTTTCCAGGCAGCCACCGATGGGGCCCGCACCGCCTTCCACCCCTTAGCAATGTCTCGCTTCGCCAGTGTAAAGCCCAACACCATGAGATGTCGTTTGCATGCGTTGCCACCTATTCCTGCCATAACATGCAGCAGGGCCAACTGCGGTGTGCGTGGAAGCTCCCATCCCAAGACTTCAGAAATACATGTGAACACCCCCCTCCAAAAGCTATCCAGCGATATGCACCCCCAGACTGTGTGTATGAAGGTAACCTCCTCCCGTCCACAGCGGAGACACTCCGGAGAGGCAATCAATCCCGCCCGCCACAACCTTGCTCTAATAAAATAGACCCTATGGAGGTATTTTAACTGGATCAGGCGGAGTCGCATTGCTATAGCCGCCCCCGCGGGCTGCCAGGGCTTCCGTCCAGTCTTCCTCGTCCAAACCGCCCACATCTCCCTCCCAGTCCCCCGGAGCTTCTGAAGTGCGGGGAGCAGTGAGTGACCAGGGACTGGTAGATTTGGGAAATCTTCTTTTCTTTTAAGTCCCCCATAAAAACTTTAGCTTCTAAAGGGCTAAATTCAGGGAGGGACTCCAGACCCTGCAGACTGGGGGACAGGGCATGTCGGAACTGAAGGTATCGATAAAATTGTGACTGCGGCATGAGGAACTCCTTCTGGAAATCCCGAAAGGGCTTTAGTGTCGTGCCCCTCAGGACATCCCCCAGGGTGGAGACACCAATGTTGTCCCATCCCTGAAAGCCCGAAAGGGCCGCCAATTGGGGCAAACGCCCATTATTCCACAATGGGGTCTCCTGAGTCAGTACATTCCACCAACCCATGCGCCGCAATGCTTGTCTCCATATCAAAAGACCACCCGTGTGGCCGATGGCAGCGCACCCCGCAACTGAGCCGAGTACAAAGCGTATGTAGTGTGTGGCGTCCCATAAGCTGTCGTTCTAGCGCATACGCCGGGTCTCCCCTATCACCGTACCACCATTCATTAAGGACCAGAAAGTGCGAGGCCTGATAGTATGAGAGAATATCCGTGGTTGCGAGGCCTCCACAGTAGGTAGACAAGAAGCATGTACGCAGAGCCACGCGCACCTTTCCCCCCTCCCATAGAAACTGCCCAAGCACAGAATTCACCAGCCGGAACCATCGAGGCGGGATCGGGTACGGGTGATTCTGTAGCTGGTAGAGAAGCCGGGGGAGCGCCACCATCTTGAATATGGCCGATCTGCCGAACAATGTCAGGGGCATACGGGACCAAGACTTAAGGTCTGCACGGACCCGCTCCCACACTGGTGCCAGGTTTCGCTCCCAGGCTATTGCCGGTACATCCGTGAGAAACACCCCCAGATACTTCAGTCCTCCTGCTGCCGCCTGGATCGAGGACACCCATGCGCCCATCCTCGTCCTATCCCCCAGGGCCCACAATGTGGATTTGCGGGGATTCATGTATAGACCCGACGTTTCCCCAAAGATCTGCATAATACGCAGAAGCCATGGCCCCGTCCTGTCAACCGCTGTGAGAAAGAAGAGGACATCGTCCGCATATAGCGCGATCCTATCGGACAGTCCTGGGGCCCATTCGAAGCCCCGTATCTGCGCATCCATACGCACCCATACTGCCAAGGGCTCCATGGCTAGGGCAAATAAATATGGAGACAGGGGACATCCCTGCCGTGTGCCCCTCTGAATACGAAAGGTTGAGGAGGTTGCGCCCGCCACCCGGACCGATGCCGTCAACTCCGTATACAGGAGTTTTATGTAAGAGAGGAAGTGCGGGCCCAGATTGAGTCTGCCCAGCAACGCGAAAAGGTAGACCCAGCTCAAGGAGTCGAATGCCCTATCCATATCCGCCAGGAGAAGTGCCGCCGGTTCCCCGGTCTGCCGGATAGCCGCCACCGCCACATGCGCCCTCCTTATGTTGTGTCTGGTGGCCCTCTGGGGCATAAACCCCGCCTGATCAGGGTGTACAAGTGTGGTAATATGGGGCAGCAGGCGGTTGGCAAGCGCCTTTGCTAGGACTTTTGCCTCCACATTTAGGAGAGAGATGGGGCGGTATGAGGCGTGCTGCTCCGGGGGACGACCCGGCTTATGGAACACCACCACCTCAGCATGTCTCCAGTCCGGAGGGAGCAGACCTTTTCCCGGGCCTCCTCCACCACCGCCCGATAATACTGGGCCAGCTGTACCTTATAGCGACAAAAGAACTCACTGGGAAACCCATTGGGTCCAGGTGCTTTCCGGGGTTAAGTTCCCCAGGGCCGCTCCCAGTTCCTCATCTGTCAGAGGGGCCTCCAGCTGATCCCGCACCTCATCTGACACCGCTTTGGGTGGTAAGTCTGCCATAAATTTGGCAACGGTGGACGCCGGCAGACATTCCCGGGGAGCATAGAGATCCGCAAAGTATGTGGCAAAGCTCTCTGCAATGGCAGGCGGGTCTGTGATCGGTATTCCCGCCGAGTCCAAAATTCCCGGGAGAACCTGGGAGTGGAACGTGCCCTGACACAGCCGATGCAGCATCTTGCTGGACTTGTCTCCCCATTGATATATTCTGCTGCGCGTCGCCAGCCATACCTGGCGTGCTTCGTCCATCAGCAGGGCTGCACAGGCCTGTTGAGCCAGGAGCAATTGTCGCACCCCCGGTCACCCCCGTCTCCCGATTCTGCCGTTCAAGGACCTCTATGGCGGCCTCTGCGCGAATCAGTTCCTCCCTACGCTTCTTGCGAGCTGCCGCGCACCAGGATATATCCGCCCCACGGAGAGTGGGCTTCAGTGCCTCCCACAGAGTAGCAGCGCTGGAAACCGACCCCTCATTTGTCGTTAGGTACTGGGCCATTGCTTCGCTCATATGAGTCCCATAGTCTTCATTCTGCAGGTTCCACACTGAGAGGCGCCACCGGAATGGTTGCCTCCCACTGCCCATATTAAGCTCGATGGATATCGGGGAGTGATCCGAGAGACCCGAGGCAATATCTCCGCCCCAGCCACCCTACCAACCACCGCCCGGGAACGAAGATATAATCAAGCCTGGAGAAAGATTTGTGGACCGCTGAGAGATAGGTATACCCCGGGAATCCCCGTGAGTGCGCCGCCATGTATCAACCCAATCCAACCCCATCACCAATGAGTGTAGCTTCGTGGGAATACCACTCCTGGAACTTCCCCCACCCCGTCCTATCTTTAGCCAAATCCATAACGTCATTCCAATCCCCACCCACTGCGGACAGTACTTCTGGCATATCGGCCCACAGGGACTGCAACTTTTCCATCAGATTCCACTGTAGGGGAGGGGAGCGTATACACTGCCCAGCACCAGGGGGTCCTCTCCAATCTTACCCCGGATAAACAAATAGCGCCCCTGTGTGTCCGTCCACTGCTGTGCCTGTACGTATGGGACCCTTCGATGCACTAGGATTGCTACTCCCCGCGAACCCCTCGTGAAGCCAGAGTGGAAAACCTGATGGAACCCGTACCGTTGCAGACAAAGGGCCTTCGTACCCATCAGGTGCGTCTCCTGCAACAGGAGAACATCGGCCCTCATCCTCTTCGCCTGGTGGAGGATGGCCCCCCGTTTAATTTTATCCAGAACCCCGCGTACATTCCAACTAATAATGCGGAGGCTGTCCAGGGTCACCCGACCCCTATCAGGTATCCTAGCCATGAGGGGGTGCATCCTCTCTCAACACTGGTGGCGAGCTGTGGCGACATGTGTGCAGACTGTGCCGAGCTTGTATTTGAAGTGCGATCTGCGAACTTGACCTACCCCCCCCAAACCCCCCCCAACAAACCCCCAACTCCCTCCCTCAAGGATGTTGTTACTTCTGTCACTGTACGACCAACCCAAATCCCCAACGCTAACCTCCCCAACCAACCCCCCACCCCATACCTCAAAAACACTGAAGCATCTGTCGCGGCATGATTGACCCGTCCCCCCCATCGGGAGGAGACCGGCCACCTCATCCAATGAATCCCCAACCCCATAACGATTGGGCCCGTATCCCACCCCACAAGGTGTGGCGGGAGTCCTGGCCCATCACAACTGTGCTCCTAGTACCCTCAGGAAAACAGGACCCACATGGGCCCCACCGGCCCCTCCCTCAGCCCTTCCCCGGCGGCAGCAATACTGTGTCCCCCAGCCGTGATGTGGCCCCACAGGAAACGAGCGTCGCTTTGACCGAGACCGCTTGGCTCCCCTACGGCCTGATCGCTGCCTCCTCCGGTTCGTCTCGCTCGCGGAGGAGTCGGACTCCCTCCCGGCCCCCATCCTGGGCGGGGTGTGTGCCCTGACCCTCACTGTTTCGTCTGTCCATTTGAACACTTCCTCCGGAGTATCAAAGAAATGCGTACGTGACCGGAAGACCACCCGCAGTCGAGCAGGATAGAGGAGCGAGTATTGCAGATTAAGTTCTCGCAGGCGGGCTTTTGCAGCCTGAAAGGATTGCCGCTGCTGCTGCACTAGGCGCGTGTAGTCCGGGAAAATGAGGATCTTCACGTTTTCGTGTAGAAGGGGTTCCTTAAGACGGGCCTGTTTCAAAATCGTGTCCCTGTCCAAATAGTTCAGTATTTTCGCGATTATGGGACGTGGGCGAGCCCCCACTGGCGGCTTCTGCATGAGCGCGCGATGGGCCCTCTCCACCACAAAGCACCGCGATAGTGCCTCCGGGGGAATCCAGCTCTCCAACCACTGTGTGAGAAAGCGCTCCACACTACCCCCTTCGCTGCCCTCAGGAAAGCCAACGAAGCGGAGGTTGTTGCGGCGGGCCCGGCCCTCCGCGTCCTCCGCCCGCAGGGCCAGCCCCCGCTGGGTCATCTCCATCGCGGCCACTTTCTTCTTTAGGGTCGTGACATCGTCTTCCACCCCCGAGATGGGGGTCTCGGCCTCCGTGATGCGGGAGACTGCGTTGCGCAGGTCCTGGCGCAGGAGCGTGACCTCCGATCCCACCGCTCCTATCTTCGCGTCCAGCACATCTCGGGACTGGGTGATCTCCTCCATGAGCGCCGCATTGTCCGGCACAGCCCCTTGTTGGCTCCCAGACCCACTCGGGCCCGTGAACTTGTCGATCGGACCCTGCTTCGCCGGTCCACTGCCACCTTTGTCGCGAGTCATGGTCGCCTGCAGGATCCCGCCCCGATTTACCAGGCTGGCAAGATGGGACCCTCTTCCGTGATGGGGACCGTGCCCCTGCGAATGCCCCGCGGTCCGACCCAACCGCCGATCAAAGCCTGGGAGAGGGAGTCCCCCCCAGTCGCAGCCGGCCACCAGGGCCTACGCACCACCCGACGACGGGCGCCGCCACTGGCCGGCCAGCCCAGCTCCCCTGCGGGCGCTGGACCCCTCCAATCCTCGGTATGCCCTCGGGGCCCGGCCGACCCCCGGTTCGGGCCGCCTATTGATCCAGATGACTGGGCCCCAGGGGCGGCCCCCGTCCACTCAAGTGCCCACGCCACTCGTCTGCGGCCCACGCCGCCTCCCTTCGCCCGTCCGGCCCTCCCACGCTGGCCGATCGCACCACCGAGGGGAGGAGAGGAGAGCAGCAATGGGCGTCTCAAGGAGGCACACAGTCCCAAGTGCCCCCCAGTAAGGGTCGATGTACTGCCCGCGAACGGGGGTGGGCGGGGAAGGCTCACCCCATCAGGCCCGCTCGAGGCCCTCTCCACCACTGCGACCCGCTGTAGCCGCCGAGCCACACCACCAGCACCACAGTCACAGCGCCCCAGTCACAGGCACCTCCAGGATCGCCTCACTCACCCGGCGCGGGAGCGCTGCTGTGCCGCCCGTCCTCCGGCGCCCGGGTCGGGTCCCGCACAGGCGCCCTCAGCTGCCGCCGGCACTCGATCTCCCGGCTGCCCCTCACTCTCTGGGCCGCAGACTCGTGCGGTCTCTGCACCGCCGCCCGGGGGGCCACAGCCACCGCGATCGCCGCCGAGTCTCCACCACCAGGGCCCGGTACCACCGACACTCCGCTTTGCAGGTAGCAGGTACTAGGGGCCAGGATAAATTGCTAATTTATGGTGGGCTGGACGGAGCTCGCCTAGCACACGTCCGCCATGTTCGGCTGCTAAGCCACGCCCCACACCTGTGAGATTTTAATAAACCTTCTTCTTGTTCATACCACTGCACACTCTTGTCTGTCAACTTTGGAAAATTGTTTGTGAATGTAGTCAAATCACCTCTATTCCATGGAACATGTACATGAATACCCCCAACTTCTTCTCTCAATGGATATTCTGCCGCTTCTCCCACCTCATCCTGCCTCACTTCCGTTTCCCTCTATTTCTTTTCATGCTTCTTTGCCCATCTAAGTTCTAGCCTTTCCATGTCGTTCCATCTGCGGATACATTTTATTAATTCAATAATATGGTGTCGCATTCCTGGAGTCTTCAAATTCTCAATAGTTTGGTCATCCAATTCAACTCGATAATTTCGGTGCAAATTCACATTATTGGTGAGATCAACATCATATTTCTTTGCAATTCCGGCCAAATAATTATGTGAAGTAGCTGCTCAGTGGGTAATCTCCTTGCATAAAAAAGTAAGTTCTGGGCTTTCATATTGATCTAAATGATCAAATTTCAAGCATCCCCGAATTAGTTGCTCTAAATAAATTTTTAGTTTTGGAATATCTAAAGGTTTATCCTTTTTAACTTCTGTGTCCTTTGAAGACTCTGCAGTTTCCACCCTTTTTTCCCTTGTCAGTTCCTCAATCCAAGCTGGTAATCCCCCATTTCCACTTCCAGGAAATTCACTAGAATTCAATAGGGTTGTAAAGACCAAGATTACTCCTCCACCTATCAAAGCTTGTAAATTTTGTTGAGGTCTCCACAATACTTGCTGTGCCTTGTGTGTAGTCGGTACTTTGCCAACTGGAATCGTCGTGACCTCTTGGCTTCACTCAATTTGGGGTGGTGCAGTAGGGTTTACTTGTGACAGAACTGGTTCAGTGTCAATGGGGACCACAGTTATTGGCTGCCTCATTACTGATGGGGCAATTTGCAAAACCTGTAAAGGTGGTTCAATTGAGGCTAGTTCTGGTTGTACTGGAGCAGTAGACACAGTCTAACTCACACCAGTGCTGATTTCTCCTGAGTCAATTTAAGTCACAGAAGGTGGTCGGGTTGACAACATTTCTTCCAGCATCTCATGTCCGAAATCTGTATCTGATTGTTCCCCTTCTCCTTTAACTGCATCTTTATTATTTTCCTTAATTTCTGATGTAAGAACTGGATACCGCCTAGTTCCCTCAATAATACCCTTCCTCTATCTACCCTGCTCTTTGTCCCATTGGGCATTTGCATAATGCTTCATTGCCCTACCTGCTCTCCACTGATATGTTTCCTTCTCTTTCTCTCTCGCAACCTTTTCCCAAATCTGTAAAGCTTCATATTGCATGGGCCCAGGTGGTCGCTTCATCTCATACAATGTTCCCCTTAAATAATCTAAAATCCTGGTGCTAAAAGTTCCATCCCTAGGAAAATGCAATGCACCCTCATCCTCAGTAATCCTCATCTATTGTTTCAACCACAAACACAAATTTAATCGATGTTTAGTAGTCATTATGCAAGTGGGAGTACTCTCAGGAGGCGACTCCTCGCCTTCCCGAAGAGGAATAGTAACATCTCCCTTCACAAATTTCCTAAAATCCTTTAAACATTTCATTTTTGCAATTTAATTAACCAAATCGTCTTTGTAAAACTGAAAGTTTTGATTTTGTTTCGTATAAGTCACATTTTTAATGACAATCAAATAACAGCTTTCAAATGTCAGTAGCCCTATCCAATCAGTGATCCTGATGCAATCTCACAATATCCAATACACAGCGTGACACGAAGCACTAACTGACCAACACCAGCGTGAAACACACCAACCGGCCAATCCCAGCATGAATACTATGACTTCAACCTCTCACTTCTCTCAGCATCCACCCTCCTTTACAATATTCTCTGTTACTTTGAACAACTAATTTTTAAAAATCTTGTTTGCTTAATTCTTTTCTAACAGGAATTAAATAGATCTTCATTCATTTAGAAAGATTCCACAATCGCAAGTGACTTCTCAACCAACAAAAATTCACAACAATTAATGCAGCTTCACCCTAGTGCGCAATAAGGTTTCACATGCATTAACAGAGATAATCAACTGCCAACACTTGTCCCCACTGTTACTGATGGGAATGATGGTACCTCACACTCCACATCTACTAATCTCTTTGCAAACAAGATTAATATACCGGGATCTTTCGACTTCTTAGAGCCTGAAATTACCATCTTCACAACAATAACTTTTAATACTGTTCCTGTAAATATTGATGCGCCCAAATATAACACATACACTCTACTCTCACAGCCACAATGACAACATTATTCTCGCAATTGATACTCACCACTCCAAACCACAATCTTAAAGACCGTAACCCCTCGTCTCTCCATCCGGATTCTGGCACTGGAAACATGAATTGGGACTATTAAAATATACTTGGGTATTAATTTTGAAGCTCTATTCTGGGTGTAAAACTATCAATCTGCTACAAGAAACTGCTGGAGCCCAAAAAGGACTCCCCTCGATGGTTGAGACCTTTACAAACACACACTTACAAATGGCACCATGGAGAATCCTCCAGGCTCCGGAGGAGTTGAATGGACCTTTTCCACCATATGGAGAAGTAGAGCTCCCTAAGGAATAAAATCATCAAAACATCATAGACATTTTCAATTACAATGAGTCAATGATGAGAGATTAAGATACATTTTAAAGACTTAATTATTATCAATAAGGTTAGAATCTGAAATATCTTTTTTCAGTTTAGTAATTTACAGAAATAAGAGAGGAGATTAGAAATCAGCATTCAAGATGTGTACTATAAAGAAAACCCAGTAAGTGAACTAAGGGACCAAGAACCCATAAAGAGTTCTGTTGGAAAAGAGCGGTAAATAAGAGACAAACTTCTCATGAAGAGTAGTTTTGGGAAACCCAGCTGAGTTTCCCGCAGTAGCAACTGTTTAGAATAGCGAAAGACGTACTATGAGTTTTAGCGCAGAAACAAAGGCTAGTCAGCAAATGTGAAAAAATATATCAAGTTAATTTGAAGTAACATTTATAAATCTACATCACCATTTGTTCTTTACATTTTCAATAGGTCTATTATTCTTAGTGGAAATGATCAAACATGGGGTGAGAGGAACCAAATAGACATAATATTAAAGTCAGCACATTTCTAAAATTATATCAATGTTAAGCTGTTTGCACAGAATTCTTTACTATGAGCAAGGGTTGAAAAGGAAGCTTCAGGCCTAATTCACTGCACAAGCTAAAGTATAGTTGTTAGATCTATCGGCAGACTTAGACACTGTGTCACATCATAGACTACTTCACAGACTGGAGGAGATAGGAATTTGTGGGCGAGCTATACAATGCTTTTCGAGTTTTTTAAGTCAGCGTACGCAGGCCATTAATTTGGGTACCTTTCGCTCTCGTATCATTGAGCTCACCAAGGGAGTGCCTCAGGACTCCTGCCTCAACCACACCCTGTTCAATGTGTATTTGGCTCCCCACACCGAGATTGTTAGAGAATTTGGGTTTACCCCTTTCTCATATGCAGATGACACCCAACTTCTTCTATCTTTCGACAACAACGATACATCCACTAAATCCTGCTTCTCGGCAGGCATCAAAGTGGTTTTGGACTGGATGACAGAAAACTTTCTCCAACTGAATGCCGAAAAGAAGAGATTATGCTTTTTGGAAAGGCCCAAAAGCTTTGGTCTGCATAGTGGCCTTCAGATTTAGGCATAGCTCCGGTTTCCAAGACGGTGATTAAAAATGTAGGTATCCGCTTGGATCAGTCTCTTTCAATGAAAGATCAAGTAAGCGCAACCATCGGCACCTGTTTCCATATGATGAGTCTTTTGCGTAGAGTATTCCAGCTCCTTTCACTCGATGTGCGAAAAACACTAATTCAGGCGCTAGTTATCAGTCACCTGGACTACTGCAATGCGCTTTTGGCTGCCAAAAATTAAGCTTTATTGAATAAACTTCAGGTGGTCCAAAATACTGTGGCCTGTCTGGTCCAGAGAATGCTACCCAGAACAACCTCTCTGCCTCTTCTGTGACAGCTTCACTGGCTCCCCAAACACCAGAAAATTAAGTTTAAGATCTGCTGCATTGTATATAAGGCGATAAAGAGCAAAGGACCTAGCTATTTAACAGAAAAACTCCTCCCTTATCTGCTGAGCAGACCCTTACGCTCAGGGAAAAAATCCCTCCTCATCACCCCCCGTTTTAGGAAGTCCCGCACTGGGGGCAAGACCTTTACCTATCTTGCTCCCCCATATTTTAATCGCTTGCCTCTTTACCTTCGTACGTGCACAGATTTCCTCACTTTTTTTTAGAAACTTCTTAAAACTGTACTGTTCCGCAACTGAAACACTGGGTCGATGCTCTTTAGCGCGGAGATACATCTAAGGAGGTGATTCAGGCGCTTTACAAATCATTCATTCATAGTTGCTTGGTGCAAAAATGTTCAAGCATGCAATTGTAAAGAAAGCATTTATAATGACATCTTTCACACCTACATAATTCGCTCCTATATATTTTGTTTTTTATTTATTTGTTCAACTAAGGATATTCACGTTTTTATGAGTCATTTCTAAAACAGGCATTTCATTTGTATTTAAACATGTCCTAAATTGCATTTCTAATATGATAAAGTATCGATGTCTAAATATGTAGTCATTTCTCCCACCTCCAAACAGCTACAACTCAAGACTCAGAGGACATATTCGTAGATCAATAACATGGCAAATTTCGAATTATCCCCCAAAACCCTTGCACAGCTGGAGTTTGCCAAGCTGGTAATAACCAAGCGTTTGCTGACCCATTCCATACGTAAGTGACCAAAATGGTAAGATCCATACTATAAAGTTCCCTTTATGCATATTAGACTTGAATGAGGCATTAACATCACCTAGCTTCTGCTCATTATTCACAGAAAGTCTATCAGTTTGATCACAGGCTGCACATCACTGCTCATCTGGGAGGGGTAGCCCAATGTCTCTTCCCAGTTCAACTTCAGTCATGCCTGCAAGTAGACAGAAGGCTCACAAACATGCAGACACATGCGGACACAATGTGTTTGATGTTATCTGGATTAAGAGTAAACAGGAACAATCTATATTCTTTAGGGACAATATGGAGGTCAATTAAGGTACTCTTAGGTGGATTGCAAAAGCAGAAACATGAAAAAGGACCGAAAGGGAGACCAGCTTCTATTCACCACTTTATTCTACAGTAACTCAAGGCCATTTATTCAGATATAAGCACAAATATGTCATCCGAGAATGGAAGTGTTTGGAGGACAATCTAAGTCTACGTTCAGGCTAAACAGGCTAACTATTATAAAAGTCGTAGCATAAAAAAGAGGAATGTGCAAAGGCGGTATTTGATCTCTTAACAACATAAAATTCCCATTCAGCAACAACTTTAGGAGATTTGGGTGGGCGACCATCTTTTTGGATGCCACATGAGAGGAGGCTTTGTATACCTTAACCGGGGTAGAGCACTACATTTTGTAATATTAAAAGTGAGACAGAAAAGGAAAAAAGAAGAATGGAGATTGGATAATTTAAATGAGGTACTTGTAGCATGCTGCTGTATTATGTATGAGGAGTGGATCTAATTGGTAATGGGCTATGCAGACACATGATTGCCACGAAAGGGGTTTTGAAGCAGGCCGTGAAATATAAGGTTTGCAAGAATAGAGTAACTTTTACATTTAATGCATTTCCGAACATTCAAGATGCTGGAAGGCTATTATGTCAGGTTTCTGAAATGCCGAATCTGAATCCGATGAGCATCCACCACCCTCCCTGAATTTCTGTACAGATAGAAGAATAAACTAGCGATTGGAGAAATAAACCTTGAGAAAATGGGTTGAGGGTGGAGAGAGAGAGAGAAAGAAAATACATTTTTCTTCAAAACTGGTTCAGTTGTAACATCTCGCTCACATCGGGTGGGATGCCAATACATTGAATGCAGGTCTTCACACAGTCTCTGACAATAGACAGACTGTTGATGAATGCCGAAAATACCAGGAGCCTTTCCAGACTCCGTGGAAACATGGGAGACTAGCAACTCTGTAACAGATGGTAACAAGCAGAAGTGGATTAGAAAGCTCCCCACAAACAACACAACAACAAGCAGTGGCGGCTGCCATCCAGTAGCATGTGTGGGGCGGGGGCGATGAAAAATAAATTAAAAAGTTACTTACCTTGCTGCCGGTCCGCCGCCTCGCGTCGTCCTCTTCTGTTCCTGCTTGAAGCAGGAAGCACATACAGGCTCCTCTTAGCCAATCACAACACTGCAATGCAGCCTTGTGATTGGTCTAAGCGCCGTGGTTTGGAACTCAGACGGGGACTATAAACCTGTGCATGTTCCTCATCATACTGTGTATTACAGCCTGGTGGAGAGCATGCAAAGTGTGTATGACTGTTTGGCCGGCCAAACCGTCATGCGCACTTAAGTGCCCCAACCACTCCGCTGCTGGCTGTGATGACAGCCAAGCCCCGCCCCGTAAACCTGCCTGACAACGGAAAAATAAAATGATAATAACATAGTAGTTTTATCATTTTCTTTTTCCTTTTTGCACTGCTCAAAATGCAGTGGGGCGGCGCTCCTCTGCCTTAGCGGAGGAGTAGCTGCTGACAACAAGGTAGATTGTAGACGAGGTGCGAGGGAAATAAGGGAGCTAATAAAGGGAAAACGATACAAACATAGAGAAACAACGATCAGATGGGAACTGAGATAGCACTGGAATACCTATGCACCTATGCAAAAGCCATGCTGGGCTCAAATGGAACAGAAATGTGGCCTTTTATACTGACTGTCACTTTTGTCTTGGAACCAGAAAATGCGATGAGCAATAGCGGTCTAATCTTTGCTTGTCTGGGAAACCACTTAGTGGAGAGTGTCCAGGTCAACCGTTACACCCTTGTCCCTATTTCTGACAGTTTAGCTTTGCTAACTAAATACAGAGTGGCCATGGAAAACATCAACGGTATAGAGATGAAAAAATGTAATTATTACACATAATAAAGGTGTGTGAGGAACCTGCTGTCAGATCTACCAATCCTTCTATTCTGAAACTTCAGGCTCATCCACAACATATTTAGATTTCTATATGGTCTAAATAATGACCAAATCTGTATGTTATATATCGCTATTTTACAGGAAGAGATATTAATATCAATAAAGTGGCATAGAAGGATTCCCTCCCAGCTGAAACATAAATGACATTTGTTAATGTCTTGACTACACCTCTCTTTGAGAATTTATCTGAAGCAATTCAAACAGGTGAGGTTCCAGAAACTTGGGTTTGTATGAATACTGCTGTTGTTTTAACAAACAGTAAAGATTAACTTTTTCTGCATCTCATCTTTCTGTTTCTTTATTGAATCCTGACAACAAACTCTATAGGAAGGCCCTTGCATGACATATCAATCCTTTTTTAAATAACTTAGCAGCTCTTTAACATCTTTGCTTTAAAAAATGCAGTAATTTAATGAATCACACTAATTTGGCAGTACAAGATAAGGACAAGATACAAGACAGGAAAAAGCCCCCTGGCAATTGTTTATCTGAAACAAGCATTTGCAATGCAATCGGTCTCGCCTTTGGGACTTTATAAGTATTTAGCGATGCAGCACATTATCGCACATTACTGCAACGTAGCCTTGCTCATATGCATTTTCAGCACAATGACATCCCCAGCTGATGCTAATCACCATAACACAAGGAAGACCCAATAATTTCCGGTGATTATTATGTATAGATTTTCAGTGGCGGCTGGTGACATTTGAAAGTGGTGTGGTGTAAAATAATTGTCGTACTGCACTGCGGCGAGCGTAGCGAGCGAGACCAAGCAAAAAGTTTGAAAAAAGAGTGGACAAATGGTGCATTTTAATTTGCTCTGAATCAGCTATGTTTCTATTTAATTGCTGTGTACTCCAGGACTCCGATCAGCACTCTTAACAGACAGAATGCAATCCTAGCAGCACATCCCAAATCGACTCTTGCATATAGAAAAGCCATCATTCATACTTCCTCCTGATTGGCTACAGGAGCCAAACAAATCAGAACAGACCACCCCAAATCTTCAAAGAAGCTAAAATGGAATAGAAGATAGCTTGTATAACACATAAGTCAGTCCACACTGGCCTACTGTCTTACCTGAAAAGGAAATTGTAACTCACAGGTGGTCAAAGAAATACAGAAATAGAAGTCACCTTAATTTAAAAAACCCTAACAACAAGAAGAGCCAAAATATCAAAACAAACCGTCTCCTGCATATGAGATACATCTGACTGAAATCAGATCTGGCATTTCAGATGGATTTGAAAAAGCACTTCTTTAAACTGTATATTGCTGATTGACTGTCTATCTTTTCCAGTTTATATTTTCTTTCAATGCTTTTATGGTACACAAGTTCTGTGTACAGCGGTGCACTGTCCTCGTGGCTAGGTTGTGCAAATTATTAGATGGTCTACATTCTTGTGCCTGTGCTCACACATCTAAGCATGTGCTCATACATCTAAGCATGTGCTTCACATGTCTAAGCATGAGCTTCACGTAGGCGTGGCCAGCAAGTTGGCCGAGGAGTGGCAGCACTAAACGTGCGCTCTGGCCTATGCTTCACGGCCGCTGGCATCCTTCACCTGCCCCCGCGTGCACCACGGGCAGGTGCCAGCATAGCCACAGTAGGTTTAGGGCTCCTCACACACCGAATGCCCAGCACCAGCAACTCCAAGCGCAGGGCCAAGTCTCAGACTGCCGCTGCTCCACCGGCCACGAGGGGAAATCGGGGGTGTCCCTAGCCCCGATGATGTCTTCGGGCCCACAGCTGCTCTGTAGGTATGAAGGGTAGGCCCTTGTGCCCAGAAGTTGCCTCAAGGTGGGGGGGGGGCTTTTTCACTCAGCTCCTCCACTTCACACAGCTCCGCTCGGACGGTCCACGCCACATCTCACCCGGTCCTATCTCGCTAATGGGGCAGCAGGAGCATAAGGCAGTGAGCCTCTGTAGGTGTGCAGTTCCGGTCCCACTCACCTCCCCGAGCAAAGGGCCGAGCCCACCCCACCTTTCCCGCTGCAGGGGAAATGGGGGGGGGGAGAGTCCCCAGATGTCGCACCTCTCACTATGCTCCCAGGAATACCCCAGGTCATGGCCAGCAGGCTCCAGAGGTGCGATGCAGGGCTGCAGGTGTCCCCGCGGTCGGCACCTCGTGGAAGACACTGAGCCCAGCTCCTTAGGTCCTGTCTTTGCCGGCGTTCATCCCCACTCGGAGACTGGCGTCACCCATACCGCACTCAGGGTATGCCGCAGGAGCAGCTCTCCCAGGGATTCGGATCATGTCCCAGGCCACTGCTGTCATGCAGGCCTCCGCCAGTCATGAACGGGCGGCCAATACTCTTCGGTTGCAGCAGACAGTGTGGTCCCCAGTTGACATGGGGGGTCCTTAAAACCACCTCCCCTCGTGCTCCCCAATATGCTGACACGCTTCCAGGGGGTACGGGTGCAGCAGGATGCAGCAGGATCTCACCTTTGGGTTTAATTAAATTAAAATAAAACTTAAGGGGGGGGCAGGAGGGGTTTAATTAAATTAAAATAAATCTTTCCTTCTCCAGGCCGCCTCAGCTCCTGGCCGGGTCCCGATTCGCACTTTTTCTGCTGCTCTCCTCAACAGGAAGCAGCCACCAGCCAGCCTCCCTCCCCTCCGCCAATCACAATGCTGCAATGGCAGCGTTGTGATTGGTGCGGTGCAGGCGCACAGCGCCCCAGCCGGGCGCCTAATGGGAGGCCCTTTTCTCTATGTAGGCTGCATGCATGACTGCTTTGGTCGGCTCCAGGCCGACCAAAGCAGTCAGGGCCCACAACAGTGGGCAAGCCACTCCCCCTGCCCTTGAGCAGGACCGCCCACCCACAACCAGGCACTTTGCTTTCTCGCAGTACAACATAAAATGGTAGTTTAACCATTTTATGTTTCTGCTTCTCGCACTGCGAGAAAGCAGTGGGGCGATGCCCCCACACCCCTACGGAGGAGCCGCCACTGTCATCGAAGCACGAGTAAAAGCTGGCACTGAGGATCTGTACTTGCCTTTCAGTGCGGTGATGTGGGAACATGCACAGATCATCCTACAGAGCAAACGCTGTAGGCTTGTCCTAAAGAATGTGCAGTTTTACTACTGTATGGTGGTTATGCATGGGTAAATGTATGCTTGTTACATTTAATCATGTCAAAACACCTTTGTAAAAAGAATCCCAGTACTACTCCTGGGAACCTGCGACTGCGTACGCCTGAAATGCTTTGTGAATTTCAAAAACATAAAGAAATGCTCTTGAAAAGCACATTTCCAACTGCTGTGAGGACTCTGTGGGACACCTCCCATCTGCCCCTAAGTGGTGCCTTAATTACTAGATGCTACCGGGGTGGAGAATTCTTTGGGGGGGTGGGAGGGGGGGGCCTACCATCATCCTTTTAGTTGTATATTTTGAAATGCAACAACTGGTACGCAAAGTTATTGTTTTGGACCACATGATATGCAGAATATCATATATTCTTAGACATATAAGTGTGGAAATCGTGTGCTTACGACATAGGGGCCAATTCCGATTCGGGCCGGAAATCTCTCCGACCGAGCCGGACCCGGAGAGATTTCCGACCGAATCGGACCCGTGCAGCCCGACCGAACGAGTACGATGCGTCCGTATGCTATCGTACTCGAGTCGGTCGGACTCCCATTGAAGTCAATGGGAGCCGGTCGTACAACGCGTACGCGGGCTCCCATTGCCTCAATGGGTGCGAGGCGAACAAGGGCGCCCCCTACAGCGGGTACGTGGCGAATCGACTCGCGCCGTACACGCACAGGTAGGGGGGACCCATGGGTCCCCCCTGTGTGCGACTCGCGCAGCTACGCGTACAGGGGGGTCCGACACGGACCCCCGAAGTACGGCTCCGACTGCTCTTTCAAGCTGGACGGCGCGTGTCGGTCGGACTGCTCGCGGCGCGCATCGTACTTACCCGGCCGGGGAACGTCTCCATTGCGCGGTGCGAGTCGTGTCCGAGCGAGTCGGTCGGTGCGGTTCGACCCGGGAACGAGTCGGTCGGAGCGGTTGGGACGCCCGAACGAGTCGGTCGACGATTTCGCATCGTACTCGCTCGTCCGGACGCACGTACGAATCGGTCGGGAAATAGGGCTCCGAATCGGATCCGGTTAAGCCGAATCCGATTCGGAGCCCTACCGGCCGAGATCGGAATCGGCCCCATAGTGTGCCGAATCGAATATCCATTAAAAAAGACGCCAGCTTATTTTAACACATTGCTTTTTCTCGCTAAATGTTGCTAAATTAGTATACAGTCCAGACAAGGCTTCTACTGCATGTAAATATATGCCACGATAAATACACACATAACTAAGTAAATAAAAAATTGATGTGCTGTAATGACGAGGGAGCATGAGGGCAAGGAACGTCAGATTATTAACCTAAATTAATTTAGCAGAGTTGCTGTACTGGACCAGGATAGCATGTTATAAGAGAAGTTTCAGAAAAAGCGCAGTTTTTTAAAACTTCAGTGCACTGGCTCGGAAGTTGCTTCTCACAGCATTAAATAAACAGCCCTCCAGAGCAGTGCCGATTCGAGGGGAGTTTGGAGGAGGGCAGGCGAGGCACAGCTGCCATCAGATTGGCAGGGCTGTAATCAAAGGGGAGCCCTATTAACAGGAGCAGGGGGATTGACTGCAGGGACTGCCAGTCTCTGGGACAGGGGTCGGCTTTCATGAATGGTGAGGGATTACTAGCTGCTGCTCTCGCTGGTCTGGTTTTATTTCTGAGCACTAATGGGTGGACAGTGAGAGAGAGGGCAAACAGAAAGATGAAGATACCCAGAGTGAGAGAGGCACGCTTTGTCCTATCCATGGGGCTATGTCAGCTCTAGCAGGCGCAGCAGCAGGGACTCTGGCGGCACACAGCTCTACACAGCTGCTCCGCTGACGGTCCATCTTGGACTTAGGCATGCACTGGTGGCCGCTTTTCTCACTTGCTGCTGCTGCAGTGGGTGGTGCTAAAGGTCCTCGGAACTGCTGCTGTGGTGACAGACCCTTTGTGCTCTCAACTCTATACTGACTCGGAACTGATGCTGACTCTTACTCCACGTGCTCCGTTGCCTGGAGACTCCCCCGCCCCTCCTGCCCTCAGCCGCTGCCTATCACGGTGTCCCAATTAGGACTGACGCCGCCAGCAAAGAGATCTGCCACGCCCACCGAGCTGTAGTTATGACCCCGACCAGATCACTCACAGTGTGTGTAAATAACATTTATTAAATTTTTTTTTAAAACACGCCCTGAAAAGGGAGAGCAGGAGAGACCAGGGAGGTGGCTAATACGGTCAACGGGAGGGGAGAGGCAAATTTACACCACGGAGTGCTTGAGATGGGGAGGAAAGGGGTAAAGGCAACAGGACAACAGGCGAATAAAAATCAGGAGGGAGAGGGGAATTTACACCACGGAGAGCATGAAGAGGGGAGGGAGGGCATAAAGCCAATGGGACAAGGGGCAAGAGAAAAGCATGACCAGGGGTGGCACTCGGAGCTACAGAGCACGAGCAGGGAACACTAGCAGTAAATTGGCAAAACAAGCCTAGGCAAAAGAAAAAGTAGTGCCCGACACTAACGTACATGGCCGGTCGTGAAATAATACATGTAACAGGGCCAGTCTCCAGGGTGTGACCAAAATAGCAAAAGGAGAGACAAATGTAAGCGATTCCCCAATGAAAACAAAGGATATTTGAAAAGCATGTGAAGGAACCAATCAAAAGCAATGGGTGTCCATAGAGAAGATATGGCATGTCTTGCAGAGCAGCGCATGCACGCTGACTCTGGGCTCAACCTTAAAAAGGGGGGGGGGTTTCCATTATCTTATCAGGGATTTTCACTGGGTGTCTGTGCATAAATTTGATTTCCATAAATCTATTGACCGCATATGTCAGACCTGATCGCTTTTATATGACTGAACAATCTCATCTCTACATCAGTTTCATTCAACTGGGGCATTTTGTTGGAATTCCATATCATATTGGCCTTATTCACATTATACCTAGAACCTTGAGCCAGTTAAAAGACAACCCAAAGGTGATTCCAAATGTACGTGTGGAAGTAAGTTCTGAATAGTGAAGTTTATTCACATATAGCCCTATTTACCTCTGAACCGACCAGATGCTGCCCACTGTTAGAAGTAGCTGAATCTTTTATGAACAATTACAGATACTCTGAATGTGGCCAGACACAAATCCTTACCACACATTTACAACTTTAGCATTCTGACTGAAACCTTTAAATATTCCAATATTCTGCTATTAGAAGGCATTGTTTACGCCGTTAAGAATTGAGGTAGTGTTTTTCTTCTTAGCCTGACTGGATGCATAAATATTAATAAAATGTTTATTTTTCCTAAGAGTCTCATTTAGAGTTTGGCACGGTAGGAGCTCTGCCTTAAATTGGCGGTGAGGAAATTGCTGGGTTTCCAAAGAAGGATCCTCAGTTGGCTCTGCTGTCAGATACACTTGACCTGACACCCCTTTCGAAACAGGGCTACCAGGGCAGAGTGGAAAGTAGCCTGCCACCGCTGATTTTGTTTTCCTGTCTGCTATCTGTAGTCTAGCAGATAAAAGCATGAAAAACAAAAAAGATTCTAATGTGCAGGAAGTAACCTCCCTGTGAGTCAAGCTACTGCTTTTTGTTTTTCACAAAGAAACTGTTGGTTTGACAGTTTATATGGGGAAATCAAAAACAATGCAAAGAGGGCCAAAACAATTTGGTGGCCTTCTCAGCATCCTGCGGCGCCTACTGTTCATCTGCTTCACTGGTTGATGCACTCTATGCACTAGGGGTGGGTATAACTCGTGGAGTTTCACTCTGCGGAATTCTGCAGGGTTACATAAAAACTCTGCAAGATCCTGGGGAGTTCCGCCAATGGGCAGAAAATATGCAGCTCGACTGCAATTTAGTGCCAGTAGTGGGAGCAGCACTGAAAATGAGCACGAACCGCACCCTGCATTGCGCAGGAGCGCACAACCATTCGAGTTGACTTTGCTGCCGCTTGAGTCGAAAATCTACTTCAGCTGCTACAAATCTACTTGAATGGCAGCTTCTCCGACAACAACCGCCCACGACCGCCAGAGTTAAAAAATCAAGCTAATGGACGCTAAGGGGCCGATTCCGATTCGGGCCGGAAAATCACCCGACCGACTCGGTACGGGAATATAGTCCGACCGACACGTACCTGCGCCGTCCGACCCGGGTAGTACGATGAAATGCATGTGAATCACGACCGACTCGTACGGAACTCAAGCCGAACGACTGACCCGGACGGAAACAAGCAATCTGGCCAGGAAACCACGCGAATAGAACCGACTGACACGCACCAGGAATCAACCCGAACGAAACGTACCCGCGAACTCCGACCCACGCAGTACGATGCAATGGGTGCAAAATCAGACCGATTCGCACGGAGCCCAAGCCGTACGACCAACACGCATACAAAAGCCAGCCGAACAAACACAATACTCCGCGACCGACGCGTACGCCGCATATGAAACCTAGCTGAAACACAGCGGGAACGACTCGGAGAGGCGCGCACGAGACAACTGCAAAGTCCTACTCGGTCAGAAGAACGTCTCCTACATGCACAATAATTACAAATGAAAAAATACAGAAAAAGAGGGCCAAACAAGCAATGACAAAGCCAATAAATACAGGGGGGAAAATGGAACAAGGACACACCCCCAACTCCACCTACATAAAGGCCACAAATCCCTACCATGATCCTTTGCAAATTCCACTGACCTGCCAGCACAGAACACTATCAGACAGCAAACACAGACACACACACAGCTCATCCAACACAAAAGCCACACACCATTAGCACCTCAACAAATAGCACCCTCACACACACCCTGCAAAACCTACACTCACACACCCTCACTTGCACACACACACACATCAATCACCACCACCACCCATCACCATGCCCCTAAAGAAGAATCCAAAGTTCCTAGATAGTGAATTGGAAGTCATGGTAGACGAGATCCTGAGGGTAGAGCCACAGTTGTTTGGCACATTGGTCCAACAGACCCCCATGGCGCAGAAAACCAAGATGTGGGCGAGGATCGTCGACAGGGTCAACGCACAATCACCATGTTTGCCCACAAAGGAAGACATCCAGAACAGGTGGTATGATGTGCGCAGGAGGGTCAGGGACCTACTGAAGAAGGATTACCTCCTGAGCCAGTACACCAGCAGTGGCCCTCCTGCCAAACCAGTATACCTCAGGCCCTGGGAGGAGAAGGTGCGGGCCATCCTACCACCAGTGATCGTATATGGACTAACAAACATCCCAGAGCCTGGTGAGTACACAACAAATATACACAATATTGTGTGATAATACACACACATCACTGTCAAGGGGATAGTCAAACCATGCACCCCTAGCAAATCCACAGCAACAAAAAGATAATCATCCCAAGATGTGTATGTTAGTCAGATAAACACAATACATGCCATGTCATAGTGATATGTAACTGTGTCATGACATGTACAAACCCAATAACAAATAGAGATAGGCAGTGGCACAAATCTAACCAACAAACACTGTCAGATATTTAGCCACCACTAGAACACCACCTCACAGGGAAGCTCACTGAAAGGAAGGAATCCTGTGTATGCTGGTGAAGTCAGTGTAGCCAAGAGAATGATGGGAGTCATAGTAACAGATAATGGGCAGCCTCACATTTGGCCCATCAACACCACTCTGAACCATGCTCACAACACATGGAGTGGAAAAGGACTGACAATATGGCTGACACTGGGTACTGCTGTGGGGAGCACAAGGCCCTGCTGGGAACTGTGCACCAACAAACAACAGGACCACACTGTCAGCCATCTTGCCATTGCTGTCACACTCACACACAGTGAAGTCCACTCAAAAGGAAGGAAGTATGGGCATGCTGGCAAGGGGGGTGTAGGCAATAGCATGATGGGAGTTGTAGTCACAGATATTGCTCACCCACACAATTGGCCCATCAATGCCACTCTGAACCATGCTCACATCACAGGGAGTGGATAAGGACTGACAAGATGGCTGACACTGGGTACTGCTGTGGGGAGCACAAGGCCCTGCTGGGAACTGTGCAACAACAAACAGCAGAACACCACTGCCTGACATCCTGAAAGCCAACTTGCACTCCCTGCAATGCAAGCACGTTGCATGGTGGGATATCTGGCTGGGTGGGAAGGAGGACTGACAGCACTGACCATAGTTACAAGCAGCTCTCCTCACACCCCCTCAACACAAACTCCACATAACCCACCTGGGAGAATGCAATGCCTCACACTCCAAATGAAGATCCCACAAAGAACCACCACCCTGGGTAATGCTGTGTGAAGCACAGGGACACTCTTGGGACTTGTAGCCAAACCAACGCCAGGACAACACTGTCAGCCTTCCTGTCAGCACAGGCACACTACCCCACAGGGAAGCAGAGTCAAAAGGAAGGAAGTATGGGCATGCTGGGAAGGGGGGGGTGTAGGCAATAGCATGATGGGAGTGGCAGTCACAGCTCAACATCCCCCACCCACATGGCCCAGCAAGCTCACACTGAAGCATGCACACCTCACAGGGAGTGAAAAGCCACCTCAAAGATGTCTGACACTGGCCTCAGCTGAGGGGAGCATAAGGCCCTGCTGGGAACTGTGCACCAACAAACAACAGGACCACACTGTCAGCCATCTTGCCATTGCTGTCACACTCACACACAGTGAAGTCCACTCAAAAGGAAGGAAGTACGGGCATGCTGGGAAGGGGGGGTGTAGGCAAAAACATGATGGGAGTTGTAGTCACAGATATTGCTCACCCTCACAATTGGCCCATCAACACCACTCTGAACCATGCTCACATCACAGGGAGTGGATAAGGACTGACAAGATGACTGACACTGGGTACTGCTGTGGGGAGCACAAGGCCCTGCTGGGAACTGTGCAACAACGAACAGCAAGACACCACTGAATGACATCCTGAGAGTCAACCTGAACCCACTGCAAGGGTGGCATGCTTCATGGTGGGATAACTGGGCTAGGTGGAGAAGGATGGCCGGATGTTCACCAAATACAACCAATGCTGGCCATGCACACACCTCAACATTCACATTGAAATGCCCCAGGTATGCAGGACAATGTGCTACACCAATATCAACCTCTTACTGTGACAACTTAGGACAATGCAATGTACATGCCCGCATCCAGAGGTACAGTCACAACTGTCAGGTGTGTGAACCGTTGATGCCTGTAGAAACATAACATACAATGTGTGTCTCTTCCAAATACAGGTGATGATGGGGACACAGCAGCAGGCGAGGAGGAGTCCCTGTCCCAGGCTCCGGGGGACACCGAGCTCACTGGTGTGGAACAGCCTCTGCCCTCCTCGGATGGCGAAGACCTACCTGGCCCCTCCGGTGTGAGTCATCATGCAGTACCAGCAGGACCAACATCTGCACCCCCTGCACCCACCCCTCCAACAACTGCCAACACACAGACCACCCCCGCCGACACGGACAGACCAAGGACCACCGATGACAACAGCACAGGGCCCCAGACCCACCGTGGAGCAACGGACAACAACACCACTAACAACCCCCAAGGGGGCCTCGGGTCACCTGTGCGTGCCACCACAGGTCCTGCACGTGTCGCATGGGGTGGTGGGAGGGGTGGTAGACATAGGTCGCTGCTTTCAGAGGGGTCTGACCCACAACTGGCACCCATTGCTGATGCGTACCAGAATAGCACCGGAGAGATCAGACAGGTAGTGGGGATCCTCAAGTACATACAACAGCAGCAGGCTGCCCATCATGCCCGCTTGGACTCCCACATGTCCCGTGTGGAGACACACATGTCTTGCATGGAGTCCAAGTGGGACACATTGCAAGAACTCACAGCGGTGCATAGGGACATATTGACATGCCTCCGCCAGATTAGCACCAACATGGCCACACCTTCCTGTGTGCCCACAACATCTGGTGCTGCAACAACTGACACTGCCACAGGGAGGGAGGAGGTCTCTGGTGGAGACTCCCCTGCACCGCAGCAGCCTGCACGTGAGGGTCCCCCCCAAAGAAGAGGGGTCGTCCGAGGAAGGAAAACTGAGAGGTTGATGGCCACGTACATCCCCCAGGAAGCCAACACCTGTTCCGGAAATTCTCCTTTGTGTGCAAACTTTTCACCCTGTCGAATGCAACACAACTCTCCCACATGACATGGGGAGTTCAAGTTGGACTAATGTATCATATGACTGTGGATTTCACTCAGGACATTTCTGCTACCAAGACTTGCAACTCATCTCGGAACTTTGGATCACAATCCCAATGTACAGCACCCACCATCCTGTGCACTATACACACACACATTTTTGTAAATAAAATCACTAGTACACCATACTTGCCTCTGTTGTTATTCAAATGTGGATACTGTTATGGTGATGATGATCTGCTAAATTACACTGTGTATGCTAACTGCTACAGCAAGTACAACACCGTCATGTGAGTCATGGTGACGTGACACATATGAGGGAGACACACCACTAGGGCTACACAACACAGAGACACCAGGGTCATCGGACTCATCGCCTACAGTGATGTTGCCAGGAAATACTGTGGAATGCACAGACACCACACCTATTCAGAGTCTGTGTCAACTAGCCCACAGGTGCAGTAAGCAAATGTCAGTCAGATGTGTGACCACAGACAACGCACATCCCAAAGTGAAGCACAGGTATATTACACATTTGCAACATGTTGTTTCCACTACAAATGCAAGGTTTACCCACGTGGCAGTGGCCACACAGTCAACAAGTGCAGAAGATATGAAGTCCAGGGGTGTGTGGCACATCACCTGTAGGGAAACGACTGCTGCCACCCTGAAAGCTGAATCATGGTGTCGGGGGATCCAAGTTGACCAAAGTACTCAGTAAGCACCCTGTGAAGGACAGACATGACACACAGTTAAAACCACTGAAGAACTCGACAGAACTGCAATACTCATGCCCAAAACATGTCACAAGACAACTACACAAAACCAAGTTAGCATGTCAACACTGTTGGGGAGTACAGACTACCTGTAAGGACACATTGCTGCACGCATCCAGTCAAGTAGCACATGGCCACACTCAAACAGCACCAGAGCACCACCCACACATATCATGCAAACTCACATCATTCAGATTACATCTCCCTGGATACTCACATTCAGCTGAAGAAGTTGGTGATGAGCTGTGTGCGGACATCACCATCATCATCATCATCATCACTGGCATCGTGGTCCAGGCCAGGATCCTCCACAGGTGGCGGACGTTGGTCATCGTCATCCAGGATGAGAGGCAACTCCTTCCGCACTGCCAGGTTGTGTAGCATGCAGCAGATGATGACAATCTTGCACACCTTTGCTGGGGCATATGGGAGGGCCCCTCCTGTCTTGTCCAGGCAGCGGAAGCGGCTCTTCAGGAGACCAAATGTCCGCTCGATCACTCTCCTGGTCCGACCATGTGCCTCATTGTAGCGCATCTGGGCTGGTGTCACAGGGTTCCTGAGGGGTGTTAGCAACCATGGCATGTTGGGGTATCCAGAGTCACCTACGGACAGACAAGTGCACATTAGCTGAGTTGGAAAAGTGGGCGGAATACTACAGAGCAGAACACACACAATGGTACAAAGTCAGTACACACCGACAAGCCAGGCACGCTGGTTCTGCATCTGTGCCATCATCCTCGGGATGCGACTACTCCTCATCACGTAGGCATCGTGTGCTGAACCAGGGAAACGGGCACACACATGTGTGATGCTCATATCTGCAAGACATACCACCAGAGCATTGATCGAATGGTAATGTTTCCGGTTCCGGTATGCCTGCTCATGTGCCTGTGGTGGTACCAAACCCACATGTGTCCCATCAATGGAGCCAATGACATGTGGCATCCTCCCCAGGGCATAGAAGTCACTCTTGACGTCAGTGAGTTGTTGACGTGTAGGGAAATAGATGTACTGGTTCAGGCATCTCAACATTGCCTCCAAAACATCGCGTAGCACACGGCTGAACATAGTCTGTGACATCCCACCGGCAGTCACCACAGTGTGTTGAAAGGTACCGGTGGCAAAGAAGTGTAGGGCTGTCATTACCTTCACCTTGGTGGTCAACGCCGTAGGGTACGGCCGGCCAGGTTGCAAATGTGGTGCCAAGCGCACTGCCAAATCCTCAATCAGCTGCCTGGTGAAGCGGTACCGTCAGATGCTGTCACGTTCCACCATCGTTGGCAGGTCAGGGAATGGTCTATGGACAGCTGGAGCCCTGCAGTGCATAGGTTGAAGAAAGAAAGATTGTCAGTCACCCCACATATGTGCCATTCACCATACTCAATTTCACATGATACATCCTTACGAGACACAAGTACTTGATGTGTGTGCCGTTCTGTTCGGACATAACTGGCACCTACATGGCCATCATCTAACTTCTCAGTACAACATGTGTGGACAACAGGTTCCAGGTTGTGCTATGGGAAACCATTAGGCTGTGTCACAGTACCCATTTACTGCTGTCACGTTCCACACACACACCACAGTGACCTGTCTGGACAGATGCGCCACAGGCATCACAGCTCATTGACAGGTAGATTCCCAGTGACCCTGTCTTGCCACATGGACACTGGTATGACATGGCGTATCATGTACACATCAGAAAATGAAACATGACTCCCATAGGTAGTGGCCCCTGTCGCCTCCGCAGGACAGACATGGACGCCAGTGACGCACAACATCAAAGTCCATGCACAAACAACGTTGATGTGGAGACTGTCTCCCATCGTGCACATGGAATCAGAGACATCGGAAACACAACATGCACACAGACTGTGGAGGGCCATCACTATTGTGGCAATGGGTCACCCTGTGACGTACATGCCTTCCCCCATGGGACCCTGGGGGTATGTGACATGTCATACACATACACAACCTGGAAATGTGACCATGCCACATGCTCCGAAATGAACTGTTGCACATCACAGTGGTCATGTGCACAACACACAAAGGACCCTGTCCCCATGAACACATGCACAGCCTGGGTGTGGCTGCCCACAAGTGCCACCACAGAAACCACATGTTTACCCCAATACACAGAAAAGGTAATGCAGCCTTACATGCCTTAGGAAACAGTGTGGACTGGGTGTGGTGTTGTAGGTGTGCCCCTGAGTCTCTGGCAGGTATATGTGGCTGGCATACGTTCACCAGTGACAAGCATGGTGACATATGCGAGTGACCTGTACAGGTACGCGTTGTACAGCAATGGACCGATCGGCCCATTGCATCTGTTGGGAGCGGGTACGCATTGTATCCCGATATACGCATTGTACAGCAATGGACCGATCGGTGTGCCCGGCCGGCCCATTGCATCTGTTGTGGGCGGGTATGCGTTGTACAGCAATGGACCGATCGGTGTGCCCGGCCGGCCCATTGCATCTGTTGTGGGCGGGTACGCGTTGTACAGCAATGGACCGATTGGTGTGCCCGGCCGGCCCATTGCATCTGTTGGGAGCGGGTACGTGTTGTATCCCGACATACGCGTTGTACAGCAATGGACCGATCGGTGTGCCCGGCCGGGCCATTGCATCTGTTGTGGGCGGGTACGCGTTGTACAGCAATGGACCGATCGGTGTGCCCGGCCGGCCCATTGCATCTGTTGTGGGCGGGTACGCGTTGTACAGCAATGGACCGATCGGTGTGCCCGTCCGGCCCATTGCATCTGTTGTGGGTGGGTACGCGTTGTACAGCAATGGACCGATCGGTGTGCCCGGCCGGCCCATTGCATCTGTTGTGGGCGGGTACGCGTTGTATCCCGACATACGCGTTGTACAGCAATGGACCGAACGGTGCGCACACGTTGGCTGGGGCCTGGCATGGCAACGGACGCGTATTCGAAGCTTCAACGAGTCTGATGCAGTGAATTCAGTTGGCCAGCCACAACAATGTTGCAAAATCATGGTGTCATGAAGTTGGATTTTTGAAGGATGCTATGGGCGTGTATTAGTGCTGCTATTCCATGGATTGGTCAGATTCAGAAGATGCAAACGACTTGGACCTATCACTTTGGACACATGGGACAGTATCTGCCTCTGCAGCACACATATAATGCTGGCTGTTCCCCTGAGAGCTCACTTGCCTGCACTACATGCTCCAGGACGACATCTGCCACCAACACTGCTGCTGTCTCTGCATCCTCTGGCTACTGCAATGGCACGTACTGTGGAGAGAGCCCCAGGCTTCAGCCTTGAGGAGAACCAGGCCCTGCTGGACAGCCTCCTTCCACAGTACAGCAAGCTGTATGGGAAACCAGGGGAGCAGGTGAGTGTGCTGTCCACTGCCTTACTAATTTTGCATGTTGTCTGACTAGCAGGACTTACAGTGTGCACACCACTGGCTAGCATGCTCACTGAGTAGTTCTGACCCCCCAAAGTGTGTAGTTACATGCACTGAACAGGTACAGTGCAGTAATAGTGCATTCCAACAAGGTTTACTTCCCATGCAATGATACCATGTAGTAACTGCTGGCAAACTGTTCATAGCCATCGTTGCACTGCCTGTGTACATCATATGCCCCAGTGATTGAGACATGTATATCCAACTGTGTGATGCACGTATATGTTGCATGTGTAGTAATGGCATTTTCACTTTGTCATCCTCACAGGTTGATGCCCACCAGAAGCAGGAAATCTGGCTGACCATCGCCCGGGCAGTAAGATCCGTGGGGGACTACAAGCGCCGGATCCGCAACTGCCAGAAGAGGTGGCAGGACCTTCGAGGCTGGACCCGGAGGATCGCAAGGGTCCAGCTGAAGCTGTCGCCTCCTCGCAGGAGGGGCGGACACCGGACCCTGACCCCCACATGCTCAGGATCCTGGCGGTGGTCTTCCCTGACCTGGATGGGCAGCTGAAGGCCAGACAGCAGCAAGGAGGGGGTGAGTCCATGACAGCACTGTGCACTTTGTCTGACATGCTATGTGCCCTCCTCTGGCCTGGTTAAACTTCCACAGTACATCAGTCTTGTGGTCCAGGACCCATGTCCCTCTATTGTGACATGCCCACTCCTCATCTGATACGCATATGTGTGGCCCTTACAGTCAGGAAATTGTGTCACTTGGGGACTGTGTCATTGCATTTTGCTTTGCTCAAGGTGGGGGACAGCATTTGTTCCGGTGACTATGTTGTGGCATTCATGGGTGGGTCAATTGCTTACACAATGCCCAAGTTCTGACATGTAATCTGGGTGTAACTTTGATATGTGGTCCACTTGCTGATCTGATTCACCACATGTCCCTGGGGTATTTGGCACACCCCCATCCTGCGGGTGGGAAGAATGTTTGGGCCTCAGGAGTATGTATATCAAGTGTGTCACACATGCTTAGACACCTGCCTACTGTCCAGGACTCATCCCTCTTACTGGTGGTGCTGGACAGTCATGCCTACCCCAGGGCATACAATACACTCTGTACTCCCACTCCCGTGGATCATCTGACATGGTGTGATCAGTGACATGTTCCCTCAGGTGTCTGCCTCTGTGTCATTGTGCTGTGGCTTCGTTGTCAGGACTACTGGTATGTTTGTCGGTTAGGGCTCAGCATGCCATCTGAGATGTAACCATGAGAGACGATACTTCTGTGACTTATAGCTGTTTGATCACTTGACTGTGCACACAGGTGTATGCGACTGTGACTTTCAGGCAGCTGTTATTCATTCACAGCACACTGTGAGGTGCTCAGGTTCTGAGAGTTGTGTTTCATGTCCCCCATATGTCCAATTGGCATGACGTGGACAAATACTAGTTCAGATGATGTGGTGTGTGGGGGATGGACATGTGCACTTGTCAGTTACATAACTTGCATTCCCCATGTCCTAGGATTGTGACACAGTGCAGACTGTTGTTGGCTGGCTGCCATGGCCATGTGACTGGAGACAGTGATGTATGACTTTGCACGCATGCCTGTGTCATGGCATTAAACTTCCTAAGAGTGATCCTGCAGGGGAGTGACATGTGCAACATGCACCCCATTGTGGCATGGACTATCCGGACATGGGTGCATCATGGTGTCTGGTGCTGGTATGCATCACATGCATTTCTATTTAGACTCTGGCCATCCCTTTCTCCGGACACCTGCACTGACTCAGTGGCAAGAGATGTGATGTGTGCATGTTCACATACTTCACCGTGTTCCCAGCAATGTCCAACAACTGTGTAGGTGGTGCATGTGTCCACACTGGGGTCTTACCATCAGACAGGCACCAGACAGATGAGTGCAAGGGCAGGAGGGGTGTGAGTCCCATGGTTGACCATCAGACTGACAATTGGCTTCTCCAAATCTGTGTGAGGAGTTTTGGCAATGTTCAACTAAGGATGCCAGGGCTGGCTCTGTAAGTGCTGTACTTACTGTGGTGTGTGCGGTCAGTGCAGGTGACTGATGTTTGTCTGTTTCCCTAATTGTTTGCAGATACATCCATGTCCACAGGAGGGGACAGCTCCACGGACCAGGAGGAGCTGCGGAGCCAGACTGGGTCAGCATCCGACGAGTGGTCAGAGGGACCCAGTGGCACGGAGGGCGAGGGGAGCCACACCGAGGAGTCCTCAGCACCATCCACCTCAGCTGAGGACCACAGCAGCTCGGAGGATGACTCCCTTGTGGAGGCGGGTGTCAGCAGCCACCACACCCCAGCTAGTCTGTCTGGCCCCGCCACCATCACCACCAGCACCGCCTTCCCATTGGCTCCAATTCCAGAGGTCCGTGAAGGCTCCCGTGTTCGGGAGCATGTCTCCTTCGTGCCAGGCACCGCACCGCACCCCCTGCCCCTGTGTCCCCTGCTGCCCTGAGTGAGGAGTCTGTGTACCTACTTCGGCAGCTCCATGTAGGGCAGACAGCAATGCTGAGTGTCCTCCATGCACACACCACTCTGTTGACACAGCTGGTGTCGTTCATGGAGGGCATCTCGACGGGTATGTCTGCCCTACAGAGGAGCAATAAGTCCATGGACTCCTCCCTGACGGCAGCAGTGTCCCTCCTCCAACAGTCCCCCCCCTCCTACCTCTGCCCCATCCACACTTCCTGGCACCCTACCTGTCCAAAGCACATGCACACCTGCACAATCACCCAAACACACAGACACGAGCAGCACAGACACACCCAAAAGAAAGGCAAGACGTGCACACAAGCATCCTCAGGGGACAGATACCACACACACAGGGGATGGGGAACAGACACACACACAGGCATCCACAGTCACTCCGCAGTCCTCCAAATCCTCTCCCTCCAAGACCCCTTCCCTTTCCTCACCTGCAACCCCACCTACACAGCAGCTCTTCCTCTGTGACCTCGGCCTCTTCCCCTCCGATCCTGCAGATCTGGCATACCGGGGGAAGAGGAAGTCCACCCACACAGAGGGGAGTGTCCCTCGCCCCGGACACCCTCCCCCAGGCACAGGCAGACTGAGGACCCCATTCGGAAGTCCCCCCGGACCAGAAAGGGCAAGACCCCACCACCACCACCACGCAGCTCCACCACCCAGTCTCTCTCCTCCATCCCCCAGGCCACCACTCCACAGGTTCCACCGCCACACCCTGCCCCAGGTTCCCCCACACACCGATACCGCATCCCCAAACTGCTTAGGCCCTCCCCCCTGCCACTTGCTCTTCCACCCCCAACCCAGACACTCAGCCTGTTTGTGCCACTGGTGTGGAGACCGGGTCCCCCCTCTGTCCTGCCCACCTCATCTGCCCCCCTTCCACTCCCTTGGAGGCATGCACTGCAGTGGAGTCCACAACCACCCCGTCTGACTCGGGCACTGCAGTGGGGACCCAGTCCACTCCATCAGACCAGCCCACTGCAGTGGTTGCAGCACCAACACCATCTGACTTGTGCCCTACAGTGGTGCCGGCCCCCTGAGTCAGACACCTCCACTGCAGTTGCAGGTGACACTCCTGCACCCACCACCCCTTCACTGCCTCACTCTGGCATCCCCTGATCCTGTCCCTGCGGTGCCTGGCCTGCCCCTTGTATGCCCCTCCAAGGGGGATGTCCCCTGTCCCTACCAGTGCAGGCAAGCAATGGGTGACAAGTTGTCACATATCACCCTGTTGGGACTGTGTATTTGGACTGGCCATTGGCCTTAGTTTAATTTGGACTTCTGATTTTTGATTGACATTTGCTGAATAAAGCCTCTTTTTGTTTACTTGTGGTTTTTCTTTTGATGTACATGATGTAGATGAGTATCATCATGCATTTGCAGTTGTAATAGTGTTCAGATCAGGAAAATAAAGTGTTGCTGTGATGGACTCCATGTGGTCCATGGGATATGTGTCCTGTTGTAGTCTGGATCTATAGCATCCTCTGCTGCAGTCTGAGGGTGTGATGTTCAGCATATGACACAGGGATGTACGTTTTGCATTTGTAAATTAACATCTTTGTCTTACAGTGATGCACATCTGGTGTGCTTACCACTGTTCAATGTTTCTATTTCCCTGACTGTGTGCCCATCTCCACTGGACATGCAGTTTAGCACACCAATGTTGAAGGACTCATCAGTGTATACGGTGCACCTTGCTTGACACGTGTTTTGGGTGTATGCAGATGACTGACGTGACACTCCCGTACCCAGGCTGATGTGAGCAGAGCCTTCAGTGTGTTGTAGTTGTTGACTCACTGACCGAGTGTTCTGCCGACATGTTTGAGTCGTGCACAGACAAGGTTTGGCACAGCGGACCTTCCACAGCAGTGGAGTGCCCTCATGGCAGTGTGTAATCCCGTGACATTGCCTGGGCCCGTGTTTTGTGTTGTGTAAGCATGTCTTTGCGTGTACCCTTCCCTTTTCCTACACAGGCTGGGTCCCTACGGATGTTCCTGTTTCTGATGCTTGCTGAGTTGTTCTGTGTTCATCCAGCATCTTGGACCTGGTTACTCCGGGATGTGGGTGCATGGCAAACTAAGGTTCATCAGGTTGTCATCCCAGGTTGTCTTTGTTGTCAGGGCTGGGGATGTGGGCAAACGCAGATGGGACACATTCAGGATTCCCCTTGGCACTTGTTGGTTACACATGTCATGTAATTTACAGTCTGTGGTAGCTTTCAGTGATTGTGACACGTTGTGTGTGTGACTGCTGCCACTCCTCAGGGTCAGAGCTGCAATGTTGGAAGTTGTGTACGTGTGTTCTTTGTGTGTCACCTTGTCTTCTTCATTGGTGTGTGACTATGGCCGGGATCCCATTGATTGTGGTGGATTTCACGTCATGCCCATGTACCGCGTAGTGTGCAGTGTGTCAGACATTCACGAGTCTTGTTGACTGGCCATGTGTGATGGGTTTCTGCACCTTAGTTCCCACCACCACCCCTGGGATTGTCATGGGTGCATGTGCAATGTCACCAGTCCATGTGAGCTTCACTGCTGCACATTGGTGGAGATCGAGGTGTGTGGTGTTGAGTGTGTGCAAATGTGAGTTGTTGTACAGCTAGACCCCTACCTCCATATTGGCCATGGCTGGCAGGCCGTGATGATTGATTTGTGCTTGTGTAGGTGTGATGGTAGTTTGTTGCTCAGGACACATGGCTGTGGTTCACAGTGTGAATGACATCTACCTTTCTCATCACAGTGGGATTATCATGCAGGCTAGTGTCACCACAATGTGGGGTCCCTGGGGTAGTGCTGTGGTGGGTCTGTCTCTTGCTGTGTTAGTTGATGTTCCTACAAGCTTGTGTGACATGTGTAATTTGGGCTCCCTCTCATCTAACAATGCCTCTTTGCCCACATAGGGGAATCCGATCCATGAGTAACTTTTGTATGGCACTGTATACACATCTGTGTAATTGGAATTCAGGCCTCCTCATGTGTTGTGTGGTTGCCTGGGGACACTGGCACACACCCCCATCACCTGTTGTGTTTGATATGCAGTGTGAGTCTGCCTGTTTGTGTTTGTGCATTTGCACCACTGCATTGGCATATCTTGAGTGTGCCATTGGCTGTATGTTGTTTGGTGGCTTTCCCCTGCTGTCCCTGGGACTCCTAGGTCATCAGTCAGCACAATAATCATGGTTTGTATGTCCCATTGCTGCCATGGTATGGTATTTGTTCACCTGACATCTACAGTCTCCACAGGATATCTACATTTGTGTGTCCATTGGTGCAGATATGTGGGTCTGCATTATGATGGTCACTTCTGTCATTGTGTTATTTGTGAATGTTGACAATGTGAGCCCCCATGGGTGATGTTTGTATGCACATGGCCAAAACGATGTTTTATTGCCACTGCACTGTTTGCCTCACCCAATCTATGTTGCTATGGGACACAAGCACTACTATGCCACTGATGTGTTTGTTGTTGTGTGACCAGGAATCATCCATGCAGTTTGGCTTTGGCAGCTTTTACCCTGACTACACTTACCTTTTGATCACTGTGGTGATGGGGCTTTGGGCCCCATTGCCACACTGTTCAAAATGTGCATCAGCTATGGACCCCACACCTACCTTTTGGTCACTGTGGTGATGGGGCTTTGGGCCCCATTGCCATACTGTTCAAAAGGTGCATCAGCTATGGACCCCACACTTCCCTTTTGGTCACTGTGGTGATGGGGCTTTGGGCCCCATTGCCACACTGTTCAAAATGTGCATCAGCTATGGACCCCACACTCACCTTTTGGTCACTGTGGTGATGGGGCTTTGGGCCCCATTGCCACACTGTTCAAAATGTGCATCAGCTATGGACCCCACACCTACCTTGTGGTCACTGTGGTGATGGGGCTTTGGGCCCCATTGCCACACTGTTCAAAAGGTGCATCAGCTATGGACCCCACACTTCCCTTTTGGTCACTGTAGTGATGGGGCTTTGGGCCCCATTGCCACACTGTTCAAAATGAGCATCAGCTATGGACTCCACACTTCCCTTTTGGTCACTGTGGTGATGGGGCTTTGGGCCCCATTGCCACACTGTTCAAAATGTGCATCAGCTATGGACCCCACACTCACCTTTTGGTCACTGTGGTGATGGGGCTTTGGGCCCCATTTCCAGACTGTTCAAAATGTGCATCAGCTATGGACCCCACACCTACCTTGTGGTCACTGTGGTGATGGGGCTTTGGGCCGCATTGCCACACTGTTCAAAATGTGCATCAGCTATGGACCCCACACTTACCTTTTGGTCGCTGTGGTGATGGGGTGTTCAACCCCATTGCCACAGTGGCCATGGTCGACTTGCATTGTGGAGGCCACACACATTTATGTGTGACACATGTGCTAGGGGGTCACATTGTATGTTCAATGTCATGTTCAGTGTTGTAGGCATTTGACACAGACTACACACGCTTGTCATGGTGTTGGGGGGATGTCATTTTCAGACATTCCTTATGTGGGAGTATGCTGGTTGTGGGTTGTGTCATGCATTACCCGTCCTATGAGTAGGGGTGGAGGTAGTGGCAGGCATCCATCCCCCTAAGGGTGGGGATGGTAGTAGTGACAGGCATCCAGGCCCCCCTGAGTAGGGGTGGTGGTAGTGGTAGGCATCCAGGCCCCCCTGAGTAGGGATGGTGGTAGTGGTAGGCATCCATCCCCCTAAGGGTGGGGATGGTAGTAGTGACAGGCATCCAGGCCCCCATGAGTAGGGGTGGTGGTAGTGGCAGGCATCCAGCCCCCCCTGAGTAGGGGTGGTGGTAGTGGCAGGCATCCAGCCCCCCCTGAGTAGGGGTGGTGGTAGTGGCAGGCATCCAGCCCCCTAAGGGTGGGGATGGTAGTAGTGACAGGCATCCAGCCCCCCCTGAGTAGGGGTGGTGGTAGTGGTAGGCATCCAGGCCCCCCTGAGTAGGGGTGGTGGTAGTGGTAGGCATCCATCCCCCTAAGGGTGGGGATGGTAGTAGTGACAGGCATCCAGTCCCCCATGAGTAGGGGTGGTGGTAGTGGCAGGCATCCAGCCCCCCCTGAGTAGGGGTGGTGGTAGTGGCAGGCATCCAGCCCCCCTGAGTAGGGGTGGTGGTAGTGGTAGGTATCCAGGCCCCCCTGAGTAGGGGTGGTGGTAGTGGTAGGCATCCATCCCCCTAAGGGTGGGGATGGTAGTAGTGATGGCATCCAGGCCCCCCTGAGTAGGGGTGGTGGTAGTGGTAGGCATCCAGGCCCCCCTGAGTAAGGGTGGTGGTAGTGGTAGGCATCCATCCCCCTAAGGGTGGGGATGGTAGTAGTGACAGGCATCCAGCCCCCCTGAGTAGGGGTGGTGGTAGTGGTAGGCATCCAGGCCCCCTGAGTAGGGGTGGTGGTAGTGGTAGGCATCCATCCCCCTAAGGGTGGGGATGGTAGTAGTGACAGGCATCCAGGCCCCCATGAGTAGGGGTGGTGGTAGTGGCAGGCATCCAGCCCCCTGAGTAGGGGTGGTGGTAGTGGCAGGCATCCAGCCCCCTAAGGGTGGGGATGGTAGTAGTGACAGGCATCCAGCCCCCCTGAGTAGGGGTGGTGGTAGTGGTAGGCATCCAGCCCCCCTGAGTAGGGGTGGTGGTAGTGGTAGGCATCCAGGCCCCCTGAGTAGGGGTGGTGGTAGTGGTAGGCATCCATCCCCCTAAGGGTGGGGATGGTAGTAGTGACAGGCATCCAGTCCCCCATGAGTAGGGGTGGTGGTAGTGGCAGGCATCTAGCCCCCCCTGAGTAGGGGTGGTGGTAGTGGCAGGCATCCAGCCCCCCCTGAGTAGGGGTGGTGGTAGTGGTAGGCATCCAGGCCCCCCTGAGTAGGGGTGGGGTTAGTGGTAGGCATCCATCCCCCTAAGGGTGGGGATGGTAGTAGTGACAGGCATCCAGCCCCCCCTGAGTAGGGGTGGTGGTAGTGGCAGGCATCCAGCCCCCCTGAGTAGGGGTGGTGGTAGTGGCAGGCATCCAGCCCCCCCTGAGTAGGGGTGGTGGTAGTGGCAGGCATCCAGCCCCCCCTGAGTGGGGTGGTGGTAGTGGCAGGCATCCAGCCCCCCCTGAGTAGGGGTGGTGGTAGTGGCAGGCATCCAGCCCCCCTGAGTAGGGGTGGTGGTAGTGGTAGGCATCCAGGCCCCCCTGAGTAGGGGTGGTGCTAGTGGTAGGCATCCATCCCCCTAAGGGTGGGGATGGTAGTAGTGACAGGCATCCAGCCCCCCCATGAGTAGGGGTGGTGGTAGTGGTAGGCATCCAGGTCCCCCTGAGTAGGGGTGGTGGTAGTGGCAGGCATCCAGCCCCCCCTGAGTAGGGGTGGTGGTAGGGTGGTGTTGGTGGTAGGCATCCATCCCCCTATGGGTGTGTATGGCATTGGTGATGGCCATCCCACCCCTATGGTTCTGCTGTTGCTAGTGTACGTCATTTGTGTATCCCTATGTGTGTGTGACATATTTCGGGTACGTGTCGTTTGTTTGTGTTGTTGGTGTTTGACTTACCGTCTGTGCCGTACGCGTCCTTGCCGGTCCCGGTAATAGATGTAGAGTATAGGTAGGACCTGCGCAATGGGATTCATGCTTGGATCGTCTCGTTCGGGTTTCTCGTGTCTTCGACGCGTACTCGTAGCAGGCTTGTTCGTCTCGTAGCCGTGGATCGTCTTGTGGCGCGAAACGGAGCTTATGTATGGCTCGCCCGGATGCTTAAAGTCCCGGACGTAGCGACGGGTTCGGCGCGTACGGAGTGCGCATCATACTCGTCCGGCCGGAAGGTGCTGTGTATTTGCTTCCGTACGACTCGATTCGGCGTTTACGGATCCGGCTCGGGCGGGGAACAGGAGCTGGATTGGGTAAGTACGGCTCGCTCGGAATCTGGGTTGTTATGCGCATCGTACTTGTTCGTTCGGACGAGTGTTCGAATCGGTCGGGAAACACGCACTCGGCTTGTTTTTTTTCCGGACGAATACTGTTAGGTGCGCTTCCGGCCGAGATCGGAATCGACCCCTAAGTCTTGTGCAGGCTCACCAGCTCGCATTTTCTGCAACCTCAGGGGAGAGAAAACATGGTAATTGCCAGAATTTGGCCAGAACTCTGCACTGAAGTGTAACACAGAGTGACCAAAATTCCTCCAATTCCGCAAGCGGAATGAAACATTTCGCCCACCCCTAGTATGCTCCAGGTAGGTACCTCTTAGTATGGTGGATACTTCATCTCCGGAGATGGAATCGAAGGTCTTCTCAGATGTGATGGTCTGGCAGGCAATCTACTAGGGTCTCAATAACATCACTCTACAGAACTCATACACTGTTTTTGAACACTCAGGGGCAGATTTACAAGGACTGGCGCATCCCTGCATATTAACAGGGATGCGCCAGTAAAGATGCGACACGTAGGAATACCCTTGGGCCACCACGGATACGTCGCATTTAAAATGCGACGCACCGTGGTGCAAGGATAGTCAGAAGCGTGTCGCATCTTATGTCGTAAGGGCAGCGCATTGCTGGAATCGTGTCGCAAGCGTGACGCAACTCCAGCAATGCTCAGGGGCGCACTATACCTACCATGCTGCATTACTCCTTACGCCAGGCGTAAGGATTTGACGCAGCGGGGATGTAAAAGTGACTCAGTGAAATCTTGTAGATTTCAAGGCGTCACTTTTACGGGGCTTCCTTCCGACGGAACGCCCACCCTGCATACATTATACCTGATGCAGGTATAATGTAGCACAGGGCTTTACAACGTGACGCATCTCAATAGATGCGTCACGTTGTAAATCTGTTGCATAGTGGTGCATTGTTTACGATGCCGCTGCGTCACAGAAGTGATGCAACGGTGTCGTAAAAATGTCGCAAGGGGCTTGTAAATCTGCCCTTCAATTGGTATGTTCCAGTGTTTATTTTTGTTCTTAGTTTGATTCATTTAGGCAGGAAAAAAAACAGATGTTCAAGCAGATTTAAGGGTCTCTCTACAAGTTCTGGGGATTTGGTTTCTTTTCTGTCTGGCTTTTGGGGATTACTAGTTGTCACAGTAAATTCTGGATCAAATTCTACTATCTATTGATTTAATATTCTGAGTCGAAACCTAAGCAGTAGAAGTGTGTTCTTCATAAGTTTAACCACCCTTCAGGTGTCAAAAAGGTTTCATTGAAGAAATGGCCAAAAACTTTGCATTTAATGGGATAGTATTAACCATTATTTTCTTCGAGATAATAATTAATTGTGTGCTAATATATCTAACTTTATAGACACGATTGGGGAACATGCTGCAGTCAACTATAGAGATTCTTCAAATATTTGCAAAAGTATGAAAGCCCTTGCCGACTAGTGGAGCAAAATATATTTCTGGAAAAATACTCTGATTATGGAGTTAAACAAATAGTAAGAATCTGGAAGTGATTTTGATTTATAGTAAATAGTTCTTGAAACTTGCTATTATCACTTCTATTAAATTACATTTATATAGTGCCTAATACTCCAAGGTCAATAGACGCTGGCAATCATATCTCTTAGGCCTTCATTATGAATGAGGTTCAGAAATCTATTTCTGCATATAAATGTGTCATTGCATGCCGTTAACTAGTGATAAAGTCCTTCGGGCAGCAGCAGCTGCCATAAACAAAGGGTGGTGGGGCAATTGGGGTTGCACCTTTTTGTACCGTCCGCCTCCAGCATCACGTCTCGTCGCACCACCTCTCTTCTTCCTGCCTGGTCCCAGCAGCCCTGGGGACCAGGGGGGGGATAGGTCTGAGCGGGCAGGAAAGACGCCCTGCTCAGACCATGGAGTCTGTGGGGGTTTCTCCAGCCCGGCTGCTCGATGCAGCTAGGCTGGAGAAAACCTAGTGCGCATGTGTGTTTTGGTCGGCCTGAAACAGCCTGCCAAACACACATGAGCACTTAGGGAGTGAAGTGCACTAGTACTCCTCCTCCCCCCTCCCATGCCTCGGCCCCGCCGCTCCCAACACCACTGACTAAAAGCAGGCAAATAAAATGATGCAAGAACATTGTTTTATTTTAAATTTGCTGGCTCTGAGCCAGGTAGTGGGGCGACGCTCCTCCGCCATTGCAAAGAAACACATGCAAAATTACTGCACCCAGGGATACTTGGTGTGACAATATTGCATGATGTGTCATTCCTTATGGGGCTGGTAACTTCCCTGCCCCATGGGGGCCTTAGTTCATACCTATATGGAAGAAGCTAAAGCAATTAGAACAGAAATATTTTTAAGTGCCTTTTTAATTTTTCAAATGCTTTTCCATATTTAAGATTCCTGGAGAGACTGTTCCAAGTTTTTACCTCTATCAAAGAAAAAATGGCATCCGCCTTAAGAAGAAAGTTTGAATGAGGCCATGCTATAAAGGACTCAATTGTGCTCCTCAATGAGTAAGCTGATCTATAGCTGGGACATTCATCGGTTAGGTAGAAAGGGACCAGGTTGTCCATGCATTTAAAGGCAAAGAAAGCAACAGATTTTGAAAAATGCGTGCTGCTTCCCAGTGAGCATACTCCGAATACTTCTTTGTGATGTGACATGCTGCCATTTCCTCACGATGAAGATCTGAACAACAGCTTCATTTAGGCCTACTTTCTATGGTATTGGATATCAAGCTGGCTGCAATAGCAGAAACGTAAATCTTTTGCAGTGCTTATGACTAGGCCTAATCGTTGTAAAGAAAGAAGGGGGCAGATGTACTGAAATCTTTTATTTACAAAAAAAAATGTTAATTCCACTAGGGGTCTGGGGACAAAGGGTCATATCTGCCTTGAGAAAAATATTTATGTTTCACTTTAGAGGTGGCTCTTAGAGATTGTCCCAGCAAGTCAGAAGAGTAAATATTCCGAATGTGAGATTTTCTTTTTTGACCTAAACATATTCTTCGTTGTTGCACTAGTCAGTTGCAGGCTGCTATAGGTGACCCAATCCTGGATTTTCTATTAATTACTCCCAAGAGACCTTATTTTTGTATATGATATTTAGGGCATGATATTCATGTTGGCAGATATTCATGCCGAGATATTTTTGCACTATACCATAGCTGGGCTACATTAACCTTGAATATTATTGGGACAAAATGGGGAACCTTGAGGGACTGCACAAACAAGCTTAGGTGGTGTGGAAGTGAACAGATCTAGATTATTCAAATGCTGCCTCCCTGATTTGAATCGAGCCACAGTTACTGGGAATGCTCTTGCTTCGGGAATGCTTCAGGAATGCTACTACACATGAAGTAGAACTTGGGTGCTACCTCACGTAGTACTTCAGGAGTGTTACCTCACATGAAGTAGTACTTAAAGAGTATTACTTCACTCAAAGTAGTACTTTAGGAGTGCTACTGACAGGAAGAAGTACTTCAGGAATGCTACCTCACATAAAGGACTCTGTTGTGCTGCTGACTGAATGACCTGATTTGCGACGCCATTACGCCGCTGCCGTTGGAAAACGCGGAGGATACGGACAGCCGCGTGCACGTTGCTGCGTCTGCGGCCACGAATCAATCTTTGGTCAGCAAGAGTGCCGGCTGAAGTAAAACGCCGGCTTGAACTCGGTGTGAACCCGGCAGAAGGAGGAAAGTGAAAAGCGCTAAGCAGAAGGGCACTGCGGGCACCGTGAATATCAAGGGCCTGCGGGCCTCCCGAGCTCTGTTCTCAGTTTTGTCTGCTTTGGCCCCACCTGAGTAAAACCCCTGTAGCATGACTGGGGGACTGCTGGTACAAGGTGGTTTGGCGCGCGGCATCGCCCCTGGGAAAAGCTGCAAGGGTCTCTTTTTGGGAGACTGCTACTCATCGGATGCCAGAAATAGAAAGTACAAAAGCAGTAGAACATCACTGAACATTGGAACTTACTTAAGGAAAGTGGACAATTCAATCAGGAAAAGGAGCGACGGCGGCACTACAACATCCCAACACAGGACCTGGTCAGTCAGCAACAGGCACAATAGAGGTAAGTGTTTGGTACCCTTATGTTAGGGTACTTATGGAATACAAAGGATTTTTTTTTTTAAGAAACAAATTAGTAATACCAGGCGAATTGTTAAAAGCTGTGCAGTAGCCCGGAAGGGTGTTGGAGGTTAACAGCGAAGTTGCACGTGGTGAGAAAGTGCTGGAAAAGTAAGGCAAATTTAAACTCACACTCCACCACAAACCACAATAATTATGCAATACTAACTGCCAAGAGATAGCTCCAAGGAAGAGTAAAGTACGTAAGGGGCAGAATGGACATTCACAGACGACTAATAAGTCCTCAACTGAAAATGGGACATTTGTAGAAAGTATGGAAAACTCTAGAGAAAGAGAAAAAAGGCCATTAAGGAGAAACATATAGAAGAAGAAACCTACAATTGAAAATCCTCAACTGGGAGCAGAAGGGGGAGCACCAGTGTCAAAGTCAATAAAGGACTTTGTGGGCTAACACTTTAAGAAGAAACAATCCCCATTGGATATTCTGGACACCGAAGCAGGTCAACAAAAAGAGGACTACAATGCTAATCATAGTGTCCTAAACCTAGACTCATCGATTGTAAACTATCAAAAATTCTAAGTCAAAATAAATCCATTTTGGAACCAAGACTGTCCTCATCTCCGCGGATCTTTTCCCTTCAGGATAAAAAAGAGTCTCAACAAGAGGTGAATACTACTGGTGGAGTAAGGAGTGATCAGAGAGACATTTCAGATATAGTCGCTAGGTCCAAGCATGATAAGAGCATGGGACATTCGGAAAATCGCGGGATTGAGATCACAGAAGGGTCAGCACGTAACATCACGTTAGGACTAGATATCTCAGCAACTCCCTCGGCCTCGATGTTGGACATCATGCTGATGTTACAAAAAGCACTGCAAGTATTATTAGAAGTAACTATGATAAATAACGATATTCTAAAAAACCAAAAAACTCAACTTCAGAAGATTGTGGGTGAATTATAAGGCATTAGGGGCCTAATGCCAACAGTAGTGAGATCAGTCCCTGAAAACCCGAACATGGGAAGTGTAGGGGAAACTGTGCAGCCTGAAGAACTACCGAATGTGTATATCTCTAGACACCCGATGCTGATAAAGAAATGGAGTGAACTCCCATGGTATAGGCAATATATCCCACGGATAAAAATAGGGAGGAAGGTTCGTCAACAGGGGAAGGGTAAAGAAATGCCGAGGGGAAAGGATGGAGGGGGTTTGCAACAAACAAACAACCAAGAGAAGA
Organism: Calotriton arnoldi; assembly: GCA_963921515.1. Taxonomy (NCBI): domain Eukaryota; kingdom Metazoa; phylum Chordata; class Amphibia; order Caudata; family Salamandridae; genus Calotriton; species Calotriton arnoldi. The sequence goes on along the minus strand of CAWUFW010000921.1, from coordinate 1,910,854 downwards.
GAGCTTCTAGTAAAAATGGGAAAATATGGGAGAGGAAGGGGTTTTCAGGAGAAACGCAGAAGAAAGCTGAAGTGGAGGAAAAGAATGTTCAATTAAAAACCATATTGAAAAACAGTAGGGAGGGAATAATGGATAAATCGCATGAAAAAGGTTTGGGAGGAAATTATAACATCAGGGATTTAGTGAGAAAAAGAAGAAAACCAAACCTAACCACCAGCAAGATGAAGGGGTAGGAAAGAGGGAATACCCACATTGTAGAAAAGAAAGTAATGGTTAATATGTGGCTGTACTTTGAACCATCCCAAATAGAGAGGGGGAAGAAAAAAATAAGGAAGCTTCGACCCCTAAATCGGTCCCAGCTCTTATCTGCTTTCTCAAAATGTGCTAGTTTGAGAGAAATTGAGGCCAAGGACCTTAGACAAGTGGGTTTCAGCCAGAATAACAAAGGGAATGAAATCACTAAGGTTTTAATGTACTCAGGGCTAGTAAAGGCAGCAATTGTAAATGCAGAGAAGGAGGTATCGAAGGAAGGGATATGATTAATCCCTGAAGCAGAACTGTATGAGAGAAGTCAACAAGGAAGAGTTTTTATGAAGTGCCATGCAGGTTTAGGAAAAAGGCAGGTAAGGTTGATAGATTTAGAGCATGGGGAAAAAGCAAATATCGAAATTGCCTTCGATAATTCAGAGATTAGTAAGTATTGGGATAACTGGAGGCTAGAAAATATTCAGGCAGGCCCTCCACTCTGTATCAAGAGGAAGAGGATTGCCTAAGTGAAGTTGATTAGGAAAATGGGTAATCGCACAGCCTTGAAATTGTATCGTGGAACATAAATGGGCTTGGAAGAATGGCAAAACTAGAAAGCCTAAAAGAGCTAACCCAAAGTGCAGAAATTATGTGTTTGCAAGAAACTTGGCTATGCGACGAAACCCCTGTAATCGAAGGATTTGTCCAACTAAATAGGCCGGCGAAGAAAAAAGTGCTGGAACGCCCTGCGGGGGGTGATTATGACCCTAATATCGACCAAGATTGCGAAAAATGTGACACCTATAAATGTAAAATGTAAATGTTTGCTTGCTTGTAGAACATCCCTGTTGATCTTAGATATCATGTATGATAATTTGGTAATTATGAATGTTTACATGCAGTGGGGGAGCCATGAGGATTATAGGATAGAAATGGGGAATTTTAAGGAAGATGTTGACACTTTGGGCCGGATTCACAAAAGTAATCTGAGACAAAAGTCTAAATTTACGACTTTTGGTATTCACAGAAGGCACTTACGATTTTTGGTATTCACAGAAATCACTTACGACTCCTATCTTTACACCTGCACTCGGGCCTGAATTTCCGCACCCGGGCAGGAAATCCCGCACTTGGGCCGGAAGCACCCGGGGCGCAATCTCCGCTTCTGGGCCGGAATACCCGCATTGGGGCCAGATGATAATTTTCCTCAATGCTAAACACCTGTCCAAGTACCTACCATCCCCTACCATGCTCCAGCTGAAACACTGCAGCCCAACAGCCAATCCCAGCCCTGCAGCACATATGAAAGCAGAGCAGACACACACAAATCTTCCAACATGTGGCTGAATGTGTTTGTTGCTCTGCGCCTTGCCATGCGGCAAGAAGACCTGAGGAGGAGGAGGAGGAGGAGGAGGAGGAGGAGGAGAGTAGAGAGGATATTCAGACAAAGGATAAACCTATTTGGGATGTCCAGCCAAGATGTCAGGGCCAGATACCGTTTCCCTCCAGAAGTCATCTTGGAGAGCAGGAACTTGACTCTGTGGCCTGCTGCTCCCATGCCATTCGAGCATATCTCAAGATACTTTCTGCTCTCCATTTCTTTGCGAGGGGCTCATTCCAAAGGGTCACCAGTGACCTTGTGGGCATCCCTCAGGCAAGCCAGTCACGGTGCTTGCATTAGGTACTGAGCTGCATCAATTCAAGAGCCCATATCCACATACGAATGCCCCATACACTGGACGGGAGACAAAGGGCAGCTAGGGATTTCTATCTCATTTCCCGCTTCCCACGTGTGCTGGGTGCAATTGATTGTACCCATGTGGCCCTTCAGCCACCCCGCCGCATTGCACACATATTCTGCAACAGACACCGATGGCATTTCATCAATGTGCAGGGTGTCTGTGATGCCAGTGGGAGATTCATTGATGTGCATGCAGTGTTTTCAGGCAGTACCCACGACAGCTTTGTATTCCGCATGTCACCTCTTGCCCGGCAGATGGCTGCGGGAGAATTTGGCAACATGTGGCTACTGGGTAATATACAGTTCCATGGGACCACTGTTTTCTAGAAAAGTACTAATTCCCAAGGTCCCTGGCAGACTTCAATTGGGTTCCCTTGTCCTTGTCCAAAATACTTAGCGCAATAGCATGGTTGCAAGGGTGAAATACCTTATCCCCGCAGTAGTAGGCGGGTCACCTCCCTGTCCCCTTCTATCCTTTCCTTTCCTAAACAACATAAAAGGCTATGTCTGATCACGCACCTCTGTACTCAAATGATTATATTAAGAAGATCCTTGAAGGCCCTTCCCTCTTTTCTGAATCCGATAATACCCCCATAAGCACTACAACTACACTCACGGAGGATCTGGAGAAACAAAAGAAAAATTAGTTTGTCTTCAGTTGATGATCCGTATGCTAACGGAATACTTAAAGGCCAATATTATTCCAGGTGGTCTCCAAGTTAGGAATATACCTGGTGTCTTTACTGACAACCCCAAATATATCTCCCACTTTAGCTACATAGGAACAACTTGCTCTAGGCATTGGATGGTGCTGGGGATAGACATAGCGACCGAAGAGCTTAAACAAGTAACAGAAAAAATAGATGAAATTGAAAAACAGATTAAAGACACCAACACTGTGCCAGAGTGTAAAAAACTACTCAACCAAGTTCAAAAAACTGTGGATGAATTCCACCGACTAGAACAAAATACAAAATCAAACAAAGTTAAAAAGGATATAAAATCTTTTACACAAGAGAGAGCATATCCTTATCTTAACAAAGACTTTTATACAAACAGAACGTACAACGCATCACAAAACAACAGACACTGGGGTCGCTTTAATAGGCGGAATAACCTAGTAGGTTTCTCGGACACCTCTGGTGATTCCTCAGATAATTCTAACGCAGGTGAGGGCAGTAGCACCTCCACACGTAACCCATCTTTTTTAGGGCGAGGCCAACCAGATCCTTCAAAGAGAGGCCGGGTGAAACAACAACCACGTTGGTACAATCCCCCAGGGGAGCGACAAACTCGCTCGAAATACTACCAATGGTGACCAGCACAATGGCAACCGAACAAACAGACGGAAACCTTATTATTCCCATCTTCAATCTCTCGACCCACCAATTGACTGATCCTGAACATCGATATTAAGTAAAGGCCTCTCTTTTGTACCCACCACCTTCCCGGACTATCTAGACCTTAAGACTGAACTCTTACGGTTCTTTCGAAAAATTAGGCTACATAGCTATTTTTTGTTAAATCCATTCACTCCCAAGACAGCCAATACTCCATTACGTCCACCATCTACCTTCTCACCATCCCCTAATATGATCCCCAGTGAGATCCTTACATTCGAGAAACTTGTCCTTAAGGAAGTCTCACATTTGGAGAATACACGTCGCTTTATTCCTTTCAATATCACCCTTGATGAAAAAATAGCCATTGCTAACTTACGGCAAAATGATAAATTAATCATTAAACCTGCCGACAAAGGAGGAGGTATTGTTTTACAAGAACTTGATGCATACAAAAGCGAAATTCACAAACAATTGGCCAATACTGACCATTACTGTAAACTACCTACTAACCCCACCAGAGAACTACAGAACCTGATTCTAGAAGTGACCACTATGGGATTAGACCAAGGTTTTCTCAGTAAACAAGAACACCAATTCTTAAACGTTAAAACACCTCGCACACCTGTTATCTATACCTTACCCAAGGTACACAAAAACCAGTACAACCCACCTGGTCGTCCCATTGTGTCCGGTTGTGGCTCAATTTTGGAGCCTCTAGGGCGGTATATTAATTTCTTCATCAAAGATTTTGTGCCACTGACTGATTGCTATATTCGCGACAGTATGTCTATGATTAACATTATTGAAAACCACCCCTTCGACCCCAATCTTGAAATTTTGTGTACTCTGGACGTAGAGTCCTTGTACACTAATATTCCACAAACCGCCTCATTAAAGGTTATGGAGACATTTCTCAATACCCGCCCGCGGCCACATGCGGTCCCTACTCTTTTCATACTCCAATTGCTAGAGATTAGTCTTACGCGGAATTTCTTCCTATTTGAAGATCAGTATTACCAACAAGTGAAGGGCACTTCGATGGGGGCTGTTTTTGCCCCCAACTTAGCCATTCTGTATATGGACTCCCTAGAACAAAATCAAATCCTGACACCACTCAATCCCTTCTACGAAGTCATTGTTAAATGGAAAAGATATATTGATGATATCTTTATGATCTGGAAAAGTAGTGAGGGTACTCTTAACAATTTCTTGCACTGGCTTAATAATAATTGTGGTGGCCTTAAATTTACATTGACCCAAAATAAAGAATCTATCCCTTTCCTGGATCTTAACATATTTCACAGGGAAGGCATCCTTATCACCAGTCTGTTCCGCAAACCTACTGAGCGGAACACACTGCTGAGATATGATAGCCGCCACCCACGAGCCCTTCGAGACTCATTACCCTACTCCCAATTTCTCCGTATCAGGAGAAACTGCTCACTCAAAGAGAATTACTTCCAAGAGGCTAAAGTACTTAACAACAAACTTACCAGTAGAGGCTACCCACGCAGGTTGGTCCGCAATGCCATGAAAAGAGCCTGGTATTGCCCACGCGACGTCCTTCTTGAACCAAAAGAAAAGACTCCCCAGAATCGCCTAGTCTGTGTTACTACTTTCTCTCCCATCTCCAACATTGTACGCAAGACAATCACAAAAAATTGGGCGGTACTCAATGCCGGCTCACTCAACCTTGAACGACCTTTGTTCGCATTCAAAAAGAACAAAAACATTAAAGACCTCCCTAATAATAAACCCCCGGGTAATCTTAATGAATATTGGGGACTCGCACCTTTGGTTGGGCATGCTAAATGTGGCAATTGTAGCGTGTGTGATTATAGTATTGAATGTAAGGAATTTGTATTTGAGAAAACCAAGATCACTCTGCATTCTTTCTCTAACTGCAACACGCAAAATGTTGTTTATGCCATATTATGCCCTTGTAAGAAAATCTATATAGGCCAAACAACTCAAAAGATACGCGTAAGGATATGCCAGCACCGGAGCAGAGTAAGATGTAAGACTCCAAATGCACCACTCGTTGACCATTTTGAGGAAGCACACCACAACGAGAATGATATACGCTGGACTGTGATAAGCGTGATCAAACCACCACCAAGAGGAGGAGATATCTCTAAATTACTGGACAAAGAAGAACTTAAATGGATTTTTAAGACCAACAGCCTGCACACAGGCTTAAACAGACTTGAAGACTGGACTACACTGGTATAAATTAACTGACTCCACTCCTAATTACTATTGTATAGTAATTCACACATGTTGTTCTAATTAATGAGTCCTCCCTCTGTCACCAATTACTGTTTACTGTACAATCACTCATACATGTGGCTAATTTGTGAGCCCTGGGTGGCTGTAACTGTCCTACAGTCTGATTAATCCCTTGTTCCTTCCCTCTAATAGGCTGGCTTTACCACTATGCATGAAGTCCTTCTTCGCTCTCATCACAAGCCATTTGCACCACTCCAATATGTCTGCCACGTATTGGTTGATGTCCTCCCTTCATTTCTACTTTTGGTCAGCTGACCTCTCTTCCACCTATCGCACGCTCTTAAGTCTCTTCCTTCTGCGTCTCTTGCAATCCTTCATTAGCTGACCGGCCCCCGGCGCGCACACACCCTTGTGAGGTTCCCATTGAGGTAAGAATCCTCCACTGCCCATGGTTGCCCACCCATGCTGACCACGGTCCTTGCCTACTGACCTGGCTTCCCTCTCCCACAGGATACCCCAATTGCCTTATTCCGGCGAATCCAGCACGAGGATCTTATCTTCACTACGCCCGTCGCTGCACGCACGAATTATCGGTAGGTCCATGCTCTGGCTCCCTCCTATTTTGCAGGAATTCCGAACCGCATTGTGCTTCTATCCCTATTCCCTCACCTTGCATCTGCCCTCCCCTTACCCCCTCATTCCTTTATTGTAGGAATTCGAACCGCATCGTGGTTTCTGACACGGAGACTGGTAAGCCTTAATTTCTTCTCCCTGCTCACGTTGCCTCTCCTCCGGTTCCCACCCGTCACTCCCGCCTTTTCTTTTTACAGGTCTTGCGCAATTGCAGGATAGGACCTCTTCTGATGCCTGCCCCCTGTCAGGTGATCCTCGTTCCTTCTACCTACTATCGAGCACACGCACAATCTTCCTGCGCCTCCCTGTTTACACCTGTTACTTCCATAGGTTCACCTATAATCCTTTTTCACCCGCACTAACGATCTTCTCTCATAGGATCATGCTACAGCCTTCTTTTATCCTTAATCCAGAGTGGCACTCTACCTGCAATACTGTTATTCACCATAACGTTATGTTCTTATGTATTGTTAATTCCCACAGGTTGCTGAATTCCATCTGCATAGCCAATTTAAATTAATTGAATTAGATTAATTTACTGCTTATGTTGCTTCCCTTAACTAACTGAAACCTTTCCCCTCCTTCATCCCTATTGTCTTATGTTGTTACAGGCTTTCAATTTCAGGCATGCTTATGTTAAGTCCTGATGATGATCCTTGTATTTACTGTATGGATCGAAACGCCGTCGACACCCATCACACCTTATACACTCCCTTAAATGTGTTATTAATTGTGTAAGGGTGTAAAAAGACGATTTGTTGGCCCTATGTGTTATTGCCATGTATGACAAATCGACAGCCGTGCCTGAGCCTTTCTGTTTTGCTGTCACATTGTATGTGTTCTATGTAGGTGCAGTGAGGGCACAGGCTTGTGTCCCGCTTACTCTATTTTGTGTTTATGAATAAGTTTTTACTCTGTTAACTATAACATTAAAGTAGACCTCTGTCCGGCTGGACAAGTCTTTTCCAATATAGAACTGATTGGGTCTATATTCATCTCTCTCCTAATATACAGTTCCATGGGACCACTGTTTTCTAGAAAAGTACTAATTCCCAAGGTCCCTGGCAGACTTCAATTGGGTTCCCTTGTCCTTGTCCAAAATACTGGGTAAGTACCAAGCACTAAAAATGAGGGATATGTGTAAATGAAATGCATGAATGCCACCTTACATTAACATCCATTGTACAATAAGAATCATCAAGCCACATACACGATTTCAACAGACACTGCATGTACCAAAGTATAGATCATGTTCAGTTTAAATTTAAGAGGGAAATGTAACCTATTGCCCTATCTTCCCTCCTCAGGCGATGCTGGGTAAGCACTCTCCCCTCAACTCCTCACACCTTACAGACATCCAACCACTGTACCTCAGCGTAGGTACAATAGGGCACACATACGAACTCGAGCCATCATAGAGCGCACTTTTGGTCTGTTAAAGTCGGGTTTCAGATATCTTGACCGTACAGGGGGTGTGCTGATGTACTCCCCTGAAGTTGTGTGCAAGATCATATTAGCCTGTTGTGTTTTGCAGAACATACCTTTAAGTCATGGCTTACACATACCTCTTGTACCTTGGCTAGCTCTGAATCCGGGCAACCGGGCCATTGCACATAACAGATGTCAGGGTATGCAAGTCCTTGATCAGCTGGTTGCCACTTTTTTCACATGAGCAACCTGTTGTGTTATGGACAAAATGTGGTTTGCAGTCTGTTGTCAATGATGAAAGTTGGATAATTACGAGTCTGTCCAAAAATTCCATCTTGAGACTACTTTGCAAGCCACACTAACTTTATGTAAACCACAGCTGTTGACAGGAGTCAAAAGATTGACCGTGCATCAGGCCATGTTCCAATGTCAGCAATCATTGTATTGGATGTCACTAAGGAATCCATTGACTCAGAGGATAAGATGTATATGTTCTGAGATACCTTCCCGGACCTTTTGAGAATGGGTGTTTGAATCACAAAAGGGACTAATTATTGCATTGTTAGAGTTTTTGCCCTCAACAGAATTGACTCACCCACAAATGTTGCACCCCCAACGGGAGTGATGATGTTCTGGGTGAATCTGGCATTAAGTGTCTGGGATACACAGCACTGCTTCCACCAAATGTAACGTAACACAACAGACAACTCTGTTGTTGAGCACTAAATATGGACTACATGTACCATAATGCAAAGGAGGAGAAAACTATCCTGGGGTGTGAAGTTGTGCCAGCCTCCCACCCCCTTGTCCCAGCCCAAATCTCATTTAATGGTCTGTTCCACCTTTTGTATCATGTCTATGATTTCCACTTACACTGCATTTCAGGTTTCTCATCAAAAGAACAACAGGATGGCAGAGGATTTGTTCTATGATGGTGGATGACTCAGAATGAACACAAAATGGCTTGCAACAACTTCCTGTGATGTATTTCCTGTCTACTACTTCCTGTATGTCATTTCCTATATGAAAGAATGGGTTCTGGTTCTTTTTCGCAACTTCCGGCACAAATGCATGCTCTCCGTCTGCGGAGCGTACGCCTCGTATGCAGATCCTACGCTCCGCAACCGGAGAGTACGTATTCGGGCCGGAAGCTCTTAATCACTGACAACTGTATAGTGTGATCAGAGGAGAACAAAGTCTGTCCTTGGCTCATCTAGGTATGTGTCTTGTTCTGACGAGTACACCCGCTACATCATGATTGGTCTTACATTTTAGTGGGCTCAGCTGGCCAAAAGGACCAACAGCAGGACACGGTTCGGAGCAGGATATCTTTGGTGCGCCGGTGGCCATGACCTCTATGCACAAGTGAGGAAGAAGAGGATGAGGCGGGACCTTCTACATCAGGATACAGGGGGATTGCGCCCACCCGGACTGAGCAGGTAGACACCTCTGGTGCTACGGACCGGGTGGAGGTTGAGGACATTGAAGGGGGGGGGGGAGAACTGGACACCTCTGGCCAGGGAGGGGAGGAGATCGACTCTCCCCCAGACCATTCACTCCTTACTTTTGGCGAGGTGTCCTCGGGGCAGGCCACTACACAACCTGGGCCTGCCATCAGCCCCTCCCTACCCCTAGAGGCCCCCATTCCATCAGGGCCTCCAGCTGCATCTCCTGCAACCAGTCCTCCTCATCGTGGCTGCCAGGTAGACACCAACATCGGCTCCGAACCCGAGGCACCACACCCCTCATGTTCCACCCAAACCGCTCCCTGTGTTGTTACTCTTGTGGCTGTACTACCGGACTTGATGTGGGTATGTGAGGATCAGCCAGACATGGCCTCTCGCATCATGCTGCAGATGTGTACAGAGCTGCGCATGATGCAAGAGGAAAATGCTCGAGCTATGGCCACCCTCATTGCCAGTGTCAATTCCCTGACTGCAGCCATGTTGTCTGTCCATTCCCAACCTCCCTACCACACCACCTTCAATGTAAAAATGAAATGGTATTTATGTAACTTTGTAAACACCGATTGCAGATTCTATGCAGAAGGGGATTTGGATCTTTGTCATGGTTTTGGAATCTATGATAGGGAAACACTTCGCTCCACACTTATCTGATGGACAGGTGCAAGAGGGTTTCTGCTGCAGCCAAGATGTCTTGCATTCCCGGGATGGTGGTGTACGCTGCCCTGGTGTCATCCTGTCAGCAGCTGTTATGAGACATACATATCCATATTTCAGTACACCAGATGGTAGCTATGAGCTAACATGTATGTGTTATTCTCAATGACCATTGATATGATATTCCTGGCCAATGTGCAGCATGTTTACCTTAGGGACTTTACATGTGGGCCCCTGCTCACATGCAACAGTTGTCAGCTGTTACCTCCACACAGCACTGACATCAATGAGATGACACATCAACAGACAAATGTGTATGAGAAGGTTACTGATATTTGAAGGAAGGGGATAAATAATCAGGACGCCTCCGCATTACATTGATTACACCTTCACCGTTAAGACCATCATGCTTCATGAGTATGGTGTTGTCTGTTGACAAGTCGAAAGGAGTGTACATCACCAGGCTGACCAGGTTCACATGTCCACATCAGATCAAACATTGCATTGCAGGGTTCATATGTGAGATGTGCAATAGTCAGGTACATTTTGGGGCTCATTTGTGCTTACCTACACATGAAGTCACAAAGCTCATTTTGGACTGAGAGATCACAAATTTGTTATGTCCATCCTTTGAGTGTCCTCTGTTCCCATAAATTTCACTTCCTCAAGATTCACCATTAGCAGCCCATACATCCATCACAAAAGTACACAACTGGCATCAGTGGGACCCTCATCCACACCAATTTCAATAGGATTTGTCCATTGATATTTTGCAAGTGAGTTTTCATATCATTGAATTACAATCCAATTGTGTGTAGTACACTTCATATAACTCTAAATACTATTTTATGTCCATTCTGCACTCACTTGGCATACATTTTGTGTCATCCTTTCACTAGCCACCATGGTGTGATCTGGTATGTGGTTAAATGCCATATGTAGGCATGTTGTGATGCAGGACAACAGTGATGTAGAACACATACAACATACAGCAGAGATTAAAGGCACATTTCATGAGCATTCAGGTACATTATTCTTGGGTTTACTTAACATTGCCCACACCTGCCTAGTGTGTGGTCCCTGACCAGATATCACAGCCAACCTTGTAGCAGAAGTCACTGGGGTACTGGAATCTGGGACGAGATCATTGGACCTACAATGATAAGTGTGTTTGCAACTTTACATTTCAGCTGCCACATGTTTTGCACTCAATTTCAGGCACAAAGGATAGGCACAAGCAGTGTGGGCACTACCGTTGCAGAAGTGTGTGCCACTAAATATCATGAGTGATCTCACATTTAACTTATAATGGCCCCACTGCCTAGAAACAACGTCTATCAAATTGACAACACAACAATTCCTAAAGTAAGGTCCATTATCGTGTTTTGTTTATGGCCAAAAAACATGCCATCCGATGTTAACAAATATAATCAGCTGGGTTGACTGGACAATATCATGTATTGAAAAAACATTATGATTTGGACACTGAACGCATTCTCAATACTTCTGACAATTGAATCTCACTTCTTGTTCATCATTGTTATATTTGTTAACATTGAATTTCTAGATTTCGTCTACAAAAACAATTACAATCTAGTGCAGAGTAGACTCCTTTTTGACTTGTTGTGGCACTCAATTCCAGGACTGAGTTCACAGTTCTGGAACTGTTGATGGAATACATGTAATGTTCCCAAATCACAAAGGTATGATGAGCCTAGATATATTATTTTTTGTCTTTCGCTATTCACAAATTTAATTTGCTAAAGGTAAATGTCCTTTAAGTATTCCAATAGTTTTAAACTTAGGTTTTCATCTCCGGTTACATTCGGGCCCTTTAAGTCCCTCTGTTGTTTGCTGACAATGTATGCACTTTGACCATCTCCTGACCAGTTTGACTTACCAGTTAGTGAGGGTGGTATGCCTTGCTCTGGATGATGTTGTTTCTTTCCAGAAGATGTAGGGACCTCTGCTACTGTGGTCATCTGTACTCTGGCTGAATGTGTCAATAGGTGAGAAAAGAGAAAAGTAACCAAATCGAAAATGGACATCTGTAACGTCTGACATTTCCTCATATCTTCTGCATGCTAACAGTATTGTGAAGTACTGCTGCGGCTGGTGCAGGTAGGAGCAGTGGAGCTTTGGGAGCGTAATGGCAGGGCAGAGTGGGAACTAGACAACGGAATAGTGGAAAGAAACGTCTTAGAATAAGGATTCTCTCACCTTGTGCTCGGTGATGTAGCAAGCACAAGGTGAGTTATTTTTGAGATGATTGTTTTTTAATTTCCCTATTCCGTTGTCTGTAGATTTTCCTCTGCACCGCACCCCCCCCTCCTGACGTTCTTGACTGATCTGGCCGTGTCTGGATAAGTGGAAGGGGCACTTTGTCTATTGCTACTTAACAGTGTTGATATATACGTCAGCAGTACTGGGCCAATGTTTTCAATAGTGGGAATGGAATTTGCCATTTCTAATCCAAAGGATTCTGGGACTTGTGCAACATACAGAGGGAAACACATAAGCCTCTGACTGACTATATATTTATATAAACTTTGGACAACTTCCTTATTCTCAATGGGCGTGCAACACAGACAGTCATTTTATATACTTGTTCTTGTCATCACATTTACCTGGTACCACGTTGCGGACATCACTCACAGGAAGCCCATGGAGCATGTGGGGGTCGATTGTAGTGAGGACATCCTCCTCAAGTGTAGTGAGACGGATGCGAGTTCCGGATTGTGGGCCAGGGAGAATTCTGGCCAACTCAATCCTGGCGTACTTCTCCTTCACCCGCCTCTTTTCATCCTGCCACTTCTCCTTGAGGTCACAGACTGTGTGCACATCCTCCCCCAATGCTGCGACAGCAGTGGCTAAATGCTGTCATAGAGCTAACTTCTGTGCGCCACTGTTGCAGTTACGAGGAGACCATGTAGCCGTTTGTGGTGCCTCACAATGAACTCAATAATCATGGTGGTCTCCTCATCTGTGAAATTTTTCTTCCTCCTCAGTTGGTACATTTTCCACTAGTGATGCACAGAGAAGAAAAACAGGAACTCTCTGTGGCCAAACCTGTTCCTTGAATGTGTGCTGTTTTATGTGGTTTGTGGTGCTGGTCTTGATGTTGGTGTTAATTGATTTCCTCTGACGCAGGTGGGGCGATGGTAAGCACTTGGACAGGTGTTTAGCATTGAAGTAAATGATCATCCGGCCTGAATGCGGATATTCCGGCCCGGAAGCGGAGATTTCACCCCGGGTGCGGAAATTCCAGCCCAAGTGCGGGATTTCCGGCCCGGGTGCGGAAATTCCGGCTCGAGTGTGGATGTAAAGATAGGAGATTTGAATACCAAAAGTCGTAAATTTAGACTTTTGTCTAAGATTACTTTTGTGAATCGGGCCCTTTGTGTGAAAAGTATGGTAATGATATGCTTATATTAATGGGAGATTTTAATCACAAATTAAATCCAAAAAGGATAGATTCCTGATTTATAGAAATAGTGCGTTCATACAATATAATGTCAGCCAACTTTCCTGACAGCACTCCTTCCCGACGAGATGTAGCATAAGGAAAGTATTTGGGGACAAAGGGTTTGTTTAGTCTGAATGGCAGGGTAGAGACTGACTGCCCTGCTAAGCAAACGTTTAAGGTAGGCACACAACATTGCCCAATTGATTACATTTTCCTTCATGCCTGGAATTTTGTAAAAATAAAAGGGTTTTGTGTAACACAAAGAGAAGGAAGCGACCATAATCCCCTGTTACTTGAATTAACTAGAGGTGCAAAGAGCTCAGGAGATGTAGTAATTCCCCAACATGTAGATTATCCTAAACAGGTAACAACTAGATTAACTGATGAATGTTTGGCAAAATTGGCTAACTTCCAACAGAATTTAAATTTGGAAAGTGTCAGGGGTCAGAATTTAGATTGGTATGAAGAAATAATTGAACATGTTGTACAATGCCTCAGGGTAAAATTAAAAAAACGAGAAATCAAGGCCCAAGGAGAATCAAATGACCTATGGAAGGAGAATGAGGTGGTTCACTGAGCAATGTATGAAAATGAAAAGGTTGATAAGAAAAGAAGAGAGAAGTCTTAGACCTAGTTATGATCTGGGTAGCTATTCTAAACTTGTTAAGATGAGGAAGGTCTACAAAACGTTAGTCAGAAATCAGAAAAGGAACTACAAAGAGAAGTGTTGGGAGAATCTGCTGGAGGCAATTGAAGCAAAAAATGTCCGGAAATTTTGGAAGTTAATACAGGAAGCCTCAGGTCAGACTCAAGGGGCTATGAGTTGTGTGGTAGAAGAAGCTGCATGGGATGAGTACCTGGGGGAGCTGTATTTCAAGAGAAAAGAGCCCATAGAAAGAGAAATAATATCTTGGCGAGGGGTGGCCAAAGATATAAATGTATGCTTTACAGTAGATAATGTAAAGCACACTATAAGGAAGCTAAATCTAACTCGAGCAGCAGGACCAGATAATCTCCCTGCAATTATAATAAAGACACAGTTGGAATGGTGGGCCGAAGTGTTATCACAAATGTTTTTAATTATATTAGATTCGGGCCAAATCCCCAATAGTTTGAGGGGAGCCATAATTAGACCAGTACATAAGAAAGGAGATATGAAAGCCCAGAAAAATTATAGATTGATCAATCTCCTGGATGTAGGAGAGAAAGTATTTGCAAAGATAACCCTAGCAAGACTGAAGGATTGGGTAGAGCATAGGTCAATTGTGCCTGTGGAACAGGGTGGCTTTAAGGAGGGCCACTCCACAATTGACCACTGCTTCGCCCTATGGGTGGTTGCATGAAAGTCTGTTGAGCTAAGAGGGAAGTTGTACTGTTGTTTTGTAGACTTCAGTGCAGCTTTTGACCTGGTAGATCGGAAGTGCCTTTGGGAAATCCTGAACAAATAGGATATCCCAAAAGGGCTACTAACTATAATACAGAAGTTACATAGGCTGAATTGGGCACAGATCATTAAGTATACAGAGGGGACATTGACTCTGAAAATAGCAATTAATAATGGTCTAAGCAGGGGTTTGTGCTGGACCCCCAACTCTTTGCCATATTTCTAGCAGATTTGCCATCTGTGTTAGAGGTGGATAGAAGTGCAATCCCCAGAATGAATGGGAAACAAATATCAGGTCTGCTGTATGCAGACGATTTAGTAATCCTAGACCAGACAGAGCTGGGCCTACAAAGAAAGTTAGATGCATTAAGAGAATATTGTGTGGCAAAACACCTAATTGTAAATATGGACAAAACCAAAGCATTATGCTTTGGAAAAAGAGACCTTAAGTTTAATTGGTATTTTGGCCCCACGAAAATAGAAATAGTAAATGAATATAAATATCTTAGTGTCTGGTTTGACAGGTCCCTGAAATGGCACACGCATTTGGAGGCCCTAAAAGCCAAGGCCTATATATCAGCCTGTGGACTGAAAAAATTTAACCGTGCTTATGGAGAAGTGCCCCATAGACCGATTATTAATGCTTATAACACCATGATACCCCCACAATTACAATATGGGGCTGAATTACTCTGCCTAAGTGGAAAAAGTGGCTGGGATGTCGAGGAAGCGAAGTGCATAAAGTCCTTAATCAGACCCTCCAGCTTTTCGCGATTTCGCGATTCACGAAAAAATCGCGAAATCGGCTAACTAGCGCGATGGCCGCGATATTTGCAGTATGGGCCGCGATATTTACAATAAAGTGTCTACCGGGAGACACCAAAACAAACAATGCCCTTTTATTGGCTGTGCGCGCGCACGCCATTACGTGCCGCCGTCCAATACCTGCTTCCTCCTGGCCAAGCTGTGAGAGGCAGACAAGAAGAAACGTTTCTGCACAGCTTTGCGCGTAGCAAAAGGCGTGATTTCATTGCCCACCCCGGTCAAGTATCGGTTATAAACCCGGCATCACCATGACCCTGCAGCGCGTTTTTCAGTAATTGGAGCTGTTTTAGTCTTCCTGTGGCCGGAACATCTGGCAGGTGAGCGGACCCTGCTCTCAGCCTTGCCTCCTGATAGTGACTGACAGCAGCAGGTGTGAGAAAGTCAGGAGGGAAGTCTAGATTACAGTGTCAAACAGGCGTGGTATTTCTCTGCTGTAATTTTAGCCACGTTTGATGATTTTCGTCACCTACCCTGTTCGGCACGGGTGCTTCGAGAAGTTTTTACTGAACTCGTGGCATTCTCTTGGTTAATGTCTCCAAGTTGGACGTGTCTTTAATATGTACTGCCGGATATAATCGTAATTCACGGGTTCTGACATAGTGGAATAATCGTCTGTCCAGTGTTTGTTTTATGTATTTTTTTTTATTTGTTTTATGCAGGGAAAGTAACCTGCCCTAAGGCAGCGTGCATCTTCCCAGCCGGCCCTCTGCTAAACCTTGGAGTTTTGTCTCTGTAATTGCCATGGAATTATCAAGTCGGTCTACAATAAAAACACACTATTCCAGGCATGGCATTGATTTACTGTTTGGTGCTTGGACAAGGAAAACTGCCACTTTGAGGCCTAGAGTCAGATGCTGGAATGCAGAGGAGCATCGTGGGAAGACATGAAAAAGACAGTCTTGACCGAGGGTAAGGCTGTAAATTGCTGAAAACATTCACTGCCTTCCCTAGCGCCTGTTGACAAATCAGACCCTCCAGCATTTTGGAATTCCAGGGCTTTAAGTGGGCCGGGTCTGGCCGGTGCTCAGCACCAGTAGTTCTTAAAAGCAGGTGCAGAGACGGTTCCCTATCGGGCTCTCCATTTTTACCCTCGGGGGTGAAAAAAACAAAAAACCTGCAGCTGTCACTGCTTTAGATGTAATTTTAAAGAAACTCGTTTTTCAGTTTTATACAGTGCAACCTTGGAGCGCTTTACATGAGCATGTTTTTAACCATACAGAGGATGTTGAGCTGACATGAGGCTCGAACCACGCCGCAACCTCGCGAACAAGAACTGAAACATTTTCAAACTGATATACAACGAAGTCATAGTTGTTGCTTATTTCTCTTATGCCTATTTCACAGTGGAGTACTCTGCTAAATCAGTTTAAGACTGAAAAGGAAAGATTACGAGTACAATAAAGTGCCGCAATAATGCCGCTAAATTTCCATTTTTGTGCCGCTAAATTTCCATTTTTGTGCCGCTAAATTTGCAAATCTATGCCGCAATATCCTGGGGGGTCTGCTTAATGGCCCTACCAGGTTCATCCATGATACAGGCAATAAGAATAAAGCTGGGGATGACATCATGGAACGTACAGGCTCAATTGGCACTATTAAGATTTTGGAAAAGATTGGGTCTGGGAGAGGACCAGAAAGTTTCGCAATGATGCAAGAATGAGATCCAGCGTAGCGATTTAAAATGGGCCAAAGGAATAAGAAGGAAATCAGATTCTGTATGTGGGAACCTCGAAGGTGAGAATGTGCCAACAGACATTACAAGTAGAAGCTACTGAAAGTGAATTTAAAACTCTAGGGAAGGAACTCTCTTGGAAGGAAGATTGCCAGTATCTGAGAGAGAGAAAATCGGTGCAATTTATGTTAAGTAGTTGGCAAAAGGAAGCCTGGTTCCCTTACATGGATATATTGCCAAATCGTCAACTCCGATGTGAAGTATTAAGATTAAGAATTGGGATTAACCCCTGGAAAGTAAATGAGAAAATAAAAACAGAAATGATGCAACCCGATGGTAAATGTACATGTGTGTTAGGCACAAAATGTGATATTTTGCATATATTAGTGGATTGCTCAAAAATATTAGCTTTGCGGAAACTGTCCTTATGTCCCATCTTTTTAAAATATGGTATTTTATGCCGCGCTCAAGCTGTAGAACTTCTTGTTGACATGCCTAACCTTGATATTGCAATAGCTACTGGGAGATATATGGATGCAGTAAAAAGGTTTTATATGGAGGGATGAGTTGAAGGATGTTTACTTTATTTGATAGAAGAAGTTTAGAAAGGACACTTTTAAAAGGAATTTTTAAAATTATTTATCTATTTTATTCAATGGGTGTAGTGAAGTGGCGTGATTATGATCTATATATTGTGTATGAAGTGTACGACTGACTGACTGACAAAAGTAGTACTTTAGGAATGCTACCTCACATGAAGTAGTACTTCCCGAATGCTACTGCACATGAAGTAGTACTTCAGGAATGCTACTTCACATGTAGTAGTGCTTCAAGAGTGCCACCTCTTTTGAAGTAGTACTTCAGGAATGCTACCGCACATGAAGTAGTACTTCAGGAGTGTTACCTCAGATAAAGTTGTAATTCAAGAGTGCTACCTCACATGTTGTAG
Organism: Calotriton arnoldi; assembly: GCA_963921515.1. NCBI lineage: Eukaryota > Metazoa > Chordata > Amphibia > Caudata > Salamandridae > Calotriton > Calotriton arnoldi. The sequence goes on along the minus strand of CAWUFW010000921.1, from coordinate 1,892,818 downwards.
TACTTCAGGAATGCTACCACACATGAAGCAGTACTTCCCGAATGCTACTGCACATGAAGTAGTACTTCAGGAGTATTACTTCATTCGAAGTAGTACTAAAGTACTTCTACTTCACTTACTCAAGAGAAGGCTGTTTTGAATTGTCCCCATTTTGTTCAACAAATAGTCCACAATTGAAACATTGAATTTTTGCCGTTGTACCCACTGCAGCCCAATATGGCAGAATGTGGAAGGACGAGTCTATGGAAATCTCTACAGCTTCACAGTGCTTCAGTTTCATGCTCTTTTATGTTTTACCTGGCACGCCACCACTTCCCACAGTAGAATGAGATATTGTTCAGTTCCATGATGAAGTGTGATTGTGAACAGCTTCCTACATCTCAAACAAAAAGCAGCCTTCTTGCATGTGTTGCTTTCAAAGGAGTAGAGAGAGGCTCTCCAGGGCTAGAACATGTCCGCCTGTGCTTCGTCATGCCCTAATGGCCCAGGTGTTTGATTATCCCACATGAGATGAGATCCTCACCACTGCTAAATCTTTCAAACACCCTCAGTTTTTTTCCTGTTGGCGTTTCATTCTCCTTTTTTTCAGCCTTGCAGGTTTTCAATCCTCAAAGGGCTCCTGAGACAGTAATGGGCAGATACATCTCTTGTTGGGAAATGAGAACCACTTTAACCTCCTCCATTGCCGAAGATTCACATTCAGAAGGGTCTCCCTGCCAGGGCTATTAAATCACTCTCAGTGCATTGGGAAGCCACAGAATGGGCTAGTGTCTGCCTGCAAAGGCTGTTACTAAGAAGCCGCTGAATCTCAATGAGCAGCCACTGAAGAGCAGACTGCTGTAAATAAATCCCAGGCATCTGTTGTTGTTGGGATATTCTCTAGTAATATGGTTTAGAAGTTTGCATGCTTTTTATGCTCAAGAACTGAACAATGCAAAACATGTTGAAAAGATAGGCGAGTCGCACTGACAGTCGCCGGCTCATTCAAGATCTCCTCTGTTCTCTTGAGAAATAGTGAGCTTTTTAAAAAACATCTTTTAAATAATAGGGCACGAGCACATTGCTGACGCTTAATAGAGCCAATATTTGCTAAGGAATCTGCTGCTTTTCAACCTAAATTATTTTAAAACGTGAACAATAGGTCATTGTACATAACAGCTCTTTCCATCAAATTAAACCTTTCTAAGACCTGCAAATTCACACAGTGCCACAGTCAACAGCGTCTCCATACAGTCACTTGATGAAGCGCCAATATCTGGTGAGCACAAGGAGGCGGACCCTCTATGCAGAAGCGGTTTCCACCTTGTGTGTGGAGGCTCTGCAGAGTTCAGATCCATTTCAGATTTTGCAAACTCTCCAGGATAAGTGTGATGGCTTCAGAAGCTTTTATATGTGTTTTTTTTGCGCAAGGTAGAAGTGGCTGATCAAGCACAATGCTCTGCCTTTCCTCTCTGGGTACTGTAGTGTTGTGCATGCCTGATGCAAGAGTTCCCGGCCAATAGTGTTTTCCTCTCTACCTGAAGTTATCATGGTTTAAACCTGTGACGTACCTTAAAATAATAAATAGGGCTCTCTGCTGGCAGTTCTAGAGTCCCATGCACTCCAAAGCACATGTATTCAAACAACACATTTTAAAGCATGATTTTCACATACATTTGCTAAAACATCATAGGCTTTGAAACAGAACTCATTAAATTTTATGGTGTGCCAAGCCAATGAAACTTGATGCTCCCTAGGAGTTGACCCCATTTTTTTTAAATGTGATATGAATGCCACAGTTTGTCAAAACGTAGCCCATTGTGCCAGGACTAGCATTTGTCATGGGTGTACCATATGCCATGGGTGTCCCCAATTTGCCAGTGCCAGATATTTTCCATTTATTCTGTCCATATTTCATAGGTGAAACTTATTTAAAAAAATCACCCCAGTATGTCAGGGACAGTATTTAATGATGGTTGCTCCCTCCCACATGTCAAATAGTCCTCTTATATACCAAGAAATACCTCAAATGTGTAGAACCAGCATTTGTTCATAGGTGTCTCATATGCCAAGAGTTGAACTTTGCCCTTTTTGCAGGGTCATCCCCAAACCTTTTGTCTTCATCCTCCTGTTTTTTTAACCCATTTTTGTTGGCTTTTAGGACTCTGCACACTTTACCACTGCTAACTAGTGCTAAATTGCGTGTTGTCTCTCCTTAAACCATGGTGAAATTGGCTTACACCCAATTGGCACATTTATTTACTTGCAAGTCCCTGGTAAAATGATACTACATGTGCACAGGGCATGTAAATTAAATGCTGCTAGTGGGTCTGCGGCACTGATTGTTCCACACACTTAAGTAGCCCTTTAAATATGTCTCAGGCCACCATTGCAGCCTGTGTGTGCAGTATTTAAACTGCCATGTCGACCTGGCAAACTAAACCTTTTGCTAGGCACAAACCTTCCTTTCTAATACATATAAGCCACCCCTAGGGTAGGCCCTGAACAGCCCAGAGGGCAGGGTACAATGTATTCAAGAAGCACAACATGTACTTTTAAGTTTTACATGTCCTGGTAGTGAAAAACGACTACATTCGTTTTTCACTACTACAAAGCCTATCAAGTCAGATTTTTAGTCACAATTCTGAAAATGCCACTTTTAGAAAGCTGGCATTTTCTTGTCCCAACCGTTTGGTGCCTGCAGCCTGATCCTAGATCACATGACTAGGTGTAGCTGGCAGTAGATCGTTGTGTATTTCTCCCAGACAGTGAGCCAAAGGGAAGCTATGTAAGAACTCCCTCCTACCGCCAAGCCTTCGCGGAGGTTGAGTCCGCCCTGGTAGTACCATCTTAACAGGGTGGGGAGAGGTTGCCTATGATGAAGCATGACACGATAAGGTGTGTGAGGCATCCTCTTCCATTAAGGAACGCCTCCTTGTTCCGAAGGGTCCAACGCAACCTGTAGTAGGTATCTTCTGATTTCAATCTGGGGCTCAGACTCAGTTTTCCTGTTAGACAACCCACTTTTTTTGTGGTTAATTTTGTCTTGTTGGAGGATAGTAGGGTTGCCTTTTTCCTCCCTGCTCTCTTTTTGTGATTACCCAATGACTGATTTGCCATCATAACACCACATTCTCAGTCACACTCACATTGACTCACTAACACACATGCTGTCTTTCACATAAATACTCTCATCCACATGTAAGGATTACAACATACATTTAACTGAATTTTTACTTACCTTAGCTGCCACCAAAAGTCCATTCCAGATAATTGTGCTCCTTTTTTATTACGCTAATAGTGAAAAATAGGATATCATAGTGGAAAATGGTCACATAATAAGGAGAACACCTGTATTCTTGGCACTGATTTTGCCACCTGTGAGGCCAGGAATGCAAAGGCAGTTCCAGAGGTCACAAGGGGCAAGCCAGGAGTCGGAGCTGAGACCCCTTGCGACCCGTAAATAATGTCCATGCTTAGAGGTACAACCTACAAGAATGCGAGCTACTACTATACTGAGGGATATCGACACTGGGTTGTTTTCTGAAAGCATTCCTTTGGAGTCTTAATTCAAATTGGCAAATCCTTAATATAGTCATATATAAGATGAATGGTCACATATACTGTCTATTTATCTGCATTTGAAAAAGTTAGCTACAGGGATAGTTTTAAAGTAGATTGTATTTCTTTTGGATAGGGCTTCACTCCAAACAGTTGTCTTGAATTTGACTTAGAACTTTCCATACTTATAATGCTTCTTTGACAAACATAAATACTCACTCCACTTCAGACTAAAAACTTCCTTCTGATGCAAATTGAACAGATGACCCTGGCCGTCTCTGGGGATGTGAGGCGGCGGGGGAGTTTGGATGGGGTTCTCCAAAGCAACATGCATTTGGAAAGATTGAGCCAAACTATGCATTATACAGTACATTATATTGCAATATATGGGCTAACAGGCACTAGGATTTAGTTGCTGTTCTGGAACTAGTGAAAACTCCCATACATGAAATTCTGTCAGTGCTCAGAAACACTTTTTCTATAGCACTTTTCCCCAATACAGAGCCATGGGCGCACTGAGTCGCAAGCAAATGCATTTATGCCACAGGAAAACAATGTCTATTTGATAGGGCAAGCCTAACAGAAAAAAAGTGAAATGGAAAAATGTATGCTACAAGAATAACATAACTCCTAAGTGCCAGTTATTATCTCACCCGCACTGGATACACATGCCATATGAGTGGAGATTGGCTGGAAGCTAAAAGCATCCCAGACAAATATGCTATTACTATCCACATATTCTACCAATTGAGTCCCAGCTTTTCAACAATGGTTTGGGAGCACAATATGTTACATGTCATACAGATTTGTAGAGCACACTATCACCTGCGAGGGTATCCTTGCACTGAGCTGGTGTGAGTCTAGCCACACCTATAGCCTAGTGGGACTACTCGAGAACCCAGATCTTCAGCTTTTTGCAGAATTCAGGAAGTGAGGAGGAGGCTCCTATGTGTATCAGGAGGTAATTCCACACCTTAGGGGGGATGAAGGAGAAGGCTTGACTGCCAGACCTGGTTTTCCGTATCTGTGGGATGTGTGCAAGTAGGTGTACGGACAAGGGGAGTTGTCTGCAAGGTTTGTAAAAGCAGATGCTATTGTTGAGGTATGGTGTGCCACTGTTATGCAGTTCCTTAAAAGTGTGCGTGACAAGTTTGAATTGTGCTCGTTTGTGAATGAGGAGCCAGTGGAGCTCCTTCAAGTGTGGTGTGATGTGGCATGAGAAGTTGAGAGGGATTCTGGCCACCAAGTTCTGAATGGTCTGCAGCCTTCTGGTGAATTTTGTATTGATCCCAGCATAGAGGGTGTTCCCATAGTTCAGCTTGCTTGTGACCAGGGTGTGTGTGACAGTTTTCCAGGTGCTGACTGGGAGTCATTTGAAAATCTTCCCTTGGCATCATCAGGGTATAGAAGCATAAGGCGGTGACAGCATTGACTTGGGAGGCCATGTCGAGTTTGCTGTCATTGATAATCCTGAAGTCCTTGGCATGGGTGACAGGAGTGGGTGTCAGTCATAGCTTTGTTGGTGGAGTTTCACAGAGATGTGCTATTCCCAAAGCTCATGATTTCAGTCTTATCGGTGTTTAGCTTCAGACAGTTTGTCTTCATCCAGTGGGCGATTTCAGTTGTGTAAGTAGTGAACTTGAGGCGGGTACTGGGTGTCTTGTCCATGAGGGAAGGAATGAGTTGCATGTCTTTGGCATAGGAGAAGACATTGATGTTGTGAGAGTGAATAATGCAGGCTAGAGGGATCATGTATGCATAGAGGAGGGTCGGGCTCAGAGAGGATCCTTACTGGACTCTGCAGATGAGGTCACTGGCGTCCTAGGTGTATGGTGCCAGGCTGACTGACTGGGTCCTTTCAGTCAGGAAGGAGCAGATCCATTGCAGACTGAGTGGTGTTGAGGAGTTGGTGGTCATTGAGGTATTCGGTGAGGTGTCTGTTAACAAATTCTCTAAGATCATGGCTAGGAATCGTTGCAGGGAGATCGCCCTGTAGTTGGCGAGTGTTGCAGGGTCTGCAGAGGGTTTCTTCAGCAATGGGAGGGCATTTACATGTTTCCAAGCTTCTGGGAAGGTCACAGAAGAGGTGGAGGAATTCCTAATAGGTGTGATAATGGCGCTGATGGGTTCAGTCCTATGGATTAGGAGTGTTGGGGGCAAGGGTTTGGTGGGGCCCCTGAGTGGATGGAACTTAATGGTGGTGATGGTTTCTTTTGGGGTGATGACGGGCCATGAAGTTACCATTGGTTCTTTGGATCAGGAGGTGTTTGGCGAGGTCCGTTGTGTCCGCTTGCGGACTGAAGTTGCTGTGAATTGTGGTGATTTTGTTGCTGATGAATTGAGAGATGTTGTTTCAGAGGTCCTGCAAGGGGGTGATCGAGTTGGCGGCCAATGGTGAGGTGAAATCTTTCACATTGGCGAAGATCTCTTTGCTTCTGTTGGTGCTGGCATCCATGTGGTCTGCCAGAGCGGCCCTTTTCGTCGTCTGGATCATTTGGTGGTACCATTTTAGGGCAGATTTGAACATGTTCCTGTCTGCATTGTTCTCCATTTATGCTCATGTTGTTTTCAGTGGTGTTTCATCGGTCTGAGTTCCTCTGTGGACCAACTGGCCTGGGGTATGGATCTTGTTGCATTGCTGTGTTTGAGGGGGCTAGGGAGTCAGTGAGGGAATTGATCCAATCATTGAAATTCTTGATGGCTTTGGAAAGGTTGATGCTGTGTTTGGGTCGGTGGGTGTTGAGAGCAATGTTCCAGTCCTTGTCAGTGATACTGTTCTAGTTTTGAAGGGCTGGTCTAGCGGTGGTGCATTTCAATCAATCAATCAGGGGTTTATAGAGCGCGCTACTCACCCGTGAGGGTCTCTAGGCGCTGAGGAGGGGAGGGGGGCGGCTCCGGATCAGTCGAAGAGCCAGGTCTTGAGGTCCTTCCTGAATGTTTGCAGGGTCGGGGAGCATCTGATGTTCACAGGGAGCTCGTTCCAGGTCTTGGCTGCGATGTAGGAGAAGGCTCTCCCGCCTGTTCTGTTTCTGCGGATGCGGGGGACCTCTGCCAGGGCGAGGTCGGCGGAGCGGAGGTTCCTCTTGGGTACGTGGAAGGATACTCTCTCGTTGAGGTATTTGGGTCCGATGTTGTTGAGGGATTTGTATGCGTGGGTGAGGAGTTTGAAGGTGACCCTCTTCTCGACGGGGAGCCAGTGGAGGTCTCGTAGGTGTTGGGTCATGTGTTCACGACGCGGTGCCCCGAGGACGAGTCTGGCCGCGGTGTTCTGGATGGTTTGGAGTTTGTGTAGTAGAGTTCTGTTGATTCCGGCATATAAGGCGTTGCCGTAGTCCAGTCTACTGGTTATGAGAGCGTGGGTGATGGTCCTCCTGCAGTCGGGGGGATCCATTTGAAGGTCTTAACGAGGATGTGCAGGCAGTTGAAACTAGTGGACGCGACGGCGTTGATCTGGCGGTTCATGGATAGGGAGGAGTCGAGGATGATGCCGAGGTTACGTGCGTGGTCTGTAGTGGCAGGTGGGTTCCCGAGGGCGGGGGGCCACCAGGTGTTGTCCCAGGCGGAGGTGCAGGGTCCGAGGATGAGGACCTCGGTCTTCTCTGAGTTGAGCTTCAAGCAGCTGTCTTTCATCAAGGCTGCCACGTTCTTCATTCCTTCCTGGAAGCAGAGTCTGGTGTCTTCGGGATTTTTCGTGAGTGAGAGGATGAGCTGTGTGTCGTCGGCGTAGGATACAATGCTGAGCCCATGCTGTCTGACGATGGCGGCGAGGGGGGCCATGTAAATGTTGAAGAGCGTGGGGCTGAGCGAAGATCCTTGGGGTACTCCGCAGTTGATATCGGTGGGTTGGGAGAGGAAGGGCGGGAGTCTGATCCTCTGTGTCCTGCCGAAGAGAAAGGATTGGATCCAGTCGAGGGCGGCTCCCTGTATCCCTGCGTCGTGAAGTCTGGCTGCGAGCGTGCGATGTGAGACGGTGTCGAAGGCTGCGGAGAGGTCTAGAAGGATGAGGGCCGCGGTGTGTCCCTGGTCGAGTAGCATGCGGATGTCGTCGATGGCGGTGAGGAGGGCGGTCTCGGTGCTGTGTTTGCTGCGGAATCCGGACTGGGAAGCGTCTAGGATGGAGTTCTCTTCGATGAAGGAGGTCAGCTGGGCGTTTACGAGTCTCTCGGTGACTTTGGCCGCGTAGGGGAGGAGAGAGATGGGCCGGTAGTTTTTCAGGTCCGTAGAGTCAGCCGTCGTTTTTTTGAGGAGGGGTTTAACCTCCGCCCGTTTCCAGTCGTCTGGGCAGATGCCTGATCTGAAGGAGGCGTTGATGGTCTGTCCTAGTTCGGGTGCGATGGCGGCCCTGTGAAATATGTGCGGTGGGCAGGGGTCCGTTGGGGCACCCGAGTGGGTTTTCTTCATGGTTGCGGTGATGTGCTCGACGGTGGAGGGGTCCCAGGTCATGAGGGTAGGCTTGTCGGCGGCGGTGGGGATGGGGGTGGTGTCCGGCGTCTGTTCGCTGAAGTTGTCATAGAGGACCTTGATCTTCAGATGGAAGTAGGAGCTGAGCTTGTCGCAGAGTTCCTGGGAGTGAGTGACGTCCGTGGCTTCGCTGGGGGGTTTAGTGAACTGCTGTATGAAGTTGAACAGTTCCTTGGCGTTTGTCGCGTTGGTCTGGACTTTGTCTCTTATGAAGGTCCGTTTGGTGTCTCTTATGCTCTGGTGGTATTCCTTCAGAGCGCTCCTGTAGTTGTTCCGTGCTGATGTGGTTTTCTGGTTTCGCCAGGTTTTCTCTAGGCGTCTGCAGGAGCGTCTGGCTTCTTGTAGTTCTGTGGTGAACCAGGTGGCCTTTGCATGTGATTTGGACCGGGACGGGGATGCTAAACTTGACCCGGGCATGGTCTGACCAGGGTGCTGGTGTGGGCTTGTTGACTCTGATGTTGTCGACGTTGGTGAAAATAGAGTCCAGGAGGTGTCTGGCAACATGGGTAGGTCCCTATATTTGTTGGTTGAGGCCTAGTCTTCCAAGGTCTTCAATGAGTGCTCTTGAGTTTGTCATCGGCATGTTCTTCAGGGAGAAATTCAAGTCTCCAAGTAGGATGTAATAGTGGCAGAGGTGCAGTTTTCTTCCATAGGCCGATTTTTTTGATATATTTTTAAATGATATGATTCACAGACCAATCTTCAAATTATTTTCGCAAAAATGTGTATTTTTTAGGTAGATATGAATCAAAATTTGTACAACAAACTAATAAAAGTCATACTTAATGGTGTGGCATGGTACCCCATAGCTTTTATTCTCAGCAGAGGACAGTTGTCTTCTATTAGTCAACTGTGTACTAAAATCTGAGAGTTGCTTTCTGGGCTAAACTGACTAAGTCCATCCAGCTCACAGAACCTATCCTTACAAACCTGTCACACTACGCAAAGCAGCAACAAACGTTGCTGCGCTGCGTTGATATGGAGAGAGCGGGAAAGTGCCATAAGTACAGAGATATGGCACTATCCTGCCCTCTCCCTAGTGCTGGCACATAATCAGGCTGCCGAGCGCCACATACACACCTTTGCGCCATAGTGCAAAGATGTCTGTGTGAGCTAGCAAAGGTTTTGTACTGGAATGGTATCCTTCCAGTACAAAATACTATGCTTAGACTAACTTTAAACTTTTCCCACTTTGGATGTGTGGTGTACAGTGTAGCACATATGCAATGTGGAAAATGTTAGGAGAAATAAAGGCATTTCACCTTTTTTAGCCACTTCTTTCATGTGGTGTAAAACCCTGTCTAATGTTAGACAGAGTTTTCCATCAAAAACCATGGGTGGTCGTACAGGAATGCCCACATACCACCCATGGAATGCCCTCCTTGACGCAGAGTAACCTAAAATAGCTCTTCATGATGGTATGCGTTACTTTTTCTTACAAAACCAATTTGAATTGGTTTGTAAATCTCCAAAAAAGGATTTTGCGTCAGTTCTGTGTTGAAAAAAAGCACACAAACCTGATGCAAAACCTTTGTAAATCTGGACCCCAGTTTCTAATAACTTTAGAAGAGAAGAGATCACACAGACATTTTTAGTTTTCTTTGTATTCTGACTATTACAGTCATAAGTTGATAACAGAACAGAAAAATGACAAGTCCCCAAATGAAAGAATAAATAAAATGAGAACAGGACAGGCTACATGAGATTTGAGCTGGCATGTCATCCAGGGAGAGTACCATGTATGTTGCATTCTTCCAATGCCCACAGACATTTATGTGGGCCTATATTCCAGGGTGACAGGTATCCAACACAAATTGTATTTGCCCCTTTTAGACCACATTCCTCTTGTAATTCAGCATTAATAGCAACACTGAGCTGTAAAAGAAATATTAGCAAATGCAGCATATAAAACAATATTTTCATTGATTTGTAATTATATCGATTGAGGTTGTTTATAAATGGTAAATTCCTCTATGACAATGTTTTTTAAATGTTCTAATGTAATGTTAGCTAGAGTAAAAAAATATTCAGGGGTCCCTGAATATCACACATTTTTCACAATCATTGTATGAAATTGGCAGCTCAGAACATATTTAACAAGTCAAACCTTGTAGTTATGTTCAGTTATTCGTTTGAAGAATGCAACCAAATGTATGATTGCCTACTTTCGATTGACAGCCAGGTCTCCCTAAAACTCTTAAACTATCCAGTGTGATTCTTTATTAGAAATTGAGGTAGAGGACTTTGAAGGTTGTTTGCAACACCTCCACCTTGACAAGTACTCCCAGTCAGGACATGAGTGACACATGATGTTACTGATGGCCCATTAAAGAGTGTTTGAATAGGTAGTTGGCTGTCAAAATAAGTTGTTAATTCTTTTAGAATGCTGCTGCCAAAGATAAAGAATTTATAACAGAAATTGAAGGGCAGTGCAAACTTTTCTTTTTCTTTTTTACATTTCCGTCATGTCTTTGTGAATAATAACCCTCCGTGCAATGCTCATAGTAGTCCAATGAAACATTCTAAATACTCTGGGGCATATTAGCAAGAACGGCGTTAAAATTATCGCCGCTTTAGCGGCAGGAAACTGCCGCTAAAGCGGCGATAATGGGCTTGATAATTTGCCCTTGAGAATTCCAATAGAAGCCCAGGATCACAGCAGAACATGGGCTTCTATTGGAATTCTCAAGGGCATATTATCAAGCCCATTATCGCCGCTTTAGCGGCAGTTTCCTGCCGCTAAAGCGGCGATAATTTTAACGCCGTTCTTGCTAATATGCCCCTTTGTATGTATCAGAGCTACTATAATACTCCATGCCATAAAGAAATGTTTGCACTGCTACAAAATAGACCAAGACACTGTGGTAACGGACAGCCTCGGATTGGCAAGGTGAGCAATCGGGCATTGGCCGATGGGCCTCTGGCTGAGGCCAGTTGGTGGGCCGTTTTTTTGGTCGACTAAGGACTCCATCCCTGGTGCACGGCGTGAAAGGTTGTTGTGACAGCCTTAACAAACATGACGCCATGCAGTGAAGTCAGGCCAGCGGGCTAATGTCAGAGGCAATAGGCTCTCCGCTGCTCTGCTCTGACTGTCACAGCATGAGGTGGGCCTTCGCCCTGGCTCCCTCCAGGTGTGACAGAGTCTGCAAGGAGCTGCTGATGGGAAGCCATTAGCACTTACTATTCAGGGACTGCAGCAGGGGCGAGGACTGGAGCATGGGGATATGGGGTTTGGTGAGGGACAGCGAGGTTTATTTTTGCCCTCCTCCACTCCATGCAAGCAGCGGAGATAAATTTGTCTCTGCTCTTCTCCTCTGTCTGCCAGATAACAATTACTGCAGTCAACAGGTTCAGGTCCTGGCCTTAGCTGACTTTGAAACTGGAAAACCAGGTTCAAGTCCCAGCATCAGTTTGACGTCCTGTGATCTTGGGCAAATCATAATATGACCCTCTGTGATGGTATCTGGTGTTCATGTAAAGCTCTCCAATGCCTCTTGGCCTAGTTCATCTATATAGAACTGCATGTAAGGAAAGTTACACTATTTTTTCTTTGTGTTTGCATTTACACACAAGCATCATTCCCTTTCTCAGAACGTAAACGTGATGCTAGCTGCAAGTTAAAAAAACACACACTCAAATGCAGCATTCACCACTTTATGAACATTGGGGGACTTCTCTTAAGGACTGCAAAAAATAAAATGAATGTCATAGCTCTGTGCCATATCATGTTTCACAGTGAACATTAATCAAAACATCCACACAAACGTATGGATAAAAAAACAATTAAAAGTGAGCTCCTAGTATTTTTTATAATTCTGTGCTTCGAACAAAATGGATAATACTAACCTGATGATCTCAGTTTGGTGAAGCTGCAATATGGAGAATTTATAAAACGAAGAAATCCCTCGCACTTGAAAAGTTAGAACATTTTCAAAACTCCAGAAAAAGCGGACTCAGAATGAGAACATGGCACAAGGAAACAAATAGGGAGAAATAGGAGTAATGAGAGCTGGAGGGGGAAGGTAATGGGAGAGCAACAACAGTGTAGGCAGGGATAGGGATAAAAGTGTACAAAAGGGTAGCAGTAATGGAGAGCAGGCTGGTGTAAGAGGTAATTGAGCTCAGCAGAGGCAGAGAAAGTGGGGTATTGGAGGAGTTACTGGGAGGTAGGTACGAATAAAGGTGCTAGAGTTTGTGGAGGGTGTTACGTGCGAGGAAGTCGCACGGCCTATCCTCACACTATGAGTCAAGTGGCGTCAAGTAAGTAATGCACTCGAGACTGGTGTGAGATTCTATATGCCTCGGGTCACGCCCGAGGCTCTTTTATTATTTCCCATACTCCACGTCCCGGTCACAACCATGTCGACCAGATGGGAAGGGATGACTCAGGAAACACCCCTCTCAGGGGTGACAGAGTGGGATCGCCCAATCACACACAACAAAACAGAGGGGTAGATTGTATTTGAATGCAGGCAGTGGTACTAGCATATAGGTGGGGTACAGATATGGTGTAGAATTGGTAGCATTAAGGTAGGGTAAAGGTGCTACATTTTGGAGATTATTTACAAAAAAATGTCAGAGCGTGGAGCTGCGCCAAAATCAGCAGCACCGCACTCTGACATTTTTAAAACGCAGGAATGCGCCGTATTCACAAGAATACGGTGCACCCCTGTGCTTCCCCTAGTGCTGGAGAAAAAAAAGCTGATGAGCGTTAGAGCAGGCACCCTGCCGCTATGTTGCAAGGGTGACTGCGCTGCAGGGACAATTGTTTATGTGCAGGAAGGGACACCTTCCTGCGCATAAACAGTCATTCATGGCGATTTGTTCTTTCCATGTGTGCTGCTGTAAAGGTGGAACTAGTAAGATGTAGGTAGAGTTACTCAGGTGTAGGTGGGGTGGAGGGGCAATAGTATAAGCAGGAACCGAGGTATTAGAGTATATGCAGATGTAGGGTTGACAGGGTATATGTAAATTTATTATGGTATACTAGGTTAGCTGGTATACAATTAGCTGTATTGGTGTTAGGGAATAATCAGGGATAAAATTATTCAGGTGTAGGTTCAAGTTCAAGGCTCTTGGACGAAAGGAGATAGTAGTAATTAGGTACTGGTTGATCTACTACTAGGATAAAGGTAGGGATAGAGGAATTGAGTTCTATTATTTGTGCAAGGGTGTAGGTAGAAGTAGAAGTACCAAGGTATAGCTAGGGATTGAATTACCAAAACATAGGCTTATATAAAGAGGGCAGTGTACGGGCAATATTAGAAGAATTTGGGCATATTTAGGAGTAAAAATACTAAGGAATACTTAAAGATAAATGTACAAATGTATTTAGGAGTACAGGAAAATACGACTAGGCATAGGTAGAGAGAACAGTGTATAGGTAGCTGTACTAGGGCGAAATTAGTGATACGTGTACTTGACTAAAAGCAGGGATAGCATTAGCAAAATGGTAGCTGTAGCCTATCTACTGGAGTAGCGGTACTATGGTGGAGAAAGTGGTATGAAGGTATAGGCAGGGGTAGAGATTGTAGGATAGAGGTAGGGATGGAAGCAAGAGCCGAGAGGGTCTCAAGGCGCTGAAGGGGGTTTGCACGCAGCTTCGACTCATCCGAAGAGCCAGGTCTTCAGTCTCTTCCTGAAGGCTTGCAGAATGGGGGTTTGTCTGATGCTGAGAGGGAGTTCGGTCCAGGTCTTGGCTGCGATGTAGGAGAAGGACCGCCCTCCCGCTCTGGCTCTGCGAATGCGTGGGATTTCGGGTAAGGCAAGATCAGCGGATCAGAGGCTTCTCTTGGGTGCGTAGAAGGAGATTCTTTCGTTGAGGTATTGGGGTCAGATGTTGTGGAGGGACTTGTAGGCATGGGTGAGGAGCTTGAAGGTCACTCTCTTTTCAACGGGGAGCCAGTGGAGTTCTCGTAGGTGTTAGGTGATGCTGTGTTGTCGTGAGATGCCGAGGACCAGTCTAGCTGCAGCGTTCTGGATAGTCTGGAGTTTGAGGAGTAGAGATTTGTTTATTCCGGCGTAGAGGGCGTTCCCATAGTCCAGTCTGCTGGTTATGAGTGCGTGGGTGACGATCCTTCTGGATTCGGGGGGGGAGCCATTTGAAGGTCTTGCGAAGGATGCAGAGGGTGTTGAAGCATGTGGAGGATACGGCGTTGATCTGTCGGTGCATGGTGAGGGGGGAGTCAAGAATGATGCCGAAGTTGTGAGCATGGTCTGTGGGTGTGGGAGGTTCGCCGAGGGTGGTCGGCCACCAGTTGTTGTCCTATGCTGAGGGAGTGGATCTGAGGACGAGGAACAGGACTTCAGTTTTCTCTGAATTGAGCTTTAGGCAGCTGTTGCTCATCCAGGAGGCGACGTCTTTCATATCTTCCTGGAAGCTGTGTCTGGTGACGTCGGGTTCGCTGGTGAGGGAGAGGATGAGATGGGTGTCGTCAACGTAGGTTACTATGCTGAGTCTGTGTTTTCTGACAATGGTGGCGAGAGGGGCCATGTAAATGTTGAAGAGCGTGGGGCTGAGTGAGGATCCTTGGGGTACTCCGCAGCTGATTTCTGAGGGTTCAGAGAGGAAGGGAGGAAGTCTTATTCTTTGGGTTCGGTCGGTGAGGAAGGAGCGAATCCAGTCGAGGGCGGCTCCTCGGATGCTGGCGTCTTGGAGTCTAGCGGTTAGTGTGTGGTGGAAGATGGTGTCTAAGGCTGCTGAGAGGTCTACTAGGATGAGGGCTGCCGTGTGGCCCTGGTCCAGGAGGGTGCGGATGTCATTCGTGGTGGCTAGGAGGGTGGTCTCGGTGCTGTGGTTGCTGCGGAATCCGGATTGGGAAGAGTCGAGGATCGAGTTGGCCTCTATGAAGTTAGTGAGCTGGTTTTTGACGATCTTCTTGGTGACTTTTGCTGCGAAGGGGAGGAGAGAGATGGGACGGTAGTTCTTGAGGTCCGTAAGGTCTGCGGTGGGCTTCTTGAGGAGGGTCTTGACATCTGCGCGTTTCCAGTCATCGGGGAAAGTGCCTGTTTCGAGGGAGCAGTTGATGGTACGTCGTAGTTCAGGTGCGATGGTGGAGGCGGCTCTGTGGAAGATGTGGGGGGGCAGGGGTCAGTGGGTGCTCCTGAGTCTATACTTCTCATGGGTCTTGGCGGTGTCTTCTGTGGTGGCGGGGGTCCAGGCGGTGATGGTCGGCTGTGTTGCGTTGTCAGTTGGAGGTGCAGGGTCAGTGTCTAGGTTGTGTTCGTCAAAGTGGCTGTAGAGAGTTCTGATCTTGAGGTGGAAGTAGGAGAAAAAAGGAATCCATGTGACCCAGGATAAAAAGGCTGCATCTAATTTTTTTAACACAAATGACATTCTCCAGAACGTATTTGACCTACTATGAATGCAGTTAAATGATTTAGGAAATAGGTTCGGAGAGAAAGATTCTAAAAGGCAAGTTTCCCCAAATGGGTTTTCTTCAAAATCACATAAACCTTTTTAACAACTATTTTATGTTGTATATTGCTAGTAGTCATATCATTTGAATTTGCAATTTGTGTTTGAAACTTATAGTTGTTCAGTCATGGCCACAGCACTGAAAAAATATAAGAACTATTGCAATAATAATGATATATAATTAATTCTAGATTACTGTGCTAGTTGTAGTGAAAGGTAGGTTTGCCGAGGGCTGTAATGAAAGGTAGGAGTGCCGAGGGTTCCAAAGAAAAAAGCTGACCTGGTAGAAACAAGTAAGCAAAGGTCAGAAAATAAAATGTAGAACCACCAAAATAGGTCACGATCTAAACCAAAGCTCCTATGAACAGATATTTAATGACTTAAAATGTTTAATGGAAGCGTAGACATGGTTCTAAAATGAAGTATCACAGAAACAGGGCTTTCAGGTTGGTTTATGCCAGGGATGAGTAGCATACACAATCATGGTTTTGGTCTATTCTTCCTTGTAGTTTTGTGTTTCTTGTTAAGGTGCTACTGGACTCACACCTGAAGAGCTGTGCAGACAAACATGCATTGGCAATGCCAATAGGTCTGCTTTTAGATGAAAATGCGTCCTCAGACATTGATTGGTTTAGGCATTCAGTAAGTCATTACAAAATGCACTGTCACTCATGCATCCATACGCCCACCCCTGACTCATTCTTGCAATCATCGACTTACACAAGCACAATAAGCTCACACAACCTCAACAACAAATGCAAGATAAATTAAGAAAGTAGAAAAGGAACACATTATGATGCCTAAACATGGCAAGCATATGCTTTTAAAAACAAATAAAATTAAATACAGCAGCAGGTGGCCATCTTGCAATGGTATTGTACAGGGTGTTTTATTGTTTTGAAATTTCAGCACAGTAGTCATGTTTAGAACAAATGAGTAAAACATTGAAACTATGGACAATACCATTCCATGAGGGCAGCCTGGTGTAGAGGCTGTGGCATCACGTGATGTGGCACACTGTCAATGAAATGAAGAGCATGCAAGCAGCTTGTTAGTATTGTCTGGGGATCTGTAATAAGCTCTAAAAATAATGAAAATAAAAATATGAGAAATGAGAGGAAAAAATAAAAAGCGGAAGGACTGGATCACCAGCTCCTGCAATAAAGTGCACTCATTCTCAGGTGGATTTGCCTTTTATCAGAAAATGTGGACACTCATACAGCAATAGAGCCAATGTTTGAAATGGCTGACCCATTGCCCCATGCAAAATGCTATCATGGATGCAATCTGAGTGCTTCAGCCATTGGCTCTGTTTCTGATCTTATTTCTTTCCTTCTCCTCTTTTTAATAATGTGTACATGTGCAATTAAACCTATGACAGACTTTCCATAAGAAGATCTTTCTTTTTTTATTTTACTAATAACATTGGTGACATGTGACAAATCTTGACAAATCCAAAAGAACAGTTGATCATCCTCAACTCCTTCCTGAAAAGTTTAATAAAAATAAATTAAATATTATATAAATTATAATAAAAATAAATAGAAAATGTTGAAGGTATCAGACATCAGTGACCCCCTCTGAGGTACAAAAAAAAAAAAAAGAGGTTTGAGTGGGGGTATCACACTGAACTCTTGCAGGAGTCGGCACAGGACCTTTGCTCCTGTGGGAGTCTCTCAGAAGTCAGCCCAGACCCTGTGTGCTCGCAGAAGACTCCTGTGGGATCGGATGATTAAAAAAATTTGAGAAGGGTGCCTCGAGGGCAGGGGGGTTAACCAATCACATTGGGAATAGGCTTCAAAACAGGTCCTGTGGCCAATCTCATGCCACACATGACCAAAGGCCATGTGTGGCAGGGCCTTGGCCACTCGCAGGCACGTAATGACATTATTTTATGTGAAAAAGAACCTTGAAATTCACCAAAAAGAACAAAAGTTAAAGGGACGTCATAGTTGAGGCAGTAATATCTTTTTTTGCATTAAAAAAACTCATAAATATACTGAAAAAAACAAAGATTAAAGCATAACATTTTAACAAAAAAATCAGTGAAATTCACTAAGTATAATTTACTGAAGGAGCTATAACTTGTGCAACTGCTATGTACTGCTAATACATTGCATTACTCATGACATGTTCAATGATATCATTGATAACATCATTGACGATATTTGAAATGACGTCATTCATACAACACTGGCATGGCGGGTGCACTAGTTATAGTTACATCAGTAAATTATAAAATGCTTGTATATGTGTGTGTGTGTGTATGTATATATATATATATATATATATATATATATATATGTCTATCTATCTATCTATCTGTCTCTCTCTCTCTCACTCTATCTCTCTCTCTCTCTCCATATCTCTCTCTCTCTCTCTCTATATATATATATAACTTCACAAATGCCTATTTACGTAATATAAACAAGCTCCGGCACGCTCGGGTATTCACTTTTGAAACAGTTTATTTAGACACACACTGGTGACGCGTTTCAACCGCAGTCGCGGTTTTTCTCAAACCAAATGCCATCGCCATATTCAAATTCATTTATACACATTC
Organism: Calotriton arnoldi; assembly: GCA_963921515.1. Classification (NCBI taxonomy): domain Eukaryota; kingdom Metazoa; phylum Chordata; class Amphibia; order Caudata; family Salamandridae; genus Calotriton; species Calotriton arnoldi. Next base: position 1,874,837 of record CAWUFW010000921.1, on the reverse strand, counting down.
TCTGGAGTTGGAAAACCCACTTAAAGTGACAGTGCAACAATTCAGAATTAAAGTGACAAGTGCATTTTGAAAACCGGAACTCTATCCCAACATTGTAAACATTCAAAAAACTTGTGACTAAAGTGACAAGTGCCTGCAATCTATACATCAAGATCCATAATTCGTCTGGCAGGTATGTTTGGCTGCTGCAGCAATTATTAAGAAATACAATTCACAAAGTGTAGTGCCGTACTATCGAGGCTGCGAGAGTGAATGCTGATTAGTACTGATAAAATTCAGTTCAACTTTAAATTTAATTCAGCCCTGGTAGGCATCAGCTTAAATTCAATTGCGCTCACTCTCAATGCCTAATAGTGATAAATGCCAAAAGATCAAGAGCAAGTGCCCATACTAACTCAGCATATTTGCTCACTTTAATTGGGTTCCCCCAAACACTTAAATTGCCGCTAAAGCGAATTAAAAACTGTTCTATCGAGGATAAAGTGCAGTATCTAATAAAACTCTGAGAATAACATAGTTTAAAAATTACAGAATCAATATAGAGTGGAGCATCGGAACAGGAGTTTTAAAGGGACAACATTCCCATACAGATAAAGTGCTGGGCATAGATCTAGACTTTTCAAATTTGCTAGATATTAGCTAAAAATTACAGATGAACATGTAAATCTTCCTCGATATTCAGGCCAATTGGGATCTTTGAATTAAAACGCAAAATATACCTTGATTCCAATTGCCTCAAACACCTCTCTCTGTCACCACCCCTCAATCTCTTTGGCACTTGGTCCAGCACAAAATAATAAAGACTATTGATGTTACTATTGTGTACCTGCTCGAAGTGTCTTGCCACAGGATATGATTGATCTTTATTCTTGATCCCTCTGATGTGCTGCAGAATGCGCTGATGGGCCCGTAATATAGTGCTACCTATATAGATTTTACTACAGCTACATCTGAGCACATAAATGGCAAATTCACTTCAAAAGATAAGTGGCTTCATGATCTGCCTTTTCCGATCTGAAAACGACAGTTGTACCTCTGTTGTATTTGCACCATATTCACATGCCTTACATTTAGAACAATGTCTAAAACCTCTGCTTCCACTAAGCCATGTGTCTTGTTGTACCACCCCCGGGCTATTGACCACCAGATCTTGCCTCATGGATCGTGCCCTACGAAAGGTTATGAGTGGTTTCTTGTGTATTTTAGGTCCTAAAACAGGATCACTACATGGTATATGCCAGTGTTTTTGAAAGATGGCTCAAATTTTCTGATGTTGCACATTACAACTCGTAATAAAGCGAAATTCTGCTCATTAGTATCTGAAGATTTAGTTCTGTTGGTATCTGTAAATATGAGTTGCTCCCTGGGATTCACATTTGCTTTTCCCTTTGCTTGATCGAGGATAGATTTATTATAACCTCTTGTTTCAAACCTCTTTGACAATTCTGATTGGGCAATTTGTAGTTGCTGTGGATTTCTGCAGTTCCTTCTCATACGAAGGTGTTCGGCGTATGGGATACTGTTTTTGAGTTTGGTGGGGTGGAAACTCCGAGCATGCAGTACAGTATTGCCTGCAGTGTTTTTTCTGAATGTTTTAGTTTGTATTTTTCCATCCGCCACATAGATAGTTAGATCTAAAAACTGACCTTCTGTATCACTAAAATGAGAGGTCAAATGTAAATTAAGATCATTGATGTTTAGCCTATTTACAAAATCTTCTGCAGTTGATTTACTGCCACGCCATATGACAAATAAATCGTCAATATAGCGTGACCAGAGTATCACATTGTCGTTCATTTCTTTGTCATAGTGATTGGACAGCACCTGCTCCTCCCACCAGCCCATATGGAAATTCGCATAGCTGGGGGCCAAGCAGGTGCCCATGGCAGTACCTCTCATTTGCTGGTATAGATCTGATTCAAACAGAAATATATTGTTGCGTAGGCACCAGCCTAACATATCTAACAACATTTCTGTATGTTTCAACAGTGACAGTGGTCGAAAACTTAAAAAATGTTGAACTGCTTTAATGACATCAGAATGCGAGATACTTGTATAAAGGGAAGACACATCTAATGTGATCATAAGATAGTCTTGTTCCCAGTCAACATCATAGATCTTTTTCAGGAAATCTCCTGTGTCCTTGGTGTAAGAACTTAGATTCTTTACTGGATCCTGAAGAAAGTAATCTAAGTATTTGGCAGTGTGCTCAAATAAACGGCCCACGGCCGATATGATTGGACGACCGGGTGGCACATTGATGTTCTTACGTATCTTTGGTATAAGATATAAAATGGGAATGATAGGTGAATTCACTTTAAGAAATTTGAATTCTGATGGAGTTAGGAGTCCTGACGCCTTCCACTGTGCTGGCTCTTGATGGAACCTCATTGCCACCTCATCCAAAGTCCCTATGTCAATTTTCTTATAGCACTGCTCGTCACTCAGCTGTCTCATTGCCTCCTCCTGATACATGGGGAGTGGCCAAAGCACTATGAATCCACCTTTGTCGGCCTGTCTCACACTATATATGGACAGGAGCGTAACTTTGTTACCGGACTTTTATATCCTATTGTAGACGAGTCTGATGTGGATCCATGCTTTAAATTAGTTTGTAATTCTTTCAGATCTTGTACAACTAGGTCTGAGAATAAGTCTACGGAATCTCTTGGGACCATTAGTGAAAAAACAGACCTAGGTTAAATGGGGTTACAGGTCTCCCATAGACATTCAAATTATAGTTCTTGATTAACACATCATCAGTTGTGCTACTGCTGTTGTCTTTCATGAGACTATCTAGATCACGTAAAACAGTGAAATCAGATACCACCAAATTATCATCAATGTCAATTATTTCTTATTGTTGCTGCGCAGATGCTGAGCTGTTTGCAAAGTACTTGGCCAACCTTAATTTTCGAGTGATTTTATAGCAATCAATGCGTGTCTGGACATAATCCATGTCCTCTGAGGCACAATACGATAGTCCTCGAGATAGAGGTTTAATTTCTGCTTGGTCAAATTCACTATGCTGTTATCTGTGTATTCACTGGTTACTTGCTCATCTTGTAAGTTCCCCTGTTGGTTCCTCTGTTGGCGGTTTGTTCTCCTTGTCCGCCTGTTTTTACTTCTTAGAGGTCTTAGGCTTGTGTTCCTGTCCCAGCGTAAAAAACAGAGTTTGTCCTCCACTGATGGTATCGATATAGTGGGCCTTGAGTCTTCATTATCCGTATCTAATTCTGAGCTTAAATCAGAGCCTGTCTCATAGTTCCTCTGCGTATTTCCTCCATGCAGGCTTTGAGAGAGTTTCTGTCGCCGGATGTTTTCAAATCATTTTGAGAAGGTGAAAATCTGGCCTCTTTGGTAATCAATCTTGTCACGCCTAAATTTGACCGCTTTCCGATCTTTGATCACCTGTTCATATTTTTATACCATCTCCTGCATTTCACCCTGCATTTTCATAATTGCTTCTTGGTCAGGCAATTTTTTCAAATCTTCACTTAAAGAGTCGATTACTTTCAGCAGTGCTCGTCGGTCAATGTCTGCATACTTAATCAAGATAGCCAACATCCTTTTCGATGACTCCGCATTGTTCTCCGCCCATTCCCTTAACATGTCTGGGTTCGGATTTTCGTATGTGGAGGCGATAAGAATCCTCAGCCCCCTGGGCACACGCCCCACTTCCAAATATCGGGTCAGAGATTTACTCTCCCACCATTTCGATGTTTCTCTTTTTATCAGTTTCTCAAGTATCCTTAATAAGTCCTTACTCCCCATGGGCTTACTGGTATTGCCCTCTGCATTTGCACCACTCTGTTCATCCAGCTCATCAATGTCGCTGAATAATATTTCAGCATCACATTCCTGCTCCTTAAGCCACTCCATTTTGATACGACCGTAGAGTATATATATACATATTCACACACACATTACCTACGGTTAGGACCAAAGTTTCCACCGGAAAAGCGTTTTTTGTTTTGCCAATAACTTTGGTGCCGCTTGACGAATCTTCACAATTGTTTTTAAAACTTTCCCATTTTGGTTCAGCTGCTGTGTTGAAAGTTTCAGGGAGATCCGTTCAGAGGGGCCCGAGAAAAAAGGGGGGGTCCCAAAACACGTTTTCCCCATGTTATGTCAATGTGGATTTTTCATTTTTTGAACACAACTACAGCCTGAACCACTGAACGGAATTACATCAAATTTGTCAGAAGGCTAGATGTTGGTCCAGAAAGCGCACTTTTTGTGATTTGGTGTAAATCCATTGATTAGTTTCACAGATATGTACGTTAAAAAAATATAGATGTCTGGGGATGCGAGCCCTTGCAGTCAACTCACAGATCCTACTGAAATTTGATTGACTGCCAATGCTTCAACCAGGAAGTGTTGACACACAAAAAAGTAAAAAATAAGGAAAAGGGGGCAGGATAGGAATACCCTGATCCACCCAGATATGGTGGAAGGGGGTCCCCAAGGGGACCCCACTATACAATAAAAAGAGAATTCACTGCTGGATCCACGGATTCATGGCATAATTGAAAAAAAAACAGCGTGGGCTCCTGCGCTTCTTTTATAGGAAGCCTCCAGGTGGACCAAATCCCGGGGACATATGAAAAATTAAAGGAGGGGAGCCTCTCGGACCCCGCCAGCCCCGGGGTTCGCCACCTTCCTGGGGCTTTAAATGTAATTAATGTGGGGGGCGTGTGGCACCCACAAAGCCCCGGGGACTGCCATCTTCCCTGGCTAATTCAAAGAAAAGAAGGGGGGCATGGCTCCCCTCCTGGAGCCATAGATGGCCCAGGAGACCGTCACCCCCCCCGAGGGCCCACTCCTGCTTTGTCCCAGGGTACCCACCCCCGGGACATAGCTGTTTGCTATGGCTTGGCGGGAGCTTTACTGCTCCTGCGAAGCCATAGCAAACACTGCTCTGTTTTCAGCAAGACAAAGCATTACATTTGCTCTCGCTTGCTGAAAGCGGAGCAGAATTGCTTTTGAACAGAGGGTGTTGGGCTGCTTCCGCTCCCGATCAAGTGTGTGCAGGGGTGGAGTAAGTCGGAAACAAAAGGGCCTGAGCAGGATGGAAGAGCACTTCAGGTTCTAGTTGATGCATGCTTGTCTCCCATGCCTGCCTTTCTCCACTTACCTGACTTCAATCGGGTAGCTCCGACGGCCATTGGAGTCCTCCCACCAGAATCCTTGTTCTGCTCCGCTGTTGTTTCCTGACACTGTGGGGGCCTTCAATCCTTGTTCTGCTCCGATGATGTTTCCTGATGCCGCGGGGGCCTTCTATCCTTGTTCTGCTCCGCTGATGTTTCCCGACTCCGCGGGGGCCTGCTGAGTTTCCCACATTACGGCGGGTCACCCGACGCCATGGGGGCCTTCAAACTCTTCCCTGGTTACGGCATTTGCTCAACACCGCGGGGGCCTTCAGTTGTTTCCTACAAAAAAAACACACAAAGAAATTGCTCACAAAGAATACACGTTCTTCTATGTGGTAACATTTATTTTACTATTGCTTAAATCATACATGGTACTTATCTGAGATAGTCTCCTTAGTGCATCGAGATTCTGCTTCCTTGCTGGCATTGCTTGATGGCTATAAATAAGAAAGATAGGTAATATTAGTATCCTGAGATTGAAGGGGCTGTATAACATTCTTAGTAACTAGCCCAGCACATTTTTGTGTATGTTTTTGTATTATTTATTATCTTTTCCGGGAGAATACGTTTTTTAGTTTTCTCCTGGTTCAATTGACTATGAATAAGTTGGGGTCTATTTGGATTCTACTCTGAACCTCTTTAAGGTTGGTTATATGTATACCTCTTTTGATTACTGTGTCATGTTGTCCTAAGTATTTGCTCATAATTTCATATCTCTTCCATATAGATATATATATACCAATGACCCTGTTGTTAAATATCGATATACCTTAGTGGAAGAGGGAATTCTCCAGGTAGTTATCCTGTCTCATTATAAATTGGACCTCAGTTTTATTTTCATCTACATGCTTTTTGTAATACATATAACCTTATCTCTACTACAGGAATCACATAAGGACCTTCCAACAAGAATATCCATACCTGATGCATGTTGATGCTGTGTTTTTTTTCCTTCTCCTTTTTCTTGTTTTGTTTCCCCTCTTGCCCCATATCTACTGTGTTGGCTTTGACACTGTTGGGCTGACATTGGTGGGTGTGGGAAGTTGGGACCTATCTTCATATCTTGCATTTCACTCCTGCGGAAACAACAGGTGAGAATTACAGAGGGAGCCGCATGTTCAGCAGCTCTCTGTTCAAAAGCAATATCGGCTCCTGCAGGACGTGAGGAGCCGGCAGAGTCTTTCTTCGTAGTCCCCATCAGTGACAAGTGGGTACCTTGGGTGGGACCAGCACAGCCACAATGGAGGCCAGGCCCCGGGGGATGGGGGCTAAAATTGGCCCGGGAGGGGGGCAGCGTGGCCCCCTCCCATTATTATTATTTCTTTTTTTACATTTAAAAAAAGGAGGCCGGGACCCAAGGGATGGGGTCCCCAGGGCTGAAATTGGCCTGGAAGGGGGAACCACATGGCCTGCCTCCCCTTCTGAAAAAAGGGCTGGCACCCTCCCTTTAATTTACTTTCTGAAAAAGGCCAGGCCCTTGGCGATGGGGTCCCCAGGGCCGGAATCGGCCTAGGGAGGGGGCCACACGGCCCACTTCCCTATTGAAAAAAGGGCTGGCCCCGGGGGAAGGGGTCCCCGGGGCCCAAAATGGCCCAGGGAAGGGGATCACATGTCCCCCCTTCCTAAAAAAAAAAATTGACCTGCAAGTCGCCATTGACCCTGCCCGCTATTTCCACCACTTTGGAAACGTGCCTCCGGGCACACTGCTGGTGGGGGGATGAAGGCCCCTTGGCTGCAGAGGGTCATTGGGGCCAACAAGCACTCCTGTCACCTCCAGTAAGTCCCACACAGCATGATTGCTGAGAGGTCTCCGTAGGCCATCTCCCCTTTCTCCACCACTCTGCAAAAGCGCCTCCTGGTGCAATACTGGTTGGGGATGAAGTCCTCTTGGCTGCTGATGGACCTTGGGGGTCAAGAAGCCCTCCTGTAACCTCCAGTAAGTCCCTTACATCTGGATTCCTGAGAGCTGGCCAGAGGCCTGCCCCTTTTCTCCACCACTCTGCAAATGCAACTACCAGTTAAAAAAAAGATAGAAATTCAGTTAAAATACCAACGGTTACAGGAACTTTATAGTTAGAAAATAGATTTTGAAAAACCTGAGAATGAATTCACTTAAAAAACAAAGGTTACAGGGACGTTATAGTTAGGAAATAGAATTTTTTTTAAAACTTAGAAATTCACTGAAAAAAACAAAGGTTACAGGGACGTTATTGTTAGGCTAAGATTTCTCTCATACAAAACCAGCGAAATTCAGCAGTTAAAGTTACCTGAGCTAACTATAACTTATGCCCCTGCAATGCACTGCTTATGACCTCACATATTACAACACTCATGAGATGGTCAGTGACATCACTGATGACATCTCAAATGACACCACGGATGACATAATCTGCAGAACCACTCATGCACCCACTCACACCCCATACAACCTCTTGTACACCCACTCACACACCCATACAACCACTCACATATCCATTAACAGACCCATACCAGAACTCACATACCCACATACTCCTCCACAGAGGCACTCACACACCACTCACTCACTCGTATAGCCACTCACACAACCATTCACTCACCCATACAGCCACTCATACAACCAGTCACTCACTCGTACAGCCACTCACATAGCCACACACTCACCCATATAGCTACTCACACACCCAATTATTTACATACGCGGTCACTCAAACACCCACTCACTCACTCACCCATACAGCCTTTTAACACAGCCACTCACTCAACCATAGAGGCACTCACACACTGACTCACACACCCACACAACCATTTACATACCCATTCACACATCCATACAAGTGCTAACACATCTGCTCGCTCACCCATACAGCCATTCACACAAACACTTACCAATACAGCCACTCACACATCAACTCACTTAACCAAACACCCACTCAAACAGCCACTCACTCACCCATCCAGCCACTTACACACTGAGTCACTCACTCATACAACCATTCAGACACCCACTCACTCACCCATACAGCCACTGCCACACCCACTCACTCTCCAATAGACACTCACACAGCCTCTCACTCACCCACATAGCTACTCACACACCCACTTATACACCCATGCAGCCACTTACACACCCATAAACACAAGGATACAGTCACAGAGCCACTCACATAATATATGTTAGAAGTAGAAGTAGTATCACTCAGTAATAGTTTACTTACTATACTAATTTAACTTTTGTAGTAGGTTACTATATATGTTTAACACCCATAAAGTCTTTAAAACATATACACTCACTTGATGATGTCATCAGTGATGTCATTTAAGATGCCATCAGTGATGTCACCAGTGATGTCAGTGAGCCCTTGAAGTTCTATAAGATGGGGGGTGATGTGAGTGTAATGAGGTAGGTTGAGGATGAGTCGTGCTGCGGCATTTTAAACTGTCTGGAGCGTGTTCAGAAGCTTATTAGTGATTCCTGCACAGTGTGCTGCCATAGTCAACTTTGCTTGTGATCAGAGACCATGTAACCATTTTCTTGGTGTTATCTGGTAGCCATTTGAAGATCTTCCACAGCATCCTAAGGATGGCTAAGCAAGTGGAGGTCACTGGGTTTATTTGGGATGTTATTTCGAGATTGTCATCCAGGAGCATTCCAATATTTCTTGTGTGAGTAGCAGGGGTGGCTGAGGGGCCATGATCAGTTGGCCACCAGGTGGAGTCCCAAGCTGAGGTTTTCCTTCTGAAGATCACCACTTCAATTTTGTCAGTGTTCAGTTTGAGGCAGTTGAATTTCATCCATTTGGTTACCTCGGTCATGCATGTGGAGAAGTTCTTTTTTCTGTTTTTTCTTGACTTTTTATTTCACATTATTTCAATGCATAAAAGTACAAACAGTCATGAATTAAAATATATTATATCCATTAAAATTCCTCTAAAGGCATGCATTGTTTTAAAAGAAATTAGTTATTTCCTTCATATATTTGAAATGGCAACCAGAATAACACAAATGTTAAAACATCTAAAACGATAATCGTCTGCACTTTGCCACTGCCCATAAATAAGATACTAAAGCATAACATACAAAAGGTTCTGCCAACTGTTGAATAAAGTGCAGTGCAGGTCTACATTGGACAAATTTATATTTACGAAGCATAAGGACTAAAAAAGTTTTCCTTTGAGGACCATAAAATGTACAGAAGAATAAAATATGTCAAATTGATTAAGCTGCTCTTCCGTCACAGGGACATGGCGGTAAGTCATTCACCGAGTAGATATTAGCCGGGAACCCAAACATTAGAGGAATATAATTAAAACGGAACCTGATGAAGATATACTGGTGCTGAGAGTTCTGTACAAATGACAAATATGACTGTAGTACATCTATTACTGGCGGAAGCAAGCTATAAGCAATTACTGTGCATTTTGTTTTATTCCTTTCCCATCTGTCCCTGCGGCTTTTACTAAAAAGATCTTTTTTAATTTAGTTTTTGGGAAATTAGCACATAAGCTTGGAGTGTTCTATGGGTTCTTTTTTTGTAGTTAGGGTCTTGTCTGACTGGGAGAGTATTAGTTGGGTTTTGTCTGCATAGGAGTGTATGTTGATGTCATATGATCTGATGAGGTCTATCAGCAGAGTCATGTATTCAAGGGATTTTTTAAACTTAAAGTAATGCGATTACCATTTCTATGCCACTGTGAGTGGCCAACACCCCGCCGTACATCGCCTTTGGACAATATATTTCTCAGATACATTATTACACAAAGAATGCTGACCATTCATAGAATACACAGCATGAGAAGGACAAAGGTTGTGTTATATATAGGCAAAGCTTACTCAGATTCAACCCACTGAGCAATCTCAGCAGCACACAAAGGGATCACTAATTCCACTGTAATTAGCTGACTTCCTGGCTCATGAATGTATACATAATTGCACTCTTAATGAATTATTTCACTGTCTTCAAAAGTATCTGTAATTGAAATCCCAATTTTAGATACTGAAGCACCCTTAAGATTCTTAGGGCCTTATTTACAAGATAGTGACGCAGCACAATACCGCAGGCGATTTGGCTGTGGCGTGCTGGGTCACTTTCAAAGCAAAGAGATGCATCATATTTACAACTAAATAACATATCCCTGAGCCCTCCCCTTCACTGGTGCACAATTGGCTGTAAAGTGACAATTCAGGCACCCTTGCCCCTGTTGCAAGGGTGTCTGCATTTTAGGGGAGATTGTTTTTGTGCAGGAAGGGACAACTTCCTGCACAAAAACAATCAAGAGAGGTGTTTTCCTCTTTCTACGTGTGCTGCAGAATGCAGCGTGCATAGAAAGAGGAAAAACAAGGAGAAATAGAAGTATTTCTCCTGGTTGTGCCTCATTACGCCTTCCCAGAGAAGCGTGGGATTCTGACGCATTCCCAGTTTTACGTAACGTTGTAAATCTGGGAATGCATCAGAATCCATGGGTGTTGCGTGGGGGGAAACAGCCTTAACCACGCAGTCTAAACTACACGTGCCCAAACAACGTAGGCGGGACCATGCACGTCGAAAGTTTCGAAACCACCCATATCATATGCCTTTACCACGATTATGCGTGGTTTAGACATTAGTGATAGCACTCTAGACTCGTAGAGAATGGTGGGAGGTGTTGCAGACTGGGCAGAGGGTCAGAGGCGACTTCCTGCCCGGACAAGGAACGGCTTGGTGAGTGTGATTTTTTAATTTGGGAGTTTTATGGTCGGGGAACTTTTTAGGGTATTAGGGCTCAAGGCAGGTGGTCAGGGTACTTTATAGGGCGGGGAGGCCGGTTTTAGGGCTCAGGGTGGTGGGCTGGGTAGTTTGCAGGGCCATGTTTTAGGGCTTTAGGACGGGGCATAGGGTACTTTTTACGGCTGAGGGGATGGTTTTAGGGCTCAGGGTGGGGGCTGGGGTGTTTTTTAGTTCTGGGGTCAAGGTTTTAGGGCTCAGGACAGGGGGGGTAAGGGTCGATTTCAAGGCTGGGTGCCAGGTTTTAGGGCGCAGGGGGCTGGGGTGTTTTTTAGGACTGGGGTGGGGTTCCCTTTTATGGCTGGGGTCTGCTTTTAAAAGTCAACAGTGTTGAGCATCCCTTCCAAATACTGAATCGCAGTGCTGTGTGTGAATGTTTTTGACCGAAATGCACTCGCAAAATATTTGCAAATTACCACCAACTCAAAGTTGGTGGTAACCCAGTTGCAATTATAATGGAGTCCCCAAAAGACTGCTTCCTCTTTGAAAATGGCTGGGGAAATATCTCTTAAATAATGAAAGTTCCATTATTTTCATTTTAAATGCATCCTTGCATCCCGTTTTTCTGTAAGGGAAATGGGCTGTGTTTAAAAAAAAACAAGATTGCTTTATTTAAAAGCAATCACAGACACAGTAGTCTGCTGACCCCAGCATGCCACCTTCCCTGTGAAGGCAGCGAATCCCAGCGGGTGACAAATTGCGACCTACCTTGTTAATGTAAATGAGGTAGGTCTATTTGCGACCCACTGCGAATCGCTATGAAACTCAATGAGTTTCATAAAAAAGGAATCGCTATTTCCTAATTGCGATTCACAAAAAATCGCCATTAGGCAATCACTATTCCTATTTTTGCAAATCTGGCCCTAAATTCATACAAAATATGCCATCCCCTTCCCATAATAAACAAAAGCTTCTGTCAAAATATAAACAACACTGCTTTAGAATTAACACATTTATTATGGCAATAATAGCCGAAAATAAATCAATCCGCAAATGTTCTTGATGACTAAATAACAGAGAACTTGACACGTGGCCCCATATGCAGGGGCGCTGAGGGAAGGGCGCGGGCTTAAATAACTAACTTGTTAAAAACCAATTAAATGCTCATCAGAGGCACTTAATTTAAAGCAGCAAAAGTGCTTTGGTTGCCTTAAGACTGACATATTCAATGCAACTTAAGCAATGAAGATGGGTGAGCCGGATAACGGCGGTGATTGATGTCAGCTACACAAATCAAGCCTTCAGAGCCACCCGCTCGTGCAGCAAAATAAATGCGCTGGGAATAAGGGGAGGTTTGCATTTTTTTCCATTGCATTGGCAAAATCTGTTTTTATCACAAACACCTGCCAAGCGCTGAAGTTAAGAGGCTTTTCATTGGCCTATCTTTCTGTAAAAGCAGGTGGCGTGCTAGAGATGCGATTGTCTTTGTTCTGTCGAGTTAGTGTCTTCTGGTTGGGATGTTTCCCTTCACGTCGCGGAGGAATTACATCTCGTTCTTGATTAGTTAGTGGGCGTTGGGTTCTTTCTTTGTGCCGTTCTGCTAATCTCTCAGTTTAACTTTGGGCGCCTTTTTAAGTCCATACATCGATAGTGTCTCTAATAAAAGCAATCTGTCCAAGTGTCAGTTGATGTTTTACGCCCTGCCTCATCTATGACAGTACAATACAACCATGATTTATTGGCATGACTTATCGGTGTGCAAGTTTGTCTATGTGTCTATAGGGCCATGCCCCAGAGAGGGCTACAGGGGGATCTTTCTTCCTCAGGCCCCATGCTTTTTCAAGGGGCTACCCTGGTGCTGCAACATTTACTTATTGTTTTCAAAGGATGCCTACACTATGTAACAATAAGGAGTCATCTCACATGGCTCATACCAGGAGATGGCACCAGAGTCTGTGAGTTTGCTGACCCGGGCCCCATAAAAACACCTGACATGCCTGTGTATGACTCTCAGGGGCTTATTTACAAGCCCCTTGTGCCCCCGGTGCGTCACTTTTAATATGGGAAAAAGTGATGTATCGGCGGCGCAAGGGGCTTGTAAATAACCCCCCGGTGTGCAAGCGTAGCTGCAACCCAATGGAGTGCTACACTATGGAGATTTCTTAGTGGTTAGTGTGGAAGGAGGGGGACAAGGAATAGAGAATGTAGAGACAGAAGAGAGATCTTATGAAGCTTACAATGGAGCGTTGGGACAGCAATGGGAGGGGCAGGGCTGATGTGGGAACGGAAGCTTGTTGGGAAGAGGAGGAAACTCTTCGAGGGTGGCCCAGCATCTGGATCTTAACTTGTGCCAAAGTGTTGATTGAATAGATGGGTTTATAGCTCCTTGCTGATGTTGATGAAGGATAGTGTCTGGAGAATGTAAACTGCATGTTCTGTGTCCATTGTCTTGTCTTCTCCTCATACAGTTCTTGTTTCTCAGTTTGGCAATGCTGTCAATGTGTGGTATGTGTACCCCACAGGCGGTCTTAATCCTGTTTACCACATATAGTGGGATGTACAACTTGACATACTTGTTGATTGTTCTCAAGGGATGTAGGATCGTGTTGTCCTTGCAAAGATCGTTGATGGAACTAAAGACACCCAACATGTAGCTCCTAAAGACATTGGGGTATATTCACAAGAACGCGTGATAACTACCGCAAGAGTAGCGTAACGCAACTTTCAATAACGCAGCCTATCATGGGAAAATAACCCTGTGTCAACGTGGAATTCACAACAAGGTGGTAGCATGCAATAGTCACCAAATGACGCGTCAAATGCCAGCGTGTAAATCAACACCAAGCCCAAAAAATGCGAAACGCGAGAAATCATGCGATGAGGCCAATCGCGGTACAAAAAGCTGTGAAAAGCAGCCTCAGGCCTGCAACTCCCACGCGTCTGGCGGGCAATTGCACCATAAAAACCACAGGCACAACACACCAGAAACAAGCCAAAGCACATAGCAACATCCATGCACCCTGACCCAGTGCAGAGGGCAACACGAACACCACAACCCCCACAGACCACCAGCAAGGAACATGTGGGTCGGGGAAGGCCAAGGAGAAAATGGAGAGGAAGACGGGGTGCAGACCGCAGGAAAACAAGACCAAGGCCACGGAGGTGACAGAACACTACCAGCAAATGACCCACAAGCAGACCGCCTGGAATGCAGTCGCAGAGCCCAGGAGGCCAATCCAGGAGGCCAAGAGGCGCCGGCAGGACCTGACAACCTAAACCAGGACAAACCCGCTGCCAACAGGAAGGCAGCAACGGCGACAGGAGGTGGCAGTCCAGCGCCACAGGAAGAGCAGGAGGAAACCCAGGCCACAGTCATCAGTGTGGAGAGGGTGCAAGGAGTAGGGAGTACGGACACAGCCCGACAGGACCTGACACAACAACAACAGGGTGAGGATCCAACAGGGACTGGGGGGACGGGGGTGATGTGCACAATGCCACACATGCACAATGAGGTGTAACACACTGCACACCCACAATTACCCAGGGACATGTCCCCCATCCCCGTGGCACACTGCAGCACACACACATAGCAATCACAGCACATACCATGACAATGTGGCACAAAGTGCAACACCCACACTGCAGAACAGGGGACACAACTGGGTCCAACCAGGCACAGTAACAGAACAATCACATCGGACAGAGCAGGGAACTATGAGATGCACATCTACCCCTACAACCCCACATCAGCCATGTAGGCCAAATGGACACTGTCCCAACTCAAATAGCCACCACCGCCCAAACACTCACAATGTACATCGTCACACAGTCTGCATGTCGACAAGAACAAGGCGCCAACACAATGCCAACATGCACCCCCCCTTCACAATGCAGAGGGACAAACAACACCTAAAGCAGGTCAGAACAGACAACCCATCAGTGATGCCCGAGACGAACACCACAGCCCAGACACCGACGCCCTACAACAGCCCATGGACATCCCACACAACCCACCACCAGGACCAGGGCAGACAAGCCAACCAGAGGAGAACTCAGCCCCTGCAACAGACCACACAGCATGAAGCACCCGCAATCATGGCTGGCTCACAACACTTCACCCACCCACACATGGCATCCCAATGCCAGGTGGCAAAACGCCAAAAGGAGGTGGCCCAACAGGTGAGGGTTTTGCCGAACACATGGAATGCGAACTAGAACACATACGTGGGTGTCCAATACCCTTCAGGGACCCCCCACACCCCACAAAGGAGACCCACACCTCCACAGAGACACATGCACATATCATGTTGAACTGGCCACGGGCACGTGCGCCCGGCCCCTTTATTGGCAGGGCCACAAGTACAGTGACACCTGTGCTGGATGTGTGTGGGGTGAGTATAAGCCAGCCCGCACGGAGTGCTTGGTGCTGCCAACAACCTGAACAGTGGACACCAGTGCAATGGAAACAGAAAACACCAGCATAACAGAGTCAACTGCAGAGCAACATGGAGGGATCCGGAGTAAGGACAGAGGTCACCCAATATTCAGTCTGAACGTTCCTTGAGTTGCAGTGCACTGAGGCAGGGGCACTAGAGAAGAGCGCGCTCATGTGAAGAAATCGCTAGGATTGTGTCCCTTCGGATCAGTCCTGATGCAGATGCAGTGGGGTGTGTTACACCTGCATCAACTTCCTCATCAACGTCCCAGGTCTCCCACACTGCCTGAGGTGACAGTTGCGTCCGCGGTCCACAGCGCAATACCCAGCAATAGATCCGGGTGTGTAGCTTGACCACCACCACCAGTCTGCATTCCTGCCGTGGGGCTGTTGCCTCCTGCCCTCCCATTGTCTGTGCCCTCTCCCTTCCGCACACTTGTCACATCTTCCTCATCATAGTCCCAGGTCTTCCCCACTGCATGAGGTGACATTGCTGCGCAACCTCACAACAGCACAAAACTCAATCAGTAACGGACAATGGCTTGCGGTGCACTGAGTCACTGGCACCTGGAGTGCTGAGCAGGGTATCAGTCCGATGATGGCATCCACGACAGGTCTGAGCAACTCCTTAGGTCTGTCAGGACCACCGTTTCGACTCTGGCAGATGGCGGTTGAAGGTGGTCCTTGCGGTGGTGGCATGTGCCTCCTACGGTGAGGCGACGTCCGGGCCGGTCAAGACTCAATGCCATGTGTGGGGCCTGGTGGACCACAGTTGGGACCGGGGGAGGCTGACAGCGCAGGGCCACAGACACATGGCGTTGATGACCCCAAGACCATCGCTACAGAGGCCATTCAATGACTCAGAAGAAGGGGTCCCAGGCCTGAGCAGCAGAGAGTTAGTGGCCCCGGATGCACTGCGGCCGGCACAGGCACCCAGCCAAGGGACGGTGACTTGCGGTGCAGTCAGATGGGCCATGCGACCTGAGCGGGTCCCCATCAATGTCCGAGGTGTATGTTGCGGAGGGTTTCGGGGGACAGTGGAAGGTGTCCTCCAGGGCATGATGCGGAAGGTCTGATGTTATCTGGAAGCAGCAAATGGAGGAGTGGAAAGCGCAACCCTCATCCTCACCAACAATTCGGGATCAGCTTCATGAGGACGAAAACTAGCCCCTAGTCCATGGACTCAAATGCCACCAATGTCCGACCAGTGAGTGTCCATGAATGTCGGGGAACAAACTTAGTGGCACAGGTGCTGTGAGGGGATGCAGTCTGCGATGATGCCCGTACACAGATGTGAACTCCAAGAATGCCAAATCAAGGCTCTGTGACCTACTGGACCGCAGTGTAGGCCGGAGGCAGCGGTCAGCAGTGGCCCACAGCCACGGGTCGTTGGCTCACGAGGCACAGAGTTGGTGACACAGTGGCAGTTGTCGGTAGTGTTCAATCACCTCCGTGACGCTGATCCTGTTCCCTCCGGACTGCAACGTGTCATCCTCTTACGCCCCTCCGTGCGTGCGAGGGAATGTATTCTGCCTTCTGAATTACCGATGTTCAGTTACAAATCAGTGATCCCACTCATGCGCAGCGTAGGCCGAGGGCAGTGGTTCACGTAGGCCCACAGACATGTGTGGTTGTGATACCATGCACAGACTTGTTGCCACCACATCGGAGGGTGTATAGTGTATTGTTCTCTGCCTTAAATGATGTTCACTGCCATAGTGTTATCAAGACTCAGTTCCAAATGTGTGACCTACCTGACCGTGGTGTAGGCCTGAGGCAGCGGTCAGCACGGCCCATTCACCGAGTGTCGCCAGCATAGGTTGGATGGCCCCACTGGCCTGCGTAGTTCAGGTTCAGTGGCACCACGTGTAGCAGCCTGGCGTTGAACAGGGTTAGTGGCACCAAGTGTAGCAGCCTGGCATTGAACAGGGTTAGTGGCACCACGTGTAGCAGCCTGGCATTGAACAGGGTTAGTGGCACCACATGTAGCAGGCTGGCGTTGAACAGGGTTAGTGGCACCACATGTAGCAGGCTGGCGTTGAACAGGGTTAGGGGCACCACGTCTAGTAGGCTGGCGTTGAACAGGGTTAGTGGCACCACATGTCGCAAGATGCCCATATGGAACTATGCCTCACTGAACTGGGGGGGTCTGGTGCTGTGGCCGCTGGCCGGGATATGGGGTCACTGATTCATGACTCAAGACACAGTTCCACATGTGGGACCTACTGGTCCGAAGAGTAGGCCGGGGGCGGCAGTGGAGTACGTCAACGAAAAAGGAATAAAGCAGGCCGGTGTCGTGGCGGCCGTGATGGTCTGAGGTGGCTGCCAAGGTCTCGGGCCTCGGGCTTGTGCCGGCACGTGGTGGGCCCTCCTTGACACACGCCGGTGTCGGAAGGTGATCAGTGTGGCCTGGCTGCGCAGGGGCTGGCCTGACGGGTTCGTGGACCAGCGTGCCGGGGTCCAGCAGGCGCATGGCATCTCAAGCAACTCCGCTCACGAGGATGGCGTAGGCCTCGTGGCGAGGTGGAAGGCACCGCCCTGGCAGAGACGTGGGTCTTTCCGGAAGTGGACCACGCCCAGGCCTACGTGGTTTTTATTCACACCCCTACGCTGGCGTGGCGTACACCGGGCCATCCCAATCCGCTGACGCTTAGGGGGGGGCGTAACAGGCAACATTTCCACGAGGTCCCCCACTGGCTGTGGTGACATGGTGGCGTCCACTGTCCACTACACTCCATACGCAAGCGGTGTATGTCGCCATGGCTATGGGTGTGTTCTGCATACTGCGAGGTGTCTAGCACATCTCCGGCACTGTTGGCATTGTGTACTTTCCCAATCATGGTTCTACTGCATCCTTCACACATGCCTGGTTGCCACCTCTCCCACATTCGGCTAGTATGTGTCTGAGGTGCCATGCCGTTGCTGGCTCATTTTCAGGGCTTGCCCATGTGGACATTGTAAGTTGTTCTGTCGTGTCTGGTGGGTGGGCATATTGTTGTGCCGGTTGTATGTGATTTTGTGACGTGTGCATTGCCAGAGTTGTGAGTTGCATGGTTGTGGTGTTGAGGTGTGTGGGGTGTTTATTTGTATATTGCCAAGGGGCTGTACATTTCCCTTGTTGCCATCCTGGGAACGCTGTTTGATGATGGACTGTCGGAGGATGAAGGTATCATGCACACTGGCTGTGTATTTGAAGGCGACATTGTTGGGTGTTCCACGGTGTTCTGTTGTTGCCTGCACATTGGTGTGAGATGTGTGCTTCCTGTTGCGGTGATTGTGTGCTGTGTCACCAGGGGGCACAGGTAGTACATGTGTGCTGTGTGTTGCCCCCAACACGTGCGTGCATCCTGCTATGGCGTATGGTCCTTGCTTGGTCTCCAGCGGATCCTGCGCATTGTGTTGTACGTATGGGGACTGGGGTACCAGGGTGATGGTGATGTCCAGGACAGGTGTGGGGGACTTGGATGTGGCTGGCTGTGGGACTCCTCCAACTCTGGCGGGTGTTGGATGGGGGGTTTCAGGGGCCAACAGGTGCAGCCACGCCATCAGCTTTGTGTGGGGTGGGATGTTGGTTGTCCGCTGTGTTGTTGCCGTAGGCCTGTTAGGCGATGATGGTCAGGATGCGTAGGTTGGTTGTCCCTTTCAGCCTGGAGTGGAAGGTGACATTGTCAGATATTGGGTCTGTGCGGCTGGTACGTTTCCTGGGGTTCTGCTGTCTTTGTCTGCGCTGCGTCTGTGTTGGTCCGGGGCGGGGGGTGTTCCGGGTGTGGGATGTGGTCCTGGGGTGGTGGGGGTGGGTGTTGTGGCACTCTTGGGTGCCCGGGCTGCATGATGTGTGGCTCCATGGCATCTGTTGCCCTTCGGTTGTGGCCCTGGGCTGTGCTTCTTTTTGTGGTGCTGGCTGCCGTCCGACTTTACACCAGGTCAGAGCAGGTGTAGATTTCCTGGTGCTAACACGCCTTATTGCCTGTTTTGTGTTTTTATCGCGGATGTGGCTGGTCGTTGTGAATGTTGAGGTGTGCTGTTGTCTCGGCTTTTGTCACGGGAACGCCTACTCTGCATCTCATTAGCGATATATGCGAGGGTCCTCTGTGGCGATGTTTTTGGCGGCTGCTATCGCGGGTCCTCTGTGGTGCTGTTGGCTGTTAACACTGGCTTGTGAATGGGGGGGTAAATTTATCACGACTTTGGCTGCGATAAAGTGCCGTTAATTCGGCGATGGCTCCTTGTGAATATGCCCCATTGTGTGTATATGCGCTTCAAAGAATGAACAAGTTGTTTTGTGCGACCTAATATAGAGGATCTTTGTTAGACCAGAGTCAGCAAAAAATGTAAACTCTGCATCTCTTTGCACCTTTTGAGGATCTTCGTCACGCGTCCTGCATTGGCACAAGGTGTTTTTCTGCCTTATGTGGAAGGATAGCTGATCTCAACAGAACTAGTGTCTCTTCTGATAATTTACTTGATAAGTGGAAACCATTTCCCATGAGTAACATGGGTACTAGAAATTAGTTTGGTTCAAAAGGGGTTACTTGTGTAGAATTGCCCCATACATCAGTGGTTGAACTGCTGATACAGTAGTTAAATTACTGCACTCAGAGCATGTGGATTGACCATAGGTTTAGGTTTTCCACATTTAAAAGGGAACTAACTTGCAAAAAATACAATTTCCGCGTGTTTTTCCTATTTACCTTGTCAAATGCTGTAACATGGAGTGATCAATAAACTGCACAATTGTATTTGCTGTCATGATCTACTTTTTCGGTTACATGCCTTGAAATTTAAGAATCTTCTGAATGTCTTTATGGAAGGCTAAACAGTGTCGCACATAATTACAAGTGAAGGCAGTGGTAGATTGCAGGGGACCTGCCGTCATTTTATTCAGACAACTGAATTTATTTTCTAGACCTCATCTTCCACGTTTCCACTTCCATGGAAAGAATATGGTAATTTCCTTCATTTCTTACTATTTCTAACTATAATTTTTTTGATCCCAGGTACATCAGCTGTGCTTCTATGTAGCTTTCCTTTCAGTGTGTACTCTGTCAGTTTTATCGAGGCCAAATTGTCTGCTTTATTAATTAGTTTCCCTTAAAATTGGTGTTTGTCTGTCATTCAGCTTCCTGACTGGTTGCTTTATTAATGCACTTGGTGATGCTTTAACAAAGTGTAGTGATAACTCGGACACAGGTGAGTGAATACACACTACGTTTTATTCAATGTACATCCCCCACAGCTTCCAGCGATAATCGACAGGAGTAACTGACAGTTCAAATACAGCAACATTCCATAAACATGACGATAGCTGTGCACACGCACAGAACGCATACTATAACATTTCCTTCCCTTTATAATAAAAAGAAAAGAACCTGGAAAGGAATTGTAAGCATGAAGAACAATAAAGCAGAGCTACAAGATGTACTGTAAAAAACAACAAAGAAAACAAAAAGCAATAGTAGGGAAGAGAAAGGAACACAGTACCTGTAAGATCACAAGAAAAAACATAAAGATTTAGTGAGAACTACCAACCATACCGTTTTGGCGGATTAACCCTCCTACCACTTTTGCGTAGCTCTTTCCTAAGCTCCACAGGTGACCTGACCAACACCTCGCTCTCACTTGCTCTGAGAGACGCGTTAAGTTGAGGAACATTTTGGGGGACTGGGATTTCAACAGAGTAAGGGTATAGAGCCTTTACAAAGTATTTAGGTGCAGTGGGAGGGACTAGGTGTAGTGCTGAATGGAAATTTTATTCTTGAACATAATTTGGGATTTGAGGGTCAAGCTGTTCTTGAACACTTGCCTCTGTTGGAATACAGTGATAGTGAGGAAGCATTAGACAAATTTGAGGAGCCGTAGCCAGATTAGAAAAAGAATTTGATGTGGAAGGGAGTTTAGTGGTGGCTAAACACAAGTTTCTTTCCACCTGACTGGTGGGTCTCCTGGAAGCTGCAAAAATGGGGGTGGAGGTTGCACACTCTGCATATTGTCTATAAATACGGTAAAGAAACCATACCTCGCACCCACACACAAAGGAACGATGAAAATACAAAGAGAGAAAAATAGGTAAACCAATAGCTGCGAAAGGGGGTCTAATTCCTAGGTGCATATATATGTTGAAAAAAACCACCTAAAAGTATGTTCACAGCAGTCACAGTCATTAAATCAAGGATAACAAAAACAAAGATGCTGTATTCATTCTAGTACAAGATGCAGGACAGATTTCTCTCCAGTAAACTGTCATAAAATATCACAACATTCCAAAATGTACCTCCAAGTAAGAAATAGTGACACAGAGTGAATGTCGGGGAGACCGGAAATGTTCTGGAACCACCTGCTGTGTCGTTGTGCTGCCAAAACGTAACAAACCTGCTTCCGCAACACCACAGACACTGTTGCTGGTTCCGTCATGCAGCAATTTGTACCGGCGTTGACTCCGCTGGGAACAACGAGGAAAACTGTTGGGAAGCACACTTACTATTGACGGATCAATCGGCAGGCAGAACGTTGCTTCCGGGGAAACGAAGGCAAGCACCAATCCTTGTTCTGCTGCTGGAATGCAGAGGTAGTCTACGCTCTACGTGATGACGACAACCTATCACGTCATCAGATGAGAGGCAGCTACGATGGAGAGAGGAACTGTTCCGCCTCAACGAGACCAACCACCGATAGACATGAAAAAGACCAGCTCACCACGAACCAACACAGGCTTCGCAGCACGAAGGAAACCCAGCAGCAGCCCGCGGCTGGGTCCATTGGTCCTCTAGCGGTTGAGTTGAAGGCACACAAAACTGCCACGAAGTGTCGGAAGACACGCAGCACAGCTGTGAAGAAGGAGGATGTACATGTGGGTGGGGATGTACAAATCGTCGCCAAATTTGTAGTGATCACTCAGACACAGGTGAGATAATACGCACTACGTTTTATTCAATGTACATCCCCCGCAGCTTCCAGCGAGAATCGACAGGAGTAACTGACAGTTCAAATACAGCAACATTCCATAAACATGACAATAGCTGTGCGCACGCACAGAATGCACACTACACAAAGGCAAGGTCTTCAAAAAATCCGAGGAGGTTTGAATTTGCCTCAAAGTCTTTGGGGATTTGAAGCAGCAATTTACTGCCTTGCAGTTTGTACCACTCTCGCTACAAGTTTATGCATTGCTTCCCTTAGGGTGTTTAGTCATAGAGTCGGTGCTATTTGACACATTTCCTGCATGGAAGAGGCAGAAAACCATTGAAAGGAATTTACGGTCACTTCCCTTGCTTGATTGGTTGCTATCTTTCCAAAAGGAAAATACCAGCCATTTGTTCATGTTTAAAGAGTCTGCAAAGTCCTGGACACGATACTTAAATAGGACTTCATATAAAATCATCTGTAAATATTTGTAACATGACTTTTCTATTTTTGTTTACTTTACTCATTGATCTAGGATCATTAAGGCAGCTCTAGAGCATGTTTAAAAAGTGTTTTTTCATATATTTGCTGATAAGGATGAAAAATACCTACTTTAGGTGATTTTTGTTCTCTCCAGGACATTAAAATACCTGTCATGCAAGTAGAAAACCAGCCAGGCTGCAACTCTAAGGAGAGGCACATCTTTACAATGGATCATTCACTTGTACATTCTTTCCAATTATTGTTAATGTTACCGTGCCTGCTGTGAGAGATAGAAGAGGGCAAGGTTCCTCCTAACGTTCCGGAAGTATAACCGCTGGGCCTAATTCTGAACTCTGGACAGCCTATCAGGGTGACCAGACGTGAGGGAGTTTCCTGGAAGGTCACGTTTTTTGTTGTTGTTAATTTCGACATTTTTAGCTAGATTAACCCCTTGACCGCGACCGGAATTCCGCTCGTATGCTGGACATTCCGATCGCGGGTGGGGTCGTGACGAGCTCAGCTCGTCATGCGCACAGCGCTACCGCGCAGCATGACGAGCTGAGCTCGTCATGAGCACGGAAAGGGTTAAACAAATATGCAGTGGCGGCTCGCATAGGGCGTGCTGCGGGGCGGGCGTAGTAAACTCGGACATACAATGGAACGGAGGAACGGAATAATTACTTTCCTCCGTTCCATCGTATTTCTGAGTTTACTACCCCCCACCGCCCTGCAGCACTCCCTATGCGAGCCGCCACTGCAAATATGCTGGTTTATGGGAAGAGGTTAAGCGCAATAAAGACTCCCTTGTCACCAGGGCCGGCTTTTGGGCGGTGCAAGCGGTGCCACCGCACCGGGTGCCAAGGTCAGGGGGGCGCCATTTGTGCTCTGAAATCGGTGCCAGTCACATCGCCCAAAAGCCTGCACTGTTAAACACTGTTGTCCCTCTTTCTTTTCTACGATGTTAATCTTCGTAGAAATGGAAGAGAGATAACCGTGTTTAAACAAATCAGGAGGCACGCTTTTGCCCGCCCATACGTTGCTGTAAACAGGGTCTCCAACCGGTGGATCGCCGACACCCTGTGACCAGCTCAGGTCCCGGACATTCAGTTTAGTGCAGTTTGATGTCCTGCATAAAAAATAAATGTGGGCTGCCGTTAATGTTTTCTTTATTTTAGGCCTCTTGCAGTGTGTGCCCGCCCTCACCCAAATAAACTGCTCACAATTGGCTGGATTAAATTTAGCTGGAGGGGGTCGCGGGGGTGACGTCAGTGCTAAAAGCCCGACAATAGCAGTATTAGGCTGGCCCTGGGAACCGATCGGCCTGCCTTCTGCTGCCCCACTCTACACTTCTATAATGAGCAATCTTTGCAGCCGGAGGATCAGTCTTGTCACCGGAGCCTTGGAAGGCCCAGGAATCCCGGTTGGGTTTGTTGCAGCTGCATACCGCAGTGCAAGTGGTGCAGTGCTCGGCACCTTGGCCCGAAGAGCAAAACCAGTGTTAGGCCTGGGACCAGCAGCAGAAGGGACCTGATGCTGGTTTGTGGTCAACGTGCAAGAGGTACTTTATATTAAATATATACATCCATGTGAAACACTCTTTTATTGTTGAAATAGGTGATAAATGTAAAATGAAGAGGTACGTTATTTATTTAAAAGAAAAAAAAGTGAAACATTTTGTTAAATGAAAGCAGCATTACACAGGGATTTTTTTAAATAAATAAAATACCTCTTGCAACTTCACTTTACATTTCTTTTCAGCCCAAAAAACGTAAAATGTAAAATGAAGTTCCTGGATCTGGTTTTTTAACACATTATTTTTAGCACTACAATAAAGATGGGACATGCAACGCAAGTGCTCAGGGCGAATTTTGCATATAAGGGACTTTGCTGGTAATCAAAGTATATGTCAATCCGTCCTGAGATCACGAAGTGCTGGATATCTGCTTGGAAGCCCGATGGCGGATATTGATATATTTTGTGTGTTATTTAATTTAGGTGTTTGTCTCTTTAACGACCTCCAGACGTTTCTTAAAAGCAAAGCAACTACTGCTGACCGCACCCGACCCGACACCACTACCACCCAGCCGGCTATTCAGCAACAATAAGACACACTTGCCCCACATGGGATTTTTAATTTACAGTGAACGTGTGCAGGGAGGGGGATAGGGGCGGGGGTTTCATTCTCAATGTTTTATTTTACTTGTTGGTACCTTGGTATATCAGCTGCCTGGGATCTGCGCAGCCCCTGCTTGATTACTCTATGTAATGTACACTGACAAACCAGCTGTTAAATCAATAAAAAGATATAAACCTAAAAGCAAACCAGGCACACTAGCGGTTTGACACTAAAAACCCGGCCAAGGATCTTTTTAGGGGGCTGGAGGAATAGACTACAGTACGATGTGGGCTGAAGTCCAGGTGGAGAAGTAGCAACTCTGTGTTACAATCTGCACTGGTCCAGGCGACGGACGGCTGACTAAAGAGCTCTGCAATTCAGATGTCGCAGTTACAACACTGTGGCATAAAGCGCACACAATCTGGCACTGTGTTATAATGTGCACCACTGGAGTGGCAGAGTTACAACACTATGATATCGTGTGCATTGCTCGGGTGGTGGCGTTTACAACATGCACCTGTCTGCTGTTTGCCTGAGCTAATTCAAGGCAGGTCTGCTGCTGACCTCTGACTGCCAAGCTTCATATATTCTCCTATTGAGAGTCGCCTTAAACACCCCAGTCTCACCCAGATCACCTTACAAGTTTTTCAAAACCAGAGCACCAGGAGCTTTTGATGGATTTACTTCACTGTGACAAAATGTTGGCGTGACCCCTGCTTTTTATATCGCCTGTAGCCTGTTCTGACGTGAACAGTAGCAAATTCATTTGGTCAACTAAACAAACAGACTGCATCAGGTGCTTGAATGACAGGTGTAATGGTTACAGGACAGAAAACACATTATGGGCCTTGTAAAGATGACAGGCATAGTAGGCCCTGCTGGAATTCAAGCCTGTTCCTGTAGCTCTCTGGGCAGGACCTTAAGCAATTGAGGCATCCTACCAGCCTAGGGCACTCGACATTACACAGCGTTGTTTGCAACAGGAACATATGAATCCTGGGTTGGGTGTTGTACACTTAACAGTGCGTGTGCACTGTGCAAGTCAATGAAGCTGGGCGTTGGGGGGTCTCTGGGAACAATGCTTGGCCTTCGGTAGCTCATCTGGATTTTCACTAATCAGAAGTAGCTCTCACTACAGAAAAGGTTGGAGACCTATTTTGCTTTGCTTAGGAGTCTGAGTCAGAAAAAAAAAGAAAAGGTTTCTTGTGAACATTCGGGGATTTTTCATTGAATTGATCTCTGGGCACAGAGAGCTGAGCTCCACTCTCTGCAGCATATGAATGGTCAGAGTAGGTCAACTTTTCTATTTTAAGCAAAAATTGTCCAGTTAAAAATAATATAAATGATAATGTGCAACTTTCTATTTAAAAAATGTGTTCAGACCTTGCCTGTTAATTTCTTTCTTCTTCTGTGTCCTGTACATGTTGTGTTCTATCATGTATGTGGAACTTAAATTTGTGTTTTATTAACACTCAATCAAAATAGTTATATATACCAAGCATTGACAAATCATCAGGATTTGTTTTTTAATTGCATGCACAAAGAGGCACAAATTGGTGCAACATGGTATGGTACAGGGACCCAGGAAAACACACCCACAAAGACCATTTTCTCCCAAGTCCAACAGATGACCATGCACACAAATCACCAAACATACAGTTATTAAAAAGTGAAAATAGACCAACATTTATACACAAACCTGTGCAACAGGTTGCATAGGGGAGTGTGCATCAGTGGCACAAAGTAAGCTGCACAACAGAAAGCAGAGCGTGATGTGTTTTAGTGAGGACAGGGTGAAGCGCAGCAGTAGAATACTCAGATTTGCATCATAGTGATGTACCTGTGGGGAGGAGCAATGGGTAATAGGCATAAAAGTAGCACAAGTGACACAATTTAGGAGAGGACAAGGTGCTCAGCCTCACCGGAAGACTCGTTGATGTGCCTTATGAAAGCACTGAGTGCTGCAAATCAAAGGAGCACCAAGTGCTGTGTCGTAACATCTGTTCCCCATCTAATCCTTATTTAATTTACATGATATTTGAGCATACATTTTATATACTCTAAAATTTATCCTGTATGTATTTAATATACAGTTGAGAAACCATACAACTCAACACAAAAAATAATGTTTGTTTTGGGGGGGAAGGGGGCACTAACAAAGATTGTCGCACAGGGCGCCACAACCTCTAAAGCCGGCCCTGCTTGTCACGCTCCCTTGTCTAATTCATGCAGCACAGCAGAATGTGAAGAGGTGAAGGTGACCCCCGCCCTAAACCCAGATTAACCAGATTAAGAGCGAGAAATTATTTAATAAAATACTGTTGTGAACTGCTTCCGTATACATCTTCTCCCCGCCTTCCCTTCTGTTTTACTGTAGCGTATTGACATGTATGGAGTATGCAGCTCTGGTTTGATAAGTTTTACCTATATGAATGCAGAATAAGAAGTTCCGGAATGTAAACTAAACCTTATTGAATGAGCAACTCATGTGTAATTGGACAACTCAAGATTTGTGTAACCTTCGTCTTGGGTTAGTTAAAGCTTTCTGAAAAGGAACACAATGCACAACTTTTAAACGTTGATTTTTTTTAATTGTGTTTTACCTTAGTCCTGTGTAACGTGTCAGAGTAGTCCCTCTTCTGTTTCCATGTGAGCAGTATTGCCCTGTATTTAAGACTGTCAAAGAATTGCAAAAAAGACTGAAAGTCCTTTTTCATTTGTAAGGGCTTAACGCGGTGACAAACTACCATTTGATCTGAGACCTGAACAGAGCCCAGTGACAGGGAAATCATTAAAAACACTTCTTTGTTTGATGTAACGGACACTCGAGCTGAATTGAGGCCTTGTTGGGCTTGGATGCCTCTTAACATTTTAGTGCTGTATAAATTTGATAAACACAAAGGCAGTCAGCTAGTTATATTTAGTATGCAATAAAACAGGAGGTGCTCATCTGAAGGAGACAAAAGATCAGGTTTCAAATGCAGTAGCATCCACATTATCTGAAGATGCACAGGAGAGTTGACTTGCTTTATACATTGCATATCTCTGTCCTTGCACTCTCTTTTATATTTTTTTTGTGGTTGAGTGGGGACATTATTAATCTTAGACAGAAAATGCATTTAAGTGGTTATGAGGGGAGCATGCATCAGGTAGTGATGGTCTGTTGTTTTGTGTTATTGGTTCTTCTACTCTCTTGCGAAGCCATGGTGGGCTATGCGGAACTAGTATGAATAGGAGATTTCCTATTCAGCCAATTGGCGAAAAGTGTACAAAAGGAATTCATTTAAAACAGTTTCCTAGTTTCAAGCAGCAATCAAATTACTACCCACAGTCAATGAGAAAACAAAAATATGTATTTACACTAACCTCTGTATGCACAGGAAAACGTTTGTTGTGGATACAATGCACGACAATGTAAAACATAGCAAAACAAAAAGTGCTTGGTGACTCCAGTCATCGCTAGGGTTGCCACCTTTTTTGGCAGGCTCAATAGAAAAACACCAGCCAGGCCGGTAAAAACCAGTCGAAACGGCAACCCTAGTCATCTCACATCCATACATTAGAACTGTGAATACAAGTGTGTGCATACAATAAGCCAACAGCTAAGGTCAGAGAATGCAACAGGAATAATTATTTGTAACAATTCCCAGGTCAATCCATAAATGGATATCTAGGAACCTAGTTTATAAGTTGTAGAGTGACAAGGTTTTAACCTCAATTGTTGCTCAACAAGGTCATCATCAGGACAGAAAGGATTCTAGGTCTCCAATGTGCAATCAAATAAGTGGAAAAAGTGGGAAAAAATGAATATAAAAATGTTATTAAAGATGCAGGGAAAGAAATACTTAACAAGAACGTATGGGGCGAAAGTCAAACGGAAGCCCTTGAGGATTGCGTGTGCACAGCAAAAAACGAGGCAAAATGATGCAATGAATGATTAGGTCCAAATTATCAAAATAAATGATTGAGTGAAATTATCAGCAAGGTGAGTGACATTGAGTTTTACTGTAAAAAGAAGGCTTACACTGTAGAAATAAGGCAAATATTTAATTTGAGAGTGATCAGTAATTTGAGATAAACCAGTAATGCATTGATAGGGATATCAGCGTGGGCATTGATTTAAAGAATACTTACTTATTAGTTTGTTGAAACCATTTCATTATCTGGCTAAAAAAAGTAAACAATAAGTCCATAAGTGAAATATTAATAAAGTCCTTGGACTCCCCCATAGAATTATTCATGGATGAACTTGCCACAATGTGTGAAGAGCTTTCAGAAATTTAGACCAGGCGAGTGGAACACCTCAACCTTGCTGCTCAGAATTAACTGAGCAAAGTTAATGCAGCACAGGAGCACAGAAGCTGGCAGCGTGTGACCATCACTGTCTGGCAATGAATTAATGTGATGTGCACACTGGGTAAATGCTTATAAGATGTTCGCCAGACAGAATAGGGGCTCGGCATTGATATCCAGACAAACAGTCTGAGGAAGCTCTTACATTCCTAAAAACAGGGAGGACAAATCTCGGGGGATAGGAAGATTAAAGACCAGGAAGAATTGTAAGGTACTCAAATAAAAAATTGAAAAAGAATAAGACTTAGGGCCGTTTTAGAGTTGGTGACCAGGGTACCGTGTCACAAATGTGCCAAAGTACAGTGTCTGCCAAAATCTCAGTCAACTCACTCCACATATAGGGGCCGATTACGATCTCGCTAGGAAGGCCTCCAGACAGGTTCCGGAACGAGCAAATCAATTCGGAGCCTATGTTTCCGACCGAGTCATGCCCCGTTCCGAACGACCAAGTGCGATACGAAGATCTCGTCTGCGTCGACAGAATCGTTTCCGAACCAGATCCTGTCCGTCTGACTCGTTCAGAGCTGAATCATGCGCGCAATGGAGCCGGATTCCGAACGAGCGAGTACGATGCACGATTCGGACAGCTGTATCGACTCGGTGTCAGCGAGACGAAACGGCTGTCGGAATCAGACTTTGGGGGGGCCGTAGCAGGCACTCCTTCACCAGAAGCCCTCCGAATCGGTTGCGAGGAGGTGCGCATGGGTTCCCCCGATCCAAGCATGCAGTGTGGTGTGCAACATGGGGTGCCCGCCACAGGGTGTACGCTTTTCCCCACCCACCCCTTTTTTTCTATGGGAGCCTGTGTACGCGTCGGTACACAGGCTCCCATAGAGTTCAATGGGAGTCCAAGCGAACCAAGTCCGTCAGCATACGGCTGCATCATACTTGTTCAGTCTGACTTCCACAGCGTGATTCGCCAGGAAAGACTCTGGATCAGAGTCGTAACGAGGGCTTTCCTAGCGAGATCGTAATCGGCCCCATAGTCGGGTAGAATGCCATCTTTCCATCGGCGGTGCCCCCACTGGCTCCGTCAATGGAAAGCTTACACTGATGCCTTGACAGCCTGCTGGCCATCAGAGGAAGTGCATCACACTGCCTGCTCTTTTAGTGCTGATTGTCTGATGTCATTTTGTTCTGTCCATCACTGCTTGGAAAAACCAGTTGGCGATGAGCAGAAAAATAAAATTAATGACCCCTTCCCCACTCAGGGAAACAACTCCCTGGGTCAGAGGGTCATTTGTTATTTGGTTTTCAAAAACAAACTCCCACTTAAGGAGTTTAATTTTGAAAAACAAAAGGTTTGGTGGATGGCTTTCAAAACCTATGGCCACTGTCCACCACAATTTTGGTACCTTCAGAGGAATCACTGTGTCAGCAGTGCCTCTGAAGGTACAAAGATCATGACTGGACCGAATGTGATCTCTCAATATGGAGGTCCACTTTCCGTCAGGGATGTAATTTCTTCAACTATACTGATAGACAGGACAAAGAGCACCATGCAGTAAATTAGGCCCTTAGTCTATTGGAAGAAAGACAAATGGAGATGGCACGATGAAGGTAAAAAGCCACTGTTGATTCCTTTGCATTGCTACAGATATACTAACAATTAAGCATGTTTTATGTGGGAGATGAAAGAAAATGAAAAGATAAAAATGTTTATCACAAAAAATGCATATTGTAGTTTAAATGCAGAATCTCCATACCAGAGTCTGCAGTTATTTAGGTAGGAGTCAAGCTCTTTATTTCATGTTAGGTTTTAGGTTACAGCAGCAGAAGGTAGGTCCTGTCATGGCTCCATTATCCCTCCAACTGTCCCTTTCTCCTAGTTTCCACTACAAACCACACATCAACACTACATCATTCACTCTCAGTACACCAACACAGACATAAAGTGAATGGGAATACATATGATACTACACTTCTCCGTTATGTAGAAACAATAAAACCAAGAACAGCCATTCTCTTGCACATAAAGTAATCACACACAATTACTCCATTTAAATACTTTATTTTGGTCAAAAATCTTGAAAACACCAAAGAAATATACAAACATTATATCACTCGTTTGTCAATTCGCAACAAGAATCTCGAGAAACTTAATTTAAAAATGTTTAGTCCCAGACCATTTTCAAAGTTTGGGACTACATATAAAAGTTTTCAAGAGAAAATTGAAATGAGATAGTCATACCTAAAAATGTGAGTTCATGGGAGTAAAAGGGACATGTTGTTGAACTGGAGTGCTTAAAACAACTAAGGGCCACATGAATCAAAAATCTATTTAGCATTCCCTAAATAGCGAATTTTAGATAATCACTATTTAAGGAATGCAAGATGGTATGTAAGAAAATAGCGATTACCTAATAGCAATTCCTACAGAGTCGCAATCGCAATTAGGTAATCGTTTTTAGGTAATACTACTCCATTCGTTCCTATGGGTCTAAAGGCCCATAGGTGCGAATCGTTTGGCATTACCTGATTTGCGATTACCTCATCGGTAATCGCAAATTACGTCATGCAAAACCAAGGGGGCCTACGGTCCCCCTGAAGCACCCCAAAAAAAAATGTGCACATGTAAAGCGCACACATGACCTAGGGGCATGTGTGCGCTACATGGCACTTTAAAAAATGCACTTTTTATGCATCTTCAAAAATTGCACATGGTTACCATCGATCTGGAGTTGATGGTAAAAGCATTTCCAATATGCACAGTTTACATTTAGAAAATGCTTGGTACATATGCAAAAGAATCGCAAACTGCAAGTCTCTATTTGTAATCTCAAAAATTGTGATGAGCTAAAATGCACTGCAAAAGCCTTTCATACATTTTGAAAGGCTATTTGGCATTTGCAAACAGTCAAAGTTAGCGATTTGCACCATTTGCAAATGCAAAATAGGTTGAATCATGTGGCCCCTAAGTTCTATAAAAATGATGGAAATAGTAGTTTTACTTTAGTAATAGATCGGTAAGAGCACAAGAGTACGTTATTAGATAATACTATTGTGCAGGCTACCCAGCGCAACAGAACTGCCATTTGCTTTTGCCTAAACAATTGATTAATTATTAGGCGCAGCTACTACTTGTTTTACGATCTTGCTGCAGATAGGCCAGGCCGATTCAAGGAATTTGGCCACAGAAAAAACAATACATGGGGGCCGATTCCGATCTCGGTCGGAGGCGTACCCAACACCATTCGGTCGGGAAAAAAGCCATGCGAAAGCCTGTTTCCCGACCGATCCGTACAGCACACCGAACGAGTAAGTACGATGCGCACAACAGCAAAGAATCCGGCCGAACCAGGTCCTGTTCCCCGACCGAGGCGAATCCGGAAAAGCTGAATCGAGTCGCACGGAAGCCAAAATGCAGCTCCGTCCGGCCGAACGAGTACGATGCGCTTCCGTACGCGCCGAACCCGTCGCTACGCACGGCACGTCAAAGCATCCGGGAGAGGCGCACATAAGCTCCGATTCGCGCCACAACACGATCCACGGCTCCGAGACGAACACGGCAGCGACGAGGACGACGCGAGCGACGAGGACGAGGCGAGCGACGAGGACGAGGCGAAGCGACGAGGACGACGCGAAGCAACGAGAAGGACGAACGACACGAACCAACCATGAATCCCTTCGTCCCGATCATACCAATATTCTACATTTACTACCGGAACAGGCACGGACGCGTACGGCGCAGAAGGTAAGCCAGACACCAACCACAAAACACATACAACACGTACACGACACATCACACACAAACAGAGGGATGCAGAATATACTTACAACAGCAACAGCAGCACCATAGGGGCGGGATGCCCATCACCAATGCCACATATGCACACAGGGGCCTGAATGCGCACCACCACCCCTACCCAGGGGGGGCTGGATGCCTACCACTACTACCACCCTCACCCAGGGGGCAGGATGCCTACCACTACTACCACCCTCACCCAGGGGGCAGGATGCCTACCACTACTACCACCCTCACCCAGGGGGCTGGATGCCTACCACTACTACCACCCTCACCCAGGGGGCAGGATGCCTACCACTACTACCACCCTTAGCCAGGGGGCAGGATGCCTACCACTACTACCACCCTCACCCAGGGGGCAGGATGCCTACCACTACTACCACCCTTACCCAGAGGGGCAGGATGCCTACCACTACTACCACCCTTAGCCAGGGGGGCAGGATGCCTACCACTACTACCACCCTCACCCAGGGGGGCAGGATGCCTACCACTACTACCACCCTTAGCCAGGGGGGCAGGATGCCTACCACTACTACCACCCTCACCCAGGGGGGCAGGATGCCTACCACTACTACCACCCTCACCCAGGGGGCTGGATGCCTACCACTACTACCACCCTCAGCCAGGGGGCAGGATGCCTACCACTACTACCACCCTCACCCAGGGGGGCAGGATGCCTACCACTACTATCACCCTTAGCCAGGGGGCAGGATGCCTACCACTACTACCACCCTCACCCAGGGGGGCTGGATGCCTACCACTACTACCACCCTTAGCCAGGGGGGCAGGATGCCTACCACTACTACCACCCTCACCCAGGGGGGCTGGATGCCTACCACCACCCTTTGCCAGGGGGGCAGGATGCCTACCACCACTACCACCCTCAGCCAGGGGGCTGGATGCCTACCACTACTACCACCCTCACCCAGGGGGGCAGGATGCCTACCACTACTACCACCCTCACCCAGGGGGGCAGGATGCCTACCACTACTACCACCCTTACCCAGGGGGGGCAGGATGCCTACCACTACTACCACCCTTAGCCAGGGGGGGCAGGATGCCTACCACTACTACCACCCTCACCCAGGGGGAGCAGGATGCCTACCACTACTACCACCCTCACCCAGGGGGAGCTGGATGCCTACCACTACTACCACCCTCCCCCAGGGGGGGCAGGATGCCTACCACTACTACCACCCTTAGCCAGGGGGGGCAGGATGCCTACCACTACTACCACCCTCACCCAGGGGGGGCAGGATGCCTACCACCACTATCACCCTCACCCATGGGGGGCTGGATGCCATGACAAGCGTGTGTAGACTGTGTCAAATGCCTACAACACCGAACATGACTTTGAACATACAATGTGACCCCCTAGCACATGTGCCACACATATATGTGTGTGGCACCCACAATGCAAGCAGGCCATGACCATTGTGGCAATGGGGTCCAAACCCCATCATCACAGTGACCAAAATGTAAGTGTGGGGTCCATAGCTGAAGCACACTTTGAACAATGTGGCAATGGGGTCCAAACCCCCATCATCACAGTGACCAAAATGTAAGTGTGGGGTCCATAGCTGAAGCACATTTTGAACAATGTGGCAATGGGGTCCAAACCCCCATCATCACAGTGACCAAAATGTAAGTGTGGGGTCCATAGCTGAAGCACACTTTGAACAATGTGGCAATGGGGTCCAAACCCCCATCATCACAGTGACCAAAATGTAAGTGTGGGGTCCATAGCTGAAGCACATTTCGAACATTGTGGCAATGGGGTCCAAACCCCCATCATCACAGTGACCAAAAGGTAAGTGTTGACAAAGAAAGAGGTGCAACTGCCAAACTGCATGGATGATTCCTGGTCACAGAACAACAAACACATCAGTGGCAAAGTAGTGTATGTGTCCCATTGCAACATAAATTGGGGGAGCCAAATCCTGCAGTGCAAATAAGACATAACTTTGGCCATGTGCAGACAAACAACACCCATGGGGGCTGACACCGTCAGCAATCATCAATGACACAATGACAGAAGTGACCATCAGAATGCAGACCCACATATTTGCACCAATGGGCACACACATGCAGATACCCTGTGGAGACTGCAGATGTGAGGTGAACAGATACCATACCATGGCAGCAATGGGACACACAAACCATGATCATTGTGCTGACCGATGACCTAGGAGTCCCAGGGACAGCAGGGGAAACCCACCAAACTACATACAGCCAATGGCACACCCAAGATATGCCAATGCAGTGGTGCAGATGCACAAACACAAACAGGCAGACCCACACTGCACATCATACACAACAGGTGAGGGGGGTGCCAGTGTCCCCAGGCAACCACACAACACATGAGGAGACCTGAATACCAATCATACAGATGTGCATACAGTGCCACACAAAGGTAACTCATGGATCCAAATCCCCTATGTGGGCAAGCAGGCATTGTCAGATGAGAGGGAGCACAAATCACACATGTCACACAGGCACGTAGGGACAGCAACTGACACAGCAAGACACAGACACACCACAGCACCACCCCCAGGGCCCCCACAATGTGGTGACCCTGGGCTGCATTACAATCCCACTGTGATGACAAAGCTAAATGTGGTTCACACTGTGAACCACAGTCATGTGTACTGAGCAACTAACTACCATCACACCTACACAAGCACAAATCAAACAGCATGGCCAGTAAGCCAAGGCCAACATGGAGGCAGGGGCCTAGCCGGGCCACAACTCTCATCTGCACACACTCAACACCACACCCTCGACCTCCAACAATGTGCAGCAGTGAAGCACACATGCACTGGTGACATTGCACATGCACCCATGACTATTCCAGGGTGGTGGGTGGGAACCAAGGTGCAGAAACACATCACACATGGACACTCAACAAGACTCCTGAATGTCTGACACACTGCACACTACGCCGTACATGGACATGACGGCAATACCACACCAACCAATGTGATCACAGCCACAGTCACACACCAATGAAGAAGCCAAGGTCACCCACAAAGAACACACATAGATAACAAACAACATTGCAGCCCGGACCCTGAGGAGTGCCAGCAGTCACACACACAACGTGTCACACTCACTGAAAGATAACACAAACTGGAAATCACATGACAGGGGCAAACAACAAGTGCCAAGGGGAAACCTGACTGTGACCCATCTGCGTCTGCACACAAACTCAGCCCTGACAGCAAGCACACCTATGGGTGACACCCTGATGACCAGTAATGTGCCATGCACCCACATCACAGAGAACCCAGGGAGAAGACTTTGGGGGAACATAGCTCAACTCAGCTAGCATCACAAACAGGTACAACACTAGGGATCACAGCATGCACAGCTAAACGGAAGTGAACACACAGACATGCACATACAACACACACCTTGGGCGCAGGCAATGTCACAGGAGTACACACTGCCATGAGGGGACTCCACTCCTGTGTGAGGAAAGCTGTGCCATATGTTGCCTCAGTAGGGCCCCACCATGTCAGCTGAGCACTTGGTCACACAATCAACAATTAGCACCAAATGAGGGCTCCCGTCACATCAGCCTGGTCATGGAAGTGCCAACGGAATCATCAGCACAGATCCAACACACTTGTATAGCAATGTTGCACTGACAACACAGATGAGTCCTTCCCCATTGATGCCCAAACCTGCATGTCCAGTGGAGATGGCCACACGGTCAGGGAAGTAGACGAATTGAACAATGGCAGGCACAACAGATGTGCAGGGGTGGAAGCCACAGATGTGAAATAGCCAATCTAAGTAGGAAATCCCATTGCCAAATACTGAACACATGACACCCTCAGATGCTGCTATGGATGACATGGATACACCACAGGATAGGACACATTCCCCTGGACC
The DNA here is from genome assembly GCA_963921515.1 of Calotriton arnoldi. Lineage (NCBI taxonomy): Eukaryota > Metazoa > Chordata > Amphibia > Caudata > Salamandridae > Calotriton > Calotriton arnoldi. The sequence continues at coordinate 1,838,071 of CAWUFW010000921.1, read as the reverse complement.
ACATGGGTTCCTGCACAGTAACACTTCATTATCATGAGACCAAATATCACCATCAATGCAGCAAGGGCATGGTTAGCATCATCAACATCATGTACATCAGAAGCAAAAGCACTAGAGAACAGAAAGTTGCTTTATTCAGCATATGTGGCATTAAAAGTAGAAGTCCGGTAGAACATAAACAAAGGCCAATGGCCAGTCCATCAACAAAGTCACAAGTGGGTGACAGTGGCAGATGCCACCCTACACATGCCTGCACAAAACCAGGGACAATCCAGTAGGAGGGGCAACCGGGGGTAGGCCAGGCACCGCAGGGACAGGATCAGGGCTCACCAGGAGGAAGCAGGGAAGGGGTGGTGGGTGCTGGAGAGCCACTGACAACTGCAGTGGAGGTGTCTGACATGGTGTGTGCCGGCACAACTGGGGGCATGGCTCAGATGTTGTGGGTGCCGGCACGACTGCAGTGGACCCTGCAGATGGAGTGGACAGGTCCGCCACTGCAGTGCCCAAGTCAGACAGGGTGGTAGTGGACTCCACTGCAGTGCCTACCACCAGGGGAGGAGAATGGGGAACAGGCAAGGTGGGCTGGACAGAGGGGAGGACACCCTCACCACATCAGTGGCACAGACAAGCGCAGCGGGGGTGTGGTGCCGGGAGAGCAAGTGGCAGGGGGAGAAGGCCGGAGCCTCTTGGGGATGGTATATCTGTGGGTGGGGGAACCTGGGGCAGGGTGTGGTGGGGGCACCTGTGGAGTGGGGGCCTGAGGGATGGAGGAAGGAGACCTGGTGCTTGAGCTGCAGGGCGGCGGCGGGGTCTTGCTCTTAGCACTCCGGGGGACTTGCGGGTGGGGGCCTCAGTCTGTCTGCGCCTGGGGGAGGGTGTCCGGGGGCGAGGGCACTCTGCTCCATGTGGGGGGCTTCCTCTTCCCCCTGGATGCTGGGGCAGCTGGATCGGAGGGGAAGAGGCCGAGGTCACTGAGGAAGAGGCGCTGGGTCTTTGGGGTTGCAGGTGAGGCAAGGGAGGGTCCTTTGGAGGGAGAGGCAACTGAGGACTGGTGCAGTGCCCGTGGATGCGTGTGTGTGTACCAGGGCCCCATCCCCTGTGAGTCTGGTTTCAGTCCCCTGACTGTGCGTGCGTGTGCGTTTAGTTTGTGGCGTGTGTGTCTGTATGCTGGACGTGTGTGTGCTGGTGTGTGCCTGTGCCGGTGTGTGTGTGCTTGGGACGGGTAAGGTGCTGGGGAGTGTGGATGGAGCAGAGGCAGGAGGGGTGAGGGACTGTCTGAGGAGGGACACTGCTGCCGTCAGGGAGGAGTCCATGGACCTGTTGCCCCTCTGTAGGTCAGACATGCCCGATGAGATGCCCTCCATGAACGACACCAGCTGAGTCAACAGTGCGGTGTGCGCATGGAGGACACTCAGCATGGCTGTCTGCCCTACATGGAGCTGGCGAAGGAGGTACACAGACTCCTCACTCAGGGCAGCAGGGGACACAGGGGCAGGGGTGCGGTGCCTGGGCCAAAGGAGACACGCTCCCGAACATGGGAGCCTCCACGGACCTGGGGAATGGGAGCCGATGGGAGGGCGGTGGTGGTGCTGGTGGTGGCGGGGACAGCAACACTAGCTGGGGTGTGGTGGCTGCTGACACCCGCCTCCACAAGGGAGTCATCCTCCGTGCTGCTCTGGTCCTCAGTTGAGGTGGATGGTGCTGAGGACTCCTCGGTGTGGCTCCCCTCGCCCTCCGTGCCACTGGGTCCCTCCGACCACTCCTCGGCTGCTGACCCAGTCTGGCTCTCTGGCTCCTCCTGGTCCGTGGAGCTGTCCCCTTCCGTGGCCGTGGATGTATCTGCAAACAATGGGGAAACAGACAGACATCAGTCACCTGCACCAAACGCACACACCACTGTGAGCACAGCACATTACAGAGCAAGCCCTGGCATCATTAGTTGTACATTGCTAAAAGTGCCCTAACTGAACAGGAGAAGCCAATTGTCAGTCTGATGCCAAGCATGGCACTCACATCCCACATGGCCTTGCACCCATCTGTCTGGTGTCTGTTGGATTGCAACACCCCAGTGTGGACACATGCACCAAGTACACAGTAGTTGGACAGTGCAGAGGACACGGTGTGGCATGTGGACATGCACACATCACAGCTCTTGCCACTGAGTCAGTACAGGTTTCCGGATGAAAGGGATGCCCAGAGTCAAATAGGAAATGCATGTGATGCATACCAGCGACAGACACCATGATGCACCCATGTCCTGATAGCCATCGCCACAATGGTGTGCATGTAGCACATGTCACTCCCCTGCAGGACCACCAATAAGTTGACACATGCCATGGCAGAGGCATGACTGCTAAGTCATACATCACTGTCTCAGTGATGTATGACTTGGCAGCCAGACAACAACACTATGCACTGTGTCACAATAGTAGGTCATGGGGAATGCAAGTCCTGGAGCTGCACAAGTGCACATGTACATCCCCCACACAACACATCATCTTAACCCTCATCTGTCCAGGTCATACCTATTGGACATATGGGAGACCTGTGACACTACCCTCTGAACCTGAGCCCCTCACAATTTGCTGTGAATGGGGAACAGCTGCCTGAACTTCACATTCGCATACCCCAGTCTGCACGCGCAGCTGATCAAACACCTATGTGACACACAAGTATCGTCTCCTATGGTCACATCTCCAGGGGCATGCTGAGCCCCTACCAAGAAACACCCCAGCAGTCCTGGCAACTAATCCACAGCACACTGACACAGAGGCAGACACCTGAGGGGTCAAATCACTGTGCACAATGTGTCAGCTGATACACGGGAGTGGGAGTACAGAGTGCATTGCATGGCCTGGAGTAGGCATGACTGTCCTGCTCCACATGAATGAGGGATGTGCCCTGGACAGTGGATAGCTGGCTATGTATGTGTGACACACGTAATCTGCACACTCCTGGGGCCCAAACATTGTTCCCACCCGCTGCATGGGCATGTGCCACATACCCCAGGCACATGTGGTGGCTCAGCTCAGCAAGTGGACCGCATATCAAAGCAACACGCAGATCACATGTCCAAACACAGGCGTTGTGTGAACAATGGACCCACCCATGATGCCCTCAACAGAGTTAGGGAAACAGATGCTGTCCCCCACCTTTAGTGAAGCAAACTGCAAGGACACAGTCCCAAGTGACACAATTCCCTGAATGTAAGGGCCACACCTGGGTATCAGATGAGCAGTGGGCAGTGCACAATAGAGGGACATGGTTCCTGGACAACATGACTGCTGCACTGTGGCAGTTGAACTAGGCCAGAGGAGGGCACAAAGCATGTAATACAGAGTTCACAGTGCAGTCTTTGACTCACCCCCTCCTTGCTGCTGTCTGGCCTTCAGCTGCCCATCCAGGTCTGGAAACACCACCGCCAGGATCTGGAGCATGTGGGGGTCAGGGTCCGTGTTCCGCCCCTCCTGCGAGGAGGCGACAGCTTCAGCTGGACCCGTGCAATCCTCCGGGTCCAGCCCCGAAGGTCCTGCCACCTCTTCTGGCAGTTGCGGATCCGGCACTTGTAGACCCCCACGGACCGGACGGCCCGGACGATGTCCTTCCAAATCTCCTGCTTCCGATGGGCATTAATCAATCAATCAATCAATCATGTCACTTATAAAGCGCACTACATACCCGCGAGGGTCTCAAGGCGCTGGGGGAAGAAGGGGGTGGTGCTGCTACTGATCGAAGAGCCAGGTCTCGAGGAGTCTTCTGAAGGCCAGTAGGTCTTGGGTCTGTCGGAGGTTGGTGGGGAGGGTGTTCCAGGTCTTGGCGGCGAGGTGGGAGAAGGATCTGCCGCCTGCGGTCGTTTTCCGGATGCGGGGGACTGTGGCGAGGGCGAGGCTGGTCGAGCGGAGCTGGCGGGTGGGGGTGTAGAAGCTGAGTCGTCTGTTGAGGTAGGCTGGTCCGGAGTTGTGGAGTGCTTTGTGTGCGTGGGTGAGGAGCTTGAAGGTTATCCTCTTGTTGACAGGGAGCCAGTGCAGGTCTCTCAGGTGGGGTGTGATGTGGCTGCGTCGGGGGATGTCGAGGATAAGATGTGCAGAGGCGTTCTGGATGCGTTGCAGCCGTCTCAGGAGCTTAGCCGTCGTTCCTGCGTAGAGGGCGTTTCCGTAGTCCAGCCTGCTGGTGACGAGGGCCTGGGTGACTGTTTTTCTTGTTTCGGTGGGGATCCACTTGAAGATCCTGCGGAGCATTCGGAGGATGTTGAAGCAGGATGAGGAAACGGCGTTGACCTGCTTAGTCATGGAGAGGGTGGGGTCGAGGATGACCCCTAGGTTGCGTACGTGGTCGGTGGGTGGCGGGGCTGTTCCCAGTGATGTTGGCCACCAGGAGTCGTCCCAGGCTGAAGGGTTGGAACCAAGGATGAGGACCTCCGTCTTGTCCGAGTTCAGCTTCAGGCGGCTGGTCCTCATCCATTCGGCGACGGCCTTCATTCCTTCGTGGAGGTGGGCTTTGGCGGTGTGAGGGTCTTTGGTGAGGGAGAGGATCAGCTGGGTGTCGTCGGCGTAGGAGATGATGTTGAGGTTGTGCTGTCGGGCGACGTGGGCGAGGGTGCCATGTAGATGTTGAACAGCGTTGGGCTGAGGGAGGAGCCTTGGGGTACGCCGCAGATGATCTTGGTGGCCTTGGATCGGAAGGGGGCGAGGCGGACGCTTTGTGTTCTGGCCGGAAAGGAAGGATGTGGTCCAGTCCAGGGCCTTCTCTTGGATCCCGGCGTCGTGAAGGCGTGTTCGTAGTGTGTGGTGGCAGACCGTGTCGAAGGCGGCTGATAGGTCCAGGAGGATGAGGGCTGCTGTTTCTCCGTTGTCTAGCAGGGTCCTGATGTCATCGGTGGCGGCGATGAGGGCGGTTTCGGTGCTGTGGTTGCTGCGGAAGCCGGACTGGGAAGGGTCCAGGTTGTTGTTCTCCTCGAGGTAGCGGGTCAGTTGTTTGTTGACGATTTTCTCGGTGACCTTCGCGGGGAACGGGAGCAGAGAGATGGGTCGGAAGTTCTTGAGGTCCTTGGGGTCTGCCTTGGGTTTCTTGAGTAAGGCGGTGATCTCGGCATGCTTCCAGCTTTCCGGGAAGGTTGCTGTCTCGAAGGAGATGTTGATTATTTTCCGGAGATGGGGCGCGATGGCTGTACTGGCTTTGTTGAAGATGTGGTGAGGGCACGGGTCTAACGGTGAACCGGAGTGGATGGTGTTCATGATCTCGCTGGTGTCCTTGTCGTTGATGTTGGTCCAGGAGAGCAGGCGGTTGGTGGTTGTGGGGGCAGTGGTCTCGGTGGTTGCTGGGGCGGTCGTGGTGTTGAAGCTGTCGTGGATGTCGGCGATTTTGCGGTGGAAGAAGGTGGCCAGTGAGTCGCACAGGTCTCGCGACGGCTGGATGTCGTTGGTGTTGGAGCTGGGGTTGGAGAGTTCCTTCACGATGTTGAAGAGCTCTTTGCTGTTGTGTGCGTTGTTGTCTAGGCGGTCTTTGAGTGAGGCCCTTTTGGCGGATCTGATGAGGTGATGGTGACTGCGGGTGGCGCTCTTGTGGGCGGCGTAGCTGTCCGCTGTCCGTTCGTGGAGCCAGATCTTCTCCAGTTTTCGGCATGTTTGTTTGGAGGCCTGGAGGTCTTCAGTGAACCAGGTGGCTTTCTTGCTGGTGTGGCTGTTGGGCGGATTCTTGAGCGGGCGAGGGTGTTGGCGCAGTCGTCGATCCACTGTCTGAGGTTGCGGGCGGCGGTGTCGGAGTCGGAGGGTTCGGCGGGTGGGCTCAGGGCGAGGGTTGTGGTTAGCTGGACTTCCGTGACTCTGCTCCAGCAGCGGCGAGGCATTTGTTCTGTGCGGTGGTGCGTGGTGGGCTTCCTGTAGGTGAAGTGGATGCAGTGGTGGTCAGTCCAGTGGGGTTCGGAGGTGTGGTTGAAGGAGACGTGTGGGCTTGCGGAAAAGATGGAGTCTAGCGTGTGGCCGGCGGCGTGGGTGGGTGTAGTCACGAGCTGTCTGAGTCCGAGGGTGGCGAGGTTGTCGATCAGGGTGGTGGAGTTGGTGTCCTTGTTGTTCTCGAGGTGGAAGTTCAGGTCCCCGAGGAGGATGTAGTCCGTGGAGGCGATGGCGTGTGTGCTGACGAAGTCAGCGATGGAATCGCTGAACTGTGGTCGGGGTCCGGGGGGTCTGTAGATGAGGGCTCCTCTGAGGGTGGTGTTGGGATCGGTGTGGATCTGGAAGTGCATGTGTTCGGCAGTGCTGAGGGTGTCGTCGGTGTTGGTTGAGACTCTGAGGGTGTTCCTGTGGACGATGGCGATGCCTCCTCCGACTCCGTTGGTGCGGTCCCTGCGGGTGATCTTGTATCCGTCCGGGATGGCAATGGCGATGTCGGGGCTGAAGCGGGATTCAGCCAGGTCTCCGTCAGGAATGCGACGTCTGGGGAGGTTGAGTCGAGAAGGTCCCAGAGTTCGATGGCGTGTTTGCGGGCGGAGCGGGTGTTGAGGAGGATGCATCTGAGGTAGTTGGGTTCTTTCCTGGGCGGTGGTTTGGCGGGGCGGGTGCTGGCGAAGCTGCAGTTCCGGCAGGTGAAGGGCCCTTGGGTGCGCTTCGGGGTGGCCTGGTAGCAGGCGTGATCTTTTCCGGGGTTGAGTGCGTGGAGGGTGCTGGCGTCGTATCGGCGTCTGTTGATGTGGCGGGCGCGGGGGATGCCCGGACCAGGGGGTCTGGCGCTGGGCGCGGTCACAGCGCGGACGGGCGCAGACGTGACAAAGTGAAAAGGCCATTACCACACATGCAACATATCCGTGCATGACACAGTTGTATATACATGTCTCAATCACAGGGGCACATGATGTACACAGGCAGTGCAAAGCTGCCCATGGACAGTTTGCCAGACGTCACTACATGGTATCATTGCATGGGAAGTAAAACCATGTTCAAATGCAGTGTCACTGCACCATACCTGTCCAGTGCAAGTCACTACACACTATGGGGGGTGACAACTACTCAGTGAGCCTGCTAGCCAGTGGCGTGCAGACTTCCAGCCTTGCTAGTCACACAAAATGCACATTCAGAAAGGCAGTGCACAGAACACTCACCTGCTCCCCTGGTGTCCCATACAGCTTGCTGTACTGTGGAAGTAGGCTGTCCAGCAGGGCCTGGTTCTCTTCAAGGCTGAAGGCTGGGGCTCTCTCCACAGTACGTGCCATTGCAGGGTCCAGAGGGGCAGAGACAGCAGCAGTGCAGTGGCAGATGTCGTCCTGGAGCATGTAGTGCAGGCAAGTGAGCTCTCAGGGGAACAGCCAGCAATATATATGTGCTGGAGAGGCAGATACTGTCCCTTGTGTCCAAAGTGATAGGTCCAAGTCGTTTGCATCTTCTGAATCTGGCCAATCCATGGAATAGCAGCACGAAAACACGCCCACAGCATCCTTCAAATCTTCAACTTCATGACATACATGATTTTGCAACATTGTTGTGGGTGACCAACTGATTTTCCAGCAACCGACTCGCTCGAAATTCGAAAACGCGTCCGTTGCCAGGCAAGCCCATTGTCAATGGGTGCGCACCGATCGGTCCATTGCGGTACAACACGTACAGGAGGTACAACGCGTACTCCACACACATTGAATGCAATGGGCCGGCCGGAGGCACCGATCGGTCCATTGCAGTACAACGCGCACAGGGGTACAACGCGCATCCGCACACATTGAATGCAATGGGCCGGCCGGAGGCACCGATCGGTCCATTGCAGTACAACGCGCACAGGGGTACAACGCGTACCCGACACATTGAATGCAATGGGCCGGCCGGAGGCACCGATCGGTCCATTGCAGTACAACGCGCACAGGGGTACAACGCGTACCCGCACACATTGAATGCAATGGGCCGGCCGGAGGCACCGATCGGTCCATTGCAGTACAACGCGCACAGGGGTACAACACGTACCGCGCACATTGAATGCAATGGGCCGGCCGGAGGCACCGATCGGTCCATTGCAGTACAACGCGCACAGGGTACAACGCGCACCCGCACACATTGAATGCAATGGGCCGGCCGGAGGCACCGATTGGTCCATTGCAGTACAACGCGCACAGGGGTACAACGCTGCACTCGCACACATTGAATGCAATGGGCCGGCCGGAGGCACCGATCGGTCCATTGCAGTACAACGCGCACAGGGGTACAACGCGCACCCGCACACATTGAATGCAATGGGCCGGCCGGAGGCACCGATCGGTCCATTGCAGTTCAACGCGCACAGGGGTACAACGCTGTACCTGCACACATTGAATGCAATGGGCCGGCCGGAGGCACCGATCGGTCCATTGCAGTACAACGCGCACAGGGGTACAACGCGTACCCGCACACATTGAATGCAATGGGCCGGCCGGAGGCACCGATCGGTCCATTGCAGTTCAACGCGCACAGGGGTACAACGCGTACCTGCACACATTGAATGCAATGGGCCGGCCGGAGGCACCGATCGGTCCATTGCAGTACAACGCGCACAGGGGTACAACGCATACCCGCACACATTGAATGCAATGGGCCGGCCGGAGGCACCGATCGGTCCATTGCAGTACAATGCATCACTGTACATGTGACTGGCATATGTCAGCATGCCTGTCTCAGTTGGACATATGCCAGCCACAGATGGCTCCCAGGGAGTGAGGGGCACACCTACATCACGACAGCCTGTCCAAACTTTATCATAAGGCATGTAAGGCTGCATTTCCTATTGTGTGTATGTTGATGTACATGTTGTCCTGTGGGTGTCACCTGTGGGCAGCCACCCCCAGGCTGTGCACGTGTTCATGGGGACAGGATCCTGGGTGTTACATGTACATGACCACTGTGATGTGCAACTGTTCATATCTGTGCATGTGCCATGGTCACATTTCACGGTGGTGTATGTGTATGTCATGTCACATACCCCGTGAGTCCCATGTGGGACGGTATGTTTGAGCCAGGGTGTCCCAGTGGCACAATAGTGATGGTCCTCCACAATCTTTGTGCATGTAGTGTTTACAATGTCTCTGATTACATGTGCACAATGGGAGACAGTCTCCACATCCACGTTGTGTGTGCATGGACTTTGATGTTGTGTGTGTGTATGTCACAGACGTCCATGTCTGTCCTGCCATGGCAAGTGGGGCCACTACCTGTGGGGGTCATGGTTGTTTTGCTGTGGTGTATACATGATACTCCATGTAATGCCAGTGTCCATGTGGCAATACAGGGTCCCTGGGAATGTACCTGTCGTTGAGCTGTGGTGCCTGGGGCACATCTGTCCTCACATGTCACTGTGGGGGGTTATTGTGACACGGCAGAAGGAGATGGGAACTGTGACACGGCCTCATGATATCCAATGGGCCAACCTGGGACTAATTGATGCCACCTGTTGGACCGTGTTGACAGATGTTGGCCATGTATGTACCATACATGTCCTTCCGGAACTGCACACTTCATGTAGTTGTGCCTCATAATGATGTATGTTGGGATCTTGAGTGTTCTCAATGCCGCATATGTGGGGTGACTGACAATCTTGCTTACTTCTCCTCTGCACTGCAGGGCTCCTGCTGTCCATCGACCATTCCCAGACCTGGCAACGATGGTGGAACGGGACAGCATCCGACGGTACCGCTTCACCAGGCAGCTGATTGAGGATTTGGCAGTGCAGTTGTCCCCACATTTGCAGCCTGGCCGGCCGTATCCTACAGCGCTGACCCCCAAGGTGAAGGTGATGGCAGCCCTACACTTCTTTGCCACCGGTACCTTCCAACATACTGTGGCGACTGCTGGTGGGATGTCACAGACCATGTTGAGCCATGTGCTCCGCGATGTTTTGGCGGCAATGTTGCTCTTCCTGAACCGGTACATCTATTTCCCTAGACTGCGACGACTCACTGACGTGAAGAGTGACTTTTATGCCCTGGGGAGGATGCCGCATGTCAATGGCTCCATTGATGGGACACATGTGGCTTTGGTACCACCACAGGCCCAGGAGCAGGCCTACAGGAACCGCAAGCACTACCACTCGGTCAATGCACTGGTGGTGTGTCTTGCAGACATGACCATCACACACGTGTGTGCCCGTTTCCCTGGTTCAGCACACGATGCCTTTGTGATGAGGAGTAGTCGCATCCCCAGGATGATGGCACAGATGCAGAACCAGCGTGCCTGGCTTGTCGGTGTGTACTGACTTTGTGCCATTGTGTGTGATCTGATCTGTAGTATTCCGCCCACTTTTCCAAGTCAGCTAATGTGCACTTGTCTGTCCGTAGGTGACTCGGGATACCCCAACATGCCGTGGTTGCTGACACCCCTCAGGAACCCTGTGACACCAGCCCAGATGCGCTACAATGAGGCACATGGTCGGACCAGGAGAGTGATTGAGCGGACCTTTGGTCTCCTGAAGAGCCGCTTCCGCTGCCTGGACAAGACCGGAGGGTCCCTCCCATATGCCCCTGCGAAAGTGTGCAAGATTATCATCGTCTGCTGCATGCTCCACAACCTGGCAGTGCGGAAGGAGTTGCCTCTCATCCAGGATGACAATGACCAACATCCGCCACCTGTGGAGGATCCTGGCCTGGACCACGATGCCAGTGACGATGATGATGATGATGATGATGGTGATGTCCGCACACAGCTCATCACCAACTTCTTTAGCTGAATGTGAGTATCCTGAGGTGTCATGTCAATGATGTGAGTTGGCATGATGTGTGGGTGGTGCTCTGGTGCTGTTGGAGTGTGTCCATGGGCTACTTGACTAGATGTGTGTTGCGATGTGTGCTAACAGGTGGGCTGTACTCCCCAACAGTGTTGACATGCTAACTTGGTTCTGGGTGGGTATCTTGTAACATGTATTGTGCATGAGTTTTGCTGTTCTGTCCTGTACTCCATTGCTTTTGACTGTGTGTCATTTCTGTCCTTCACAGGGTACTTTCAGATTCGTTTGGTCAACTGTGTCCACCGACGACGTGATTGCACATCCAGGCTGGTAGCTGTTGTGTCCCTACAGGTGATGTGTGCCACACCCATGGACTTCCTTCCGTCTACAGTTGTTGACTGTGTGCCCGCTGCCAGGTGGGATTACCTTGCATCTGTAGTGGTTACGACATGTTGCAACTGTGTAATAAACCTGTGCTTCACTTTGTGATGTGCGTTGTCTGTGGTCACACATTTGACTGCCATTTGCTTACTGCACCTGTGGGCTACTTGACTACAACTGGGAATGGGTGTGGTGTCTGTGCATTGCACCGTCTTCCCTGGCAACATCAGTGTAGGCAATGAGTCAGATGGCCTAGGTGTGTATGTGTTGTGTAGCCCTGGTGGTGTGTCTCCCTCATGTGTGTCACGTTGCCTGTACTCACATGCCTGTGTTGTCCTTGCTGTTGCAGTTCGCATACACAGTGTAATTTTGCAGTTCATCATCCCCATAACAGCACCCACGTTGGAATCACGACAGAGGCAAGTATGGTGTATTAGTGTGTTTATTGTGATACATTTGTGTTAATAGTGCATAGGATGGGTAGTGCTGTACATAAATCTTGCAATCCGAAGTTCCTAGGTGAATTGAAAGTCCTGGTAGACAGGATCCCCAGTATCGGGGCCACAGTTGCCTGACACATTGGTCCAACTTGTACTCCCCATGCAATGTGTGGGAGTAGTGTTGCCGTCAACAGGGTGAACAGTCTGTGCACAAAGGCGAACATCCAGAACAGGTTCAGGCTTCCTGGGAGTTGCGCTTGGCCATCGGCCTCTCACTTTCCCCTCCTCGGACGACCCCTCTTCTTGGGGGCCCCTCAAGTACAGGCTGCTGCGGTGCAGGGGACTCTCCGCCAGAGTCCTCCTCCCTCCCTGTGGCAGTTGCAGTTTGTTCGGCACCAGATGTTGTTGGCACACAGGGAGGTGTGGACTGGTTGCTGTTCAACTGGCGGAGGCATTGTAAAATGTCCCTGTGCACCGCCGTCATCTCATGCAGTGCATCCCACTTGGACTCCACGCGGGACATGTGTGAGTCCACGCGGGACATGTGTGACTCCACGTGGGACATGTGGGAGTCCAAGCAGGCATGATGGGCAGCCTGCTGCTGTTTCATGTCTCTGAGGAGCCCCACTACCTGGCTGAGCTCTCCGGTGCTGGACTGGTACGCATCAGCTATGCGTACCAGTTGTGGGTCATCATGCACACCAGCAACGTCTGCAAGCAGCGACCTCTGTCTCCCACCCCTCCCACCACCCCTGCTGACATGTGCAGTGTGTGCAGTGGCACGCACAGATAACCCTGGTCCACCTTGGGGGTTGGTGGTGGTGGTGGTGTCCATGGCCCCAGGTTGGTCCAGGGTCCCTGTGCTGGTGTTGCTCCTTGTTCTGTCCATGTCGGCAGGGATGGTATTCGTGGTGACAGTCGTTGGAGGGGTGGGTGCAGGGGTGCAGCTGGTGGTCCTGCTGGTGCTGCAGCTGGTGGTCCTGCTGGTGCTGCATGTTGACTTGCACCGGATGTGCCAGGTTGGTCTTCATCGTCCGAGGAGGACAGAGGCTGTACGACGCCAGTGAGCTCCGCATCCTCTTGAGCCTGGGACTGGGACTCCTCAGCGTCTGCTGCTGTGTCCCCATCATCACCTGTTTTTGGGAGACACAAACAATGTATGTTATGTTTCTGCAGGCATCAATGGTTGACACACATGACAGTTGTGACTGTGCCTCTGGGTGCGGGCCTGTACATTGCATTGTCCTAAGTCGTCACAGTCAGGGGTTGATATTGGTGTGGCACATTGTCCTGCATTATTTGGGCATTTCTATGTATTTTCTGGGGTGTCAACATGGTCTGCATTGGTTGTGTTTGGTTGACAGCCGGCCCTCCTTCCCACCCACCCAGCCAGTCAGTTATCCCACCATGGAACGTGCTTGCATTGCAGGGAGTGTAAGTTGTCTCTCAGGATGTCACTCAGTGGTGTCCTGCTGTTTGTTGGTGCACATTTGCCAGCAGGGCCTTGTGCTCCCCACAGCAGTAGCCAGTGTCAGCCATCTTGTGAGTCCTTCTCCACTCCCTGTGATGTGAGCATGGTTCAGGGTGGTGTTGATGGGACAGTTGTGGGGGTGACCAATATCAGTGACTACGACTCCCATCATGCTATTGCCTCCACCCCCTTCCCAGCATGCCCATGCTTCCTTCCTTTTGACTCTGCTTCCCTGTGGGGTGGGCTGGCTGTGCTGACAGGATGGCTGGGAGTGTTGTCCTGGCAGTTGTTTGGCTAGAAGTCCCAAGAGTGTCCCTGTGCTTCACACAACATAACCCAGGGTGGTGGTTCTTTGTGGGATCTTGTGTTAGTATGGGGGCATTGCATTCTACCAGGTGGGTTCTGTGGAGTTTGTGTTGGGGTGTGTGTGAGGGGAGGTGCTTGTGACTATGGTCAGTGCTGCAAGTCCTCCTTCCCACCCAGCTAGCCAGATATCCCACCATGGAACGTGCTTGCATTGCAGGGAGTGTAAGTTGTCTCTCAGGATGTCAGTCAGTGGTGTCCTGCTGTTTGTTGGTGCACAGTTGCCAGCAGGGCCTTGTGCTCCCCACAGCAGTAGCCAGTGTCAGCCATCTTGTGAGTCCTTCTCCACTTCCTGTGATGTGAGCATGGTTCAGGGTGGTGTTGATGGGACAGTTGTGGGGGTGAGCTATGTCTGTGACTACGACTCCCATCATGCTATTGCCTCCACCCCACTTTCCAGCATTCCCATACTTACTTGCTTTTGTGGGGAGTTCAGTGTGTGTGGGTGTGAGAGCAATGGCAAGATGGCTGACAGTGGTGTCCTGCTGTTGGTTGGTGTGCAGTACCCAGCATGCCCTTGTGCTCCCCACGACACAGCAACAGTGTCAGACATCTTTGATGGGCCTTTCCACTCTCTGTGGGATGTGCATGCTTGAGTGTGAGCTTGCTGGGCCATGTGGTGGGGGATGTAGAGCTGTGACTACGACTCCCATCATGCTGTTGCCTCCTCCCCCTTCCCAGCATGCCCATGCTTCCTTCCTTTTGACTCTGCTTCCCTGTGGGGTGGGCTGGCTGTGCTGACAGGATGGCTGGGAGTGTTGTCCTGGCAGTTGTTTGGCTAGAGGTCCCAAGAGTGGCCCTGTGCTTCACACAACATAACCCAGGGTGGTGGTTCTTTGTGGGATCTTGTGTTAGGATGGGGGCATTGCATTCTACCAGGTGGGTTCTGTGGAGTTTGTGTTGGGGTGTGTGTGAGGGGAGGTGCTTGTGACTATGGACAGTGCTGCAAGTCCTCCTTCCCACCCAGCTAGCCAGATATCCCACCATGGAACGTGCTTGCATTGCAGGGAGTGTAAGTTGTTTCTCAGGATGTCAGTCAGTGGTGTCCTGCTGTTTGTTGGTGCACAGTTGGCAGCAGGGCCTTGTGCTCCCCACAGCAGTAGCTAGTGTCAGCCATCTTGTGAGTCCTTCTCCACTCCCTGTGATGTGAGCATGGTTCAGGGTGGTGTTGATGGGACAGTTGTGGGGGTGACCAATATCAGTGACTACGACTCCCATCATGCTATTGCCTCCACCCCCTTCCCAGCATGCCCATGCTTCCTTCCTTTGACTCTGCTTCCCTGTGGGGTGGGCTGGCTGTGCTGACAGGATGGCTGGGAGTGTTGTCCTGGCAGTTGTTTGGCTAAAAGTCCCAAGAGTGTCCCTGTGCTTCACACAACATAACCCAGGGTGGTGGTTCTTTGTGGGATCTTGTGTTAGGATGGGGGCATTGCATTCTACCAGGTGGGTTCTGTGGAGTTTGTGTTGGGGTGTGTGTGAGGGGAGGTGCTTGTGACTATGGTCAGTGCTGCAAGTCCCCCTTCCCACCCAGTTAGCCAGATATCCCACCATGGAATGTGCTTGCATTGCAGGGAGTGTAAGTTGTCTCTCAGGATGTCAGTCAGTGGTGTCCTGCTGTTTGTTGGCGCACAGTTGCCAGCAGGGCCTTGTGCTCCCCACAGCAGTAGCCAGTGTCAGCCATCTTGTGAGTCCTTCTCCACTCCCTGTGATGTGAGCATGGTTCAGGGTGGTGTTGATGGGACAGTTGTGGGGGTGACCAATATCAGTGACTACGACTCCCATCATGCTATTGCCTCCACCCCCTTCCCAGCATGCCCATGCTTCCTTCCTTTTGACTCTGCTTCCCTGTGGGGTGGGCTGGCTGTGCTGACAGGATGGCTGGGAGTGTTGTCCTGGCAGTTGTTTGGCTAAAAGTCCCAAGAGTGTCCCTGTGCTTCACACAACATAACCCAGGGTGGTGGTTCTTTGTGGGATCTTGTGTTAGGATGGGGGGCATTGCATTCTACCAGGTGGGTTCTGTGGAGTTTGTGTTGGGGTGTGTGTGAGGGGAGGTGCTTGTGACTATGGTCAGTGCTGCAAGTCCCCCTTCCCACCCAGCTAGCCAGATATCCCACCATGGAACGTGCTTGCATTGCAGGGAGTGTAAGTTGTCTCTCAGGATGTCAGTCAGTGGTGTCCTGCTGTTTGTTGGTGCACAGTTGGCAGCAGGGCCTTGTGCTCCCCACAGCAGTAGCCAGTGTCAGCCATCTTGTGAGTCCTTCTCCACTCCCTGTGATGTGAGCATGGTTCAGGGTGGTGTTGATGGGACAGTTGTGGGGGGGCAATATGTGTGACTGCGACTCCCATGATGCTATTGGCTACACTGACTTGGCCAGCATACACAGAATTCCTTCCTTTGAGTGGTCTTCACTGTGTGTTGGTGTTGTTGTGGTGGCTACATGTCTGGATGTGTTTGTTAGTTCTATTTGTGCCACTGCCTAGCTGTAGTTGTAGTTGTGTTTGTACATGTGTTGGCACAGTTGGATGTGACTTTTTTGATGGCATGTGTTGTGTTTATCTGACTGACATACACATTTTGGGATGATTCTGTTCTGGTTGCTGTGTAATTGCTATGAGTGCATGGTTTGACTCTCCCTTGACAGTGATGTGTGTGTTTTGTGGCAGTATATTGTGTACATTTGTTGTGTACTCACCAGGCTCTGGGATGTCCTCTAGTCCATATACGCTCACTGGCGGAAGGATGGCCCGCACCTTCTCCTCCCAGGGCCTGAGGTATATTGGCTTGGCAGGAGGGCCACTGCCGGTGTATTGGCTGTTGATGTAGTCTTTCTTCAGCAGGTCCCGTACCCTCCTGCGCACGTCATACCACCTGTTCTGGATGTCGCTCTTTGTGCGCCGACATGGTGATTGTGCGTTCACCCTGTTGATGATCCTCTCCCACATCTTGGTTTTCTGGGAGATGGGGGTCTGTTGGACCAGTGTGCCAAACAGCTGTGGCTCTACCCTGAGGATCTCGTCTACCATGACTTCCAATTCACTATCTAGGAACTTGGGATTCTTCTTGGGGGGCATGGTGATGGGTGGTGATGGTGAGTGATGTGTGTGTTGGTGTGCAGGTGAGGGTGTGTGAGTGTGTGTTTTGCTGGGTGTATGTGAGGTAGGTATTTGTTGGTGTGCTGATGGTGTGTGGCTTGTGTGAGGGATGAGCTGTGGGTGTGTGGTTGCTTTCTCTTGGGTGCTGGCAGTGGAAAGGCATTTGCAAAGGCTCATGGTTGTGATTTGTGTCCTTTATATAGGTGGAGTGGTGGGTGTGTCTTTGTTCTCTGTCCCCACCCCCAGTATTTATTGGCTTGGTAATTGCTTGTTTGGCCTTTTTTGGGTGATTTTTCCTTTGTGCTGTTTGTGTATGTTGGAAACGTTCTTGTGACCGAGTCGGACCCTGCATTTGTCTCGTACGGTGTTCTCCGTTTCGTTCGCGCTGTGTTTGTGCAGTTTTCTATGCTGCGTACGCGTCGGTCGCGGTGTTTTGTGTTGCTTCGGCTCGGTTTTGTATGCGTGTCGGTCGTACGGCTTGGCCTCCGTCCGACTCGCTCGTGGTTTTCGCGCCTTGCATCGTACTTTGCGGTTTGGAGTTCGCGTGTACGTTTCGGTCGGATTTGTTCCGGGTGCGTGTCGGTCGGTTGGATTCGCGTGTTTTTCCGGCCGGATTGCTGTTTTCCGTGCGGCTCGGTCGGTCGACTTGGTTTCGGTACGTGTCGGTCGGATTTTTCACGACTTGCATCGTACTTGGCGTGTCGGGCGCCACGGGTACGTGTCGGTCGGTATTATTTCCGGATCCGAGTCGGTCGGTGCTTTTTCCGGCCCGAATCGGAATCGACCCTATGGTCCAGAATCTGACTTGCAGACTTTCCAAGCCAATTTATATAGTCGTATTCCCAGGTATCTACACAAGGGAACAATACAGCACCTTCGTTGTCTTTCATAAGACAAGAGCAAAAGAACAGAAAATGGTTGTTTCATCAGTTTCCTTGCAAGCTTGGCAGAGTGCGCTGCCCTCTAGACGAGACCTCCATTTGCTAGTGAAAGATGCAAGCGGTAGGGTTCCCAGCCTGAATTTTATGTACAGTGATCTGGTGAACAGCGGGTCGATCTCATCAAGAAATGTTTCACATTTTGGTTCAGACTTCTGATTTAAAAGGTACTTGGCCACTCTACCATGACTTGTTGATTGGAGTAATGTTGACCTTTCATAGCCCCAAAAGACAAGCTTTACCTTTTTAATAGTGGAAGAGTTAATGAACTCAGGGTGTTGCCGAAGGTCGGGCAATCCCAGTGTGTAGAGAGTCTGTTTAACATCCTTCAGCCATGGCAATACAACAACACTCCTTGGCAGACTAAGAATATCCTTAAACCCTTTCCTATAAGGTTCCAGTTCAGTAGTCAACCATAGTCTTTGCCAATGTAAGATGGGTTTTAGTCTGACTATGGCATTAATTGGTTGGATATCCATATCCAGATTAAAAAAGACCAGGAGTGTACTTTTGGGGCAGTACTAGTGCATGCCTCAAAAACTTGATTTTGACTATCCCCAAGGCCTCTATGTTGCTATAGCCCCAGAATTCAGAGTCGCAATGCCAGCGGCCACTGCTTGGGCTCTCTAAATTTCCAGTAAGGGAGACTTCGGGTGGAAAGAAGTATTTTTTGCGAACCTCAGTGTGGCTGCTTCTCTATGGTTAAGGAAAAGCTCAGTCTTGGTAATCTGGCTGTTCCCTGAGCTGGTACCAGATAATCAAATACCCAAATAATCGAAATCTGCTACCCTCTCCAGGTTTACTCCCTCCAGTCTCACTGTCTCATGAAATTGTAGATGGGGATGTATTGCCATACATTTTATTTTGTTGGTGTTTATGGCTAAACCATGCTTAGACCTGAAAAAACTAAATTGGTGGAGCAAAGTTTCCAGACCCTTTGGGGTGTTGGACACCAAAAGGGTGTTGTCGGCAAACAAGAGGGCGGGGGTCTTGGTGTCACCAGAACCGGGGAGTCATTTTCACAGCCCATTAAGAACTCAACACAATTATTTATAAATAACAAAAAAAGAGTTGGGGCGAGTACACATCCCTGTCTCACACTGTGTCGACCGGTATGCGGTCCGTTATCTCTCCGTTAGGGCCCCATCTGATTTGGGCATAATTCTTAGTATGGAGTCTATGCACTATGGTTTTCATTAAGGAAAGGGGCAGGCCCAGATCTATCAAGACTGCCCAGAGTCTATCTCTGGGGATCATATCAAATGCAGCCTTGAGGTCCCCAATGCTACATAAAGGCTTCCTCTATTTATGTCCACTATTTTCCATCTCAGCATTTGATTCTTAAAACTTGGTCGACAATGCTCATTTTTCGGCAGAAACACACTTGGAATTGGGATAGTATGTTGTTATTTTCTGTTCAAGAATTCAGATGGACCAAATCCTGTCTACTAAAAATCTTCTGGGGTAAGCCGATCAAGCCTGTAGGCCGATAGTTGGCTGGGCTGAATTTCGAGCCCTTCTTATGATTGGGAACTATTTCTGCTCCCCTCCATGTATGGAAAATCGGCGTGCCAGCCAGAATGGCATTAAATATTCTATTTAGGAATGGCGCCCAGACATCCAGCTCTGATTTACACAGGTCCCTTTCAGCTTCAACTCACAGATAGCTCAAGATATCTTGTCAAGAGTGAAAGACATTATAACATTGGACATTTCTCGAGGAGGGCCTTGAGTCATCTAGTAAGATGTTTAGGTCAGCAATCAATATCTCCCAATCAGTCGTGTCAGGGTCAGAATTAGTAGTACTGTCCACGCTGTAGAGGGATTGGAAGTGGGCAACCCAATCCTTGGGTAGGATTTTAGATTCTGGCCTCATCGATTTGGTTTTACCTCAAATGCTAAGTGTGTGCCAAACAGTTGCCTGGTTCTTGTTCTCTTTATATCTAGCCCTAGCTGCCTGGGTTTGGGATTGGGGACAACTTTTAATATTTCTGACCTGGTGGGATTTTGCTTCTCTGCATTTCCTGTTATACCAGGAAGGGTTGTCTGTTTGTGGCAAGTTATGACTAGGTATGGTTTTGGTAAAGCAAGTATTCTTCAGGATCTCAAAGCATTTGTAATGGAGATGCATAACAGCAAGTGGATGGAGATTGGAGTCACCCAATGCAGATAGAATAGGGATTATACAACAGTATAATTGACCAAGGGTGGCATCGGTATTGATGATGGTGTCTCACCTAACATTCCTTCTGTTGTTAATGATAGTCAGGTCCCCGTTGGGCAGACTGGAGCTAAGGGCAGTGGAAGCAAGGCTAACATGTAGGGTTAAGAGCAGAGGGAAATGGTCACTTTCATACCTTAGGTGGACTTCCATAGCCATGAGAGCTGGCCACGAGTAGAGGTCTAAGAGAGAGTACTCAATATAACTAATATACGCTCCCCTTCTGAATGTAGGTCTCTTGGTTACATCTGAAGGGGTATGGCCATTTCAAGTTCTCATGCAACAAGTCAGTGAGAAGTCTATCATTTGTAATGCAGCATTAGACATAAACGGTAGACAGGGGTCTAGTTGTTGTGGAATACCTGCTGCTGGTCTTCATCACTTGCTATGTCCTTAATCAAAACTGTAAGCTCAAAGCGAGTGTTGAAGTCACCTCCGACTATAGTTGCTGAAGATCTATTGGCCACTGATGTGCACTCTCTCAGCTGTGCTATGACCTTAGATTCCGCAGTCTTCGGAGTTCTTCTATTATAGACATTATACAGAAAAAGTTTTTTACCATTCCACAACAGGAATTCTAGCCCTAAGATGTTGTAGGAATTAATATTTAGTTGTTTCATCTGACACCCTATTGCAGAGCTAATCTATGTAGTGAGACCCCCAGAGGGTCTGCCAGCGTGTGTTCCCAGGGCTGGAATATCAAAGTTTTTAAAGCCATGTCTCTTGGATGGCACTAGATCCCAAGTCTCTTGGAACATAATTATGTCTGCCTTGTCAATGTATTCCCCCTAATCTTCTTAGGACAATTTATCCCTCAGACCCACTACGTTCCAGGATATTATTGTTAAATTAGTGGACCCCGGAGGAACAGCTGCCTGTACTGCTGGGGAGGGCGTTATTGTTGCTAGCGGATCCTGTCTTGCAAAGCAGGCACATATCCTTCTCCCTCGCCTGTCGGATTTCTGGGAGAAGATTTGTGAAAAGTAGGTGGGCAGTTTGTGATTAGACCAGCCTTATCTAGGACACTGCCCTGAAGAAAGCTCTGTTGGATGTTGTCTGGACCATTCAGAATAACTGGTGCGGAGAGAATACTGCGGCCTACAGCAGAGAGTCAATCCATCTCAGACAGGGGGTAGAGGGGTGCAAAGCAAATAGAGATCACGAGCTCCAGGGGCTGTCCCCCATTTGGTCTAGCAGGCGGTCACCTCGACACTAGAGCAAAGGTGCTATAAAAGTAAGAGAGTGACAAAAGCTGGATTGATTTTGATTGAAAAAGGCTCCTGTTGGCCTAGATTACCAAGCCATTCACTATTCGGGGACTCCTGAAATTCACTATAACACAATCCCAATCAAAACATTTTTGTCTCAAGCCCACCCACCCAGTCCTTCGTACCATTAAAAGTGTGCTGGTAAGTAAGTTTTAGTGTTCAGCCAATGGGAAATCTTATTTCTCAGTTTGATGGTTCTTTCACCAGCGCACAGGGGTAATGCCGGTACATTTGTCAGGACAAACACGTATGGGCTTGATGCCAGAGGAAGATGTAATATGGAGGACACATCACAGTGCAATGGGGCAGCGGGCCCTGGCCATGGTGGTTGATAGCTGAGCGTTGGTGCGGATGCTACATCTCTTCTCGCGCCGGCCTCAATGACCTCTGGTTGGCCCCTAGGACCAGGCCTTCCAGTTGTCATGGGACGGTCACCCACACCAGAGGTAAGAGGAGTAGAGGTGCTATGAGTAACCGGGTCACTGGGGGTAGCACTGTCAGACCTCGCCTGCCCCAAGGTGGCACCCTCTCCCTTCCCTTTAAGAACGCTCCCTCATGACCTATATTTCATTTATCTAACTGAAAATGAATTCAACAAGGGCTGAAATAGAACTAAACAACAACAAAATGCAAAAACAATCATATTTATAAATATTCACATTATTTATTAATTTTCTTTGTTTTATCAAAAATATTTTTGTACTTTCTTTTACATATTTTTACATATAAAATCAATATTATAAACATCTACAAACAGTGTTGCATATTAGTGACATGACATTTTCATGTGTAAACATCTTTACATCATAAACCCCCGAGTAAATAAACAAGAATGGAACATTCATACACACTACCTCACATGCATTCCTCCTCAAATACACTCATACCACATTCATTAATGCATATATCTGGAGAGTGGGAGACAGAAAGTTTTTTTAATCTCCACGACCAATTAAGGCAACTACATATAGCAGGATCTAAACAGCATTGGTCGACGCGCGTTTCGGTGGCTTGAAGAATGGATAACACCACCTTCCTCAGGACCTTAGCCAGATATCAGACCAATATGAGTACACCCAGGGGATACAATTTGCGCGATATTCTAATACACACCAGACCCCCTGTGCATAACAATTCACGACAGACTACCATCACTGGCCTACCAGTCATTCTAGGCAACCACAAATGTGGGTCATGCCATGCCTGTGACACTGCAATTGTCACAGAATCTCTCTTGTATCAAGGACACAACATAAAACTAAGAGACCTCACAAATTGTAGGAGTCAAAACATTATATATATGCTGTTATGCCCATGCAAGCTAGCATATATTGGGGAGACATCGCGCGAATTTCGCACAAGATATAGCGAACATAAATCAGCTATTCGTACCAGCAAGACTACAGCTCCGCTTGTCCAACATTGTTTGGATAAGAACCATTCGGAGAAGGACATTTTGTGGTGTATTCTGGAAAAGATTAAAAGCCAAGCAGGTACACCTATTGACATCAATCGCAAAAGAAGAGAAACCTTTTGGATTTTCACCCTGGATAGCGTAAAACACGGACTCAATGAAGATATTCAGTGGAATGTAACTAGACCTTGGTAATATCATCCTTGAGATCCCTGCTAACTACAGATATGTTTTTCTGAAGTGATTCTATTTTTGTATCTCCTTACATTCCTCGCTGCGACCCCTATATGGGGCAATGTATATGACATCAGATATATTGAGTCACTGAGCCTAGCCATTGTGGGTAGCCCTTATTTATTGCAGTAATTTGAGGTACATGTAGGAGGTCCCTTTTATGATAACGTGGATGCTTACCTCCCAATTACTCAGTCTTTTACAGTTACGTACCTCCTATTTATTTTATTTTTTTCATCGACTAGGAGATATATTCATTGCAGTCACTGGTTAGCATCCGCTGTACGTGACTAGTCCCCATGCACTTAACATAAATGCAGACACATACAAGGGTATAGTGTTACACTGTATTATAGGTATAACTACTGTGGGATATTTAGGACTGGGACAGGGTTTCGTCTTAAACATGCCTAGATCATATCTTTAGGCACAACGAGCGTAAGGAGTTCATACAGCAGCACGCTACCATGTTAATAAATTTTTGACAGCGCTATAACTTGAAGACACTGATAGGATTTTATCAGTGAGCCTCCAAGTGTAATTACCAGTCCAAGATGGCGTAACCTGCATTTGCTTTCTTTATAAATATATATAGTCCGTGCCCATGAGAAATAAGGAGCTGGAATATAGCAGCACACTATTGTGGCAGTAAATATTGGGCTACACTGTCACCCATAAACATTGACAACACTTCCCCTTTCAGTCTTTACGCGCATCACCTAGTCCAAGATGGCGCAACCTACATTAGTGTACCAGTCCTTCCTTAGTTTTTGACTGTACATCACGTGAGCGCGACCAGTTTGCGCGCGTTTTTGTATCTCGGACTGTGTATAACTGTCGTGACATCGACCGGCAGTAAATCTTCCTGATTCTTCGTCCGGTCGTCCCTCTGTCAAGCCCATCAGGACTTTATGCTGCAAAAATAAGATAAGACTCATTGCAGCTATTTGTAGCTCATGCTGCAGGACATTGGGCTCTCATGCATCGTTTTATAATTTCGAGCGGAGGGCTATATGAATCAATTACTATCATTACGTTGCAGTTAGCCAGACAGTGGTATTGTTTAAGGCAGCTTTTAGCAATCGTTTTTTTCAATCTGACTTGGTCTGGCAAATAGATCTTACATGTGTCCTCTTTATGGCATTTTCACATTGGGGTATATTTAGGGTAATAACACGAGAGAAGTATAAGTATAAGTATTTTTGTTGAAATTGGAAGTCAGCATTCCATTCAATGAAGGAAGTCTAATGTGAGCCACTTATTAAGGTTTATGCTTACAAATGTATTATTATATTATGCTGTAGTAGACACAATAGGATTTGTCCCTCGGACCTATATTGCTTAAAATATATGATAACTTCCTCCTGGCATATATGTATGTCTTTCATGTGCCAGTAATGTGACTACACCAAAGTACAATATTTTCTTATATCAGGCTTACGACTTAAAACATCTTACTATGTTAGTCTTTTTGTAGTATTGTTGGACTTAGAACAACACAACCTAACATATACTAATATTGAGATGTCGCCATAATGAATTGGTGCAGTATAATACAGCATGACGCATAGATCTCAATGAACTGACCCTATAAGGTACGTCGAATTCTATGAGCTCAGCATAATAGCAATCAACATTTGTTGATCATGGCTCAATAACTTTTGAAAATATTGCCCCCTTCATAGGAATCATTACTTTGCTGACAATATACTTGCATATATGCCCCACTCAATGCACAGCGCATAAGAGAAATTTAGGTAAGGTGTCAATGACCTTCAGCATATTCCATACTAGTAGATGCAATTTGGACATTAGCACTCATGACACGCATTGCTTTATCTATCCTGACAGAGTGCGGCAAAAGTACTTAGAAAAATAGTTGCAAAAGCAAAAACACAGTCTCTTGTGGAGAATTATTAGCAGTAAGTACTTTAGAGGAGCTTCTATCCTTCACCAATCTTACCTACCTTGCAACATGGGGTGATTATCATTTTTTGACAATTAGTGGTGTTTTTATTCTGCTTTTCTATTTTCTCCTTTTTTCAAATTGCCCACTATGGCAAACTGTGGTGGTGGTACAACAACATTTTTTTAAAATTTTTGTATTTTTTCTATTTTCTCTATAAACCCTCCCTCAGTCAGTAGGGGCAGGACTATGTGGCTAATCTTGATGGTATATGGAGCACAACTTTTGGTGTTTCGCACCTTTTAGGCATGTGCACCGTGTCTGGTCACAACCTATTGCACTTGTAAAGTTTAATCTGTGCATGAAGGTCCAATCGATAAAACCTGTTTTTAATCATGGGCTGTGAACTTATTGTATTTATACCTTTTCAGGTATCCCCTGGGTGTACTCATATTGGTCTGATATCTGGCTAAGGTCCCGAGGAAGGTGGTGTTATCCATTCTTCAAGCCACCGAAACGCGCGTCGACCAATGCTGTTTAGATCCTGCTATAGGCAGTTGCCTTAATTGGTCGTGGAGATTAAAACAACTTTCTGTCTCCCACTCTCCAGATATATGCATTAATGAATGTGGTATGAGTGTATTTGAGGAGGAATGCATGTGAGGTAGTGTGTATGAATGTTCCATTCTTGTTTCTTTACTCGGGGGTTTATGATGTAAAGATGTTTACACATGAAAATGTCATGTCACTAATATGCAACACTGTTTGTAGATGTTTATAATATTGATTTTATATGTAAAAATATGTAAAAGACAGTACAAAAATATTTTTGATAAAACAAAGAAAATTAATAAATAATGTGAATATTTATAAATATGATTATGTTTTTGCATTTTGTTGTTGTTTAGTTCTATTTCAGCCCTTGTTGAATTCATTTTCAGTTAGATAAAAGAAATATAGGTCATGAGGGAGCGTTCTTAGAGTGTATTGTTGTTTTCCCCTCTTCTCCCTGACCTTAAAATATTTCGCCTAGAGGGGGTCCCTTTATCTTGCGTAACTCTCTCCCTTCCCTTCTTCTCACGCATCCTTAGCTTCCACAAGATGCAACAAGGTTGACTCAATGGTCAACAGCTGAGAGATGACAGGTTCTAGCTTGGCACTCAAGATAGCCTCGAATTTTGCCTAGACCGAACTGATCTAGTTCTCCGCGTTGATCAAACCCTCCCAGTAATGAACCTCAGTCAGTGGTTCGTAGTTGGTCTGGCTGGGTTTCCTTCTGGTATTTGTGTTCCTCCTCCTGCATTTGCATGCTAGACTAGGGCTCTGAGACCAATTAGACACCTTTATCAGGTCAGTATCAGATGGTGAAATGGTGGTCAACTGCGAGCAAATGGCTGAGTTGAGGGGCCCCATGACGGAAGCAAACTCTCAAGTTTGGGAAGGTCTGCGGGCACCGAGGAATCACTCCTGGGCAATGACTCAATGCTCATTCTGCAAGAAAGGAGGCTGTCACCTGTCAGAGACAGTCTACGCTCAGACAGCTCGATCTCTTTGTCTACTACCCTGACCACGCGGGCCAAAAAGCTGTCGAGGGTAGAGATTCGGGTAGGCGCCGGGGAGAGTAGCACTTTGCATATGGCGGCCTTTCTTTTCCCCTTGGTGCGATCAACAGCTCAGTAAGCCCAGTAAGCTCAGTAAGTCCCACAGACACCCAGGAATTTGGATTGATTGAACTAGAACTTCAAGTTACCTGCCACAGTCCAGGAGCAAACCAAGGGGGGTAGCCCAGCCCAGGCTCTTCCAGTCGATGATGGGTGAGGAATTGTCAGTGCTTTTCCGAGTGCTATCAGGGGTTCCTCCTCCTCTTACTGCTGCATGAGCACCTCCTGGTGCATTGAATTTTGCAGCAGAGTCCCCCAGTTGCAGTGAGGTGCGTCCTGCAGGAAATCATCAGTGGTTTTCTAGCACTGAGGGAGGGTTCCCCTGATGCTGCACAAGCTCCACAGGACCAGAAAACCACTCAGGGACAGTCCTCGGCCAAGCAGCTGGCCCACATGCAGGGCCCGAGCTTGATTACAAGTTGATAGCAGATGCAAAAAACCCCAGCAACCACAAACACATGCGAAAAGAGGGCCAAGTGCCACCACAAGTGTATGTGGTTGGGGATTTAGTCAGCCTTTAGTGCACCCGTGCTATGATGGTTGCATGCTCAGGCCCATCCAAACTTGACCAGTGACTTACTTTAAAGGTACCAGGTTGGCATGCACTCAGCGCTCAGTGCAGGTCCCATGTCACCACCAGGCGTTGCACTCCCACTTACTGCTGCTGTCTATTCGCGGGACCGCTTGCAAGTGCAGATAATTACGGCCAATGTGGTCAAAAGAACCACAGATTCTCCGAGGCTCCAACCGCCTCTGTCACTTCTCCGGCGGGCTCAGAATCCCTTGAGGGCCTCACTGAAGGAAGATCCGGGTTACAACCACAGGGCAGAGCAACTGGTGTGGCCCCAGGACACCCGCACCACTCAAACACAGAGTCTGATGTTTCCCGTGTAAGCAGAGTGCTGCACACCTCCGACAATGAGTCGCGCACCTCCGACAATGAAGTGCACAATTACTCAATCTCCAGCATGTCTAGCTTACACATTAACCCAATATTATTCAGCAAAACCCTCCAATACCCATGAAGACACACTAAGAAAAAAAAAAGCACTCACAGAAACTATGTGATGAGTTAAGGCATGGCACTCCCCACAACCCATAATAACCAAAGAGACAACAATTAGGTTGTGAATACCATTGCACAACAGTCCAAAACATGCAAGTCTTGTGACCTCCTCAGACATGAGAAACTGCCACCATATGTCTGAACATTCACAGTGACATCATACAGCAATTATGCACA
Source organism: Calotriton arnoldi (assembly GCA_963921515.1). Taxonomy (NCBI): domain Eukaryota; kingdom Metazoa; phylum Chordata; class Amphibia; order Caudata; family Salamandridae; genus Calotriton; species Calotriton arnoldi. Next base: position 1,810,770 of record CAWUFW010000921.1, on the reverse strand, counting down.
CAGGACGTGTAGTCACATATGCCCAGTCACGTGACAGCCAGAGCATAGGAACCATAGTCTCCCTTTGGCAAAGGGTTCCCTTCATACTTAAGACTACACATTCAAGGCACAAAGAAAACACCAAGAGAACGCTTACCAATATATCACCTCTTTGTGCTGTGTATGTCTGAGTTTGTATCCCAACCTTTGTTGCCAAAATGTTGAAGTGATGTGGCACAGATTTCATACAAGAGTCTGGAGCAATTCAGGACATGCCGACAGGCAGGGTGAATGCCATACTGACTGACAGAGTTAGTACCACTATATAATAAACCAGGTCCTTAGTTTATTGGAAGAAAGACGAATGGAGATGACTCAATGAAGGTATAGAGTGCTGAGGGTTCCCCTGCATTGTTACAGATAACCAAACCTTGGTGATAACTTTACCCAATAACGTATTGTGATAATTTTGGCACATACATTCATTGCATCATTTTGTCTCCTTTTGTTGTGTGGCATAACCCGCAATTGCTTCTGCTTGACTTTTGTTCCATAAAATCTCTTTAAGTCTTTATTTCACTGTCTCTTTAAGTATTTATGTTTTTTTTATCACATCTCCCACTTCTCTCATTCCACATAGATGTCCATAAATTCTTTCTGTTGTGATGATGACATGTTTAAGTAACCATTGAGAATGAACCTTAGTCACTCTACAATTCACAGACTAGTTCTATATATAACCATTTATGGACTGACCTGAGAATTGTCACAAATAATTATTCCAGCTGCGTTCTCTGACCTTATTCTTTTTTGGCTTTTGTTTGTAGACACTTGTAATCACAGTTCTAATGTATGGCCTGTGTGATCACTGGAGACACAGAGTACTTTTTGATCTTGTTGTATTTTACAGGGTCCACATGCATTGTATCAAAAATTAAATGTAACCCTGCACATACAGAGGCTAGTGTATATCTGTATGTCATTGATTGTGGTTGGTTATTTGATGGTTCCTTGAAATATTGAAACACTTTTAAAATAGTTCCTTGTGAACCAATGTTCCTTATATTTATGCTTAGCAAGGTTCCTTGGAGTATATGGGTTGCTCTTGTATGTAATATTATGGTGGAAAGCATGGCACCCTAAGTTGCAACCATGCCCAATGTGTTGTACCCTCTAGGAGTGTTGCAATAGACTTTTGTAGAGAGAACAGAAAGTTTGTTAATAATAACATAGGGGTGACCCACCAGCTTGTGCTCAGTTTGCGGAATAATTGCAGGATCATACGTTTTTCGCAGGGACCAACCAGCTGCTGAAGGCGAGAGTTGGCAAATACCAAATGTGCCTTTTATTCATTCCAACCCCATGCCATTTTTCCCCACCCCCCCCCACCCTTACCTTCTCATTAGCGCCATCTTGCAGTTTTTTTCCATCCCCTTGTCTCCTTCTGTCACCGTTTTCCTATCTTCCAATACCTCTTTATTTCTTCTTTTCTCTCCTTTTTTTCTTTCTGATGTTCTCTTTTTTGCTCTAGGGTAGTGTGTGAGGGTTTACAGTCTTCCTTCACTGGAGTCAGTCACACGGGAGGGTGATGTTGGCTGTCAGGTACGTTTCCCTTTAATGCTCTAAGAGTACCCCTCACTAGTCCACAGACAGGTTCTCCAGAGCAGTATGTATTTGCATTGCTTTACCTGCTCATGTGTGTGATACATCCCACCCCATGTCTGTTTAAAATTGATGTCCAGGAGAGAAAACTAAGGTACCTCGTTATAGTATTTACACAAACAACGCATTACCCAGCCATGGTATTGTTAAAATATGAGACAGTAAGCATGTCCATCGGAGGAATACAAATTGCATAGGGCTTTTGAATACATTAATTAATAGATTAAACAAAACGTTGTGTAATAAAGAATATAAGTAAATATTTTCTGAGCGTAATTAACGTTGCAACTCTTCTGTTTTCTCTGCCAGCACTAGAAACCTCGGAGAGCAATTTTCGCTGATTAAAATCATAGTAGACCGTAATTAGCGCCTGTTGTTTATGGAAGGAGATGGGCTCTGGGTGAACGGGACTTTACCCTTAACGTTGATGGATGTGGATGTTGTTGCGAAAGAGTTTTGAAATGAAAATAAATATCTTTATCAAAACAAATGTTGATGGGTTTTTAGTAGTACAATGAGAGAGTTCGGTTTTGCAGAGCTGCATACTCTGATATCACAGATCAGAGCTTCGAAGTCCCTATTGAAGTCTTCTCTTGCACAATAATTATCACAGTTTTGAGCCATCACGCATGTATACACCTGAAATTGGTAATGTACGGCATCAGTCATTCACCTCAAAATTGATGCCCACATTAATTACCAACCTAATTCACTCTCTTACATCCACTCTTTGTCTCTCTCTGTCTCCAACCTCTTTCTTTCCCACCTGTCTTTCCAGAATTCTCTTCTTGCGCTCTCTGTGCCTCAATTATTCTCTCCCTTTCCCCCTACTCTCCTTTTCTACTTCTCTGGTCTCCTTTCCTTACTTTTTCTCACACACCGACTGCCACTCTGTTTCAATTTCAGTCTGACTGTAATTCTCCCACCACCCTCCACATTTTCACACCCTCTTTCAGTCTCTCACATACGTTTGCGCTAAGGCCATATGTCTTATGTTGTAGGTTTCATGTTAAAAGCATGGTTGGTTGTTTATGTAATAAAATAATGAAACTTGGCAACAAGTTGTGGAGAAATATGCATTTTTGTATTTATTCAATTTTATTACATATTCTAAAGATGGTTGAATTTAAATATTTTAACGCACCGAAAGTTTAATTTCCTATTGGGACAGCAGGAAATAAACTGCCCATCTGGACTCTCTTTATCTTCTAATCTTATTACTGCGTTTGAAACCTCTGAGGCCAGTGAATGCAAGGGCAGTGCCAGGCACACCAGCTGCTTGCTACCGCTCTGGTGACCCCTAAATCAATCAATCAATCAATCAATCAATCAATCAATCATTATATTTGTAAAGCGCGCTACTTACCCGTGAGGGTTTCAAGGCGCTGAGGGGAGGGGGGGGAGCTGCTACTGTTCGAATAGCCAGGTCTTGAGGAGTCTCCTGAAGGTCAGTAGGTCCTGTGTCTGCCGTAGGTGGAGGGGGAGGGTGTTCCTTGTCTTGGCGGCGAGGTGGGAGAAGGATCTGCCGCCGGTGGTTGCTCTTCGGATGCGGGGGACGGTGGCGAGGGCGTGGTCGGTGGAGCGGAGCTGGCGGGTGGGGGTGTAGAAGTTGAGGCAGCAGTTGAGGTACGCTGGTCCGGTGTTGTGGAGTGCTTTGTGTGCGTGGGTGAGGAGCTTGAAGGTTATCCTCTTGTTGACGGGGAGCCAGTGCAGGTCTTTCAGGCAGGGTGTGATGTGGCTGCGGCGCGGGATGTCGAGGATCAGACGTGCTGAAGCGTTCTGGATGCGTTGGAGCCGTTTGAGGAGTTTCACCGAGGCTCCGGCGTAGAGGGCGTTTCCGTAATCCAGTCTGCTGCTGACGAGAGCCTGGGTGACCATCCTTCTAGTTTCGGTGGGGATCCACTTGTAGATCCTGCGAAGCATACGGAGGGTGTTGAAGCAGGAGGAGGAGACGGCGTTGACCTGCTTCGTCATGGAGAGGGTGGAATCGAGGATGACCCCTAGGTTGCGTGCGTGGTCGGTGGGTGTGGGGGCCGTTCCTAGCGAGGAGGGCCACCAGGAGTCGTCCCAAGCCGAGGGGGTGGACCGAGGATGAGGATCTCCGTTTTGTCTGAGTTCAGCTTCAGCCGGCTGTTTCTCATCCAGTCGGCGACGGCCGTCATTCCCTCGTGGAGGTTGGTTTTGGCTGTGTGAGGGTCTCTGGTGAGGGAGAGGATCAGCTGGGTGTCGTCGGCGTAGGAGATGATGTTGAGGTTGTGCAGTCGGGCGATGCGGGCGAGCGGGGCCATGTAGACGTTGAACAGCGTGGGGCTGAGGGATGAGCCCTGGGGTACGCCGCAGATGATCTCGGTGGCTTTGGAGTGGAAGGGAGGAAGGCGGACGCTCTGTGTTCTACCGGAGAGGAAGGAGGTGGTCCAGTCCAGGGCCTTCTCTTGAATCCCTGCGTCGTGGAGGCGTGCGCGTAGGGTGTGGTGGCAGACCGTGTCGAAGGCGGCCGACAGGTCCAGGAGGATGAGGGCCGCGGTTTCACCGTTGTCTAGCATGGTTCTCATGTCGTCGGTGGCGGCTAGGAGGGCTGTCTTGGTGCTGTGGTTGCGGCGAAATCCGGACTGGGACGAGTCCAGAATGCTGTTTTCCTCGAGGAACCTGGTTAGTTGTATGTTGACGGCCTTCTCGATGACCTTCGCCGGGAACGGGAGCAGGGAGATGGGTCGGAAGTTTTTTAGGTCCTTGGGGTCAGCCGTGGGTTTCTTCAGTAGGGCGTTGATCTCGGCGTGCTTCTAGTCCTCTGGGAAGATCGCTGTCTCGAGGGAGCTGTTGATGGCCTTCCGGAGGTGGGGTGCGATGACGGTGCTGGCCCTGTTGAAGATGTGGTGTGGGCATGGATCTGTCGGGGATCCGGAGTGTACGGAGTTCATGATCTTGATGGTGTCGTTGTTGTCTATGTTGGTCCAGGAGGTCAGGCGGTTGGTGCGAGTGGTGGTCGTGGGTGTTTCGGTGGTTGCCGGGGCAGTCGCGGTGTTGAAGCTGTCGTGGATGTCCGTGATCTTGCTGTGGAAGAAGGTGGCCAGTGAGTCGCACAGTTCTTGCGAGGGTGGGATGTCGTTGGTGCTGGAGTTGGGGTTGGAGAGTTCTTTCACGATGTTGAAGAGCTCTTTGCTGTTGTGTGCATTGTTGTCTAGGCGGTCTTTGAAGGAGGCTCTCTTGGCGGATCTGATGAGGTGGTGGTGGTTGCGGGTGGCGTCCTTGTGAGCTGCGTAGCTTTCCGGGGTTCGTTCGCGGGTCCAGTTCTTCTCTAACTTACGGCAGGTTTTCTTGGATGCCTGGAGGTCTTGGGAGAACCAGCTCGCTTTCTTCCTGGTGTGGCTGGTGGAGGGTTTCTTGATTGGGGCAAGGGCATTGGCGCAGTTTTCGATCCATTGTCTGAGGTTGTGGGCTGCGGTGTCCGGGTCGGTCGGGTCTGCGGGTGGGCTTTGGGCGAGGGTGGTGGTTAGCTGGTTATCGGTGACTTTGCTCCAGCAGCGGCGTGGCATCTGTTGGGTGCGGTGGGGTGTGACGGGTTTCCGAAAGGTGAAGTGGATGCAGCGGTGGTCGGTCCAGTGGAGTTCGGTGGTGTGGTTGAAGCAGACGTGGGTGCTTGCTGAGAAGATGGTGTCCAGCGTGTGGCCGGCGGAGTGGGTGGGCGTCGTGACGAGCTGTCTGAGTCCGAGGTTGGCGAGGTTGTCGATCAGGGCGGAGGAGTTGGGGTCGTTGTTGTTCTCGAGGTGGAAGTTCAGGTCCCCGAGGAGGATGTAGTCCGTGGAGGCGAGGGCGTGCGTGCTGACGAGGTCGGCGATGGAGTCGCAGAACTGTGGTCGGGGACCGGGGGTCTGTAGACGAGTGTTCCTCTGAGGGTGGTGTTGGGGTCGGTGTGGATCTGGAAGTGCAGGTGTTCGGCGGTGCAGAGGGTGTCAGCGTCGTTAGTCGAGATGTTGAGGGTGTTCTTGTGGATGATGGCGATTCCTCCTCCTATTCCGTTGGTGCGGTCCTTGCGGATGATCTTGTAGCCTTCCGGGATGGCTATGGCGATGTCGCGTGCTGAGGAGGAGTTCAGCCAGGTCTCGGTCAGGAAGGCGACGTCAGGGGTGTGGGTGTCGAGAAGGTCCCAGAGTTTGACGGCGTGTTTTCTGGCGGAGCGGGTGTTTAGGAGGATGCAGCGAAGGTGGTTGGATTGATTGGCGGGTGGGTTGGCGGGCTGGATGCTGGTGTAGCTGCAGTTTCGGCAGGTGAAGGGTCCGTGGGTGCGTTTCGGGGCGGCCAGGTAGCAGGTGCTTGATCGTCCGGTGTTGAGTGCGTGGAGGGTTCCGGTGGCGTAGTGGAGACGGGTGTTGTGGCAGTCGTGGGGGCCAGGGGTTCTGGCGCTGGGCGCGGTCCAGGCGCAGACGGGCTTGCCTTCGGCGCGCCCGTTGCGTGCGTCCGCTGCGCGGTCGCTTCGCGGTCTGCATAAGAGTGTTGATGGGAGGGAGGAGCAGCTGGGTGGCGGGAGCGGGGCGGTGAATGGGCTGTCAGGGGGGCGGGGCCGCAGGGAGGCAGCGGCGGGAAGAGTGCGGCGAAGGTGACCGGCTCAGCAGCGGCTGGGACCGGGGGCAGGCAGAGGCAGCAAGCGGGCAGGCCAAGTCAGCTGGCAGCAGGAGACAGCAGCAGGAGACCAGAGTGAGCAGGCGGCAGCGGCAGTGGCGTGGGGGCGACCTAACCTGTAGGCAGGGTCAGAGGTCGCTCCCTACGCTGCTACGCGTTCTCCTTAAGAGTGCTGTTGGGAGGGAGGAGCAGCTGGGTGGCGGGAGCGGGGCGGCGAATGGGCTGTCAGGGGGGCGGGGCCGCAGGGAGGCAGCGGCGGGAAGAGTGCGGCGAAGGTGACCGGCTCAGCAGCGGCTGGGGCCGGGGGCAGGCAGAGGCAGCAAGCGGGCAGGCCAAGTCAGCTGGCAGCAGGAGACAGCAGCAGGAGACCAGGGTGAGCAGGCGGCAGCGGCGTGGGGCGACCTAACCTGCAGGCAGGGTCAGAGGTCGCTCCCTACGCTGCTACGCGTTCTCCTTAAGAGTGCTGATGGGAGGGAGGAGCAGCTGGGTGGCGGGAGCGGGGCGGCGAATGGGCTGTCAGGGGGGCGGGCCGCAGGGAGGCAGCGGCGGGAAGAGTGCGGCGAAGGTGACCCGCTCAGCAGTGGCTGGGACCGGGGGCAGGCAGAGGCAGCAAGCGGGCAGGCCAAGTCAGCTGGCAGCAGGAGACAGCAGCAGGAGACCAGGGTGAGCAGGCGGCAGCGGTGTGGGGGCGACCTAACCTGTAGGCAGGGTCAGTCCACAGTCTCTCTGAATCTTACAGTCACTTTTCTCCCTCTCACTCTCCCCCTCTCTTCCTTTACATACTGGCCAATAAAATGCAAAACTTAAATTCACCCAGGTGTGTGGCAACCCATGAGGCTAGCATGGGTACTTTGGGATAAGTAGGTTGCCTCCTTCCTCTGTATTCTGGAGAGTTTGGGAGATGATCGCTCATGATGGGTTCCTGTATTTTGCTTTTGTTGGGGTGGTTCCTTTTTAGCTGACATGAGACCATATGGGACAAAATGATTTTATGTTTGCAAAGTGCCTGCCCTGTGCAAAGTGGCAGGGTTTGCAAGCTTAAATCCCAAACTGTGGTGCACTAAGGTCACATTGGAATGTGGGAATCAACAATAGTTTACACATCGCTGAGTCAACATTGTGAATCCCTGCGAATAGAACGACAAAAGGAGGAGGGAAGTAAAGTGGGGATCTGCCTTCTTTCAGCTCGTAACGAATATAAAAGTGTTGTAACTCCTTATCTGGCCGAAAGGAATTGAATGGTGATGGACTCCTAGGGCAGTTGGAACCCATGTGCAGAGTGAAAGAAGTTCATCTTGATGGGTGGAGCAAAACACCTTATTGAATGGCTTTAGGTTGGCCTGACATTCCTTCTTTTTGCCAGTCTATGAGTCTGGCCTTCAGTTAAGGTTTTAAATTTGGATGGGAGTACCCATGCATAATGCTCTACTAATTATTCTCCATTTGGAAAAGACTATTATTATTATTATAATTATTATTATTAAAAGACCTTTTAATCTACTTTCGGAACACACTAACAACAAATCTCTCCTCAGTAACTTTAAAACCAACTTCATCAGTGTACCTAGGCTTTCTTTGTTGCATCAAAGGATGCAGTGCCTTGGTGTCTCTTGTATTAAGAACTGCCATTGGTGCAGCATACATTGCAACCTTAATTACCTTCTAAGCACTCCAATGTTAGGTTTTATTTATTAGGTAAAACGTACTCATCTTATTGGCCTCAGGAGGATGAATGCTGCATTGAAGCAAACAGGATTAAAACCGATGACCTGTTCAGGTCATGATTACGTGGTGGGTGCAGCATGACAAAGTAATGGACAAGCACGGTAGATGGTGTGGTAAATTCACCCATAAAAGTTATTTGCAATTGTTTTCCAATAGATCTACAAACATATATTCAGCACACAAACTCTTCAGACTTTGGGGGACAAAGCACTCATTCAAAACATGGCAGATATCCCTCTGCCATATTTAGAATTCCATTCTTTATAATTTAGTTGTAACATGGCAGACAGGATGTCTACCATATTTTGACAGAGTTCCCTGTCTGCCAAAATCTACATGCAGTTGTTCGTCCCTTTCTCTTGGCCTATATTGTACAGTTCTCGGGTATATTTCTGTTTTCTTTGACAGAGAGATGAGCTGGGATGAGTACCATTTGCAGCTCGATTGCAGAAAAACAAGGTCATACGTATGCTGTCCTGCAGCTGAAGTGATAGTAACCACTTTTGGAGAGTTCTGGATCTCCTCATTCATGTGCATTGATGATCCTGTCATGTTAGAATCTTCCAGGCCAAAGCTATCGATTTTAGATGTTCTGCACTTTCCACTGCCCTGCAGACTTACATGACAGTGAGTGTGGCTGCACCAGCTATGTAATGAATATGAATCCCTGAAGCGATTTACTAGGTACAAAAGGGGTTCTTTGGTAACTATAAAATCATCAAGCAGCATTGGGCCCGATTCACAGAACTAACTTAAGACAAAATCCTAAACTTACTACCATTTTGGTATTCACAGAAGACACTTACTCATTTTGGTATTCACAGAAGGCACTTATTCATCAATGAGTAAGTGCCTTCTGTGAATACCAAAATGAGTAAGTGTCTTCTGTGAATACCAAAATGAGTAAGTGCCTTCTGTGAATACCAAAATGGTAGTAAGTTTAGGATTTTGTTTTAAGTTAGTTCTGTGAATCGGGCCCATTGTCTGCCATAAAAATATTGACACATATGGCAGGGTTTTCATGATAATACATACATTTTTTTTTTTTTTTTTAAATCCTCATCCGCCTCAGACCGCATTTGACAGAAAGTAAAATGTCAATACCGTAACTCGATTTCGGGAGACGTAGGCACTTGGATTGGAGGGGCCCGGGGACAATGCCCGCCTACCGGTATATGACAATACCACAAAAAGTCGCATACCCCTTTCCTGGGAAAGGGGGTGGTCTCACTCTCTTCTGATAAGGGATGACCAATGACTGTTGGTACAGGCCCGTATAAGATGGAAACTTGATGGCCCAACGGGATCCGATCCAGTCTGAGAGTATCCAATGAGGCATAATCATAGGACCAAAGATGGTGTTTTTAAACTCAAAAACATAACCAACATAAGCCCCAAAAACTTTTTCCGTGCCCCGAAATGCTAGCCGCAAAATGACTAACGCTGAGCCCAATTAAGCAAACCCTCCCATATTACTTTCCTCTTGCTGTTCTGTAATCTACCCAGATCTATCCTAGAAATCTTATATAACAAGGATAACCATTCTAAGTGTGTCGGGTGTGACCTCTGCCCATCTCCTACAAATCTCTCTCCTGGCTAGCAATATTGAATAAAAAAGGAACCCCCTTGCGGGGCCTACAACTTCACTAGTTATGCCAAAGATGATTAAGGCGAGAGAGATTTGGACTGGGGTACCTATAATATCGGCTAGAGTTGCCACTATGCTCTCCCAGAATTCTGTTATCACTGGACACTCTTTAAACATATGTATATCTGTAGCATTTACCAAGTCACATTTCTTGCATCTAACTGGGGGCCTTTTGCTATTTTTGAAAGTCTAGCTGGAGTTAAATAGGCCCTATGTGCAGTAAAGTAGTGGTTCCTCCTCAGCCAGGCGGGTTTTACAATAGAGAAGAGTGTCTGAAAAGAAGTCTGCCACACCTCCTCCCAACACTCATCTGGCATAGAGGCTCCCCACAATTCTTCTGCCAGTTTAAACTCTCCATCAATAGTTTCCACTATGGACCAATAGTAAAAGAAACCTCTTTCCCCCAACAGGCCTTGAAACCAATTGATCCTCAAGAGTGTTTCCTATGCCTATCGGATTTTTAAGATTCTGTGACCAACTCAGCAGCTGCACGTACTTAAACCTGGACATACCCTCCTCCAGCATGTTATAAAAAAAACTCCCAGGGTAGAAGGGACCCTTCAGAAGGCAGATCCTTCTATACTAGTAACCCTGCTGTTCTAAGTGGTATTGCTAATTTATCCTTCAGGCATTCTGGGACCCCCGGAGAGTCCCAGAGAGGAGCTAGGCTGGAGTAATAGTTAAGGCCAGTACGCTGCTTAATTCTGGACCATATCCGGGCAGCGGCCAAAAGAACTTTCAACCTGATCTTCTTGAAGTACCTTTGGTCACCAAATTTAAAGCGGAAACCCTCAAGCGGCAATCCTACCCCCTTCAGCATGGCCGAAAACATAATACCTCTTTCTGAATCATCCGGGGATTTTAACAGCATCCTAGAGTGCGATAATTGAAAGGCCCATGCATAATACTGAAGGTCGGGGAGCGTAAGGCCGCCCTTCTCCCTTCTGCGCCTTAGCTTCTTCCACGCTATTCTTGTAGATTTATATGCCCAGGCAAATGAGTTTATAGCTTGTTGTAATTTGTCTATTGCCTGTTTTTCAAAATGCAAAGGAATGGTGTTAAAAAGAAAAGTGATTTTCGGTAGTATAATCATTTTAATCAGATTAATTCTACCAAAAATAGTCAAAGGGAGATGTGCCCAAGATCTCATGAGCTTCTGGCAATCCCTAGAAATATTTGCAATATTAGTCCCCGCTATCTTATCTACGTTCTGTACAATCCTTACGCCCAAATATCTCATGTCACCCCTGGTCTGGTACCCGCTCCGTGGCAAATTCCATGTCATGATCTCTGTTTTTTCTGCGTTCACCTCATAGCCAGAAACCCGACCAAAGTCTTGTGCCAAACTAATGACCTGGGGGAAAGATACCTCCAGCTCTGATGACAAGATCAAAACATCATCCGCATACAGGGCGATCTTCCTCTCCCACGCTCCAAACTTAAATGATGAAATGCTCGGTTCATCTCTCAAACGCTGAGCAAAAGGCTCAATATACAGATCAAAAAGGAGCGGGGAGAGTGGGCAGCCCTGTCTGGTGCCCCTAGTAATCTTAAAAGGATTAGTCAGTTTCCCATTAACTAGGAGTCTTGCAGTAGGGTCTTGATATATAAGTTGTATGGCACGGCAAAATTTCTCTCCCAAGTTAAACCTTTCCATCACTGCCGTTAGATATATCCAGTTTACCCTGTCGAACGCCTTAGTGGCATCCATCGTCATTGCTGCCAAGGGTAAAGAGAAGGTTGAAACCAGGTCGATTACACCTATAAAATCATGAGTTAGGTCAAATAAGTTTCTGCCCCTTACGAAACCCTTTTGGTCTGAATGTAACATACTGTCTGCTACTGCTCCCAACCTATCTGCCAGAATCCTTGTGAATACTTTATAGTCTGTATTCAAGAGGGAAATAGGTCTATAGGACCCACAACTTGCCGGATTCTTTCCTGCCTTCAGAATTAATGAAATGGTAGCTTGACCCCATGAAACAGGGGGTCTAGTACCCTCAGATAGTATATTATTGAAGAGTACCGTCATAATGGGTGTTATTGTCTCTCCCAAAGATCTATACAATTCCGCTGGAAGCCCGTCGGGCCCAGCTGCCTTACTCCCCTTTCAGGCGGCAATGGCTTTCCTAACCTCCTGCTGGGATATGTCCTGCTCCAAATTTTCTCGCTGGGAGGAATTTAAGGAGGCTAACGTGCATTTCCCTAACCATTCCTTCACATAAGTTTTATCTACCTCGTTATCTTCCTTGTATAACGCCTGAAAGAAGGCAAAAAACGTCTCTCCAATTTCTTCATCAGTTGATACTGAAGAGGAGTTATCCTCACTATCAATCCGTTTTATCAAGTTGCATGTCCTGTCCGACTTAACCTTCCATGCCAGAAGTTTGCTAGCTCCCTCTCCGTATTCAAAATGGGCCATCTTACTGGCTTTCCATCTTTTTGTAATCCTGAGCTGAATGGTGGTCTCTAGCTGGTCTTTCAGGGTTTGTAGTTCTAATATGTGTTCCTGTCGCTTCTCAATATCAATCTCCCTATTCAACCTCACCTCTACTGCCTTCATAGCAGACTCCGTTTGTGTCACCTCTTCTCTATATTGCCTATTCCTATGGCATACCCTACTTGTGACTATACCCCTCAAGAATGCCTTCCAGGCGTCCCATACCATTGAAATCTCGGCAGAGCCGATATTCAACTTAAAAAAACATTCTGTTTCTTGAGACAGATGTTTAACCTCAGAATCGTCTAAAAGTAATGCACAGTCAAACGTCCATTTCCGTGAATGTTCCCCCGATGCCAGACATAAGTCCATCCAAACTTGCGTGATCAGACAGGTGAGGTGTCAAGTAACCTATATTCTTGATCTTGCCCCTAAGATCGTGACTAGCCAGAATATAATCTATCCTTGACTTATGGCCATACTTGTTGTTATAAAAGGACACACCTAGCTGGACGCCCGACCTTTCCCTCCATAAGTCGCACAAACCCGTCTGTGTCAGCATGGTTTGAAGATATGTCCGTGATTTGGACAGTACATTCGCCCTACTATTAGGGGATTTATCTAACAAGGGGTCTAAAACTATATTAAAGTCACCCGCCATAATCATGGGTTCTGGGAATTCCAACAAATTTGAGAAAATGGTTTTCAGGGAAGAGGGATCGTCCTGGTTGGGACCATAATAGCCTATTACTGTAAGAAGGGAACCTTGAATAGATAGTTTTACAATGACCCACCTGCCCCCCGGGTCAGTCATTGATTCTAAAACACGAGCATTGGCTTGCTTTTTGACCAGAATGGCTACCCCTCTAATGTTGGCACTCTGATTAGTGCCAATTAGATGTTCCACCCATTTTAATTTACTAAAGATCTCAACCAATTCCCCTCTTAAAAGGTGCGTTTCTTGCAATATAATAATCTGTGCGAGACAATCCCTGAGATACTGCAACATTTTTACCCTCCTTGTCTTTACTCGTAGGCCATTAATATTCCAAGATAAAAACTGAATAACGGTCATGGTGGTCTGAACAACAAAGGCTGAGGTCTAAACAACAGGGACTTAAATGCACCAAAGTGACAGGCCCAGACCAAGGGTGACCAATACAAATAAATGCGGCTAAAAGGCGAATGAGAGAATTTTTTTTTTCTTTTTTCCCTGAATGCTCCCCACCCTGTGCCCCCCCCCTCCAACCCCCTCTTCATTACCCCACCCATGGAGAACCCTACCCCATTTATCTGGACTAATAGTCCAGCTTCTGCCTACCGAGGCGGCCCGCCCTGTCCCCTCCTTACTTATATATTAGGCTAAAGGCTGAGTGCTATTCCAAAGAATAATCTAAGGTTTACTAAATTATGATTAGTTTGAGATTGTGTTATAGATGTTCTTTTATAACTAAGTATCATAAATAACCTATATTAAGTCTAGCCCTAAAAAAGCCAAAGAAAGGAATGGCGAGAAGGATAGGGAAAAGGAAGCCTATGTGGATATCTATGACTAAGCTATGACTAATCTACTGCGTGGCTGTAGCTCTGTTAAGACTTTCAAGCAGCTCATCTGCCTCCTGCACTGTTCTAATATTATACATTTTGTTATTATACATAACTTTCAAATGTGCAGGAAATTTTAACTGTGCAACCGCACCGAGCCTTCTAAAATCCTCCATTTTCCTGCCCAGTTCCCATTGTCTGTCCAAGGTTATTCGGGCCAGGTCTGAGCGAATCTCATAGGCAAAGTCTCTAGGTTTCAAGGACTTTTGTTTTAAAGCACAATTGAGAATCTTTTCTTTCAAGGAAAAAGTTAGGAAATTTATAAGAATTTTTCTCGGCTTCGGCCGGTTGGGATGTTTTCGAAAAGGGTCCCTGTGGATCCTCTGAGTGTCATTCTTCAGCTCTTCCACCGATTCTTCAATCTGGGCCGATTCCTTTATAAGGGTAGCAATGAAGGACTTAATATCTTCTCCTTCGCTCCCTTCTGGAACGTTCAGGAGACGCAAGTTGTTCCTCCGTAAGTTATTTTCAAGCACCTCCAGCCTGTCGCGTAGTATTATCTCCTCTTTCTTAAGCGTGGCAATATCTGTTTTAGCCACCACCAACTCCTCCTTAATTTCTCCAACAGAGTTTTCCAAAACTCCTGTCCTGGAATTTAAAAGAACAATTTTCTTGTCTAGCGTTTCACAAAAGAGTCGAATCTCCCCCTGATTGGCTTCGGATACGGAGAAACCCCTCTTTATGTCCACTGACAAGGAGGAGAAGAGAGCTTCCAAGGAGGCCACCGAGGGCCCTCCAATTCCCTGCTCTTCAATGGTTTTTCGGCTTTCTACGGTTTCGTTATCAGACATGGTCATGCTCATGGACAAGCAAGCTGGAGTGGCCAATTGTGGAGGAATCTTATCCAAGGCCGCATTTAGTGCTATCAGGACTGTTGCAACTACCATTTCGCAGGGAGTCTGCCCCCCTACAGAGGTTTTTCCTGCCAAGTCCATCTTTTCCAAGCCTGGAGAGGGTACTAACTGACCTTTTTGGCTCCTTCTCAAAGCTTCCCCTTGCTCAGCGATGTCTAAGACTAATGGTTGGACTTTAAAGTAGGACCGCAGGGACGGAGTAATCTTAAGCCTTGTATCTGTGAAATGGCTTTTTATCTTCCCCGCTTTAATACTCCTAGCTTTTACCTCCCCGTGTTGAAAAGTGGAAAAATTACCAACTCTCCTTAGTTCAGAGGGTGTATTAAAACATATATTTTCCTCTCCCTCGCCTTCATCTACCTGCGATGCACTAACACTTGAGCCTCCACTAATAACCTGAAAATTTCTATCAACCTTAGAATTATTCTTAGCAATTTTCCTAGGCTCGGGCTTAGTCTTAGTCTTAGTTTTTGTAGCCCACTGTTCCCCACCACCATGTCTCCTACCCTTCTTATCCTTGCCTTTAATGGGCATGCTGATTTCGGTCTCCTTCTCCTCCTGAACCTCCCGTACCGGGGTAAGTGATTTCGGGTGCAATGACTGTGCAGCAGTGAGCACTAATTTACCTCTCTCTGTAGTCAGTATTGCAGTACCTAATGCAGTACCTCGAGCAATATTCAGCTGCAACCGCAACCCTCCACCCTGCCCCCCCTGCACCTGGTCTTGTGATGGTAAATTTTGTAGCGCCTGTAGCCCGAGTTTGTCAGCTTCCACCTCAACCTCCTCTTCGGATGGCAGGGACGCGTAGACCTGGCCGCGTGGAAAAAGTTGTCCTGTGCTGCCTCTGCCTGTATCCGCCCGGAGGAGCCCGCGGGCCGCTGCTCTGCGCCCCCTCCTCAGCTCCAGGGCGGCAGCAAACCAACGATCCCCAGACGCGCCGCCACACATCCGGAGGTGGGAGCGGCTGCCACGCAATCTCCACTCGGAGGACCGTGAAGAAAAAAAAGAGACGAGCTGCAGGGGGAAAAGAGAGCTCCAAGCGCACCCAAACGCTGTCAACAGGAGCACGAGAGGACAAAACTGCAGCTCCCAGCCTCACATTGCACTAGTAAGTGGACAGGGCGTAGCTGCCTCCGGCGGCAAGCGGTGGCTTAGCTAGCGGCCGCCATGTTCTCCCCCCATAATACATACATGTTACATGCAAATGAGATCTGATTGTATGTCAAACATGAGAGGCACTAATTCCTTAGAGTATGTATGCATAAGACTTAGTGCCTAGAAAAATTACAGAGTATGTAGACTATCACTATATTATTCTAGTGGCAGCTTGACATTAGTCACGCTAATAAAAATAACAGACACAGCAGAGATGAATCTGTCCAGCAAACTTCGCATAAGTGATTAACATTGCAAGGCCATCTGGCCTTGCACTAACAAATTTGAAAGGAAAAGGGAAACACATATAAATGCATTTGCTTACTTTTCAAACATGTCTCTGACTGAGATATTGTTCTTGCCTTTTGGTGCAAATATGAATAAATACACAGCAACTTCCCTCCTCTCTCCTTAGAGAATCATTGGGGAGAAGAGTATAAAGAGACCAGGGGAATTGAGAGGGGAGGACATGAAGACTGGTTGATTGAGAGGAGATGCCGGGTGGCCATCTTTAGATTTCAGGCCCATCAGCTTTCTGAGGTAGGCTGAGATTAGTACATGGCTTGGCATAACATTGTTTGGAAGATTGCTAATCGTTCAGACAATATAATAACCATAAGATTGAATACATATATAAGTGATAGGAAGGTATTAGACGAATTTGTTACTAGTCATTGGGATGTGTGATGTAAAATGCTTTTATTCTTTATACGGATCATTTTGTGCTATTTAAGACTGCTGAGATTAACATAATAATTACCATCATTCTGACGCATAATATTTATGTGCTCATTGTATATAATACAATCATTTCCCATTGTAAAATGACAACAACTGTGTTCCTCTACTATTTTCAGGGACCATAGTGTAAGTTAAGTTGTAGATAAGAGTTTCTCTGGCAGTGCTGTCTGACTCATAACATTATGAATCGAAATGTGCCTGGTTCATCATAAAGAAGAGTGAAAAACATCAGTGTGTTCTTCTTTCTTCAAGGAGGTTGTCAAAACCTTTACCTTTCTATGGCCAAGAGATCTAACCTGGGTGATACATCACATTATGTAGGGCATACTAGAACGTAGATTGTAAAATGGTGATAAATAATTCTTTAGGGCTAAATTTACCAAACAGTACACAATCTGCTCACAAGAGATTTCTTTAGCTTGAGTCATGTGTATGTTAAGGATGTGCAGAACTGCATACTTTTGTCCATGTGTAATAGATGTATTGTTTGGGAAAGGTATGTGTATTACACAAATTTCGCTGTTTGGCGATCTGTGTAAAAAAATGTTTGTAAGATATGCCTTTGCTTATAAAAGTCAGTCAAGATACCTGCTCAATGCATTGGGCTGTCACCTGCCTGAAAATTACACTGGAAGTATGCTCTCTGATACCAGAGTCAAGCATGATGCCTGCTCAATGTGAGGGGGTGACATTTGTTTGGGCCATCTTCTACTTGGATTGGTCCGCCGCATTCATAAATAACGCAAAGAGCGAAAGTGTAAGTCAGAATGTAAATTATGTCAAACACTTAAAACTCAATATTTAGGATTTACCTGCTATTTTGAATGTTTTAAAAAATGACACTAGCATAGTATATGTTTAGTATTACTCCTCTTTGCTCTATGGGGGCTCAAAAAAGGAATCTCTTTCGCTTCAGGAGTTTTTTTTACTTAAAGAATTGTCTTTTATTATTCACATAAGTTTTACAGTCTACGTGAAACAAAATGGAATGGTGATTACTTAATCTAATCTATTTATTTTTTTAGTTTTTTAAACCCTACCTGTTTTCTGACAAAAAAGGAACATGGGTCTACCATCAGGGTGCTTTCTTAAGTACGTTAGCTGTGATTTTCTGTCAGCTTTCACAGCATTATGGCAGGCGTCCTACACCTGTTATTATGAGAGGGAGAAAGTCCACAAGTTTAGTCGATTTGCAGAAAAGCACAAAGCAAATTCAGATGGAATTATGTGAGCTTTACTAAGCTTCTCAAAATCAAAAGTAGTTCATAAATATCAGAGTGAGTTAAAATCAACTCTATAAATTCAATAAAAGCAGCAAACGCAAATGTTTCAATCACGCTGTACTGTGAAGGAATTAGAAAGTAAGTACATCTCTATGCTGCCACACTAGTACAGTTGAAAAACAAGCCAATCGGAACCTGCTGAAGTTTGTAGGCACAAGTTTAAACTAGCACTGACAATGCCAGAAAGTTTGGATTATAAATGAAAGTGAATTAAGTCCCTGGTGAGTGTAGGAACTCAACTCTTCCTGCATGCACTCTATCACTTATCATTGAACTCATGAACCCATTCATCCACTCACTAACTCATTTTTTTGTATTCACCCACACACCCATCAACAATAAAACATACAATCTCAACTCTCATATGCAACATACCTTAAAAGAATAAAAATAGTAAAAAGAAAAAATAGCATCACCTAAAAGTGGCGGATGTATGCTTGCAATAAAAATAAGTAAAAAATTAAACATTGCAGCAGGCGATCACCTTGGAATGATATTGTGCATGGTATATTTACAGCCAGATACTTATTCACTCCTAATGACCTATTGGCTTTAGCATATGCTTTTCAGAAGAAATAATTCGGCCCCACTACATCTGCTGTAACGTTTTCAAATAAACAGATCAGACCTACTGCATCTCGCATAACTTTTCCCAAACAACAAATGAAGCCCATATGCTTTATCAGGGACTTGCCAACAAAACCATCTCAAGTCTACTGCTTCAAGCATAAGCTCTCATACAAGGCAGCCATCAGGCACACAGTCAAAAACTTCCAAATATGTACAAAATTACTTTTGACAAAATAAATGTTTTAATAGGTTAACACAGTGCAAATCTTCTACCCCTGGGTTTGTCAGAGATGGTAATCAGCAACATAAACATTTCCCAATCAGCGAGAATCAATGTGGTAAACTGACTGTCTACAGGCTTTAACAGTGTAATAATAATCCACCCTTGACACCTTTTGGCTGTAACATAAGCTTTTCACAGAAAAGAAGTCGGATCTACTGCCTTTGTCATAACCTTTCACAGTAAACAGAGCAGACGCATGGCTTTAGACATCACTTTTCCCAATTTACCAATCAGGCCTATATCTTTTATCATTGGCTTGTTACCATATCCAAGTCAGGCCTACTATATTGAGCTTAAGCTTAAGCTTTTCTACACGGCCACCATCAGGCATCCAGTCATAAATTTACTTTTCCCCCACAAAATTACAGTTGACAAAGCAATATATAATATTAATACGGTTTATCAGAGTGCTAAGCTTCTACCCACAGGATTATCAGAGGCGGAAAGAAACAACAAAACCTTTACCTAACATGGTCATCAGAGAGATTCCATGTTTTGAAATCCCTGTCTACAGGCTTCGCACTGTATACTAACAATCCACTACGAGAGGCCTATTGCCAGCCGTGGCCTGTGCAGGTAAGAGGATGGGGCGGCGGGGCCGGGTGGGGGGGAGGGATTTCGACATACGACCACGACGGAAAATTAATTATTTATTTAATTTTTCCTCGCGGTCATATGTTGAAATCCTCCCCTCCCCACCCGGCCCCACCGCTCTTACCTGCATGGGCCCCGGCTGTCTATTGTCTTTCAATATAGGGGAGAGGATGTGGCCAAATAGCTAGAATGGTTGACCTCAAAGCTGGGGAACCGGGCTCGAGTCTCGGCAGGGACGCTCAACATCATGTGATTCTGGGCATAACAAAAATGAATAGGTCCGTCTGTAACGTAACTGGTGCTCATGTAAAGCGCTCTGATACCTTCGGGTCGAGTTCGTGCTATATAAAACTCTGGTAAAAAAAATTATATATGCATGTCACAGCCAGGCCTAGAACTTTTGTTTCCACATTTACAAATAACCAGAGCAGATTTCATTATTGGCTTGACATCATACGCAACTTGGGCTTACTGTACTAAGCACAATTTTTACCAAAGTCAAAAAGTGCAATACAAGCACTTTTTTCAATGGAAACACACAAAGTTTTCCAAATCAAAAGCTTATAAACAGGAGGACCTGCTTGTGGGAAGGTCCTAAGCTCTTAACCTTCATATGTACTACTACTTAAAGCTCCTTTTCTGGTGACACGTATGGTGGTGAAAGCTGCATTGTCATGCCAGATCCAAACAATGCTAATAAGCAATTCTTAAATGGAGAGTTCCTATCATCATGTCTGTGTACTAACTGGCCTACAATGCAAAATCTTACAATCATCCAGTCATTCTGTTTTTTCAAGTGTAAATCCTGTCACTTTGATTTAAACTTTTAGAAGCTGAAAGTCGTAAATTAGTAGTCACTATCTTTCTTCTTCCTTATTCCTACTGTCTGACA
This sequence comes from Calotriton arnoldi, assembly GCA_963921515.1. Taxonomy (NCBI): domain Eukaryota; kingdom Metazoa; phylum Chordata; class Amphibia; order Caudata; family Salamandridae; genus Calotriton; species Calotriton arnoldi. The sequence continues at coordinate 1,790,722 of CAWUFW010000921.1, read as the reverse complement.
TATTTCAAGTGGAAACGAGGAACATCATCATGATATTTTTGAGCAATTGGAATGAGTGCCCCAAATAATGTCGCTGTATCTCCATAACTTACACTGTGCACATGCAGGAGTAACAATAGAATGTTATTGCAATTGAGCACATATTGGCAGACCTAGTAGCAACAGGAGCAAGGATTGCCATAAAGCAGACAGGGTTCATGCACTGCATCAACCTGCGCACTCCATGTGTTTTTCCCAAACCTTGATTAGAGGAAAACATGGAAATAGGAAAGTATAAACTTGAAGAAGGAGGCTTTAGTTATTCAACCCCTCACTGCTCTGTATGTTCTATAACTCGAAAATATCTTGTTTTAAATAGCATATAATGCTCCTAGTGTGACCGTTTCACGTTTTATCTCATTTTTTGCGTATATTTATTTACTATGAGTTTTTAAGTGAGACTTGTACATTTGTATTATTAACATTATTATTCCAAACACTCTTGATTTTCCAAGTAAGAATTGTTATTTTTGATCTCTGTTGTTTCACAAATAATAGCTTACACAGCATCCTAAACAGTCTGTATTTCTTCTATGTCTTTTTTGATTTTTCAACCTTTTTGGTACAAATAGTTCGCATAATGTTTGATCTGTAGTTACATCACCTTTACTTAGAATTCTTTCAGATTTCCTTCCTCAGATTTCCTTCCGAGTCTTTCACTAAGTCTGTGCCTTCATTTTCAAAGTCAGGAACATTTGAATTCTTAGTGCTCTTAGAATCCAGGCACTTTTAGAGCATTTTATTAATGTGGTTACTTCCCATCTTTATACTACTGTTTGTCCTTGTTTCAGCAGCTTTCTCTCATTGGCTTCTGCAGCAAGCTGTGGAGCTACTTGCAAAGTTGGCATTCCTACTGTTATTATTTTGTTTAATTCGTTTTATTGAGGTGCAGCATATCACATGATATCATGAATCCTTCAACCTGAACAAAGCGAAACAGAGTTTAAATTCCTTCAAAATATAAGAATCTGGTGATGCAGAAAAGATGTAAAAACAATATCTTCCTCTTCATTGTCTAATTGAAACAATCCCCTTGCCAGGAAATACATTTAGCATTTTATTTAAGACCTATCGCTGATAAAGTAGAAATATTAATTACAATCTTAAACAGAATGGGATGAAACTAAGGTGCTTTTAGTTCCGTGTTATTGGTCTAAAAGCCACTCAGTCCTTGCAAAAGAAATGAAATTAGTGATCATCCAATAACTATTGATATGAAACGAAGATCTAGATGAATTCAAGCACCAACTTACACACAACACAGTCACTTGGTTCACCCTTGACACCAAAGTCACCCTCAACGAACAAAAATGTAAGAAACCAAAGATGGCCTAGAATCAGCCCTCTACACAAAAGAATGTGAAATTGTTCATTCCAGAAAGCGACCACAGAACTGCAGTTCAAGCTTCTGTACTCATTCATCTGGATGGTCCAATTCCCTGCCCACGGTTGTCCAAGCTCCACGCTAGAAGCCTTTAAAGCCATTCTACATGCTGCCGTACGACCCAGCCAGTTCCTGAAGAAGTAGGTCCACATTTCCTCATCCTGGCAGAACTGCACTGGCTCTCCTTACCAGCCTGATCCATCTTCAAGTCTCACAGCTTCATTTACAAAGCTATCAAAACCAGTACCCCTGCATATCTGTCTGGCAAGCTCACCATTCCCAGTGGCTCTCAGCACACTTGTTGCCAGGACACCATCAAACTAAAGGCAAAAAGTGCAAAAAGAAATAGAAGGCAACAGGCCTTCTATAACTGTGCACCCAGGATCTGGAACAACATCCTTGTATCCAGCAGTGTCCACCCCACCACCACAACACTGCACCAATTTAGGGAAGAAGTGAAGATAGACCTTTTAAAAAATATCCTTCATAATGCAGGAGCAGTCTACTTTTGCTCCCAGATTTACCTTCAATCACTCACTGACTGTATCTTGTTCTTTGATCTTGACCAGCACTCTGCTGCTTCTTGTCTAGGTCCAAGCGATAAAATATCACATTATACATATTTACATGCATACATACATAAATATAAACATACTTACATACATAGGAGCACATTCTTATCAGCGTAAATATTTAAAATATGTATTTTCTGCTAATTCATGTACAGAACAAAAACAAATGGCTGACTTTAGAAACAGAATAAAAGCAATTGAGGAAATGCCCACTTTCAGAGTAGGGTCGACATGCATCTGTGGGGACTTTAATGGCAGACCGCTGCTTGGTGGAGAAGAAAATTTGCAGTTCAGAATCAAGTGGGGCTCCTCTCTATAGTACAGTAGCATGACTCACCGTCTGAAGACAATAAAAGTAACTTGGCATTAGCTTTGTTGCAAATTATGAACTACTAAAAACGCAGATTTTAGCTACATACTGTGATGGACTCAAAGAGTCAATTCAATTCAATTGACTTTGTTCGATCTTCCGAGGACAGATCATAAAAGAAACACACAATAATGGATAAAAACGACAAACAACATCATAGTCAAGACTCATTAAAAAGATAGCAATCACATTTTCCATAAAAATAAATAAAATAACAGGCAAGAACAATATTTTGGCCGTAGCTAAGGTGGCAGTGCAACAGTACTGGATCCAGAGATAACAGCGAAGAGGCAGATGAGTATTAAAAATGTAGCGTTGGTGATGAATATAAAAATAATTTTTATAGGAAAATAATAAAAATAACAGCAGCAATAAACATTTAATCGACATTACAAATACAATAATTACTGGAGCCACTAAAGTGCCATTGTATTAAAACAGCATACTCCTTCTCTTTGCTAAAGTGCACTTCAGGAAGCTTGCGACTGCAAAGCAGATGTTACAATCATTGATTTGCAGAAGGTAATAAAGGGCCGCTTTGCACTTAGAAAATGTATGTCTGCGCAATAGCGGTAATACAAATTTCCTGGTAAAAGGGAGATAAAATTGGCAAATAAAGACAAAGTGTAAAATGGTTTGGCTCGATTGCTCATCGCATGGACAAGTGGCAATAGTTTCAGAAGAATACTGGCCCAGAGGAAAACATATCATCCAGCGAAATGTCCCCAACCTGAATCTAGTCAGCAGGTTTCTTTCATAGACATTGTTTACATATAATAGATATGGAGCAATTGAGGGAGTTACTTGAATTAGGCAATAATCTCTGACTGAGGGTTTAGTCACTTCAGATAATTCCCTAGAGGATTGCTTCTGCTTACGGAAGCTATCCATAACCCACTTTGTCTCCTTTCCAATTAACTCTGGGTGCTCAAACAATGCGGCACAATCAAGTGCCGAGAAGCAGGTTTTAATATATTGAAGCCAAGGAATGGAAAGGCCACAGGCACAACTTAAGCAGTCTCAGATAACAGCCCGGTTAAAATCAGCTTCTTCGTTGGACCATATTGAACACCAGGTGGCTAAGGGGGCTGCATTTATAATGTCTTGGACATAGTCAAGACCTAGCTCCAGTTGGAGGGAAAAATGCGGGGATGAGGGGGGAACCCCTAAGACTCTACGACAGAATCTGTTCTCCTCAGTCTGCATAGCAAGTACGTCCCTACAGCCCCAAATACCCATTCCATATGTTAAGATCGGTAGGCATTTACGATTGTAGATCTCTAATATTGGAGCAATGGGCTTTTTACCTATGGACATTGCAAGTGAGAAAGTGGTCCCTACGGCTTGTGTATATTGAGTTATTCTGTTTTTTATACAAGTGAGCCACGTACAACCTTCGTCAAACTCCAAACCTAGGTAAGGGAAGGAACTAATCCTCTCCAGAAGTTTGCCCTCTATGTTCAGACTACGGGTTTTAGAGTCACTTATTGGCTGCATTTTAATTGACTAAAAAGAAGGTACATTTTGTTGGAGTGTGAAATTTTCGAGAGGATCAACGCAATCACAATCTTCTAAGAATCGCATGTGCAGGCATGGTCAAATAAAGAAAAACAATCATGTAATGTAAAAAAGGAAAAAGAACAAAAAACAAGTGTCTATATGATGTAATAGATGAATTGGCTCCCAGAGTTATTAAGCAGTCAGAGACTAAGATTCTCTATTGAAGTTGAAAAAGAATTGTAAAGACTGTTGTGCAGTACATGAAACAAGGTTTCTGGTTAATTACATTTATAGGAAGGAGATTGGACTATTGTGAAGTTACCACTTTTAGTAACCGACAGAGGAAATCCAAGCAATCGGTGACCAAATGTTCAGAATGTGGGAAGATAAAGAAAATAATTGACTAAACAAGTGAATCTCAATGGTTTAATCGATAATGTAAACAATGAGGAGCTGCAATAAGCAGAAATTTAAAACAGCATGCGGAATAATAGAAAATCAAAGAGGCGAAGGTTCATGAAAAATAAATTGCGAGCAGCAAAGCATAATATTTCAAAAGGAAATAGTTTCAAAAGGAAAAAGGAATGGAGTGGGGTTTACAGAGACAGCCCTAAATATCATAAAAATATCAGTGCACAACCCTAAATATCATATGATTATCAGTGCAAACACAAAAAAGCACTATAAGTTGACCATTGTAAAATACATGTTCCATAGTGCCATATGCCAGGATAATGGAACAGATGAACAGGAAATCAGAGATTAAACTCAGAAAACGTAAAGAGAAGATCAAACACAGGGGCCCAGTGCTGAGGACCACGACCATGAAGGACACTTTTTACTACAATCATGTCTGTCTTTTACCAGGGCCGTTTCTAGGTGTTTTGCCGCACTAGGCGGGAATTGGAAAATGCCGCCCCCTCCCTTTTACTACCATTCGGAGAGAGAAATGTAATGAACTGCATCTGTAGTGTGATGAACACACCCATTAGCTACATTAACCGCATGACCAGAGATTTCTCCGGGGCCTGTGGAGGAAAGGGCGGCAATGTGGAGGGAACTTTCGATGTCCCGGCAGTGCGGTTACAGGAACCTAGGGGCACATTACGATGACGGGCGGACAAAGTCCGCCCACCACCGTAGCGGTGAATGGGACCGTCCGCCATAGGAGCGGCGGTCCCGCCGCGAGTATTAGGATGCCACGGTGGCGGTGGCATCCCCTATTCCCAACATTGTGGCGGGCGGTGTTCACAGCACTGCCCGCTACAATGCTGGGAATGCACGCCGTGCATTGGCATGCACAAGGTGACAGGCACCGCACGGTGCCTGCCACCTTGTCAATGCCAATGCAGGAGGGTACCATAGGTACCCCCCATGTGCACCCCCCACCCCCCAACACTCTGGGGGCCCGCAACAGGCCCCCAATAGCGAAGACCATATGCCTATCCATGGCAGCGTTGCCGCCATGGAAAGGCTGCTCTCCGCAACCATCCTAATATGGATGGGGGTGTCTTGCAGACACCGCCACCATATTAGTGCCCTTTTCCACCAGGTCACCTGTGTGACAGGCGGAAAACCGGCAGACGGTCTTTCCGTCCGCCGGGCTCCCCCCGCCATCGTAATGTGGCGGGGGGGAAATGGCATGCGGGCGGAGGGGATTGGCGGGCGGATCGCCACCGCCATACGGGCGGTGGCGATCCGCCAGTCATCGTAATGACCCCCCTGGACTCTGTTCAACTGAGGGTATTTCTTTGTCAAGGGCACCCATAGTATTTATTGGATAGTTCGATATTGAAGAACTGGGCTTACCTTGTTCCTTAGGTGCTGGTATCTAGCGCTTCCCTATTGTGAGTGTTGAGGGAGAAGCAAGGGCCCAAGAGGGGGGGCCCAGCCCAGCCTTGTCCGGCCGCAGAAGGGCCCGCTTTTGGCCTGGTTTTAACCCAGGCACTTGCCTGGGCACGTCACACACACGTCGCGCGCCTGCAGAGCACGTCGCGTGCCTGCGGAGCCTGGCGCACTAAACTGTGCTTCACTGCTTGCCGGTCATTGGCGCCTTCCTCCTGGGCTCGTGCTGACAGCTAGAGGCTGTAGTCCCTGAAGCGGCCCCCTTTTGAGAAGCAAGTACGGCGGGAACAGGTTGTGAAGCATGGTTTTCAGCAAGTGAGGAGCTGAGAGAGAGAGACAGAAAGGAAGGGAATAAGAGGAAGAAAGAGAGGGGGGCAGGGGCAGCTGACAGCGGCAGAGCAGGAAAAGTGGACACAGGACACTTCAACCACTGATCTTACCTTAATACACCTGCTGGGCACCTAGGGACTCCCACGCGCAACAGAAGCAGGCTGCAGGGTAGGCCAACCAGTCCTTGCCTTGACGTTCCTGACTCCGCCTCTCTCGAGCTCCAGACGACAGCACTCCGGGTCTACTGCGCGCCAAGGCAAATGCAGGGATTCAAAAGTGAAAAAAAAAAACGATGACAGGCCTGCCCCTCGTGAGATCATTGGTCCATTCTCTCTGGGGGCAGGCCAGAAACAAGAAACAGGGCTGTCATAAGTAGTGCGTTCGCGCTATGAATGATTGATGGCCCTGATTGTTACAGACATCTGTGGGCGCCGCGGAAACGAAACCACAAATTTTGCGCACACAGGGGCAAATGTCCCAACTTCCTTTTGCCGCCCTAGCCGGCCGCCTAGTCTTGCCTAATGGTAGAAACGGCCCTGTCTTTTACTACAAAACGAGTGGATTTTTGCTGCTCCTGTGTGGAGTCCTCTGAACATATGCTATGGCTAGTTGCCTAATGGCTACTGGCCCGCCACATCTGGCTCGCTGAATAATGGTTATTCCTATGGGTTGCTCCTCTCTTTTGTTGACTTTAGGCCTTAGTGCATATAGTATTGTTGGTGAAAGAATGCATATGACAAATCTAGAGCCCTTTTGCCTCTGGGCACATTCATATACCTTTATTCAATGTGGTTTAAACAATTTGATACAGACTACCCTTGTGCTGAATGACTTTTCATGTGAAAACTAGTACCCGCCTTTGAGAAGAAAGCTGCCTGTGGCTCTGTTGGGTGAGTAGCTCAGGGTAGGTTGGACGTGACATGTTTAACATGCATATCCATGTTAAGTGTGGTAAAAGAACTTGTGTGACCCAACCTCTCTTCTAGGCACAGGCAGGCCTGCTTGGCAATGTAACCCAAGCTAAATTATTTGTGAGTTAATGCATAGTGATGCTAAGGTCGTATAAGTCACTTGAGCTCGAAAAGGATTTGACATTGTCTTTTGTGCAAATATTAAGTCTTTACAGAGTGCACATTATGTCTGAAATGTGTTCAATTTATAAATTGTGTATTACATGCTACATACATCAGTTTAGGTTCATTTCATTTAGTTACATGGGTCCAGAATCCAGATGTAGCATCAGGTTCACCCTAAATGGTTTCCTTCACATACCTGTACACGAGTAATGTCTTCCATTAATGACATTTGCTCTTTATCCATGGCTCGGTGGAGTAATTACTGGACTCTCAGATGGCAGATCAAAGGCTCACTAAGCAAAATGCCCCATTGCTAAAATGGATTAGCACGTGCTACTGGAAAAAGGGGCAGGGTTATGCATTCCAGTGCTGATTCCAAAACTCTCCTGATAATCAGGAAATGTTCTGAGTCTGAACAAAGGCCAGAATTATGTCTCTAGTGCACCCTAGAAGACCCTTTTAGTGTCTGAGGGAAAAAGAAGAAGCCTGAGAAGGTAGAGAGGAGCACGATAGAGCTGAGTTGACCATATTTTGCTGACTCTTGCCATCTTGAAACGTATCCCAGCATGTGTCAAGAACTGGATGTTCCTTCTTGATTGCCTGAGGAAAGGGAGACTCCTCCCAAGAACCACAGTGCCATTCTGCACTTAATATATACTGAAAAGCTGCAAAGTGTCTCTTTTAGAGGGCCACTGTTAGTAGAAAAAAGCCAGAAAGATTTAAAGAAAAAACTCCTTGGCAATCAGATGTTGAAAAGCAAGGCACCAAATCTACCCTGAACTAAGATTGAGTAAAATCTCATTATAGATCTTTCAGAATTAGAACTACAGACAGGAATCCATTTTCAAAGTAGAGCCAATCACAGGAACAAAAATAGTAGCATATGGGCGATGAATGCTGCAAACAATAAAGGAACAAATACACTGCAACACATATATATGGTCTAAAAAGTAAATAACATCAAAGGAAATAGATTTGTTCCATCTAGGATTGAGAACTAAAACAGCAAGCCCATGAAAGTCATCATTTTGGGAATGGTTAAATATATGGGCAGCCATACCTACATCTTCATAGATATAACATATTTCAGGTGCGAGGAGGACCCCATGTTGGCCAACCTTTTTTCCTTATGAGCTTCCATGCCCCGACTTCCCCCTTAAGGATCAGTGCTTCAGACAAGTGGCGGATCTGGATGACTATACAATTGGGTCTGAGCAACAAAGGGAGAGAAGCCTTTCTATAAGCTAAGGGCTGGGATCAGAGAGATACTGCCTCACCACGCGCTGAGCGTGGACACCAGGACCAAGCTGCCTTTTCATAACTGCACTCTGTTGCTTCTGGTAAGTTCTTGAAACAGATGTAATAGAATGCTCCATAGGGGATAGAACAGCCAGTGAGCTGACTCCTGATAGAGTAAGTAACAGGTTTAGGTCTGATGTGGCAATGTTAGATTGGGTGGTGGCCTCACTTATGACAGAATTGTCCATCTCCATATGTAACCCTATGTGCAGGTAGGATGCGCTGAAGAAGACTTGGAAGAAAGAGGTAGGCCCAGCTCAGCTATTTGACTCCTGTCAGGAGCCCTTAGAATGCTCCTTCTCCATAATGCTGGGCTTTCAATGGACTCCTTCGGAGACTGGTCGTATCAGTCTTCTGATTTTCCTCTGGAACAAGTGAAAAGTGAATTTGCTGTGCGCAGGGGTAGCCCTGCTAGACTGATTACTGAAGGAGTGGGAACTGCATTGCTACTGATGCAAGGTACTGCCTCTCAAGTGGGTCATGGGTGGCTGTAAAGTGCCTGTCTAGTGAACTGCTGAGAACCAGATCAGCTACAGATCTGGGGCCAGATTTATCAAGGTTTTGCATTGCCCTTGTGCCACGCAAGGGCGAGGCAAAACATGAGTGAAATTAATCAAGCCATGCAAGGCCACCTTGTGTGGCCCTGCATGGCTTGATAAATCTAGAGTAACACAAGGCAGCACAAATCGAAGCCTTGGGTTACTCTGCAAAAAGAACAATTGATAGACAGAATGCAAAACAATGTCATACATTCACCCCAGTACAGTGATCTGGGCCTAAATCCATCATTTTTCGTGCTTCCCATGCTATTCCAGTTTGAACCCAGCCATATGCAAATCAGTCTTGACCCTGCCCCCAATGAGAACAGTCCAACCCGAACTGCCAGGCCAGGTCCTCCCTGGACTGGAATCAAGCATCCTAGGACCGGTTTCGGGGTTTCACCCCTCATCAGCCAGGATAGCTTGACTCCAGTGGCATGGAGAGCACGGGACCCACGTCTGGGCATACCCGTCCCACTCGGGGTGACAAATGCAAAAAGAACAATTGATGGACAGAATGCAGAACAATGTCATACATTCACCCCACTACAGTGATCTGGGCCTAAATCCATCTTTTTTTCCCCTCCCCATTCCATTCCAGTTTGAACCCAGCCATATGCAAATCAGTCTTGACCCTGTGCCCAATGGGAACAGTCCAGCCCGAACTCCCAGGCCCGGTCCTCCTTGGACTGGAATCAAGCATCATAGGATCGGTTTCGGGGGTTCACCCCTCATCAGCCAGGATAGATTGACTCCAGTGGCATGGAGAGCACAGGACCCACGTCTGGGCATACCCGTCCCACTAGGGGTGACAAATGCAAAAAGAACAATTGATGGGCAGAATGCAGAACAATGTCATACATTCACCCAGTACAGTGATCTGGGCCTAAATCCATTGTTTTTTTTTCTCCCCATGCCATTCCAGTTTGAACCCAGCCATATGCAAAACAGTCTTGACCCTGCACCCAATGGGAACAGTCCAGCCCGAACTGCCAGGCCAGGTCCTCCCTGGATTGGAATCAAGCATCCTAGGACCGGTTTCGGGGTTTCACCCCTCATCAGCCAGGATAGCTTGACTCCAGTGGCATGGAGAGCACGGGACCCACGGCTCGGCATACCCGTCCCACTCAGGGTGACAAATGCAAAAAGAGCACAAATTCACCGATCTGGGTTGAATCCATCATTGTTCTTTAGCTCACTTCGCCACCCCAGTTCAGACACAGCTATATGCAAATCAGTCTTGACCCTGTGCCTCATGGGAAAGTGAGCAAGGGACCCACGTCTGGGCAAAGAATGATGATGGATTAAACACAGATCTGTGACTGGGGGTGAGTGTCTGAAAAGGTTCAGCGCTCCGTCCATCATCTCCTTGTGTTTGCTTTGTTTGCCCTAAGTTGGCAGGGTATACCCAGACGTGTGTCCCTTGCTCACTTTGCCACTGGAATCAAGCTAGCCTGGCTGATGTGGGGGTGTTCCCCTGAAACCGGTTCCACGAGGCTTGTTTTCTGGTCCAGGGAAGACCTGGCTTGGCAGTTCCTGCTGGACTGTTCCCATGAGGCAAAGGGTCAAGGCTGATTTGCATATGGCTAGGTCTGAAGTGGGGTGGTGAAGTGAGCTAAAGAAGAATGATGATGGATTAAACCCAGATATGTGACTGGGAGTGAGTGTCTGAAAAATCTCAGCGCTCTGTCCGTCATCTCCTTGTGTTTGCTTTGTTTGCACTAACTTGGCAGGGTATGCCCAGATGTGGGTCCCTTGCTCACTTTGCCACTGGAATCAAGCTAGCCTGGCTGATGAGGGTTGTTACCCTGAAACTGGTCGCAGGATGCTTGTTTTCCGGTCCAGGGAAGACCTGACTTGGCAGTTCAGGCTGGACTGTTCCCATGAGACACAGGGTCAAGACTGATTTGCATATGGCTGGGTCTGAACTGGGGTGGCGAAGTGAGCTAAAGAATGATGATGGATTAAATCCAGATCTATTACTGGGGGTGAGTGAAACATTTCAGCGCTCCGTCTATCATCTCCTTGTGTTTGCTCCAATCAGCTTACAACAGCAGAGATATTCACGAAGCAGGATTGAAGCTTTGCCCTTAGGCAGATCGATCAGTGCATTCCATCACAATCCTACCCCCTCCTGTCCACCTTACAACTTGTGAGGGGGCCAGTTTTAAACAGATTTGAGCCTATTGCCCACCTAAACCAAAAAGACTGACTTACTGCGGCCCCTTCTATCAAAATTGCAAGGGCATACAATGCGGCCTGTCAGAGCCCTCAACAGGAGTGGGTTGTGACATGATTTCTTGTAACATTGCTGGGCTATGGCCCAAGTTAAATAACCCTGATAGGAATAACTTCATAAAAACCTGAGACATTAGTTGTCTGCAAGTATCTTGGATACTTTTTGGGAGCCTGCATGCATCCACAGCAGGCACGGCAAAGGGGTGTTTAGCAACATTGGCATCAGTCTTGATCCCCGACTCAAATGTGTCTAAAATCTGGTCTTCTACATTTTATCTAGTCATTTTACTGTCAGGCTTGAGGGATTTCGACGTATGGTGGTTAATTTTAATTATAATTTTAAGGATTTTAATCCTGAGGTCAATGACTCTTTGGAAAATTTTGTGACATCTTTCTTTTTGAAGATAAAATGCAAAACTATGTTATTATGGGCAGGGGATTTTAATTCAAAGCTGTGCAGGTTAAATGCAAAACAGGTTTGTGCGTAGTGGTGGGTGGAGTTCACGGACTTGTACTCTGTGGAATTCCGCATAGTAAAAAAACAACTCAGTGAAATTCCGCAGAGTTCCGCTAGCCCTTAATTTAAATTCATCCATTGTAAGTATTTCACTGTGTGAGTGAGACAGCTGATCTAAACCCAACTGTAAAGGCAAGAACGTTATCCAACACAAGGGAAAACAACTCCAACAGTGCAACATCTGAGCCCTGGAGCGTGACAACAAGAGCAGGACAGGACCCAGGGCTATTTGGCTGCTTGGTGTGATGTAGCCTCATCATCACGTCCACAGAGTGCACAGTAACAAAACCTGAGTTCTTACTATTTAAAAAAGACGGTGTGTATGACATAAAGCAATGAAGAGAAAGGCATACTAGTTTACGCTGCAGCTCCTGCTGGCCCTAAATCTCCAATGGACACATTAGTTCCAATTATGCATCAACTGCAGAGAGCATGATACAAATTTCACCTTTTAAATTAAATTAATATCTTGTTTCAAAATGAGTGCAACAGGATTTTCCTGCATTACAAATGCCCCACCACGAACACCAAGAAATCTTCTATTGTACTCTTTTTCAATAGAGTTATGTACCAGCGATTTAATAGTTCTTACCTTAAATAGGTCCCATTTCTTAGAGTGATGTGAATCTGGAGGCAGCCCTGCCCCGCCCCCGCTTTGGGTAGCATACCAGGTTTTGAGACCTGTCCCACTTCCAAGGAGTGCTGTGGAGCCTTCGGCACAACACCCTAAGGTGAGTGCCACTGCCAAGCACACAGCTGGAACAATCTGCAGCAGGGGCACAAGGTGGTGGAGGGTGGCTAGAGTGGGGGCCGAGTAGCTGCCTAAGGAAGTATGCGCAGAAGGTGAGACACGCTCATGAGTCATCATGACGCAAACAAGCATGAGTGGCTCTCGGCGATTGATAGTGCCATCAAAGCTGCTGCAGGCGGAGGTAATTAATGGAAGTGTCATAGCAAGTCTATTAACCCCTTCCATGCACATGACGGAATGGTTCCGTCATGAGCACAAGTGCAAGTGTGCTCATGACGGAACCATTCCGTCATGAGCACACTTGCAAAAAATGCCTCTGCTGTAAACAGCAGAGGGATTTCCCATCTTTTTTTTTTGCTTTAAGAGGTGGGGAAGAGCTTCCCCAACCTCCCAAAGAATGGTTTGTGTTTTCATTGTAATGACAATCGCACGCATGGCGCACTGTTGTCATTTCAATGAAAACTAAACTGAAACTTAGTTCTGTTTCAGTTTCAGTGCTTGTGGGGCTATCTCAGCCCCGAGCACCAAAACACATGGGAGAGGTATCGTTGGAAAGGTGAGAATCTCCCCTTTCCAATGGTACCCTTCCCTAGTGGAACCCTGCTTGGGGATCGCCCCAGGAGGGTGATCCCCAAGCAGGGATCCACCCACTAGCCACCAGGGAAGGGGGAGCGGCCCCGTGGGCAAGGGCCTTTGCTCCCCCATAAAATATTGCCACAGTCTTTCTGACCCCCCGAGTAGTTTCCTCACATTTCTGTGATGGAAAGTTCTGGAATCTGTGCAGATCAACAAACTTCCACCCACCCCGCATTCCCCAAAGTCTTCCGATAAAAATGATACCTCACTTGTGTGGGTAGGCCTAGTGCCCATGACAGGAAACGGCCCAAACCGCAATGTGGCCACACCACTTTTTACAGTGAAAACTGACCATTTTTTTGCAAAGTGCCTAGCTGTAGATTTTGAACCCTAGCTCTGTCGGCACCTAAGGAAACCTAGCTAACCTATACATTTTTGAAAAGTACACACCCAGGGGAATCCAGGATGGGGTGACGTGTGGCTCTCACCAGGTTCTGTTACCCAGTATCCCTTGTAAACCTCAAACTTTGTAAAAAAACAATTTTTCCTCATATTTCTGTGATAGAAAGTTCTGGCATCTGCGTGGATCCACAAAATTCCACCCACGCCGCATTCCCCAAAGTATTTTGATAAAAATGATACCTCTCTTGTGTGGGTAGGCCTACTGCCCGCGACAGGAAACGACCCAAAATGCAACGTGGACACACCACATTTTTACAGTGAAAACTGACCCTTTCTTGGCAAAGTGCCTAGCTGTAGATTTTGAACCCTAGCTCTGCCAGCACCTAGGGAAACCTAGAAAACCTATACATTTTTGAAAACTAGACACCCAGGGGAATCCAGGATGGGGTGACTTGTGTGGCTCTCACCAGGTTCTCTTACCCAGAATCCCTTGCAAACCTCAAACTTTGTAAAAAAAAAACACATTTTCCTCACATTTCTGTGATGGAAAGTTTTGGAATCTGCATGGATCCCCAAAACTCCTCCCACTTTGCATTCCCCAAAGTCTTCTGAGAAAAAAGGTATCTCACTTCTGTGGGTAGGCCTAGTGCCCGCAACAGGAAACGGCGCAAAACGCAACATGGACACACCACATTTTTATAGAGAAAACTGACCCTTTTTTTGCAAAGGGCCTAGCTGTAGATTTTGAACTTTAGCTCTGCCGGCACCTAAGGAAACCTACCAAACCTATACATTTTTTAAAACTAGACACCCAGGTGAATCCAGGATGGGATGACTTGTGTGGCTCTTACCAGGTTCTCTTACCCAGAATCCTTTGCAAACCTCAAACTTTGTCAAAAGAAACACATTTTCCTCATATTACTGTGATGGAAAGTTCTGGAATCTGCGTGGATCCTGAAAAATCCTCCCACCCTGCATTCCCCAAAGTCTTCTGAGAAAAATTGTACCTCACTTGTGTGGGTAGACCTAGTGCCCGCTGCAGGAAACGGCACAAAACGCAACATGGACACACCACATTTTTACAGTGAAAACTGACCCTTTTTTTGCAAAGTGCCTAGCTGTAGATTTTGAACCCTAGCTCTGCCGGCACCTAGGGAAACCTAGCAAACCTATACATTTTTGAAAACTAGACACCCAGGGGAATCCAGGATGGGGTGACTTGTGTGGCTCTCACCAGGTACTCTTACCCAGAATCCCTTGCACATCTCAAACTTTGGCAGGTTTCCCTAGATGGCCGCTGGGCCCGGTGCCAAAAACCCATGTTCCCCCCCCTTGCAAAAGCAGGTCATTTTGTGATAGGTAATTTTGATGTCTCCACAATACGTTTTGGGCCCTTGCCTGTCGCGGGTACTTGACCCACCCACACGAGTGAGGTATAATTTTTATTGTAATACTTTGGGAAATGCGGGGTGGGTGGAATTTTGAGGATCCACGCAGAATCTAGAACTTTCCATCACAGAAATGTGAGGAAAATGTGTTTTAAAAAAAAATAAAGTTTGAGTTGTGCAAGGGATTCTGGCAGTGGCGTAACGAAAGTTGAAGGGGCCCCCCTGCAAGGTACACAGAGGGGCCCCCGCTCCGGATTTAATCAGGAGCTCTCAGGCCTCAGTACTGTGCAACACCCGTCTACTCTAAATGCGATGACTAGTGGGATGTGGGATGACGGCACACCAACACGACAAAGCTCAGACTGATAGGAATTATAGAGCGATCCTCGCTTCTCAGTAAAAGGAAAAAACATGAGGCTCGGCTCATACATAAATCAGGAACCAGGGTATCTACCATAAAAGGTTCCAATACTGTTTTAAATCACCACTAGACGTGTGAGAAAAAAGTTTTAAAAAACTATCACCTGTTATCAAAAAAGGAAGAGGAAGTGGGATTTAGTGTCGAATCCACCTTCGGTGGCATGGGAATTGTAGGGTCGGACTGGGACAAAAAAATTGGCCTCGGCACCAAAATAAAAACGGTCCCCCTTTAGCAAACGAGATGGTGATAAAAGTGGCCCACATTTGTAAATCCGGCCTGTTTTGAACTTGTAAAGACACGCTCTATGGGTATTTTGCAAGTTATGAGAGACAGTATGTATTTGTGTTTGCTGCTGGCAATATTTGTGGTGATATCAGGGAAATCAACAGTGAAAATCGTTCCACCAAGCCAAAAAATAGACTCACAAACTGCAAAAACACAAGCCTACACACTGTTCTGTGATACCAGCCTCTCGGGCACTGCCAAACTGCCCTATAGGCAAGTCAGACCCCGGACCTTTCTGAAACAGCACACCCGACTTACATACACAAGCCGCCGTCTCACTCTCTGCCAATGTCACAACGGGCTGGATGTATGAAAGGGTTTCTCATTCAGCATAATGGGAAAACATGTTAGTACATAAGGGTCTAAGTCCCACCAGATGAGTACCAGTGGCGGCTGCTACCTGGAAGCAGTAGTGGGGCGGGGTGGGGGGGATCGGGTTAAAAAAAAATTATCACTTACCGCCCGGCCAGCCGCCTGGCCGGCCGCCGCCGCCTCTCTTGTGTCCTCTTCCTGGCTTCTTGGGGGAAGCAGGTAGCACCAGGGCTCCCAAGCTCCCCGCAGTCAATCACAACGCTGCAATGCAGTGTTGTGCGCATGACTGTTTGGCGGGCCCGAGAGGGCCGGCCAATCACTCATGCTCACATAGGGAGTGCAAACCGCTCCTCCCCCTGCTCTGAGAGCAGCCCCGCCTCACAAAGACGCCGCAACAGGAAAAA
The DNA here is from genome assembly GCA_963921515.1 of Calotriton arnoldi. Classification (NCBI taxonomy): domain Eukaryota; kingdom Metazoa; phylum Chordata; class Amphibia; order Caudata; family Salamandridae; genus Calotriton; species Calotriton arnoldi. The sequence goes on along the minus strand of CAWUFW010000921.1, from coordinate 1,774,474 downwards.
ATAAAATGATAATAACCTCAAGTTATCATTTTATTTTTTTATTTTTTGCACTGCATAAAGCAGTGGGGCGATGATCACTGATGAGTACGTTACTCAAAGCCTTGCCTTTCTACCACCCATGCCACTCGCCACTCACCAAGGGCCAGATGTACAACCATTTGCAATAGTGACTCGCAAATTGCGAAAAAAAGCGAGTTGCAATTTGCGAGTCGCTAATGCAAATGTACAACGCGATTCCTAATGGGGTCGCAAATTGCATGCCTCATGCATATTCATGAGGCACTCGTAATTTGCGACCGCATTAGGAATCGCTGGCCCTCCCAGGTATGGTGGCCTGCTGGGATCAGCAGACCTCCATTTCTGGGACTGCTTTTCAATAAAGCAGGTTTCTTTTTTAAATGCAGCCCGTTTTCCTTGAAGGAAAACTGGCTGCATTAAAAAAAAAATATATAATACTATTTCGTTTCATTTTTCAAGGGCAAGCAGTGGACCCTGGGACCTCTGCCTGCCCTTAAAAAATATTTTCCCATGCATTCCCAAAAGGGAAGAGGTCCCCTGGGGACCCCTTCCCGTTTGCGAATGCTTTACCACCTACTTGAAGTAGGTGGAAAATTGCGACTGTTTTGCAACCGCAATTGCGGTCGCAAAACAGTCATACATAGTGCTCAGACTCGCTATTAGGAAGGGACGCCTTGAAACGCCCCTTCCTAATAGCGAGTCGTAAATCTTAATTAGCGAGTCGCAAATAAATTGCGACTCGCTAATTAGGGTTTGTACATGGCTCTTAGGTATTTTTGCATGCGCAAACGGGTCGCAAACCCATTTGCGCATGCAAAAATACGTTGTACATCTGGCTCCAAGAGTACTATTGGATGAACCACAGGAAGCAAAACACTTAGGGGCAGATGTACGACCGTTTTTTGCGGTCGCAAACAGGATTTCGGCCCGTTTGCGACCGCAAAATTGGTCTGCCCCATGCACAAACCATATTTTGCGAGTTGCTAACCTATTAGCGACTCGCAAAATATGGTTTGCGACTCCCTATTAAGAAGAGGCGTGCCAAGGGCGTCCCTTCCTAATAGCGAGTCTAACACCAATGTATGATTGTTTTGTAACCGCATTTGCGGTCGCAAAACAATTGCAGTTTACCACCTACTTCAAGTAGGTGGTAAGCCACTCGCAAACGGGAAGGGGTCCCCACGGGACCCCTTCCCGTTTGTGAATGGTATCGAAAATATTATTTAAGAGCAGGAAGTAGTCCCAGGGACCACTGCCTGCCCTTAAAAAATGAAACTGAAAAGTTCGCGTTTTCCTTTAAGGAAAACGGGCTGCATTTAAAAAAAAAAAAAAAACTGCTTTATTGAAAAAGCAGTCACAGACATGGTGGTCTGCTGACCCCACAGGCCACCGTCCCTGTGAGTGCTAGCCATTCCCAATGGGGTCGAAAATTGCGCTTGCCTCATGAATATTGATGAGGCATGCAATTTGCGACCCCATTGGGAATCGCAAACAGTGTCTGAGACACTGTTGTACATTCAGTTTAGCGAGTCGCAAATTGCGAGTTGCAATTCTGCGCAATTTGCGACTCGCTAACCTGAATGGTCGTACATCTGGCCCTTAGAGGTGTATACATTCATTCTGTACGCTAAAAACCCACTGATTGAGAAACATGCAGAAGCATGCTCTACATACTGGCATCAGTCAACAGCTCAGTGTTAAAGGCTTCATTGTCTGCAGATATCTTCTGAAAGGAAGCGGCTTTCGAAATATAGAAGGAACTCGTTCTTACTCAGCTATCGTGAGCTCTTATAATTGTTTTTAAGAGTATAATATTAGAGTACTATATGAATAGACATTTCAGGAATACGTATCTGCCCGTCTACCTGTTTACACCCAAACATGCCTGTCCGCTATCGATCATATCATTGGCATTTCTGTCTCTTTGGCATTCTGTTGTATCTGTCTGAATTTGTCTTTTTCTCTCTATATATCTGATTTTCTATCTATTCATCTTTTTGCATTACTTTCTTTTTACGTGGTTTTCCGTTCATTGGTCTGTTTGCTGTCAGTCAGTTTTTCGATCTGTCCCTCTGTCTGTCTTTCAGATAAAGCATCTTTCTCTATGTACCTCTGCCTGTTCTTCTGTCTATCTCTCAATCTTTTTGTCCATTCTTGTGTCTAATACTCTGACGGCCCCTGCATCATCCATCCACACAATCACTCACCCATTCAAATTCATTCAACCATCCATGCATTCATCCATATATACATTCATCAGTCGCTGTCTCTCAATTTTCTTATTCAATCTCTCTCCTTCCCTCTCTTGTTATATCTTTCTATTTCTATATATCTCTCTAGGCCTAATTCACAAACCACTTTCTATAAATACTTTTGTCTTGCTTCTTACTCTGAACGTAGGTGGGCCTCTAAAGTCACTTCGACTAACATATTAATTCTAATAACATCACGTGTGTGATTTCAAATGCATCATTGTTTTGTTGTGTGATGTTGCATTAAAAATGTCCCACTAACTTTCAGTATGGGTGACTGATTATCCAATTGCTATTCTGAAACATTTACAAGTGAAAGCTGATTTCACCAGGCTAAATTTGAAATGGCAATAACAAGCCTTGTTTAAGGGAATTGGTTTGGCTTCTAAGTGAAAGTGCTGCTTTACAAAAAAATGTGTGTATGAGTATTGTGGATGGATGAATAGGTGATTGCACAAAATGAGTCAATGGTTGGATGAATGTATGATGCCACCCACTCAATTACTACTCACCCATTAACATGGTCACTCATCTTTGCATTCATTTAATCACACATTGACTATTTTTTTCATTTGTCACTCACCAATTTACAATATCACAGACACAAATTTGCCAATCGATGCACTTTCAGGTATAAGTCTGACTTATTGGCTTTCCCAATGCTTTCTCTCACAGACTCCTAAAATAGTGCTTGGGAGGGAAGGATTAAAATGTGTCCTAGTTGGGGGGAGTATTACCTGCTGACAAAAGCAGGGACAAGGGCACAGTCTTCGCTGCCCTTGCAACCAACGCCTCAAGCAATTTTAAAACCCGAAATGTGTCCTACTTGTAATTGGGCCCCAAGTGTCTTAGTGGGTGACCCATCTACCTTCGATCGAACCATTTGATATGGGGTAGCTTGCTTTGTAAACATGGGCCTGCTTGTGGATTCTATCAGTTTGGTGAAATAACGCTTGTGCTGTAGCTGAGTGTAAGTGGATGAGATGCCGGAGACTGTGCGGATTTCGCAGAGATTACGGCAGAACAAGAGGGGCAGGACGAATTTTAACAAAAGATGGCTAAGGTAAATTTGCTCAGTTTCCACTAAGAGACATTTTTTTTTTTAAATGGGCTTACTTTTAAAACCATGAATTTCACAGTGTGCTATAAAGCTTACAAATGTCTGGGGAGGACCCGTTTTTGCTTACTTGTTTTTGCAAATATGCTTTTGGCTTCTCTAATAGCTTATCGTTAATTTGACTAAAGGGATTAGTGGCTCATATATTGTAAAAATCTACAAAAATCCAAGTTTCACTTTACCAGTCATTTAAACTGGTGCAACACCACTTTTTAAGGAAAACTGCTGTTGTCAGCATTGTTTGGCAGCATACAGGGGCTGCGTTCGATGGCAGTAATTTGTAGCTCAGTCTGTGCTGAGGGGGCCCCCTGCAGCTCGGGGGGCCCCCCGCACCGCTGGGGCTGCGGGGGCCTGTGTTACGCCCCTGGATTCTGGGTAAGAGTACCTGGTGAGAGCCACACAAGTCACTCCATCCTGGATTCCCCTGGGTGTCTAGTTTTCAAAAATGTATAGGTTTGCTAGGTTTCCCTAGGTGCCGGCAGAGCTAGGGTTCAAAAACTACAGCTAGGCACTTTGCCAAAAAAGGGTCATTTTTCACTGTGAAATTGTGGTGTGTCCACGTTGCGTTTTGCACCGTTTCCTGTCGTGGGCACTAGGCCTACCCACACAAGTGAGGTACCATTTTTCTCTGAAGACTTTGGGGAACGCGGGGTGGGTGGAAATTTGTGGATCCACGCAGGTCAAAAACTACAGCTAGGCACTTTGCAAAAAAGGGTCAGTTTTCACTGTAAAAATGTGATGTGTCCACATTGCGTTTTGCACCGTTTCCTGTCGCGGGCACTAGGCCTACACACACAAGTGAGGTACCTTTTTTCTCAGAAGACTTTGGGGAATGCATGGTGGGAGGAATTTTGTGGATCTATGCAGATTCCAGAACTTTCCATCACAGAAATATGAGGAACATTTTTTTTTTTTTTTTTACAAAGTTTGAGGTTTGCAAGGGATTCTGGGTAAGAGAACCTGGTGAGAGCCACACAAGTCATCCCATCCTTGATTCCCCTGGGTGTCTACTTTTCATAAATGTATAGTATTGCTAGGTTTCACTTGGTGCCGGTTGAGGTAGGGTTCAAAATCTACAGCTAGGCACTTTGCAAAAAAGGGCCAGTTTTCACTGTAAAAATGTGGTGTGTCCACATTGCGTTTTGGGCCGTTTCTTGTCGCGGCCACTAGGACTACCCACACAAGTGAGGTACCATTTTTATTGGAAGAGTTTGGGGAATGCGGGGTGGGTGGAATTTTGTGGATCCACGCAGATTCCAGAACTTTCCATCACAAAAATGTGAGGAAAATGTCTTTTTTTAAAATAAAGTTTGAGGTTTGCAAGGGATTCTGGGTAACAGAACCTGGTGAGAGCCATACAAGTCACCCCATCCTGGATTGCCCTGGCTGTCTAGTTTTCAAAAATGTATAGGTTTTCTAGGTTTTCCTTGGTGCTGGCAGAGCTAGGGTACAAAACCTACAGCTAGGCACTTTGCAAAAAAAGGGTCAGTTTTCACTGTAAAAATGTGGTGTGTCCATGTTGCGTTTTGGGCCATTTCCTGTTGCGGGCACTAGGACTACCCACACAAGTGAGGTACCATTTATATCACAAGAGCTTGGGGAATGTGGGGTGGGTGGAGTTTTGTGGATCCACGCAGATTCCAGAACTTTCCACCACAGAAACGTGAGGAAAATGTGTTTTTTTGTACAAAGTTTGAGGTTTGCAAGGGATTCTGGGTAACAGAACCTGGTGAGAGCCAGACAAGTCACCCCATCCTGGATTCCCCTGGGTGTCTAGTTTTCAAAAATGTATAGGTTTGCTAGGTTTTCCTTGGTGCTGGCAGAGCTAGGGTTCAAAACCTACAGCTAGGCACTTTGCAAAAAAAGGGTCAGTTTTCTCTGTAAAAATGTGGTGTGTCCATGTTGCGTTTTGTATCGTTTCCTGTCGCGGGCACTAGGCCTACACGCACAAGTGAGGTACCTTTTTTCTCAGAAGACTTTGGGGAATGCATGGTGGGAGGAATTTTGTGGATCTATGCAGATTTCAGAACTTTCCATCACAGAAATGTGAGGATTTTTTTTTTTTTTTAAGTTTGAGGTTTGCAAGGGATTCTGGGTAAGAGAACCTGGTGGGAGCCAGACAATTCATCCCATCCTGGATTGCCCTGGCTTTATAGTTTTCAAAAATGTATAGGTTTGCTAGGTTTTCCTTGGTGCTGGTATAGCTAGGGTTCAAAACCTACAGCTAGGCACTTTGCAAAAAAAGGGTCAGTTTTCACTGTAGAAATGTGGTGTATCCTTGTTGCGTTTTGGGCCATTTCCTGTCACGGGCACTAGGACTACCCACACAAGTGAGGTACCATTTATATCACAAGAGTTTGGGGAATGCGAGGTGGGTGGAATTTTGTGGATCCACGCAGATTCCAGAACTTTCCATCACAGAAACGTGAGGAAAATGTGTTTTTTTTTTTACAAAGTTTGAGGTTTGCAAGGGATTCTGGGTAAGAGAACCTGGGGAGAGCCAAACAAGTCATCCCATCCTTGATTCCCCTGGGTGTCTAGTTTTCAAACATGTATAGGTTTGCTAGGTTTCCCTAGGTGCAGGCAGAGCTATGGTTCAAAATCTACAGCTAGGTACTTTGCAAAAAAAGGGTCAGTTTTCACTGTAAAAATGTGGTGTGTCCACGTTGCGTTTTGGGCCATTTCCTGTTGCGGGCACTAGGACTACCCACACAAGTAAGGTACCATTTATATCACAAGAGTTTGGGGAATGCGGGGTGGGTGGAATTTTGTGGATCCACGCAGATTCCAGGCTTTTCCATCACAGAAACGTGAGGAAAATGTGTTTTTTTACAAAGTTTGAGGTTTGCAAGGGATTCTGGGTAACAGAACCTGGTGAGAGCCAGACAAGTCACCCCATACTGAATTCCCCTGGGTGTCTAGTTTTTAAAAATGTATAGGTTTCCCTAGGTGCCGGCAGAGCTAGGGTTCAAAATCTACAGCTAGGCACTTTGCAAAAAAGGGGTCAGTTTTCTCTGTAAAAATGTGGTGTGTCCATGTTGCGTTTTGTATCGTTTCCTGTCGTGGGCACTAGGCCTACACGCACAAGTGAGGTACCTTTTTTCTCAGAAGACTTTGGGGAATGCATGGTGGGAGGAATTTTGTGGATCTATGCAGATTCCAGAACTTTCCATCACAGAAATGTGAGGATTTTTTTTTTTTTTTAAAGTTTGAGGTTTGCAAGGGATTCTGGGTAAGAGAACCTGGTGGGAGCCAGACAATTTATCCCATCCTGGATTGCCCTGGCTTTATAGTTTTCAAAAATGTATAGGTTTGCTAGGTTTTCCTTGGTGCTGGTATAGCTAGGGTTCAAAACCTACAGCTAGGCACTTTGCAAAAAAAGGGTCAGTTTTCACTGTAAAAATGTGGTGTGTCCTTGTTGCGTTTTGGGCCATTTCCTGTCACGGGCACTAGGACTACCCACACAAGTGAGGTACCATTTATATCACAAGAGTTTGGGGAATGCGAGGTGGGTGGAATTTTGTGGATCCACGCAGATTCCAGAACTTTCCATCACAGAAACGTGAGGAAATTTTCTTTTTTTTTTACAAAGTTTGAGGTTTGCAAGGGATTCTGGGTAACAGAACCTGGTGAGAGCCAGACAAGTCACCCCATCCTGGACTTCCCTGGGTGTCTAGTTTTCAAAAATGTATAAGTTTGCTAGGTTTCCCTAGGTGCCAGCAGAGCTAGGGTTCAAAATCTACAGCTAGGTACTTTGCAAAAAAAGGGGTCAGTTTTCACTGTAAAAATGTTGTATGTCCATGTTGCGCGTTGGGCCGTTTCCTTTCGCGGGCACTAGACCTACCCACACAAGTGAGGTACCATTTTTATCAGGAGGCTTAGGTAGGGAAACACAGAATTGTAGAGCAACTGTTATTACCTATTGACTTTCGATGCATTTCTACCTTCCAAATGGAAGACAATGTGTAAAAAAGAAGTCACTTTGAAAAATATGCTATAATTCACATGCTAGTATGGGTACCCACAATTTCGGAGACGTGCAAATAGCTACTGTTTCTAAACTCTATATTTTGTTCCCATTTCAGAAATACATAGGTGTCTTTCATACCGATTTTTCACTATTTATATTTTCCCAAACGAATTACTATATAACTGGAACACAATAAAAAACCACTGCAAGACGCTGCTCAGTTAGTGGCTCTGGGTTCCTCTGGTTCTTGGTGAACCTACAGGTCTTATATATCCCCACAACCAGAAGGGCCCAGCGGATGTAACGGTATATTGCTTTTAAAAATCTGTCATACTTAGCAGAAGTTAGAGGTGAAAACGTTTTCACAAATGGCTTTTTTTTTCAACTCATTTTCAATTTTGTTCTATTTTCAACTGTTAGTTTCTATAAGAAAACCTTGAAGGATCTACTCAAATTACCCCTTGCTGAATTCAAAATTTTGTCTACTTTTCAGAAAATGTATAGTTTTCCTAGATCCATTATCGCTTTCATACCCATTTTTACCATTAATTGGAAGGAGGTTAAAAGCACAAAAATAGCAAAAATAGGCTATGTCCCAGTAAAATGGCAAAACTATGTAAAAAATGTTGGTTTTCTGACAAAAGTCTGTCTGTCCCTGAAATCTGGGAAGATGGTGAATTCAGCACCCCAAACCCTTTGTTGATACCATTTGCAGGGATAAAACCAGACGCTTTCATTTGCAGCACTTTTTTCCCCATTTTAAAATAATTTCTGGGTCCCCTCCAGGGGAATCACCAAACCCTGGGTACCTTTAAAATCCCCATGATGTTGAAAGAAAAGGGCACAAATTTGGCGTGGATTCCTTATGTGGTCAAAATGTTACAGGGGCCTAAGCGCAAACTACCCCAAATAGCCAAAAAAAGGCTTAGCACAGGGGGGGGGGGAGGCCTAGCAGCGAAGGGGTTAATAGTGCTGCTAAGTAGAGGTGGCGCAGGTAAACTCCGCTACACGGTGGTTACCAGAGTTTTTGCCAAACTTCGCGTTCCGAGCGGAGTGGTAAAATCTCTGCAAACTCCGCCGTCGGAGCAGAGTCGATCCGCGCAGATAAATGGGTGGTGCATTTTGAGGCTTTTTTCCAACCAGATGCCACTCTTTTAGCCATTGTTCCCCTAAATACCAATACAGCACAGCATAGACCTGAAATTTTGCCCGGCTCTTTACATTTTGAGGTTAATGAAGTGGAGGTAGCAATCAAAAATGTACATCGGGAAAAGCTCCAGGTCTGGATGGCATACCAGCAGATGTTTTTGAAATCAAACACAGAATTGTGGGCCCCACTTTTAACAAATGTTTTTAGGAATGTTGCTAGGGGTTACATCTCTGAATCATGGAAATCAGCCATCATTGACCCGATTTATAAAAAAGGAGACAGGACTTCACCTACATGTTATAGACCCATCTGCTTAATTAACTCAAGCATGAAAATTGTTAGCAGATTCCACCTAGCGTGCCTGGAAAATTGGGCAATGGATAGAAAAATATTGTCAAACTTGCAATTTGGTTTTAGGTCAGGGGTGAGCACAATTGACCAATGCCTAAACTTACATGTGTTTAAAATTGTTACCCATTCTCATTTGGGCCATCACAGCAGTGCACAGGGGGACATCTCCTAGTCAGGAGATGCAACTTGGACATAGTTCACTTTAAACACTCCTCCCACCTTGCAGTAGTCAGAGAAAGAAAAATAAATACCAATCCCTATGGTAAAAGAATAAAGCAGCCTAACATTTGATCTCTGAATCACTGGCAAATATGACAAGTTAAACAGAGAATCTAAAGGCATCTTTATTGATTGCTCAATTGTTTACGGACCCACCAAACATCAGCTCATGACCACCGATCCCTAGTTTGGGAAACACTGTCTTAGAGGAATTTCATTCATATTCTTAAGGAGTACTTCAGTATCCATGGTGATCCAATCACACGTTGATTGGAATGATCATGCACATTAGACATGCAGTGCTCTCTGAGTGCTCATTACATCTTTTGCCTCTTTGCTAACATCATGCATGAATAGCACTTCAATTTAGTGGCTTCTTTTTTATATTAACATAATACATTAAGTTTACAAAATGTTCCATCAAAATCAAGCACTGGCAACCATATGTTCCAGGTCAGTTGTAAATCCCACCCTGCAGCGTAACATTCTTGGTTGGGTGAAGAGTAATGACTTTTTTGGGATTCACAAAGCTTCCCAGCAGAGGACTAGGAAAACCACGCCAGGCCCAGTTTTCCAGGTGGAAAAGTTTGTGAATTCCAATTTCTCATGCAAACATATGAATTTGTATATATTCACATGAGAAAATCTGCAAGGCTAATATAAGTGCACTTGTTTTTTCTCTATAGGGAACCAGTTTTTCACTGTGGAGAAACCAATTGGTGACTTTGCTACCCATCTTTGTGGGTGTTACCTTTCCAACCTGGAAATGGATTTACTCCTGCCACTGGTAGAAGTAAATCTCAAACTTTTTTGAGGTATGAATGAGTAAGAAAATACCTCCAAACATTTCTATTTGAGGTGTTTGAGGATGTGTCCACATTTTGGGGGCATGTTTGCCATGGAATGCCCATTCCCTGCTCATAGGAATATATGTACTCAGTGCCATCAGCCACAAACAAAGGGTGATGGGGTGGGTGGAGGGAATGCGGGCGGGGCCGCGTCGCATGGTGGGGGATTAGTAATAAAATATTAATAAAAAAAAGAACTTACCTGAAGCTGACGGCCGCCTCCCCTCCCACATTGCGCTTCCTCTTCTCTTTCTGGCAGCCTCTGTGACAGACTCCCATCCAATCCTCACGCTGCTCTCCTAGGAGAGCAGCACAAGGATTGGCCTCAGTGAGCTGAAAAGATGCTCCTCTCAGGTCAGGAAGTCTGTGGAGTTTCTCCAGCCCGCCTGCTCAATGCAGCCAGGCTGGAGAAACCTAAGTGAGCATGTGTGTTTTGGTCGGCCTGAGACAGCCAGCCAAAACACATATGCGCACATAGCACTCCTCTTCCCTCCCCCATGCCTCACCCCGCCCCTCCTCATAGCGCTGGCTCACAGCCGGCAATGAAAAATAAAACGATGCTACAACATCGTTTTATTTTTCATTTTGCTGGCTCTGAGCCAAGCAGTGGGCGACACTCCTCCGCCATTGCGGAGGAGCCGCCACTGTATGTACTCAACTTGACCTCTCTAGGTCAGTAAATCCTTCTGAGTGCAAAATCAACTGTTCTGAATTAGAAACGTGTTTTTAACTTGTAAAAATACAAATGTACACATGCACAAAGGTCCTGATCATGAGTCTGGCAAAGTGGAATTATTGTTTGGAAATCCACTCTGACAGATGCTGTGTGAGCTGGTGTTCCTGCACATTTTTTTTTAAGGCTCGAATTTGCCAAGCTTTAATTTTGTATGGAAAAATTGCTTGAGACTTTGGCCGCATCAACAGACAGGCTCTTTTCCCAATTTGTTCCTGACATAAGGGAGTAGATTATGCTCCTCAACCAGAGCATAGCTTCCCCATCCCTACCTTACTCCCCATACCCCTCTTCCTTCACCCCCTTGCCCACGGGGGTGTGCTAACAGCAGGTAATAAATGTACGTGGAAAACTCTGCAGAAGTGAACAGTTCAACCTGACGGTAGGCTGCGTGTTGTGTTCATCCCTTACTACCACTGTTTTACCTTTTTTATCCTGGTACCGCATCATTGTTGTAATTACTCCTCATTGTATTTTTTACTGATTTAAATGGTAGTCCTACCTTCAGACGCTTCCCCGGTCCGCCGCGGCATTCTTTGCTGATTGAGCGGAGGGAAGTGGAGTCATTTTAATTAGGAAGGAGCACTTTCGGATGAGTTAGCAGCCTAGTGCCAGAACAAACGCCCATAAATTGGCATGCTGGGGCGGACGCGTGCGGCGGGCGCGCTGCTGTCATACCAAAGGCGCGCCAAAGGCAAGTCCGTCTGCACCCGTCCACGCTGTGTGCTAGGACCTCTGGTTTTTTACCAGGGAAAAGCCCAATTTACTCACCTACTCAAGAGAACAGCTTCTCAACTTACAGGGAAAGGGGAATACTGCAGCCTGTTATCTCCCCCTCAGTTTGGAAGTACTCTTGACAGACAACTTCACTGGCTGCTCTGTCTGTAATTTTCAGCGCACCTCCTTGAAACTGGGCTTGAGAACATCTCAGGATGTTCCTCTTCCCTCTGGCCTAGATGAGAACACCCTCTCTGGATTTCTAATAAATGCCAGATCACTGATTAAAAATACAACCGAGATCTTCAACTTTATTTCTCATCATGAGCCGGACTGGGTGTTCATTACAGAGACCTGGGCTAAGGACTCCTCGGGTCCTGAACTGGTTGATGGCATTACTCAGGGATATACCATTTCCCCGCTTATGCTTGCTTTATTGAGCCATTATCTACTCCTGAAAGTCCCTGCGCAGCATTATCTTTCTTTCTAAAAGTGTTCCCGACTGAAACTTTTGCTGGAATCTTTATTTACCAGCCACTAGGACCTCTTTTAACATGGAGTTTACCAACCTCATAGAACCCTATCTTGGAAAACAAAACCTTACCCTTTTGGGAGATTTTCATTTTTATTTTGACAGTGATTCTTGTAAAGTATCGCAGACTTTTAAAGACATGATGTTATGCTGCGGTCTTGCCCAAATAGTAAAGACAGCTACCCATGATGCAGGACACATTCTGGATGGCATTTTCTCTAATGATCATCATCTTGTGGTGAATGAACATCTTCCCCTCACTTGGTCTGACCATCATGCTGTCCCTTTTTCCCTTTCCTTTAACCCCGGGTGGAGCAGGCAGAGCTGCTCTACGCGGAGCTCTATGGAGTTGGCCAAAAACTCAGTGGAGCTCCGCACCTCCCACCCCCCGCAATAAATATTTTTTAAATAAAATTTACAATTAAAGTAAAATAAAAGCGTGCTTACCTTACCGCGGCGTCTTGGGCTGCCCTCCTCCTCCTCGCTGTAATCCCGAACGTCATAGTAGGACTGCGCATGCGCACGCAAGCGCAGTACTACCATGACATACGTCTGACGTAGGGGATTACGGCGAGGAGGAGGAGGGCAGCCCGGGATGCCGCGATAAGGTAAGTGCGCTTTTATTTTACTTTAATTGTAAATTTTATTTAAAAAATATTTATTGTGGGGGGTGGGAGGCGGGAGGGTCCGGGGCTGAACTCCGCTCCGCTGCGGAGTCGGACGTTTTGCAGGAACTTCACGTTCTCCGCGGAACGCGGAGTATGCAAAATTCTGCAAACTCCGCCAGCGGAGCGGAGTTCGTGCCCAGGGTTACTTTCCTTCCCCGCCATACTTGAAGCTGCCCCTAAGGGGATTAATAAGGTGCTTAAAAGAAATTGCATAGGTATAAGTAAGGAACCTTTTCTTTGGGCTCTTAACAATCAACATTGGACTGACCATAATGATTCTAATCTGGCAGCTACAGAGTATTTGAATTGGCTCACTTCTGCCATTGACTCTTTTGCTCCCCTTAAATAATTTTATATAGGTAGGAAAAAGCCCACTGCTCCTTGGTTCTCAGAAGCCCACTGCTCCTTGGTCCTCAGAAGCCCACTGCTCCTTGGTTCTCAGAAAAGCTAAGAACACTTATACAAGCCTGTCTCCGCCAAGAACGCATTTGGCATAAACACTATGACCTGATTGAAAGAGCCAATCATAAGGCTAGGCTGGTAGAATACACAGCAGCCATTAAGTTAGAGAAATCCTTATATTGCTGTGAGATGTTGGCCTGGCATATGCTGTCCACTAGTTCTAGTGGGCACCTTGCACCAGTCCAAACAACCCCTTATGGAGATAGGTTAAAGACAACCTTTATTGAAAGCTATCCTAGTGGTAGCTATGGAGAGCAGCCTTCAGGCTAAGTCTTGAAGGAATGTAAAGCAGCTTGTTTTACCAGTCTATAATCTCTTGAGTGACCAAATGAAAGAGGACCACACCAGGTATATATATAAAATATATGTATTTAGTCTTAAACACACCCCTCTAGTCTCTTTATGAGGCTAGAGGTCGAAGTACATAAGTTACAAGTCAAATATCAGCAGTATTTAGCACAATACACGTTTGAGCCCTAGGGGCGTACCAAACCATATACTAAAATAGTGGTATAAGAACCATGACTGAACTAGACACAAGGCCTAGAGCCTGTAGAAGTGCTTGGACCCCAAGGAACCACCCAAGGTAGTGACACAGGGGACCCATGGGCGACGCGTGCAGTGTGAGAAATCAGCCGCGAGCCACCGTTGACTTCTATGGGGAAAGTCGCGGTTAAATTTTTAAAGAAAAGGGACACTTCGGACAGGACTTCCTGTTAACCCCTTAAAACTTAAGAGTTTCTAGGGCCCACACCCACGTGAGTACCAAAATACTCGAGTTACCTCACCCAGGGAAGCCGGGTGTTAAAAGGTGTCGGTAATCATCGTCGTTTTCAATGGCAACCGCTGGAAAAGTGCTGCTGCCGTGGAGAAGAAGAGTGTCCGGAGCGATCCAAGCCTGGATCGAGGGAAAGGAAGACCTGAAAGCAGAGGGGACAGAGTCTGGGTCACTAGCCAGTGACCAGGGGCACGATAGTCGAATGCCCTCAGATGTCGGGTGCTTCAGGTAGCTGACGGGTGCCTTGACTCTTCAGCCACGAGGTCCAGGAGGTGTCGACGACAACCAGGAGCTGGATTCGAGCTGTCCCACAAAGTTTGTCGAGTGCTGCGGTGTCGGTGACCGGATTGAACCCAACAAGCCTTGGCAACGGCAAGTCACGGGGAAGTAAAGAAAAGGCTGCGGTGCAGACCAGAAAGGTCTGAGGGACTCACCCAGCAAGGGTAAGTCAGGGCAAGTCTGGAGCAACCAGAAAAGCCCAAGCAGTTGAAGAGTTGCCTTCGTGGGGACCCACTAGCCAACGGACTAGAGATTGCAAAGGAGCCTCAAGCGGTCGCACTTGGAGCTGGCCCACGGGACATTCGTGGAGTGTAGGCCAGTGATCTTCGCTGCAGTTGGTGCTCGGGGCTAGGGCTACTCGGAACCCAAAGCACAGCTTCGAGAGATGTCAGAAAGTTGATGCACTTGCAAATGTGCTTGGTGCCCAGGGGTCATGGTTCCACATTACCCACGACAGCTACAGGCCTCAGCTTTGCTGGGGACTCAGTGCAGCCTCGGAAAAGTCTCGAAATCTACCTCTGGTAATGCCAAGACTTCGGTGTCCGACGGGAGCTTCAGTGATGCAGACCGGACAGATGCTTTGTTGGTGCCTGCCAAGCAGAGGAGTCACTCCTTGACCCCAAGGGAGATTCTTCAGTCCTCTAATCTTGATGTAGAGCATCGAAGGTCCAGGATTCAACTTCAGAATTTCGTCCAGGGATATCTAAAGTCCTAAGGACTGGGGGCCCATACTTATACTAAGTTAGGGGGTTGGACATACTCTGGGGACCCACCTATGGGAGGGTCAGGGAAGAGGGGTGGTTACACTGATTCCCTTTGTCCAGTTTCGCGCCAGAGCAGGGGCAGGTAGCCCCTGCAACCGGTTTGAACTGGACTATGCACAGGGACACCAAATGTGCCCCCAGTGCAGGATTTCAAAGCACCAGAGAGTGCTCCCGCCCAGCCCCAATACACACTATCCTGTCTGGGGAGGTGGTTACACCTCCCTTCGACAGGAAACCTATTGTCCAGGCCTCCCCTGCCGGAGTTTCGGTCAGCAGCAGGAGGCCAGACCCGTGTCTGTGGCAGCGGCATCCATTTTGTGATACCAGGGCTCTGTAAAGTTAATACCGGGTATGCCGGTGTGTACATGTCTCTCCCTCTAGAAAGGTGGAATGCTACCCCTGCCGCCAGAACTGGCGGGGGGGGTAGTATTCCAAGATGTTTGACACCAAACACAACATGTTTCCGTGCAGCCATCCCAAAGTTAGCATTTAACGCGAGGTTATAATGCACTTAAGAGTATATGGTCAGGCTGCACCACAAACAGCACCAGAGGATTGACTCCGAACGCTGCAGAGGGGCTCTGCTCATGCAGGGGCACCCTCTCACATAAAAACCAAGCACTCTGCCTTCAGGATTGTTAAGGCCTACCATAGGAGTGACTTATAGGTTTATAGGTGTGTGCAATGGTAGTGATATAGGTAGCCTATACCACAGTAAGGGGTGCATGCACCACCTTACCCAGGCTGCAGTAGCAGACCTGTAGTGTCATTTTGGAGGGCCTTCCAGGGGTGGCACAATACATGCTTCAGCCCCTGGTAGGCCTCTGGGGTGTCTATGCCCTTGGTACATAGTATACCAAATACTAGGGACTTATAAGGGCACCCCAGAATCCAATCTGGGATGTACCTAAAGTACATGGAATCAATTTAGAGAGGAAGCAGCTAGGCTGGGGTCCTGAATAGCAGGGCCCCAGCCAGACTAAAGTCGAAAAACAGTGATACACCAGCAAAAAGTGGGGGTAACCATAAGAGGCAGATCCTACTCTCCTACACAACCCCCCTCCCCCAAACGCAGGGACATTAAACTAACCTTGACCAGTTAAGTCTTCATGTTCTAAGTGGAAATATCTGGAGAGTCCATCTGCATTGGCATGGTTACTCCCAGGTCTATGTTCCACTGTATAGTCCATCCCCTGTAGGGAAAAGGACCACCTCAAAAGTTTGGGGTTTTCACCCTTCATCTGTTTTAGCCATAAGAGGGGCTTGTGGTCTGTTTGAACAAGGAAGTGAGTGCCAAACAAGTATGGCCTCAGCTTCTTCAAAGCCCAAACCACAGCAAAGGCCTCCCTCTCTATGGCTGACCAACGTTTCTCTCTGGGGGTCAGCCTTCTGCTAATAAAAGTTACTGGCTGATCCTGACCTTCATCATTCAACTGTGACAGTACAGCCCCTACCCCCAACTCAGATGCATCTGTTTGCACAATGAACCTTTTGGAGTTATCAGGACTTTGCAGAATG
Source organism: Calotriton arnoldi (assembly GCA_963921515.1). Lineage (NCBI taxonomy): Eukaryota > Metazoa > Chordata > Amphibia > Caudata > Salamandridae > Calotriton > Calotriton arnoldi. The sequence continues at coordinate 1,758,098 of CAWUFW010000921.1, read as the reverse complement.
GGAGCAGTGCACATGGCCTGCTTCAGGTCATCAAATGCCTTTTGACAGCTAACTGTCCACTGAACCTTTTTGGGCATTTTCTTAGAGGTTAAGTCATTCAGGGGTGTCACTATTGATCCATACCCCTTGACAAATCTTCTGTAGTACCCAGTCAGGCCTAGAAAGGCTCTCACCTGAGTCTGGGTAGTTGGAGCAGCCCAGTCCATGATGGTCTGGATCTTGCTCTGCAATGGTTGAACCTGGCCTCCACCCACAAGGTGGCCCAGGTACACAACCTGACTCTGCCCTATCTGGCACTTTGTGGCCTTGATAGTTAGGCCTGCCTTCTGCAGGGCCTCCAAAACATTTCTGAGGTGGACCAGGTGATCCTCCCAGGTGGAGCTAAAGACAGCAATATCATCTAGATATGCTGCACTATAGGCTTCCAGACCTGTAAGGACTGTGTTCACCAACCTCTGAAAAGTGGCAGGTGCATTTTTCAAACCAAAGGGCATCACCACAAATTGGTAAAACCCACCAGGGGTAGAAAATGCAGTTTTTGGCTTTGCATCATCAGCTAGTCCGATCTGCCAGTAGCCAGCTGTTAGGTCAAATGTGCTTAGATACTTGGCTGAGGCCAAAGTGTCTATTAGCTCATCTGCCCTGGGGATTGGATGGGCATCAGTCCTAGTGACTGCATTGAGGCCTCTGTAGTCCACACAAAACCTCATCTCTCTCTTACCATCTTTTGTGTGAGGTTTTGGCACCAGGACCACTGGACTAGCCATGGGGCTATCTGAAGGTTCAATGACACCCAGTTCCAACATTTTCTGGACTTCTGTCCTGGGACAGTCCCTGACCTGGTCAGTTTGCCTGTAAATCTTACTTTTAACAGGCAGACTGTCCCCAGTGTCCACTTCATGAGTGCACCAGGTGGTCTGACTTGGAGTCAGAGAAAACCTGTGTCTGAACTGATTGAGCACCTGTCTACAATCAGTTTGCTGCTGGGCAGTGAGGCTGCCTGCCAAGGCTACACCATCCACTGACCCATCATCAGGGTTCTGAGAGAGCAGGTCAGGGAGAGGGTCACTCTCCTCCTCCTGGCCCTCATCAGTTGCCATGAGCAAGCCCATGTCAGCCCTGTCCACATATGGCTTCAGCCTGTTGACATGGAGCACCCTGTGGGGGCTCCTGGGAGTTCCTAGGTCTACCAGATAGGTAACCTCTCCCTTCTGTTCAACAATTGTATGGGGGCCACTCCACTTGTCTTGGAGGTCTGCTGGGGCCACTGGCTCCAGCACCCACACTTTCTGCCCTGGCTGGTAAACAGTCAGCACAGCCTTTTGGTCATGCCAGGCTTTCTGTAATTCCTGGCTAGCCTCAAGGTTTTTGGTTGCCTTTTTCATATACTCAGCCATCCGGGAGCGGAGACCAAGTACATAGTCCACTATGTCCTGTTTAGGGGTTTGAGAGGTAACTCCCAACCTTCCTTCACCAGACACAATGGACCCCTAACAGGATGGCCAAACAAAGGTTCAAAAGGGCTGTAGCCAACCCCCTTCTGAGGCACCTCCCTGTATGCAAATAAAAGGCAGGGCAAGAGTATGTCCCATCTTCGCCTAAGCTTTTCTGGGAGCCCTTTAATCATGCCCTTCAAGGTTTTGTTGAATCTCTCAACTAAGCCATTGCATTGTGGGTGATAGGGTGTGGTGAACTTATAAGTCACTCCACACTCCTTCCACATTGCAGGCAAGTAACTGGACATAAAGTTTGCATCTCTGTCAGATACTACCTCCTTAGGAAAGCCCACTCTTGAGAAAATTCCCAGGAGGGCCCTTGCCACCACAGGAGCTGTAGTGGTCCTAAGGGGAATGGCTTCTGGGTACCTGGTGGCATGGTCCACCACCACCAGGATAAACCTGTGCCCAGATGCTGTTTGGGGATCCATGGGACCAACTATGTCAATCCCCACCCTCTCAAAGGGAACCCCCACCACAGGTAGTGGTATCAGGGGGCCTTTGTGGTGCCACCTGCCTTCCCACTGGCTTGGCAGGTTACACAGGAGCGACAAAACTCCTTGGTGTCTTCAGACATGTGGGGCCAGTGAAAGTGAGGGACAATTCTGTCCCAAGTCTTGTTCTGGCCCAGGTGACCTGCTAAGGGAATATCATGGGCTAGTGTCAATAGGAAGCCCCTGAACTTCAGAGGTATAACCAACCTCCTGGCTGCTCGAGGCTTGGGGTCTCTACTCTCTGAGTACAGGAGTCCATCATCCCAATATATCTTATGGGTGCCACTAGCATTCCCAGCAGCCTCAGCAGCAGCCTGCTGTCTGAGGGGTTCAAGAGAGGGGCAGTTCAGCTGCTCCTGGCTCAGATCTGCCCTGGAAGGGCCCCCTGTCTCCAAGAACGCAACCTGATCAGGTTCAAGCTCCTCTGGGACAGTTCCTTCTTCAGGCCTGAGATCAGCTTCCTCAAAAGACTGATCTTCTTCCTGAGCCAAGGGGGAAGGCACTGCCTTAACCCTACTGCTCCTTCTCTTGGGAGGCACCTGGTCCATTATTGCAGAATCCAGGGCCTGTTCAACTTTTGACAATTTTGCCTGTGACCTGGTCACAGCAAAGACATGTGCAGGGATCCCTAGCATTTCTGCATGTTTCCTGAGCTCCACCTCTGCCCAAGCTGAGGTTTCAAGATCATTGCCAAGCAAGCATTCAACTGGTAGGTCTGCACTCACCACAACCTTCTTAAGGCCAGTTACCCCTCCCCAGGCGAAGTTAACAACTGCCAGAGAATGGTCTGTTCTGACATTGCTAGCATTGGTCACTTGGTATATTTCACCAAGTATAATCTGCCCAGGATCCACAAGATCTTGTGTCACTATGGTGACACTTGCTCCTGTGTCCCTGAATGCCAAAGCCTCCCTTCCATTAATTAAAGGCTGCTGTCTGTATTTGCCCAAATTAGTCGGACTCACAAAGGGGGACATATCCATGCCCCCATCACAGACTAGGACAGCCTGAGTTGGCACTCTGACTAGGCCAGCGTCCATCTCAGTACCCAGGGTCAACCCTACTAAACCCTTATTCTGAGTGTTTCCACCACCACTTGTAGGTGGACTAGGGGGAACAGTTGCCTTAGGGGCAATGGTGGCTGGATTGGAGTCTTTGGACTTGGTGCAATCACTGGTCCAGTGAGTCTTTTGCTTACAGACTTTGCACCATGGTTTCTTTTGGCCTTTTCCCTTATTAGATTTGGAATCCCCACCTGAAGAAGATTTTTGGGGGCCTTGTGAAGACTTCTGGTCTTTACCCTTCTCCCCACGCTTATCAGAGTTTTTGGAATCTTGCTTCTTCTGGTCACCACCTTGGTTCTGTACTTTCTGCTTCACCCTGGTTCTGACCCATTTGTCTGCCTTTTTTCCCAATTCTTGGGGAGAGGTCAGATCAGAGTCAACTAGGTACTGATGTAGCAACTGATTCTGACAGTTATTAAGAATCTGCTCCCTCATGATTAAATTATAAAATCCTTTGAAGTCACACACCTTACTGCCCAGTAACCAGCCTTCCAGAGCCTTGGTAGCACAATCTACAAAGTCCACCCAGTCCTGTGTCTGTGCCTTTTGGGTATCTCTGAACTTTAACCTGTATTGCTCAGCGGTTAGGCCAAACCCATCTATTAGGGCACTCTTCAGGACTTGATAATCATCAGCATCCTCTTCTCTTACAGTGAGGAGCTTGTCTCTACCTTTGTCTGCATAGGAGAGCCACAAGATTGCTGCCCACTGCTCCTGAGGGACCCTCTGTACTTTACAGGCCCTCTCCAGTGCAGTAATCCATTTGTGAATGTCATCCCCACTCTGGTAGGGAGGGGCAATCTTACTCAGGTTTCTATGGTCATAAGACCTTTCCCTACCACTAGGGAAGTTGTTGCCACCATGGGACTCTAGTCCCAACTTTCTTCTTTGTCTATGAAGCTCTAGGGACTCCCTATCTATAGCCAACTGCTGTTTTCTGATTCTCAACTGAGCTTCCTCATACTTGAGCAGTCTGTCTCTCCTTTCATGAGAGGTTCCCCTCCTATGAGAAGAAACTGAGGTCCCACTGAGGTGTCAGAATGGTTAGACTCCTGAGAAGGAGATCTGGACCCTCTGGGCACACTCACAACTCTTCCTGGTGGGACAAAGGGGAGGTCATTCTGATCCTCCTCCTCATCTGCAGGAGGAGCTGCATTTTCCAGGGTAAGGTCATTGTCACCTTCCTGGCCAGTTTCAGAGGTCAGGTCCTGGGTATTTTCACCCCTGGCCCCTTCCTCATCTTCTGCCCCACCCTCTCTGCCTACCCCTTCAGACCCTAGGGGTCTTCTGAGATCATCCAGCAGAAGCATCTCCATGAGACGTTGGGTGTTGGCACTTTTGCCTGTCTTCATCTTCCTAATCTTGCACAACTCTCTCAATTCTAAGAATGGGAGGTTGTCATATTTGGATGGCAGGAGCCCACTGGTTCCTGACAGGGACCTACTGGTTCCTGGCCCTGAAGACGTCACTAGTGAGGTGTGGTGTATGCACTACCTACTCTAGTGTGGCCTACTAAACTCTCTTGAGTTGTAGAAAGGGTGTGCTAAGCCCTTGACACACAACTCTAAGTTCAGTAGAACTTACTGTATTTCTAAGCTTGAATTTATATGTACCTTAGGTACCTTTAGTGGTTTTCAGTTGATCAATTCAATTGAGATTATCTGGTAAAACAATAGCAAGCTGGAATCCCACACGCTGCACACCAATGTGAGATGTTGGCCTGGCATATGCTGTCCACTAGTTCTAGTGGGCACCTTGCACCAGTCCAAACAACTCCTTATGGAGATAGGTTAAAGACAACCTTTATTGAAAGCTATCCTAGTGGTAGCTATGGAGAGCAGCCTTCAGGCTAAGTCTTGAAGGAATGTAAAGCAGCTTGTTTTACCAGTCTATAATCTCTTGAGTGACCAAATGAAAGAGGACCACACCAGGTGTATATATATAAAATATATGTATTTAGTCTTAAACACACCCCTCTAGTCTCTTTATGAGGCTAGAGTTCGAAGTACATAAGTTACAAGACAAATATCAGCAGTATTTAGCACAATACACGTTTGAGCCCTAGGGGCGTACCAAACCATATACTAAAATAGTGGTATAAGAACCACGACTGAACTAGACACAAGGCCTAGAGCCTGTAGAAGTGCTTGGACCCCAAGGAACCACCCAAGGTAGTGACACAGGGGACCCACGGGGGACGCGTGCAGTGTGAGAACACAGCCGCTAGCCACCGTTGACTTCTATGGGGAAAGTCGCGGTTGGATTTTTAAAGAAAAGGGACACTTCGGAGAGGACTTCCAGTTAACCCCTAAAACTTAAGAGTTTCTAGGGCCCACACCCACGTGAGTACCGAAATACTCGAGTTACCTCACCCAGGAAAGCCGGGTGCATACGTGTTAAAAGGTGTCGGGAATCGTCGTCGTTTTCAATGGCGACCGCTGGAAAGTGCTGCTGCCGTGGAGAAGAAGAGTGTCCGGAGCGATCCAAGCCTGGATCGAGGGAAAGGAAGACCTGAAAGCAGAGGGGACAGAGTCTGGGTCACTAGCCAGTGACCAAGGGCACGATAGTCGAATGCCCTCAGATGTCGAGTGCTTCAGGTGAGTTGACGGGTGCCTTGACTCTTCAGCCACGAGGTCCAGGAGGCGTCGACGGCAACCAGGATCTGGATTCAAGCTGTCCTATAAAGTCTGTTGAGTGCTGCGGTGTCGGCGACTGGATTGGACCCAACAAGCCTTGGCAACGGCAAGTCACGGGGAAGTGAAGAAAAGGCTGTGGTGTAAACCAGCAAGGTCTGAGGGACTCACCCAGCAAAGGTAAGTCAGGGCAAGTCTGGAGCAACAAGAAAAGCCCAAGCAGTTGAAGAGTTGCCTTCATGGGGACCCACTAGCCAATGGACTAGAGATCGCGAAGGAGCCTTGAGCAGTCGCACTTGGAGCTGGCCCACGGAACACTCGTAGAGTGTAGGCCAGTGATCTTCACTGCAGTTTGTGCTCAGGGCTAGGGCTACTCGGAACCCAAAGCACAGCTTCGAGAGATGTCAGGAAGTTGATGCACTTGCAAATGTGCTTGGTGCCCAGGGGTCATGGTTCCATGTTACCCACAACAGCTACAGGCCTCAGCTTCACTGGGGACTCAGGGCAGCCTCGGAAAAGTTTGGAAATCTACCTCTGGTGATGCAAAGACTTTGGCGTCCGACAGGAGCTTCAGCAATGCAGACCGGACAGATGCTTTGTTGGTGCCTGCCAAGCAGGGGAGTCACTCCTTGACCCCAAGGGAGATTCTTCAGTCCTCTAATCTTGATGTAGAGCGTCGAAGGTCCAGGATTCAGCTTCAGAGTTTCGTCCAGGGATATCTAAAGTCCTAAGGACTGGGGTCCCATACTTATACTAAGTTAGGGGGTTGGACATACTCTGGGGACCCACCTATGGGAGGGTCAGGGAAGAGGGGTGGTTACACCCATTCCCTTTGTCCAGTTTCACACCAGAGCAGGGGCAGGTAGCCCCTGCAACCGGTTTGAACTGGACTATGCACAGGGACACCAAATGTGCCCCCAGTGCAGGATTTCAAAGCACCAGAGAGTGCTCCCGCCCAGCCCCAATACACACTATCCTGTCTGGAGATGTGGTTACACCTCCCTTCGACAGGAAACCTATTGTCCAGGCCTCCCCTGCCGGAGTTTCGGTCAGCAGCAGGAGGCCAGACCTGTGTCTGTGGCAGCGGCATCCATTTTGTGATGCCAGGGCTCTGTAAAGTTAATACCGGGTGTGCCGGTGTGTTCCTGTCTCTCCCTCTAGAAGGGTGGAATGCTACCCCCGCCGCCAGAACTGGCAGGGGTGTAGTATTCCAAGATGTTTGACACCAAACACGACATGTTTCCGTGCAGCCATCCCAAAGTTAGCATTTAACGCGAGGTTATAATGCACTTAAGAGTATATGGTCAGGCTGCACCACAAACAGCACCAGAGGATTGACTCCGAACGCTGCAGAGGGGCTCTGCTCATGCAGGGGCACCCTCTCACATAAAAACCAAGCACTCTGTCTTCAGGATTGTTAAGGCCTGCCATAGGAGTGACTTATAGGTTTATAGGTGTGTGCAATGGTACTGATATAGGTAGCCTATACCACAGTAAGGGGTGCATGCACCACCTTACCCAGCCTGCAGTAGCAGACCTGTGGTGTCATTTTGGAGGGCCTTCCAGGGGTGGCACAATACATGCTTCAGCCCCTGGTAGGCCTCTGGGGTGTCTATGCCCTTGGTACATACTATACCATATACTAGGGACTTATAAGGGCACCCCAGAATCCAATCTGGGATGTACCTAAATACATGGAATCAATTTAGAGAGGAAGCAGCTAGGCTGGGGTCCTGAATAGCAGGGCCCCAGCCAGACTAAAGTCAAAAAACAGTGATACACCAGCAAAAAGTGGGGGTAACCATAAGAGGCAGATCCTACTCTCCTACAATTGCAATCAGAAGATCGCATCACTTAAGTCCCCCAGGGATCTATTTAAACTGATCAATCTTTTATCTATACCTTCTGCTTCCTCCAATACTGAGAGTTCATAGGAATTCTGTGATCGTATGGCCGAATTTTTCCATTCCAAAATGTCTTAATTCTTAGCCCTCGATGCCTGCCCAAAAGACCTATTCTACTGTCCCTAGTCCTCTACAGACTAAGAAGAGGGATGTTTGTCTGCCTGCTTTTCTTCCTCTTTCTAATGAGCAGACCAACCAGCTTCTACGAGGGATCAAATTAGGCTCCCCATTTGAACCTTGTTCCCCGCAACTGATGAAGTTGGGAGGGGACATTATTATACCCCACCTTACTGTAACTCTCAATCTGGCCATTTCCTCTGGATGCTACCCTCAAAGTTGGAAAACGGCGGTTGTTAATCCCTTGCTTAAGAAATCCAACTTGGATTCTTCTGAATTGAAAAATTATCGGCCCATTTCTTTATTACCTGTTCCTGCTAAGATCGTGGAGAAATACCTAAATGCCCAGCTGATGACTTATTTGGAACAACAGCATCTGCTTGACTCCTCCCAGTATGGATTCAGGAGCAACCATGTGACTGAGACTGCACTACTATCTGCAGTCAATAACATCCGTACTATGGTTGATGCTGGGCAGACTGGTACCATCTCTTCCACAAGGATGATTGACCGCCTACAGGAAATTGGGGTCACAGACTTAGCCTTGAAGCTTCCATCTTTCTTCCTAACTGTTAGACTTGGCATCTTTTGGCGTGTTTCCCCTGACTTTTTGCTTTCTGACCTCCCGGTTTTGACTCTGTTTTTGCTGGTGTAATGATTCTGCGCACTTTCCTCACTGCTGTCCAGTGGGAAAGTGCAAGTGCTCCTGTATAAAATGTGTTACGGATTGGCGTTTCCATGATTGGCCTATTTGGTTTATGTGTCAGTCCCTTGTAAAGTGCACTGCGAGTGCCAGGGCCTATAGACCAAATACTGTTGGTGGGCTGCAGCACTGGATTGTGCCACCCACGCAAACAGCCCGTAAAGTGTAACTCGGGCCTGCCATTGCAGAGCCTGTGCGCAGCCTGGGGCTGCCATGTCGACTTGGCAAGTGCACACACTTGCAAGTCCCTAAACCTTCCCTTTTCTACATGTTAGTCACCCCTAAGGTAGGCCCAAGGTACCCCTGTGGGCAGGGTGCGTTGTATGCGAAAGGTAGGACATGCCCGGGTGTGTGCGGCATGTCCTGATAGTGAATTACAGCCTAGTTCGTTTTTCACTATTGCACGGCTACCTGTTCCCCCTAGGCCAGAACGGGCAGTTTTGATTATTACAGCTTATAATCCTAACTGACCCCGGGAACATGGTAGAAATTCAAGTTTAGTATGCCTGGACTCAGAATGATAAAATGCAGCTTTTAGTGAAGTTGGTTTTAACATTCTGTGTTTGAAAATACCACTTTTAGAAAGTGGGTATTTTCTTGTCTAACCATCCAAGCCTGCCTCTGCGAGGTTGTGTATTCCTTGTCTGGAATGTGAGTGACAGGGGCTGGGGGATGCCAGGAGACAGGGTGAGTCAGCACAGGGCTGAATAGCAAGATCTACATGTAGATGGGTGGGAGGGGTCGCACCTGGGCCCTGAATAGGACAGTGCCTTCCCTCCACAATGCTGGCTCCACCTCCTGTGGTGCGTCTGATGTCCCTGGCCTACTCACTGAACGAAGGGACGGAGACTTGTCAACAAAGTGCTCCAGAACTGGTTTGGACTAGGCAAAGGCCTCTCTGCCTTCAGAGAACAAAGGAATTAGGGATATAAATATTGGGGCCCTGACCCCATGAATTTAGATCTAGCTGGAATCAAGGAACCTGCCAAGACGAAGAGCTGGAAGAGCTGCCAGGAGGAGTACTGCCCCTTTGCTGTGTTGTTGCTTTGTTGGGTTGGCCTGCAGCTGCTGCTTCTGCCTTGGGCAGTGAAAGGACTGAACTTTCTACAAACTTGTGCTGAGTATCTCCAAGGGCCTGGAACCGAGCTGGCCTCCTGTTAAGAAGTCTCAGGAACTACAAAGACTTCACAAGCCTCTGGGTACCGCTTCTGGAACGCTGTTTCAGTCGCCACAGAGGAAGGGAACTGCAACCGACTCCGTCAACCGAATCCATCCCTGACCGGTGACCTGTTTGCACCGCAGACCGCCCCGCTTCGCATCGCAACCCTGGTCTCACCGTGGGCGACGTCCGACGCCGCCAGCACTGAGCCGCTGCTTGCACCGTGACCTGTGGGCACCGCAGTTCGCATCGCATCGCTTCACTGTGCCAGCCGGACCAGACCGACGCTGTCGCTGCAACTGGCTCAAGAGTCGGGACCGCATCGCATTTGGGGCACCGCTCGCACGTCTGCGACGCACCGCTCTGACTCGCACCGCTGTCCATCGCCAGCTCCCGCACTCCGGCTTGGTCGCCTGCATCGCAACCTGTCAGCACCGCATCGAGCATCGTCTCACCCTGCATCGCACGCTTTGGACTCACCGACTCCGTCTGCACGACGCTCATCGAGCCGCTGCCTGCACCGCATCGAGGGACACCGCACCTTGCATCGCTCCGTCTTGCACCGCAACCGCGACAAACGCCGACCGGCTCGTACACTCCGTACCAGCCACAACGAGAAAGGTACTGTGACCGAGTCTGTTCACGACTCTGCTGGCCCGTATCGACGCGGTCGACTGGAACTGTTAGACTCTGTGGTTTTCAGCATCGCGGTAGGCTCGGACGGAGCTACCGACTCGTACGAACTTTGCTTTTGTGCTATTCCTGCAAAGAAGAAGTTACCGTATCAAGCATTCATTTTGAAAGTATAGTATTGTGGATTTTTGTCGTAATTGGTCTTGTCTTGAGTATATAAAATATTGGTTATTTTTCTAAACTGGTGTGGTGTCCGTTTGTAGTGCTTACACTGTATTACTGTTGGTTATGTGCAAATGCTTTACACACTGCCTCTGAATTAAGCCTGACTGCTCGTGCCAAGCTACCACGAGGGTGAGCAGGGGTTACTTCACGAGTGTAACACCCTTACCCTGACTAGGAAGAAGGGTCCCTACTTGGACAAAGGTGCAAGCCCTTGCCAACTAGAGATCCCATTTCTAACAGTGGTTGTCAGCGGTGAGGATAGGACTTGTGTTTGCACTTGACTTACAGTGATTGGTGTGCACTACTACCATATCGCAGACCATTACGTACCACATACTGGTTCTTTTTCTTTTGGCCTATTTTTGATCTTGCCAGTTTTCAACTCACTACTTTTGTCATGCCTGAATCAATTGCATCATCCGTTGCATCTCTGGAAGTTATCTTTGAGGAGGATAGGTTGGAATCCTACGCCGTAAAGGAGCTACGAGCGATTTGTAAAAACCTGAAAGTCCAAATTAAAGGCCTCACAAAGAAGGAGGAGCTACAGAAGGCGCTGAGGGCCTGGGTAGCAGCCAGACATGCCAATGGGCAGCCTGGTAATCTCAGTGAGGAGGTGGAGGAGCCTATTTCCAGGGTGGATGTGCTTTTGGGTAGGGGGAACCCGCCAGGTCAGGCAGCAGCAGTCTGTCCCCAGAGGAGCTGGAGGACAGGCGGGAGGCAAGGCAGTTTGAGCTGCAGAAGCTCAGGCTGGAGAGTGAGCGGGAGGAGAAGAGATTGGCCATAGAGGAGAGGAAGATGCTCTTAGAGCATGAGAGAGAACTGAAGGAGCTAGAACTTAGGAGTAAGTCAGGCTCAGATGGTGGCAGCAATTCGTCCAGAAAGGCAGACAGGATTGTGCACATTCCCAAGAATGTAGGCAAGGAGTTCAAGAAGGGGGATGACATACAAAGGTGGTTCCAGGGTTATGAGGCAGCCATACACAGGAATGGGGTCCCTGAGGAGAATTGGGGAGCAGGATTGTGGCCACTTTTCCCTGAAGAAGCAAGGGATGCTCTGATAGCTTTGGGTAAGGGGTATCACCTCACCTATGCTGACATGAAGGATGCCCTTCTCACGAAGTATGGTCTTACTCCTGAAAAGTACAGGGATCAGTTCAGGTCCAGTAAGAAGTCTGATGCCAACACTTGGTTGGAATGTGTGGATGTGTTCTGCAGGTCGCTGGATGGTTGGGTAAAGGGCAGTAGTGTAACAGATTTTCAGGGGCTCTACAACTTGATTGCATGGGAGCACTTGTCTAGTCTATGTTTTGCAGATCTGCGCCAGCACCTAGTTGATAGTAAGCTAACTGACCCCAGGAAGCTTGCAAATGGAAGCGGACCGCTGGGTGAGTACCAGGGTCCACAAGAAAGCGTTCGGGGGAGACTCAGCCAAAGGTGGGCAGGGTCCCCAGCAGAAAGGTGGGGGGGACAAGGGTAAAACACAGGAGTTCTCTAAAGGGCCCCAAACTAGTACCCAGGGTAAAGGTTCCCAGCCCCCGGTGATAAGAAGAAAGGGGTCTCTACAGGGAAGCCTGTTGAGACCGGCCCCCGCAAGTGTTATGCATGTGACCAGGTAGGTCACTTTAAGGGGGACCCCAAGTGCCCGAAGGGGACACAGCCACCCACCGGTGGACAGTCCAAAGTGTTGGCTAGTGTAGCGCTTGGGGAGGAGGGGTGCCCACAGGAGGGTGGGGATCCCGCAGAAATGACCCTTGTCTCACTAGGGGACAGTGAGATGGTCCCAGGAAACCAGGTGCCCCCTAACACAAAGAAATATAGCACCTGGGTGACCATTAATGGGAACAGGGTAGAGGCTCTCAGAGATACTGGAGCCAGTGTGACCTCAGTCCGGTGTCACCTGGTGTCTGAGAAGCAAGTAGTCCCAGGAGCATTCCACCAAGTAGTTGCTGTAGACAACTCAGAGCGCCAATGTATGGTGGCACAGGTTCCCTTTGAATGGGGGGGTCTCAGGTCCCTTGAGGGTGGTTGTGAGCCCTACCATGCCTGTAGATTGTCTGCTAGGAAACGACCTGGAGCAGTCCTTATGGAAGGAGGTTGAGCTCAGGTCTCACTTGGAGATGCTTGGGTTGCCAGAGTGGGCATGCGTGTCTACTCGGTCAATGGCGGCCAGAAAGGGTGATCAAGAGGACTTGGAGCCTGGAACAGTGGCCCAAGTCCCTGCCAAGAGAAAGGGCAGGGGGCGCGGGAACCCGGCCCCCGAAGTTCCCACGGACCGGGAGGAGGCGGACCTCGAGGGGGACGCCCCGGTGCCTACAGGGGAGCAGGTAGCCGAACTGGGAGACATCTCTGAGCTGACCCATTGGCAGCAAGAAGGGGGTCCCACCAGGGAGGAGTTCTGCAGGGAGCAGAACGAGTGCCCTACTCTGGAGGGTCTGCGGCGGCAGGCTGCAGACCAGGCAGCTGGTATTCAGTCCGGGTCACATCTGATCTACTGGGAGAGTGGTCTCCTATACAGTGAGCCTAAGGTTGCTGAGCCTGGGTCAGCCCGTGTGCTGGTGGTACCCCAGCGCTTCAGGACCTTCCTACTGGGTCTGGCTCATGACGTGCCTTTGGCAGGACATTTGGGGCAGGACAAGACCTTTGACAGGCTTGTCACCCACTTCTTTGGCCCCAAATGCGAAGGCAGTCAGATGCACCCTGTAGGTCTTGCCAAACTTGCCAGGCAAGTGGTAAGAGTGGGAGGAAGGTCAAAGCTCCTCTCCAACCTTTTCCTGTTGTTGGAACACCCTTTGAAAGGGTAGGGATGGATATTGTGGGGCCACTGGATCCCAAGACAGCCATGGGCAACAGGTACATCCTGGTCTTGGTGGACCATGCCACCCGGTACCCGGAGGCAATCCCTCTCAGGACAACGACGGCACCAGTGGTGGGCCGGGCGTTAATGGGGATCTTTTCCCGTGTGGGATTCCCCAGAGAGGTGGTTTCTGATAGGGGGACCAATTTCATATCCAAGTATATGACATCCCTGTGGAAGGAGTGTGGTGTAACCTACAAGTTCACCACTCCTTACCACCCACAAGGAAACGGTCTGGTGGAGAGATTCAACCAGACCTTGAAAGGCATGATCAAGGGTCTAACAGAACCCATGAGGCGTAAGTGGGACGTCCTCTTGCCATGCCTACTCTTTGCATACAGGGAGGTGCCTCAGAAGTCTCTTGGGTACAGCCCCTTTGAGCTCCTGTATGGCCACCCTGTCAGAGGACCTCTGAGTTTGGTAAAGGAAGGCTGGGAGGCAGCTCCCAGGAAAACTCCCCAGGATGTATTTAGCTACATGCTGGCCTTTAGAAACCAAACTGCCCGCTTCAGGAAACTCGCTCAGGCGAACCTAGAAGCAAGCCAGGAAGAAATGAAGAGATGGTATGACCAGAATGCCACTCTGGTCGAATTTCAACCTGGGCAAAAAGTGTGGGTCATGGCCCCAGTGGCACCTTGTGCCTTGCAGGACAAGTGGACTGGGCCATATGAGGTAAAGGAGCGCAAAAGTGACGTCACCTACCTGGTGGATTTGCAGGCTCCAAGGAACCCTTTGAGGGTCCTTCACGTGAACCGCCTCAAGCCCCACTTCGAGAGGTCCGAAGTGAGTATGCTCTTGGCGACAGATGATGGGGTGGAAGAGGAGAGTGAGCCTCTCCCTGACCTCCTGTCTACCAAGGAGCATGATGGGTCAGTAGAGGGTGTGATCCTCTCCCCTACTCTGACTCAGGAGCAGCAGGGGGACTGTCGCCAGTTGTTGGGACAGTTCGCCCCACTGTTCTCTCTGACCCCCGGTGTTACTCACTGGTGTACCCATGACGTGGACACCGGTGACAGCCCTCCTGTGAAGCACAAGATTTACAGGTTGACTGACCGGGTCAGAGCCAGCATCAAGGAGGAGGTCTCTAAGATGTTGGCGTTAGGGGTGATTGAGCCCTCCCACAGTCCTTGGGCCAGCCCAGTGGTCTTGGTCCCAAAGGCTGCGGCGCCCGGTGCCACTCCAGAACTCCGGTTTTGTGTGGACTACCGTGGGCTCAATGCCGTCACCAGGACTGACGCGCACCCCATCCCCAGAGCAGATGAGCTCATTGATCGGTTGGGAGCTGCCCGGTTCCTCAGCACGTTTGATTTGACGTCTGGGTACTGGCAGATTGCCTTAACCGATGGGGCCAAGGAGAGATCAGCATTCTCAACCCCAGAAGGTCATTACCAATTTCGGGTGATGCCCTTTGGGTTGAAGAATGCCCCTGCCACCTTTCAGAGGTTGGTCAATCAGGTGTTGGCTGGGCTGGAGGATTTCAGTGCCGCCTACCTGGATGACATTGCTGTGTTCAGTTCCAGCTGGGAAGAACATTTACAGCACCTTGAGAAAGTGTTGAGGGCTCTGCAAGGTGCAGGCCTCACGATCAAGGCCAGTAAGTGCCAGATCGGGCAGGGTTCTGTGGTGTACTTGGGGCACCAGGTAGGAAGCGGCCAGGTGGCGCCCCTACAACCCAAGATTGACACCATTCTGGCTTGGGAGCCCCCAAGACCCAGACAGAGGTGAGAGCCTTCTTAGGTCTCACCGGCTACTATAGGAGATTTGTTAAGGGCTATGGCACCATCGTTGCCCCCTTAACAGAGCTGACCTCTAAGAGGCAGCCCAGGAAAGTGATCTGGACGGAGTCCTGCCAGAAAGCTTTTGATGCCCTGAAGGCAGCCATGTGCACGGCGCCCGTGCTCAAGGCACCTGACTTCTCCAAGGAATTTGTCGTGCAGACTGACGCTTCAGAGCATGGTGTGGGAGCGGTGCTCTCACAACTGAACGAAGAGGGCCTGGATCAGCCTGTAGTCTTCCTTAGCAGGAGACTACTTCCCAGGGAACAGAGGTGGAGTGCCATAGAAAGGGAAGCTTTTGCTGTGGTCTGGGCACTGAAGAAGTTGAGACCATACCTGTTTGGGACTCACTTCCGGGTTCAGACAGACCACAGGCCCCTCAGATGGTTGATGCAAATGAGGGGTGAGAATCCAAAACTGCTGAGGTGGTCCATCTCCCTACAGGGAATGGACTTTACGGTGGAGCACCGTCCTGCTACAGAACACGCCAACGCAGATGGTCTGTCCAGGTTCTTCCGCCTTAGTGAGGAGAACTCCAATGGGGTTGGGTAGTTCTCCCTACTTTCAGCTGGAGGGGACATGTGTTAGACTTGGCATCTTTTGGCGTGTTTCCCCTGACTTTTTGCTTTCTGACCTCCCGGTTTCGACTCTGTTTTTGCTGGTGTAATGATTCTGCGCACTTTCCTCACTGCTGTCCAGTGGGAAAGTGCAAGTGCTCCTGTATAAAATGTGTTACGGATTGGCGTTTCCATGATTGGCCTATTTGGTTTATGTGTCAGTCCCTTGTAAAGTGCACTGCGAGTGCCAGGGCCTATAGACCAAATACTGTTGGTGGGCTGCAGCACTGGATTGTGCCACCCACGCAAACAGCCCGTAAAGTGTAACTCGGGCCTGCCATTGCAGAGCCTGTGCGCAGCCTGGGGCTGCCATGTCGACTTGGCAAGTGCACACACTTGCAAGTCCCTAAACCTTCCCTTTTCTACATGTTAGTCACCCCTAAGGTAGGCCCAAGGTACCCCTGTGGGCAGGGTGCGTTGTATGCGAAAGGTAGGACATGCCCGGGTGTGTGCGGCATGTCCTGATAGTGAATTACAGCCTAGTTCGTTTTTCACTATTGCAAGGCTACCTGTTCCCCTAGGCCAGAACGGGCAGTTTTGATTATTACAGCTTATAATCCTAACTGACCCCGGGAACATGGTAGAAATTCAAGTTTAGTATGCCTGGACTCAGAATGATAAAATGCAGCTTTTAGTGAAGTTGGTTTTAACATTCTGTGTTTGAAAATACCACTTTTAGAAAGTGGGTATTTTCTTGTCTAACCATCCAAGCCTGCCTCTGCGAGGTTGTGTATTCCTTGTCTGGAATGTGAGTGACAGGGGCTGGGGGATGCCAGGAGACAGGGTGAGTCAGCACAGGGCTGAATAGCAAGATCTACATGTAGATGGGTGGGAGGGGTCGCACCTGGGCCCTGAATAGGACAGTGCCTTCCCTCCACAATGCTGGCTCCACCTCCTGTGGTGCGTCTGATGTCCCTGGCCTACTCACTGAACGAAGGGACGGAGACTTGTCAACAAAGTGCTCCAGAACTGGTTTGGACTAGGCAAAGGCCTCTCTGCCTTCAGAGAACAAAGGAATTAGGGATATAAATATTGGGGCCCTGACCCCATGAATTTAGATCTCGCTGGAATCAAGGAACCTGCCAAGACGAAGAGCTGGAAGAGCTGCCAGGAGGAGTACTGCCCCTTTGCTGTGTTGTTGCTTTGTTGGGTTGGCCTGCAGCTGCAGCTTCTGCCTTGGGCCGTGAAAGGACTGAACTTTCTACAAACTTGTGCTGAGTATCTCCAAGGGCCTGGAACCGAGCTGGCCTCCTGTTAAGAAGTCTCAGGGACTACAAAGACTTCACAAGCCTCTGGGTACCGCTTCTGGAACGCTGTTTCAGTCGCCACAGAGGAAGGGAACTGCAACCGACTCCGTCAACCGAATCCATCCCTGACCGGTGACCTGTTTGCACCGCAGACCACATCGCCCCGCTTCACATCGCAACCCTGGTCTCACCGTGGGCGACGTCCGACGCCGCCAGCACCGAGCCGCTGCTTGCACCGTGACCTGTGGGCACCGCAGTTCGCATCGCATCGCTTCACTGTGCCAGCCGGACCAGACCGACGCTGTCGCTGCAACTGGCTCAAGAGTCGGGACCGCATCGCATTTGGGGCACCACTCGCACGTCTGCGACGCACCGCTCTGACTCGCACCGCTGTCCGACGCCAGCTCCCGCACTCCGGCTTGGTCGCCTGCATCGCAACCTGTCAGCACCGCATCGAGCATCGTCTCACCCTGCATCGCACGCTTTGTACTCACCGACTCCGTCTGCACGACGCTCATCGAGCCGCTGCCTGCACCGCATCGAGGGACACCGCACCTTGCATCGCTCCGTCTTGCACCGCAACCGCGACGAACGCCGACCGGCTCGTACACTCCGTACCAGCCACAACGAGAAAGGTACTGTGACCGAGTCTGTTCACGACTCTGCTGGCCCGTATCGACGCGGTCGGCTGGAACTGTTAGACTCTGTGGTTTTCAGCATCGCGGTAGGCTCGGACGGAGCTACCGACTGCGTACGAACTTTGCTTTTGTGCTATTCCTGCAAAAAGAAGTTACCGTATCAAGCATTCATTTTGAAAGTATAGTATTGTGGATTTTTGTCGTAATTGGTCTTGTCTTGAGTATATAAAATATTGGTTATTTTTCTAAACTGGTGTGGTGTCCGTTTGTAGTGCTTACACTGTATTACTGTTGGTTATGTGCAAATGCTTTACACACTGCCTCAATCAATCAATCAATCAATCAATCATGTCACTTATAAAGCGCACTACATACCCGCGAGGGTCTCAAGGCGCTGGGGGAAGAGGGGGGTGGTGCTGCTACTGATCGAAGAGCCAGGTCTTGAGGAGTCTTCTGAAGGCCAGTAGGTCTTGGGTCTGTCGGAGGTTGGTGGGGAGGGTGTTCCAGGTCTTGGCGGCGAGGTGGGAGAAGGATCTGCCGCCGGCGGTCGTTTTCCGGATGCGGGGGACTGTGGCGAGGGCGAGGCTGGTCGAGCGGAGCTGGCGGGTGGGGGTGTAGAAGCTGAGTCGTCTGTTGAGGTAGGCTGGTCCGGAGTTGTGGAGTACTTTGTGTGCGTGGGTGAGGAGCTTGAAGGTTATCCTCTTGTTGACAGGGAGCCAGTGCAGGTCTCTCAGGTGGGGTGTGATGTGGCTGCGTCGGGGGATGTCGAGGATAAGCCGTGCAGAGGCGTTCTGGATGCGTTGCAGCCGTCTCAGGAGCTTAGCCGTCGTTCCTGCGTAGAGGGCGTTTCCGTAGTCCAGCCTGCTGGTGACGAGGGCCTGGGTGACTGTTTTTCTTGTTTCGGTGGGGATCCACTTGAAGATCCTGCGGAGCATTCGGAGGATGTTGAAGCAGGATGAGGAAACGGCATTGACCTGCTTAGTCATGGAGAGGGTGGGGTCGAGGATGACCCCTAGGTTGCGTACGTGGTCGGTGGGTGGCGGGGCTGTTCCCAGTGATGTTGGCCACCAGGAGTCGTCCCAGGCTGAAGGGTTGGAACCAAGGATGAGGACTTCCGTCTTGTCCGAGTTCAGCTTCAGGCGGCTCGTCCTCATCCATTCGGCGACGGCCTTCATTCCTTCGTGGAGGTGGGCTTTGGCGGTGTGAGGGTCTTTGGTGAGGGAGAGGATCAGCTGGGTGTCGTCGGCGTAGGAGATGATGTTGCCTCTGAATTAAGCCTGACTGCTCGTGCCAAGCTACCACGAGGGTGAGCAGGGGTTACTTCACAAGTGTAACACCCTTACCCTGACTAGGAAGAAGGGTCCTTACTTGGACAAAGGTGCAAGCCCTTGCCAACTAGAGATCCCATTTCTAACACTAACGGATAGGTCACAGACAGTGGTGGTGGACCAATTACCAATTCCCACTCTGAACCCATATCTACCTTCTGTGGAGTTCTGCAGGGCTCATCTTTGACCCCTACCCTGTTTAAAATATGTCTCCCCGCTGGCTAAATTGATTAGATCCTTTGGGCTGCAGGCTTTATCCTGTGCTGATGACACACAAATAAGTGTGTCTATCACAAAGGATATAGAGGCCTCCATCGCCAATTTTAACAACTGCATGCAGGCAGTGGACACCTGGATGGTAAATAACCACCTCCGACAGAATGGGGACAAAACCAAGGTTTTGATCTTTGGCAGTCAACAATCTATTTGGACTGACTCATGGTGGCCAGCAATGTCCCAGTCCCGTTGACTCGGCAAAGAATCTTGGTGTCCTAGTTGATAACAGTCTGTCTTTTAATCTTCAGGTCAATAAGACAGTGTCATCCTGTTTTTGGGTTATAAGGACCCTTAGGAAGATATTTCCATTTCTCTCCCTCTCCGCGCGTAAACAAGCAGCTGTGGCACTAATTATGTCCAGGATGGGTTATTGTAACACGCTCTACCTGGATATTAACAAGACATCCATCGATAAATTGCAGCTTGTCCAGAATGCTGCAGCAACACTCATTTTGGGTCTTCCGATATATCACTCAGTCTCTGCTGTCATTCAGAAACTGCACTGGCTCCCAGCTGTCAAACGAATAGAGTTAAAAGCCCTATGCATTGTTCACAAGGCACTTCACAATTTGGGCCCAGGGAGAATTTAACAGTTTTTCCAATGGTATGTTCCCACTAGACAGCTGTGCTCTGCCGAAAAGAATCGGCTGGTTATTCCTAGGTTTATGAGGGCAAGATGGGGAGGAAAAGCATTTGCTGTGGCGGCTTCCAAGCTTTGGAACAATCTCCCCCAATCCATCTCCTGTCTGGAAGTCCACCTTCCATTTCGTAATGCCTTGAAGGCCTGGCTTTTTGCCTTGTAATTGTCTTTCTGGCATAGGGATGACGCTCTCGCCCCCTGCAAAGTAACCGCTGCAGCGCCTTGACGCCCTCGGGCATTTGTTCATGCTTTATAGGTTGCACAATCAATCATTCATCATACAATTGGTAAATTATGACCCACGTGGCAATTCCTCATTCGTTGAGGTTCAACTCATAATTGCATGGTACTGGTGCACTGCTACAGCATGGTAGCAATATTTTTTGTGCATATTTAGCACCCACCAGTATGATGCAACTTGTTATCAGCCCCAAAGTGTCCCAGAAGTACACCTGGAAACCAATCATTGATTTACAGTTGTAGTCCTAGAAATATTTAGTGAATTCTCTTTGCTCTTGCAAAAATCTACACCTATATATTTTTTCACACGAGAAAACCTGTAGTTTCAATGCAAATTCACTGGTTTACTGTTTACTTTTTCTCTTTCTAGGGGAAACATTTTTCTCTGTGAAGAAGCCCCCTTCCCTATAAGCATCACCAATTTGTGGGAGTGATTCCTTACCCTTCACAACCTGGAAATCGATTTACTTCTGTTATTAACAGAGGTAAATATCTGATCTTTTCCAAGGTGGGAATGGGTCAGAAATTGGTTAGTGCATAAACTTCCTGTGCATTGCAGCCCTGCAATGCCCACGGGAGAAGATATACTCCCCTAGAAACCTCTGTGTGTGTGTAGGTTATTTTCCAACAGTAAAACCAACTTTTTTGAATTGGAAATATGATTTTGCACTCATAAGTCGCCTATTTGCATATGGAAGCAAATATATCGCCTGCAAATACCATTACGAATCCGGTCCTCTGTGCATATTCCAGTACTTTCCCATTACAAATAATTGTCAATAATGTGTTGCTAAATTAA
This sequence comes from Calotriton arnoldi, assembly GCA_963921515.1. Classification (NCBI taxonomy): domain Eukaryota; kingdom Metazoa; phylum Chordata; class Amphibia; order Caudata; family Salamandridae; genus Calotriton; species Calotriton arnoldi. Next base: position 1,737,257 of record CAWUFW010000921.1, on the reverse strand, counting down.
AGTAAATGAAGACTGCAACTCTCAGAAAGCTTCGATTTACTGCATGAAAGATGATGATCAAGAACATGGTGCAAAATGCATCTTGATATTTCACAAGATGGAACAATGCAGGAAAAGACTACACATTGTTGTCCTTTTACTAAACTAAACAGCATGTATGTGATACGTTGTCTCTGCATTGCAGCTTACCTCACAAGTTACATTTCCCTTTGCAGAACACTTCTTACTTTTCTAACCCTGCCAAGCTATCTGCATGCATTTCATTTTCTGATAATTGCTTCCTAATAATCTTTTTCTGACAATTGCTTCCAAATATTCCATCACTGTAGATAATGCTCACTTGAAAATGTTATCATTAGCCACCCAAGCATGAAGCTATTTCAAGAAATGCCTAAACAAAAGTGCTCTTTGTATAAATGCACTATTTTTCTACTAGCCCGATGGCTCCCTACTGAAAACAACAAATAACGAATTAGCATGTGAAAGATGTAAAAGCCATTCTTGAACAATGATGATTGCATCTCTCTCTTTCAAAACCAGTTGCACAACAAATCAACAGACATGCCCCAGTCCTTTCTTTTTAAACTATATACAATAGCTTTCCATGAATGGCAGAAGTGCCATCCAGCCAAATCTAAAAATTCCCACATGAGTTTCATTTTCATCCCTGGCTTCCTCAATTAATTCGCTGTATTCTGCTAAGCCGGAGTAGAGAAAAAGCTGTTATGTTTCTGTAAGTAATGCAAGGTTAACGGCACCATCTTCCATCTTATTATTATTATTTTTTATTTATAAAGTTTTATATAGCGCAGACTCGACCTTAGTAGGGTATCAGAGAGCTTTACAATTGGTCAGGCAAAAAGAATTTATGACAGCCAAGCAACACAAATGCTGTCAATACCGTTGCCAATCAGGAGGAGGTCAGTGAGTTAAACACCCAGATGACAACGGCGAGTGTGATCCCAGCTTGGGGCATTGTGTCAGTCTGTCAGTCTGACTTCTTTTTGAATGAGGTGATTGACTGATTCAGTCTGATTTCAGGGGTGAAGGAGTTCCAAATTCTAGGGGCCATTCCGGAGAAGGCTCGGTTCTAGGTTGTTTTTTCCACAATTTCTGTGGTTTTAACAATAAGGTGCTGGCGCTCTTAGAGGATCTGCAGCCGCCAGACAGTTCCAGTTTGTCAGCTAGGTACCTCGGTGTGTTGAAGTGTGGTGCTTTATGTGTCAAGCAAGCAATTTTCAGCTGTATCCTTGCCTCATAAGAGAGCCAGTTTAGTGTCTTCGGATCGGGAGTGATGTGGCTGTTTCTCTTGGAACCAGTGATGAGTCTAGCAACAGAATTAAGGGACGCCTTTAGTGGAGCCAGCTTGGATCTAGGCAGACCACATAAGGTAGCACTTCCATATTCTAACCTAGGGATTACTAGTGCTTGTTCAGCTGTTTTTAGGTCGTCAAAGGGGAGGAAGGGTTTTATTTTTCTAGGTATGTTGATTTGAAGGTTGACTCCTTTGGTGGCTGTGCTGATGTGTTCTTGCATGTTGAGATTCTCGTCGAGTGATATTCCGAGTGATCTTGTGGAATCTATAACTTGTGGAAGGCATTTGAAGGCTGTTAGATGTTTCATCCAATCTTTGATGTTGAGGGATCCTTTTGGTGGGGTGATTAAGAGGAATTCTGTTTTGAGCGAGGTGAGTTTGAGGTGGTTTCTGGACAGCCAGTTTTTTTTTTTTGTGTAAAGTTGTGTTGAGTAGATGGATATCTTCAGGGGAGGAGATTTTTAGGTACAGTTGGGTGTCATCTTCAAACATGTATTTGACGTTGGAGAATTTCAGAATTTTGGTTAGAGGCTCTATGAAGAGGTTGAAGAGAGTAGGTGATAGGGTGGACCCCTGTAGAACTCCTAAAGTGACCGGAGTGGTATTGGACGGGAAACAACCTTTACAACGCGGTTGTTACATCGTGTTAGCATTACAATGCGGTTGTTACAACGACCGCGTTGTTACAACGCAATGCCATTACATCGCAAGTCATTAGATCGACTTGCTCTAGATGGCGCTCCAATCTAAGGAATAGTATGATTTACTATTCCAACACCTTCCCTACTGTTGTGCAGGGTGGAGTTGGAATAGTAAATTATACTATTCCGAATATTGGAGCGCCATCTAGTGCAAGTTGATCTAATGACTTGCATTGTAAAGGTATCGCGTTCTAACAACGCAGTCGTTGTAACGACCGCGTTGTTATGGAACGCGATGTAAAAGCATGCGTTGTAGCATGCTATATTTGTATTGGACAGGGTTTAGCTAACCTTTATTCTCTGAGTTCTGATGTGAAGAAATGAGTTGAACCATTTTAGAACAACCCCTGATAACCCTTTGTGCGTTCCAGTAGGTCAAGAAGGCTGTCATGTTTGGCCATATCGAAGGCTGAGGAGAGGTCGAGAAGGATAAGGAGGCGAGATTCATTCTGATCCAGCATTTTAAGTGCATAGTCAACTATATGTGTTAGGACTGTTTCCGTGCTGTGACCCTGGTGGAAGCCGGATTGGTATTGGTCAATAAAGTGGAATTGGTTTATGTGATTTCATAGTTGGGTTTGGACGCATTTCTCCAAGAGTTTTGCCAGAGAAGGAATGGTGGAGATTGGTCGGAAGTTATTTGGGTTCGAATGATCTAATGAGGGTTTTTTAGAATGGGGGTTACTTGTCCTGTTTTTAGGCAGTCTGGTATAGCCCCTTGAAGCAGTGAAGCATTCACTATCTTCGACCAGAGTGGAAGTAAAGATGTTTTTGTCTCCTTGAAGAGATTAGCTGGTAGTTGGTCGCAGAAGTGGTTTGAAGGTTTTAGTGTTGTTAAGATATTAAGAATGCCATTTTCATTGACGGGTTTGAATGTGTTCCATGACGTGTTTTTTTAATTTGAGATCTGTGAAGTTCGTGGACTGAATGATCAGAGGTTGGCGGGGGCCATTCGAAGGTATTATCGAGAGGAGCTCAATCGCTGTCTGAAGATCATTTTCAATCTTTGTTGTCTTATCAAGGAAGAAGGAGGCAAATTCATTGCAGTTTGGCTGCCGATTAGAATTAATTGTGAGGAGGTTAGTTTTTTGACTGGATTCCAAACAGTTTTTTTGAGCGATTTCTGGCCATGTCTAGTTGAGTTCTAAAGAAATTTGCTTTTGAGTTTCTGATGCGTTTGGTGTAGGTGCTCCTCAGTGATCTCAGGTGCTTAAGATGTTCTAAGGACGGTGAGGATCTCCACACTCGTTTGGCTAGTCTCAGATTTCGTCTTTCTTCGTTTAGGTTCACGTTGTACCATGGTTTGGAGTCTTTAGTGGAGAGTTGTTTTCGTTGTAGGGGTGCAATTGTATCAAGAATGGTTGTCATGGAGTTGTTGTAGTGGTTTGTCAAGTCATGGACATCAGACATGACCGCCGGAGGAGGCAAGATGTTATTGCTGAGAGATAACAGATCATTGGGGTGTATGTCCCTAGTGTTCCTTTTCCAGTGTTTGAGTTTTTTAAGTTGAGGTTTATGTGAACTCACTGATTCATTGATTAGGAAGGTGATGCGATGAGGGTTGGTCCAGTCGCATCAGACGATGAATTCAAGTTGAATGGAGTTTGCACTAGCAATGACTAGATCCATGGTCGCACCCAGGTTGTGAGTAGGTCTGTCACAGATTTGGTTGAGGCTGAGGTCTGCTAGGAAGGTTTTAAGGCTGTTAACTGATGGGTCATTCGGGTTGCTCCAGTGTAGGTTGAAATTACAAAGGAAGATCTGGGTGCAGTGATGTCCTACGTTGCTACTGATGGTTTCCATCTGGTGTACGTCATCTCAGATATGATATTTATTAGGCTACGTATATCAGACTTGAGTTGGTGTAGGTCTTGTGTGATTTCGTCTAGTCTGGATTCTATCGAGGCATGGGAGTAGGATGTCGAGGTTTGTGATGGATGGCTTGGAGGGTGGGGGGTGGTCTGGGTGGTGTTATTAAAATGGGGCATGTCTGAGTGAGTAGGCAGGGGGAAGTTAGAGAGGGCATGGTTTCTGGCTTGTGGTGTGAGGGAGTGGAAATTGGGAACCTTTTGGGCAGAGGTAGTTGAGTTGAATGGGTCATGGGCAAGATAAGATTATCTAAGGGGGTACAAATTGAGGGTTTGGTAGGAGTGGTAGAGATATCGTCTTTGCTGTGCATCTCTGTGATTGTAGTTACAGTAGTGACAAGTGGGCACTGATTTGTTTGGTAGTTTGGTGGGGGTGACTCTACACCAATGGAGGGGTGTGGAAGAGTTGGTGCTGTGTGGGCTGTTCGCTATGCTGGAGCGAGGTGGAGACATGGGAGGACCGCTTAATGTGGGTAGGTGGTGCAGTGACTTTAGTTGGGGTGTCTTCACGATGTGTGGAGAGCTGGGGTGTGCCTGAGAGGGTCCTGAGTCCTTATTAAATACTGCATGCTTGATGATAGGGAAACTTTTGTTGAATACATCTAGGTAGCAGTTTGATGCCTGGACCAGGATAATCCCATTGTTATGGATGGAGATGGTTACTTTGGCATTGAAAGTGGGTGAGGGAGCTACGGATAGTCTGAGACTGTGTGCAGTTTTCTTGGATGTTGAGATCAGGAGCATTGCATAGAGGGCTTTTCTCCATTGAGCTCTTCTTTTTCTATAGAAGATAAGGTCATTTATTAAGGTTCCTTTTGATGCGCAAAGGTAAGGGTCAGGGATGAGGGTTTCTGGGTACGCATTGAGAAGTCTGTGCTTGAAAATCTTGGAGGCCTTTTTTTGTTAGATTAGTTGGGTATTTAATTTTATAGGCAATTCCAGATTGGTGTTGAGTGGGTGTAGCAGATCAAGATCTATGTCTGACTAGGGGGGCTAGACCCAATATATGAGTGAGTAGGTGTATCGAGTAGGTAAAGTGGGGAGGAGCAGAGATATTACGAAGTTATGTTGATGGTAGGGGGAGGTAGGTGAGGACTTGAGCTGTGATGGGCGATGGGTAGAAAACCCGGGCATGCGGTAATGCAGGGGGTATCACTGTAGCCATTGAAGGAGGCTGCTCCAACAGTGTCTGGGTTCTTGCCAGAGTAGGGGCCAGGAGTCCTTCTTTAAGTTCAGTAGATGGTATTTTAGATGGTATTGTAATGCTTTCTATATGTTAGGTGGAGGAACAACAAAATACTGTTCAAATATGGCTGACTTTTTAGATTTGGATAGTTTCTTCCTTGTTATTGAGTCTGGAGTCCTTCTTCAATTTCAGTGTGTCTGCTTAGAAAAATAGTCCTACCTTACTTTCTTAGGACCTGTGCATAGCAAGTCCTCTGTCCCTTTCACTTGGGAGGAGGATCGCCATCTTGGGATAGTTCAGCATGTAGACTAGGGGGAAGAGGGGCCCCAAATTAGAGGACTGGTTGTGTCCCAAAATGGAGGATCCTGACAAAGAGACACCAAAAATCAACTGCGATGAGCACAGCTGATATTGTGTGCCTTTGTTGCAAATTGGCCCCTGTGTGTGTTCTCATCAGGAACAGACTAGTGCTGGACCACATGGGGGTCTTGCCTAGCTCCCAACGCGAGAACCGAGAGGGCTGGACGTGCCCATCCCTGACTTATGCAACCGTCATCTCACTCCAGCTCCAAGAAGCACGGTTTGCAGCCACTGCAGGTCTACTGCCCAAAGCCACGTTGCAGCTGATCCGTGAGGAGGGGAGGGTGGTGCGGTGGCCTAAGTGCAGCGCAACCCTCTCTGTGCACATTCCCACAAGTGTGTTTAAGCCTCAGTTGTGAGGCAGGCAGCCAACACCGTGGGTGTAACGCCCAGCGCACGATAACCGCCCCAGCAAGACCTAGAGGCTTGGCTGGTCATCTGCCCCAGACCAGGTAAGAGACCGGCAGAAGCAATCGGTCATGCTTCGCCCACCACTCACCTGACTTGTAGGCATGCAGGGAAGGCATGCTGGTCAGCTGACATACCCGCTCTCCAAACGCTCTGTGGTCTCCCCCGCAGGCATCAGCCAAGTGATGTCCTGTGACCCTCTACAGGGGAGAGGCAGAAGGAAAGGTGCTGAGAGGCTCGTACATCCGGAGTGGTCCCAGTTTATGGGTAAAATTCCAGCTTGTATGATTTCTTTTCAAGTTTGCCATGTAATGGTGCTTGCACCATTCACTATATATTTTACATACTCTATCATTACAAAAAGAGGCTTTGTGCCATCCTTTTTCAGCCATTAGCTTCTTTGTCTCAGGACACTTCAGCCTTTGGCTTTAGGCATTGCCAGCAACATCTTGGATCCGCCCACAGGAGTATTTCAGTCTCACCGTTTTTCCTTTGGGTATTTGAGTATTTCCTTCCACTTCCATTGGGATGCATGAGGGATCAGACGAGTACATGCGACGTAGTCAGTTATGACACATTTAATTCGTCATCTCCTAAATGCACAGTAGTCAGAAATATCTATATTGTACAGATAATAAGCAGCATGCATGCTTTTAAGTTAGCACAATTACCAATTACTCTTTCATTTTAGGTCTTGTATCATGATTGAATGCTTGGCTTGGTTTGGACATATTTTGAAAGGGAGTTGTACTTGTTTACCATTTCTGACCAGGATAATCTACATCCACTGTACAAGCTCTACTTAATCAGCAAATGTCCATATACATGCTTTCCCTGCAATGAGCCTTGCTCGCCATCCTACACTTCCACTTTAAATTATGTTTTTACCCATCACTAACAACAATTGATACCCCTTCACTTCTCAAAATGTATAATGTCTAGTGGCTATGGTGCATTTTAAACTTATTTTGAATAGGAGTTGTGCTTGTTTACAGTTTCGATCCTGGGTCATATGAACCCCACTATCTGTCAGGGTGCAGATCTTGTGAAGAGGTTTTGGTGAAATAGCACCTCTTAATAAGCAAGTTGTCCCTATATTGAACTATGCTTGCAATTTCAGTCACACTATTTCCTCCTAGCACCATCTCTAATGACAAGTGATCCATCTCCAGGGGAGACAACTCTCTTTTTTGGGTCTGGATACACACACTAGCTATAAATGTTCACAGAAGCTAAAACCACAAGGTCAACAGGCAAACAACCTGAGTGGTTCCTTTAGTGGCTGCAGCGTTTGGAAACTAGATTAATTTTTTGGGCCTTTTTAAAATGTGTTTGTCATTTTAGTCAGTGTTATCCAGTGGTTCTTTGTTTCTCTATTGCGCTTGGGCGAGAGTGTTTACTTGTGGGACTAGTAAAGCAGAAACAGGCCCACCAGCTTTATGTACAGCCTTCCACTTTTGGAAAAATGGTCTGTCCACCATTCAGTGCGTTACCTGTGTGCTTATTTCTCAAATCCATAGAAAAGACGGATGAGCAATGTCTGAACACATTTCAGTTAATGCAGGAAATTATCAAGCACTTAGCCTGCAGAGACTACAAGGGCAAGGCTACATTTTATGGATGTTTTGTAGAGTTATTTCATCCTTCCCCAAACACCATTACTGTTAGACTTGGCATCTTTTGGCGTGTTTCCCCTGACTTTTTGCTTTCTGACCTCCCGGTTTCGACTCTGTTTTTGCTGGTGTAATGATTCTGCGCACTTTCCTCACTGCTGTCCAGTGGGAAAGTGCAAGTGCTGCTGTATAAAATGTATTATGGATTAGTGTTTCCATGATTGGCCTATTTGGTTTATGTGTCAGTCCCTTGTAAAGTGCACTGCGAGTGCCAGGGCCTATAGACCAAATGCTGTTGGTGGGCTGCAGCACTGGATTGTGCCACCCACGCAAACAGCCCGTAAAGTGTAACTCGGGCCTGCCATCGCAGAGCCTGTGCGCAGCCTGGGGCTGCCATGTCGACTTGGCAAGTGCACACACTTGGAAGTCCCTAAACCTTCCCTTTGCTACCTGTTAGTCACCCCTAAGGTAGGCCCAAGGTACCCCTGTGGGCAGGGTGCGTTGTATGCGAAAGGTAGGACATGCCCGGGTGTGTGCGGCATGTCCTGATAGTGAATTACAGCCTAGTTCGTTTTTCACTATTGCAAGGCTACCTGTTCCCCTAGGCCAGAACGGGCAGTTTTGATTATTACAGCTTATAATCCTAACTGATCCCGGGAACATGGTAGAAATTCAAGTTTAGTATGCCTGGACTCAGAATGATAAAATGCAGCTTTTAGTGAAGTTGGTTTTAACATTCTGTGTTTGAAAATACCACTTTTAGAAAGTGGGTATTTTCTTGTCTAACCATCCAAGCCTGCCTCTGCGAGGTTGTGTATTCCTTGTCTGGAATGTGAGTGACAGGGGCTGGGGGATGCCAGGAGACAGGGTGAGTCAGCACAGGGCTGAATAGCAAGATCTACATGTAGATGGGTGGGAGGGGTCGCACCTGGGCCCTGAATAGGACAGTGCCTTCCCTCCACAATGCTGGCTCCACCTCCTGTGGTGCGTCTGATGTCCCTGGCCTACTCACTGAACGAAGGGACGGAGACTTGTCAACAAAGTGCTCCAGAACTGGTTTGGACTAGGCAAAGGCCTCTCTGCCTTCAGAGAACAAAGGAATTAGGGATATAAATATTGGGGCCCTGACCCCATGAATTTAGATCTCGCTGGAATCAAGGAACCTGCCAAGACGAAGAGCTGGAAGAGCTGCCAGGAGGAGTACTGCCCCTTTGCTGTGTTGTTGCTTTGTTGGGTTGGCCTGCAGCTGCAGCTTCTGCCTTGGGCCGTGAAAGGACTGAACTTTCTACAAACTTGTGCTGAGTATCTCCAAGGGCCTGGAACCGAGCTGGCCTCCTGTTAAGAAGTCTCAGGGACTACAAAGACTTCACAAGCCTCTGGGTACCGCTTCTGGAACGCTGTTTCAGTCGCCACAGAGGAAGGGAACTGCAACCGACTCCGTCAACCGAATCCATCCCTGACCGGTGACCTGTTTGCACCGCAGACCGCATCGCCCCGCTTCACATCGCAACCCTGGTCTCACCGTGGGCGACGTCCGACGCCGCCAGCACTGAGCCGCTGCTTGCACCGTGACCTGTGGGCACCGCAGTTCGCATCGCATCGCTTCACTGTGCCAGCCGGACCAGACCGACGCTGTCGCTGCAACTGGCTCAAGAGTCGGGAACGCATCGCATTTGGGGCACCGCTCGCACGTCTGCGACGCACCGCTCTGACTCGCACCGCTGTCCGACGCCAGCTCCCGCACTCCGGCTTGGTCGCCTGCATCGCAACCTGTCAGCACCGCATCGAGCATCGTCTCACCCTGCATCGCACGCTTTGGACTCACCGACTCCGTCTGCACGACGCTCATCGAGCCGCTGCCTGCACCGCATCGAGGGACACCGCACCTTGCATCGCTCCGTCTTGCACCGCAACCGCGACGAACGCCGACTGGCTCGTACACTCCGTACCAGCCACAACGAGAAAGGTACTGTGACCGAGTCTGTTCACGACTCTGCTGGCCCGTATCGACGCGGTCGGCTGGAACTGTTAGACTCTGTGGTTTTCAGCATCGCGGTAGGCTCGGACGGAGCTACCGACTCGTACGAACTTTGCTTTTGTGCTATTCCTGCAAAAAAGAAGTTACCGTATCAAGCATTCATTTTGAAAGTATAGTATTGTGGATTTTTGTCGTAATTGGTCTTGTCTTGAGTATATAAAATATTGGTTATTTTTCTAAACTGGTGTGGTGTCCGTTTGTAGTGCTTACACTGTATTACTGTTGGTTATGTGCAAATGCTTTACACACTGCCTCAATCAATCAATCAATCAATCATGTCACTTATAAAGCGCACTACATACCCGAGAGGGTCTCAAGGCGCTGGGGGAAGAGAGGGGTGGTGCTGCTACTGATCGAAGAGCCAGGTCTTGAGGAGTCTTCTGAAGGCCAGTAGGTCTTGGGTCTGTCGGAGGTTGGTGGGGAGGGTGTTCCAGGTCTTGGCGGCGAGGTGGGAGAAGGATCTGCCGCCGGCGGTCGTTTTCCGGATGCGGGGGACTGTGGCGAGGGCGAGGCTGGTCGAGCGGAGCTGGCGGGTGGGGGTGTAGAAGCTGAGTCGTCTGAGGTAGGCTGGTCCGGAGTTGTGGAGTACTTTGTGTGCGTGGGTGAGGAGCTTGAAGGTTATCCTCTTGTTGACAGGGAGCCAGTGCAGGTCTCTCAGGTGGGGTGTGATGTGGCTGCGTCGGGGGATGTCGAGGATAAGCCGTGCAGAGGCGTTCTGGATGCGTTGCAGCCGTCTCAGGAGCTTAGACGTCGTTCCTGCGTAGAGGGCGTTTCCGTAGTCCAGCCTGCTGGTGACGAGGGCTTGGGTGACTGTTTTTCTTGTTTCGGTGGGGATCCACTTGAAGATCCTGCGGAGCATTCGGAGGATGTTGAAGCAGGATGAGGAAACGGCGTTGACCTGCTTAGTCATGGAGAGGGTGGGGTCGAGGATGACCCCTAGGTTGCGTACGTGGTCGGTGGGTGGCGGGGCTGTTCCCAGTGATGTTGGCCACCAGGAGTCGTCCCAGGCTGAAGGGTTGGAACCAAGGATGAGGACCTCCGTCTTGTCCGAGTTCAGCTTCAGGCGGCTGGTCCTCATCCATTCGGCGACGGCCTTCATTCCTTCGTGGAGGTGGGCTTTGGCGGTGTGAGGGTCTTTGGTGAGGGAGAGGATCAGCTGGGTGTCGTCGGCGTAGGAGATGATGTTGCCTCTGAATTAAGCCTGACTGCTCGTGCCAAGCTACCACGAGGGTGAGCAGGGGTTACTTCACAAGTGTAACACCCTTACCCTGACTAGGAAGAAGGGTCCCTACTTGGACAAAGGTGCAAGCCCTTGCCAACTAGAGATCCCATTTCTAACACTAACGGATAGGTCACAGACAGTGGTGGTGGACCAATTACCAATTCCCACTCTGAACCCATATCTACCTTCTTTGGAGTTCTGCAGGGCTCATCTTTGACCCCTACCCTGTTTAAAATATGTCTCCCCGCTGGCTAAATTGATTAGATCCTTTGGGCTGCAGGCTTTATCCTGTGCTGATGGCACACAAATAATTGTGTCTATCACAAAGGATATAGAGGCCTCCATCGCCAATTTTAACAACTGCAGTGGACACCTGGATGGTAAATAACCACCTCCGACAGAATGGGGACAAAACCAAGGTTTTGATCTTTGGCAGTCAACAATCTATTTGGACTGACTCATGGTGGCCAGCAATGTCCCAGTCCCGTTGACTCGGCAAAGAATCTTGGTGTCCTAGTTGATAACAGTCTGTCTTTTAATCTTCAGGTCAATAAGACAGTGTCATCCTGTTTTTGGGTTATAAGGACCCTTAGGAAGATATTTCCATTTCTCTCCCTCTCCGCGCGTAAACAAGCAGCTGTGGCACTAATTATGTCCAGGATGGGTTATTGTAACACGCTCTACCTGGATATTAACAAGACATCCATCGATAAATTGCAGCTTGTCCAGAATGCTGCAGCAACACTCATTTTGGGTCTTCCGATATATCACTCAGTCTCTGCTGTCATTCAGAAACTGCACTGGCTCCCAGCTGTCAAACGAATAGAGTTAAAAGCCCTATGCATTGTTCACAAGGCACTTCACAATTTGGGCCCAGGGAGAATTTAACAGTTTTTCCAATGGTATGTTCCCACTAGACAGCTGTGCTCTGCCGAAAAGAATCGGCTGGTTATTCCTAGGTTTATGAGGGCAAGATGGGGAGGAAAAGCATTTGCTGTGGCGGCTTCCAAGCTTTGGAACAATCTCCCCCAATCCATCTCCTGTCTGGAAGTCCACCTTCCATTTCGTAATGCCTTGAAGGCCTGGCTTTTGCCTTGTAATTGTCTTTCTGGCATAGGGATGACGCTCTCGCCCCCTGCAGAGTAACCGCTGCAGCGCCTTGACGCCTCGGGCATTTGTTCATGCTTTATAGGTTGCACAATCAATCATTCATCATACAATTGGTAAATTATGACCCACGTGGCAATTCCTCATTCGTTGAGGTTCAACTCATAATTGCATGGTACTGGTGCACTGCTACAGCATGGTAGCAATATTTTTGTGCATATTTAGCACCCACCAGTATGATGCAACTTGTTATCAGCCCCAAAGTGTCCCAGAAGTACACCTGGAAACCAATCATTGATTTACAGTTGTAGTCCTAGAAATATTTAGTGAATTCTCTTTGCTCTTGCAAAAATCTACACCTATATATTTTTTCACACGAGAAAACCTGTAGTTTCAATGCAAATTCACTGGTTTACTGTTTACTTTTTCTCTTTCTAGGGGAAACATTTTTCTCTGTGAAGAAGCCCCCTTCCCTATAAGCATCACCAATTTGTGGGAGTGATTCCTTACCCTTCACAACCTGGAAATCGATTTACTTCTGTTATTAACAGAGGTAAATATCTGATCTTTTCCAAGGTGGGAATGGGTCAGAAATTGGTTAGTGCATAAACTTCCTGTGCATTGCAGCCCTGCAATGCCCACGGGAGAAGATATACTCCCCTAGAAACCTCTGTGTGTGTGTAGGTTATTTTCCAACAGTAAAACCAACTTTTTTGAATTGGAAATATGATTTTGCACTCATAAGTCGCCTATTTGCATATGGAAGCAAATATATCGCCTGCAAATACCATTACGAATCCGGTCCTCTGTGCATATTCCAGTACTTTCCCATTACAAATAATTGTCAATAATGTGTTGCTAAATTAAAGTAAATGAAGACTGCAACTCTCAGAAAGCTTCGATTTACTGCATGAAAGATGATGATCAAGAACATGGTGCAAAATGCATCTTGATATTTCACAAGATGGAACAATGCAGGAAAAGACTACACATTGTTGTCCTTTTACTAAACTAAACAGCATGTATGTGATACGTTGTCTCTGCATTGCAGCTTACCTCACAAGTTACATTTCCCTTTGCAGAACACTTCTTACTTTTCTAACCCTGCCAAGCTATCTGCATGCATTTCATTTTCTGATAATTGCTTCCTAATAATCTTTTTCTGACAATTGCTTCCAAATATTCCATCACTGTAGATAATGCTCACTTGAAAATGTTATCATTAGCCACCCAAGCATGAAGCTATTTCAAGAAATGCCTAAACAAAAGTGCTCTTTGTATAAATGCACTATTTTTCTACTAGCCCGATGGCTCCCTACTGAAAACAACAAATAACGAATTAGCATGTGAAAGATGTAAAAGCCATTCTTGAACAATGATGATTGCATCTCTCTCTTTCAAAACCAGTTGCACAACAAATCAACAGACATGCCCCAGTCCTTTCTTTTTAAACTATATACAATAGCTTTCCATGAATGGCAGAAGTGCCATCCAGCCAAATCTAAAAATTCCCACATGAGTTTCATTTTCATCCCTGGCTGCCTCAATTAATTCGCTGTATTCTGCTAAGCCGGAGTAGAGAAAAAGCTGTTATGTTTCTGTAAGTAATGCAAGGTTAACGGCACCATCTTCCATCTTATTATTATTATTTTTTATTTATAAAGTTTTATATAGCGCAGACTCGACCTTATTAGGGTATCAGAGAGCTTTACAATTGGTCAGGCAAAAAGAATTTATGACAGCCAAGCAACACAAATGCTGTCAATACCGTTGCCAATCAGGAGGAGGTCAGTGAGTTAAACACCCAGATGACAACGGCGAGTGTGATCCCAGCTTGGGGCATTGTGTCAGTCTGTCAGTCTGACTTCTTTTTGAATGAGGTGATTGACTGATTCAGTCTGATTTCAGGGGTGAAGGAGTTCCAAATTCTAGGGGCCATTCCGGAGAAGGCTCGGTTGTAGGTTGTTTTTTCCACAATTTCTGTGGTTTTAACAATAAGGTGCTGGCGCTCTTAGAGGATCTGCAGCCGCCAGACAGTTCCAGTTTGTCAGCTAGGTACCTCGGTGTGTTGAAGTGTGGTGCTTTATGTGTCAAGCAAGCAATTTTCAGCTGTATCCTTGCCTCATAAGAGAGCCAGTTTAGTGTCTTCGGATCGGGAGTGATGTGGCTGTTTCTCTTGGAACCAGTGATGAGTCTAGCAACAGAATTAAGGGACGCCTTTAGTGGAGCCAGCTTGGATCTAGGCAGACCACATAAGGTAGCACTTCCATATTCTAACCTAGGGATTACTAGTGCTTGTTCAGCTGTTTTGAGGTCGTCAAAGGGGAGGAAGGGTTTTATTTTTCTAGGTATGTTGATTTGAAGGTTGACTCCTTTGGTGGCTGTGCTGATGTGTTCTTGCATGTTGAGATTCTCGTCGAGTGATATTCCGAGTGATCTTGTGGAATCTATAACTTGTGGAAGGCATTTGAAGGCTGTTAGATGTTTCATCCAATCTTTGATGTTGAGGGATCCTTTTGGTGGGGTGATTAAGAGGAATTCTGTTTTGAGCGAGGTGAGTTTGAGGTGGTTTCTGGTCAGCCAGTTTTTTTTTGTGTAAAGTTGTGTTGAGTAGATGGATATCTTCAGGGGAGGAGATTTTTAGGTACAGTTGGGTGTCATCTTCAAACATGTATTTGACGTTGGAGAATTTCAGAATTTTGGTTAGAGGCTCTATGAAGAGGTTGAAGAGAGTAGGTGATAGGGTGGACCCCTGTAGAACTCCTAAAGTGACCGGAGTGGTATTGGACGGGAAACAACCTTTACAACGCGGTTGTTACATCGTGTTAGCATTACAATGCGGTTGTTACAACGACCGCGTTGTTACAACGCAATGCCATTACATCGCAAGTCATTAGATCGACTTGCTCTAGATGGCGCTCCAATCTAAGGAATAGTATGATTTACTATTCCAACACCTTCCCTACTGTTGTGCAGGGTGGAGTTGGAATAGTAAATTATACTATTCCGAATATTGGAGCGCCATCTAGTGCAAGTTGATCTAATGACTTGCATTATAAGGTATCGCGTTCTAACAACGCAGTCGTTGTAACGACCGCGTTGTTATGGAACGCGATGTAAAAGCATGCGTTGTAGCATGCTATATTTGTATTGGACAGGGTTTAGCTAACCTTTATTCTCTGAGTTCTGATGTGAAGAAATGAGTTGAACCATTTTAGAACAACCCCTGATAACCCTTTGTGCGTTCCAGTAGGTCAAGAAGGCTGTCATGTTTGGCCATATCGAAGGCTGAGGAGAGGTCGAGAAGGATAAGGAGGCGAGATTCATTCTGATCCAGCATTTTAAGTGCGTAGTCAACTATATGTGTTAGGACTGTTTCCGTGCTGTGACCCTGGTGGAAGCCGGATTGGTATTGGTCAATAAAGTGGAATTGGTTTATGTGATTTCATAGTTGGGTTTGGACGCATTTCTCCAAGAGGTTTTGCCAGAGAAGGAATGGTGGAGATTGGTCGGAAGTTATTTGGGTTCGAATGATCTAATGAGGGTTTTTTAGAATGGGGGTTACTTGTCCTGTTTTTAGGCAGTCTGGTATAGCCCCTTGAAGCAGTGAAGCATTCACTATCTTCGACCAGAGTGGAAGTAAAGATGTTTTTGTCTCCTTGAAGAGATTAGCTGGTAGTTGGTCGCAGAAGTGGTTTGAAGGTTTTAGTGTTGTTAAGATATTAAGAATGCCATTTTCATTGACGGGTTTGAATGTGTTCCATGACGTGTTTTTTTAATTTGAGATCTGTGAAGTTCGTGGACTGAATGATCAGAGGTTGGCGGGGGCCATTCGAAGGTATTATCGAGAGGAGCTCAATCGCTGTCTGAAGATCATTTTCAATCTTTGTTGTCTTATCAAGGAAGAAGGAGGCAAATTCATTGCAGTTTGGCTGCCGATTAGAATTAATTGTGAGGAGGTTAGTTTTTTGACTGGATTCCAAACAGTTTTTTGAGCGATTTCTGGCCATGTCTAGTTGAGTTCTAAAGAAATTTGCTTTTGAGTTTCTGATGCGTTTGGTGTAGGTGCTCCTCAGTGATCTCAGGTGCTTAAGATGTTCTAAGGACGGTGAGGATCTCCACACTCGTTTGGCTAGTCTCAGATTTCGTCTTTCTTCGTTTAGGTTCACGTTGTACCATGGTTTGGAGTCTTTAGTGGAGAGTTGTTTTCGTTGTAGGGGTGCAATTGTATCAAGAATGGTTGTCATGGAGTTGTTGTAGAGGTTTGTCAAGTCATGGACATCAGACATGACCGCCGGAGGAGGCAAGATGTTATTGCTGAGAGATAACAGATCATTGGGGTGTATGTCCCTAGTGTTCCTTTTCCAGTGTTTGAGTTTTTTAAGTTGAGGTTTATGTGAACTCACTGATTCATTGATTAGGAAGGTGATGCGATGAGGGTTGGTCCAGTCGCATCAGACGATGAATTCAAGTTGAATGGAGTTTGCACTAGCAATGACTAGATCCATGGTCGCACCCAGGTTGTGAGTAGGTCTGTCACAGATTTGGTTGAGGCTGAGGTCTGCTAGGAAGGTTTTAAGGCTGTTAACTGATGGGTCATTCGGGTTGCTCCAGTGTAGGTTGAAATTACAAAGGAAGATCTGGGTGCAGTGATGTCCTACGTTGCTACTGATGGTTTCCATCTGGTGTACGTCATCTCAGATATGATATTTATTAGGCTACGTATATCAGACTTGAGTTGGTGTAGGTCTTGTGTGATTTCGTCTAGACTGGATTCTATCGAAGCATGGGAGTAGGATGTCGAGGTTTGTGACGAATGGCTTGGAGGGTGGGGGGTGGTCTGGGTGGTGTTATTAAAATGGGGCATGTCTGAGTGAGTAGGCAGGGGGAAGTTAGAGAGGGCATGGTTTCTGGCTTGTGGTGTGAGGGAGTGGAAATTGGGAACCTTTTGGGCAGAGGTAGTTGAGTTGAATGGGTCATGGGCAAGATAAGATTATCTAAGGGGGTACAAATTGAGGGTTTGGTAGGAGTGGTAGAGATATCTTCTTTGCTGTGCATCTCTGTGATTGTAGTTACAGTAGTGACAAGTGGGCACTGATTTGTTTGGTAGTTTGGTGGGGGTGACTCTACACCAATGGAGGGGTGTGGAAGAGTTGGTGCTGTGTGGGCTGTTCGCTATGCTGGAGCGAGGTGGGGACATGGGAGGACCGCTTAATGTGGGTAGGTGGTGCAGTGACTTTAGTTGGGGTGTCTTCACGATGTGTGGAGAGCTGGGGTGTGCCTGAGAGGGTGCTGAGTCCTTATTAAATACTGCATGCTTGATGATAGGGAAACTTTTGTTGAATACATCTAGGTAGCAGTTTGATGCCTGGACCAGGATAATCCCATTGTTATGGATGGAGATGGTTACTTTGGCATTGAAAGTGGGTGAGGGAGCTACGGATAGTCTGAGACTGTGTACAGTTTTCTTGGATGTTGAGATCAGGAGCATTGCATAGAGGGCTTTTCTCCATTGAGCTCTTCTTTTTCTATAGAAGATAAGGTCATTTATTAAGGTTCCTTTTGATGCGCAAAGGTAAGGGTCAGGGATGAGGGTTTCTGGGTACGCATTGAGAAGTCTGTGCTTGAAAATCTTGGAGGCCTTTTTTTGTTAGATTAGTTGGGTATTTAATTTTATAGGCAATTCCAGATTGGTGTTGAGTGGGTGTAGCAGATCAAGATCTATGTCTGACTAGGGGGCTAGACCCAATATATGAGTGAGTAGGTGTATCGAGTAGGTAAAGTGGGGAGGAGCAGAGATATTACGAAGTTATGTTGATGGTAGGGGGAGGTAGGTGAGGACTTGAGCTGTGATGGGCGATGGGTAGAAAACCCGGGCATGCGGTAATGCAGGGGGTATCACTGTAGCCATTGAAGGAGGCTGCTCCAACAGTGTCTGGGTTCTTGCCAGAGTAGGGGGCCAGGAGTCCTTCTTTAAGTTCAGTATATGGTATTTTAGATGGTATTGTAATGCTTTCTATATGTTAGGTGGAGGAACAACAAAATACTGTTCAAATATGGCTGACTTTTTAGATTTGGATAGTTTCTTCCTTGTTATTGAGTCTGGAGTCCTTCTTCAATTTCAGTGTGTCTGCTTAGAAAAATAGTCCTACCTTATTTTCTTAGGACCTGTGCATAGCAAGTCCTCTGTCCCTTTCACTTGGGAGGAGGATCGCCATCTTGGGATAGTTCAGCATGTAGACTAGGGGGAAGAGGGGCCCCAAAATAGAGGACTGGTTGTGTCCCAAAATGGAGGATCCTGACAAAGAGACACCAAAAATCAACTGCGATGAGCACAGCTGATATTGTGTGCCTTTGTTGCAAATTGGCCCTTGTGTGTGTTCTCATCAGGAACAGACTAGTGCTGGACCACATGGGGGTCTTGCCTAGCTCCCAACGCGAGAACCGAGAGGGCTGGACGTGCCCATCCCTGACTTATGCAACCGTCATCTCACTCCAGCTCCAAGAAGCACGGTTTGCAGCCACTGCAGGTCTACTGCCCAAAGCCACGTTGCAGCTGATCCGTGAGGAGGGGAGGGTGGTGCGGTGGCCTAAGTGCAGCGCAACCCTCTCTGTGCACATTCCCACAAGTGTGTTTAAGCCTCAGTTGTGAGGCAGGCAGCCAACACCGTGGGTGTAACGCCCAGTGCACGATAACCGCCCCAGCAAGACCTAGAGGCTTGGCTGGTCATCTGCCCCAGACCAGGTAAGAGACCGGCAGAAGCAATCGGTCATGCTTCGCCCACCACTCACCTGACTTGTAGGCATGCAGGGAAGGCATGCAGGGAAGGCATGCTGGTCAGCTGACATACCCGCTCTCCAAACGCTCTGTGGTCTCCCCCGCAGGCATCAGCCAAGTGATGTCCTGTGACCCTCTACAGGGGAGATACAAAAGGGGATAATGGACGGAACGTTTGAGCCAATCAAACACTCACCCCCAGTCAACTGATCTGGGTTTAATCCATCATCATTCTTTAGCTCACTCCACCACCCCAGTTCAGACATGGCCATATGCAAATCAGTCTGACCCTGTGCCTCATGGGAACAGTCCAGCCCGAACTGCCAAGCCATGTCTTCCCTGGACCGGAAACAAGCATCCTAGGACCGGTTTCTGGCGTTCCAGCCGTCATCAGCCAGGCTTGCTTGAATCCAGTGGCAAAGTGAGCAAGGGACCCACGTCTGGGCATACCCCCGCCAACTTAGGGCGAACAAAGCGATACAAAAGGGGATGATGGACGGAACGTTTGAGCCAATCAAACACTCACCCCCAGTCAACTGCTCTGGGTTTAATCCATCATCATTCTTTAGCTCACTCCACCACCCCAGTTCAGACATGGCCATATGCAAATCAGTCTGACCCTGTGCCTCATGGGAACAGTCCAGCCCGAACTGCCAAGCCATGTCTTCCCTGGACCGGAAACAAGCATCCTAGGACCGGTTTCTGGCATTCCAGCCGTCATCAGCCAGGCTTGCTTGAATCCAGTGGCAAAGTGAGCAAGGGACCCACGTCTGGGCATACCCCCGCCAACTTAGGGTGAACAAAGCGATACAAAAGGGGATGATGGACGGAACGTTTCAGCCAATCAAACACTCACCCCCAGTCAACTGATCTGGGTTTAATCCATCATCATTCTTTAGCTCACTCCACCACCCCAGTTCAGACATGGCCATATGCAAATCAGTCTGACCCTGTGCCTCATGGGAACAGTCCAGCCCGAACTGCCAAGCCATGTCTTCCCTGGACCGGAAACAAGCATGGGGTATGCCCAGACGTGGGTCCCTTGCTCACTTTGCCACTGGATTCAAGCAAGCCTGGCTGATGACGGCTGGAATGCCAGAAACCGGTCCTAGGATGCTTGTTTCCGGCACCATTCACTATATATTTTACATACTCTATCATTACAAAAAGAGGCTTTGTGCCATCCTTTTTCAGCCATTAGCTTCTTTGTCTCAGGACACTAAAGCCTTTGGCTTTAGGCATTGCCAGCAACATCTTGGATCCGCCCACAGGAGTATTTCAGTCTCACCGTTTTTCCTTTGGGTATTTGAGTATTTCCTTCCACTTCCATTGGGATGCATGAGGGATCAGACGAGTACATGCGACGTAGTCAGTTATGACACATTTAATTCGTCATCTCCTAAATGCACAGTAGTCAGAAATATCTATATTGTACAGATAATAAGCAGCATGCATGCTTTTAAGTTAGCACAATTACCAATTACTCTTTCATTTTAGGTCTTGTATCATGATTGAATGCTTGGCTTGGTTTGGACATATTTTGAAAGGGAGTTGTACTTGTTTACCATTTCTGACCAGGATAATCTACATCCACTGTACAAGCTCTACTTAATCAGCAAATTTCCATATACATGCTTTCCCTGCAATGAGCCTTGCTCGCCATCCTACACTTCCACTTTAAATTATGTTTTTACCCATCACTAACAACAATTGATACCCCTTCACTTCTCAAAATGTATAATGTCTAGTGGCTATGGTGCATTTTAAACTTATTTTGAATAGGAGTTGTGCTTGTTTACAGTTTCGATCCTGGGTCATATGAACCCCACTATCTGTCAGGGTGCAGATCTTGTGAAGAGGTTTTGGTGAAATAGCACCTCTTAAGTCGCAAGTTGTCCCTATATTGAACTATGCTTGCAATTTCAGTCACACTATTTCCTCCTAGCACCATCTCTAATGACAAGTGATCCATCTCCAGGGGAGACAACTCTCTTTTTTGGGTCTGGATACACACACTAGCTATAAATGTTCACAGAAGCTAAAACCACATGGTCAACAGGCAAACAACCTGAGTGGTTCCTTTAGTGGCTGCAGCGTTTGGAAACTAGATTCATTTTTTGGGCCTTTTTAAAATGTGTTTGTCATTTTAGTCAGTGTTATCCAGTGGTTCTTTGTTTCTCTATTGCGCTTGGGCGAGAGTGTTTACTTGTGGGACTAGTAAAGCAGAAACAGGCCCACCAGCTTTATGTACAGCCTTCCACTTTTGGAAAAATGGTCTGTCCACCATTCAGTGCGTTACCTGTGTGCTTATTTCTCAAATCCATAGAAAAGACGGATGAGCAATGTCTGAACACATTTCAGTTAATGCAGGAAATTATCAAGCACTTAGCCTGCAGAGACTACAAGGGCAAGGCTACATTTTATGGATGTTTTGTAGAGTTATTTCATCCTTCCCCAAACACCATTACTGTTAGACTTGGCATCTTTTGGCATGTTTCCCCTGACTTTTTGATTTCTGACCTCCCGGTTTCGACTCTGTTTTTGCTGGTGTAATGATTCTGCGCACTTTCCTCACTGCTGTCCAGTGGGAAAGTGTATAAAATGTGTTATGGATTAGTGTTTCCATGATTGGCCTATTTGGTTTATGTGTCAGTCCCTTGTAAAGTGCACTGCGAGTGCCAGGGCCTATAGACCAAATGCTGTTGGTGGGCTGCAGCACTGGATTGTGCCACCCACGCAAACAGCCCGTAAAGTGTAACTCGGGCCTGCCATCGCAGAGCCTGTGCGCAGCCTGGGGCTGCCATGTCGACTTGGCAAGTGCACACACTTGCAAGTCCCTAAACCTTCCCTTTGCTACCTGTTAGTCACCCCTAAGGTAGGCCCAAGGTACCCCTGTGGGCAGGGTGCGTTGTATGCGAAAGGTAGGACATGCCCGGGTGTGTGCGGCATGTCCTGATAGTGAATTACAGCCTAGTTCGTTTTTCACTATTGCAAGGCTACCTGTTCCCCTAGGCCAGAACGGGCAGTTTTGATTATTACAGCTTATAATCCTAACTGACCCCGGGAACATGGTAGAAATTCGAGTTTAGTATGCCTGGACTCAGAATGATAAAATGCAGCTTTTAGTGAAGTTGGTTTTAACATTCTGTGTTTGAAAATACCACTTTTAGAAAGTGGGTATTTTCTTGTCTAACCATCCAAGCCTGCCTCTGCGGGGTTGTGTATTCCGTGTCTGGAATGTGAGTGACAGGGGCTGGGGGATGCCAGGAGACAGGGTGAGTCAGCACAGGGCTGAATAGCAAGATCTACATGTAGATGGGTGGGAGGGGTCGCACCTGGGCCCTGAATAGGACAGTGCCTTCCCTCCACAATGCTGGCTCCACCTCCTGTGGTGCGTCTGATGTCCCTGGCCTACTCACTGAAAGAAGGGACGGAGACTTGTCAACAAAGTGCTCCAGAACTGGTTTGGACTAGGCAAAGGCCTCTCTGCCTTCAGAGAACAAAGGAATTTGGGATATAAATATTGGGGCCCTGACCCCATGAATTTAGATCTTGCTGGAATCAAGGAACCTGCCAAGACGAAGAGCTGGAAGAGCTGCCAGGAGGAGTACTGCCCCTTTGCTGTGTTGTTGCTTTGTTGGGTTGGCCTGCAGCTGCTGCTTCTGCCTTGGGCAGTGAAAGGACTGGACTGAACTTTCTACAATCTTGTGCTGAGTATCTCCAAGGGCCTGGAACCGAGCTGGCCTCCTGTTAAGAAGTCTCAGGGACTACAAAGACTTCACAAGCCTCTGGGTACCGCTTCTGGAACGCTGTTTCAGTTGCCACAGAGGAAGGGAACTGCAACCGACTCCGTCAACCGAATCCATCCCTGGCCGGTGACCTGTTTGCACCGCAGACCGCATCGCCCGCTTCGCATCGCAACCCTGGTCTCACCGTGGGCGACGTCCGACGCCGCCAACATTGAGCCGCTGCTTGCACCGTGACCTGTGGGCACCGCAGTTCGCATCGCTTCACTGAACCAACCGGACCCGACCGACGCGGTCGCTGCAACTGGCTCAAGAGTCGAGACCGCACCGCATTTGGGGCACCGCTCGCACGTCTGCGACGCACCGCTCCGACTCGCACCGCTGTCCGACGCCAGCTCCCGCACTCCGGCTTAGTCGCCTGCATCGCAACCTGTCAGCACCGCATCGAGCATCGTCTCACCCTGCATCGCACGCCTTGGACTCACCGACTCCGTCTGCACGACGCTCATCGAGCCGCCGCCTGCACCGCATCGAGGGACACCGCACCTTGCATCGCTCCGTCTTGCACCGCAACCGCGACGAACGCCGACCGGCTCGTACACTCCGTACCAGCCACAACGAGAAAGGTACTGTAACCGAGTCTGTTCACGACTCTGCTGGCCCGTATCGACGCGGTCGGCTGGAACTGTTAGACTCTGTGGTTTTCAGCATCACGGTAGGCTCGGACGGAGCTACCGACTCGTACGAACTTTGCTTTTGTGCTATTCCTGCAAAGAAGAAGTTACCGTATCAAGCATTCATTCGTAAAGTATAGTATTGTGGATTTTTGTCGTAATCGGTCTTGTCTTGAGTATATAAAATATTGGTTATTTTTCTAAACTGGTGTGGTGTCCGTTTGTAGTGCTTACACTGTATTACTGTTGGTTATGTGCAAATGCTTTACACACTGCCTCTGAATTAAGCCTGACTGCTCGTGCCAAGCTACCACGAGGGTGAGCAGGGGTTACTTCACGAGTGTAACACCCTTACCCTGACTAGGAAGCAAGGTCCCTACTTGGACAAAGGTGCAAGCCCTTGCCAACTAGAGATCCCATTTCTAACATTGGTTGTCAGCGGTGAGGATAGGACTTGTGTTTGCACTTGACTTACAGTGATTGGTGTGCACTACTACCATATCGCAGACCATTACGTACCACATACTGGTTCTTTTTCTTTTGGCCTATTTTTGATCTTGACAGTTTTCAACTCACGACTTTTGTCATGCCTGAATCAATTGCATCATCCGTTGCATCTCTGGAAGTTATCTTTGAGGAGGACAGGTTGGAATCCTACGCCGTAAAGGAGTTACGAGCGATTTGTAAAAACCTGAAAGTCCAAATTAAAGGCCTCACAAGGAAGGAGGAGCTACAGAAGGCGCTGAGAGCCTGGGTAGCAGCCAGACATGCCAATGGGCAGCCTGGTGATCTCAGTGAGGAGGTGGAGGAGCCTATTTCCAGGGTGGATGTGCTTTTGGGTAGGGGGAACCCGCCAGGTCAGGCAGCAGCAGTCTGTCCCCAGAGGAGCTGGAGGACAGGCGGGAGGCAAGGCAGTTTGAGCTGCAGAAGCTCAGGCTGGAGAGTGAGCGGGAGGAGAAGAGATTGGCCATAGAGGAGAGGAAGATGCTCTTAGAGCATGAGAGAGAACTGAAGGAGCTAGAACTTAGGAGTAAGTCAGGCTCAGATGGTGGCAGCAATTCGTCCAGAAAAGCAGACAGGATTGTGCACATTCCCAAGAACGTAGGCAAGGAGTTCAAAAAGGGGGATGACATACAAAGGTGGTTTCTGGGTTATGAGGCAGCCATACACATGAATGGGGTCCCTGAGGAGAATTTGGGAGCAGGATTATGGCTGCTTTTCCCTGAAGAAGCAAGGGATGCTCTGATAGCTTTGGGTAAGGGGTATCACCTCACCTATGCTGACATGAAGGATGCCCTTCTCACGAAGTATGGTCTTACTCCTGAAAAGTACAGGGATCAGTTCAGGTCCAGTAAGAAGTCTGATGCCAACACTTGGTTGGAATGTGTGGATGTGTTCTGCAGGTCTCTGGATGGTTGGGTGAAGGGCAGTAGTGTAACAGATTTTCAGGGGCTCTACAACTTGATTGCATGGGAGCACTTGTCTAGTCTATGTTTTGCAGATCTGCGCCAGCACCTAGTTGATAGTAAGCTAACTGACCCCAGGAAGCTTGCTATGGAAGCGGACCGCTGGGTGAGTACCAGGGTCCACAAGAAAGCGTTTGGGGAGACTCAGCCAAAGGTGGGCAGGGTCCCCAGCAGAAAGGTGGGGGGGACAAGGGTAAAGCACAGGAGTTCTCTAAAGGGCCCCAAACTAGTACCCAGGGTAAAGGTTCCCAGCCCCCGGCGATAAGAAGAAAGGGGTCTCTACAGGGAAGCCTGTTGAGACCGGCCCCCGCAAGTGTTATGCATGTGACCAGGTAGGTCACTTTAAGGGGGACCCCAAGTGCCCAAAGGGGACACAGCCACCCACCGGTGGACAGTCCAAAGTGTTGGCTAGTGTAGCGCTTGGGGAGGAGGGGTGCCCACAGGAGGGTGGGGATCCCGCAGAAATGACCCTTGTCTCACTAGGGGACAGTGAGATGGTCCCAGGAAACCAGGTGCCCCCTAACACAAAGAAATATAGCACCTGGGTGACCATTAATGGGAACAGGGTAGAGGCTCTCAGAGACACTGGAGCCAGTGTGACCTCAGTCCGGTGTCACCTGGTGTCTGAGAAGCAAGTAGTCCCAGGAGCATTCCACCAAGTAGTTGCTGTCGACAACTCTGAGCGCCAGTGTATGGTGGCGCAGGTTCCCTTTGAATGGGGGGGGTCTCAGGTCCCTTGAGGGTGGTTGTGAGCCCTACCATGCCTGTAGATTGTCTGCTAGGAAACGACCTGGAGCAGTCCTCATGGAAGGAGGTTGAGCTCAGGTCTCACTTGGAGATGCTTGGGTTGCCAGAGTGGGCATGCGTGTCTACTCGGTCAATGGCAGCCAGAAAGGGTGATCAAGAGGACTTGGAGCCTGAAACAGTGGCCCAAGTCCCTGCCAAGAGAAAGGGCAGGGGCGCGGGAAACCGGCCCCCGAAGTTCCCACGGACCGGGAGGAGGCGGACCTCGAGGGGACGCCCGGTGCCTACAGGGGAGCAGGTAGCTGAACTGGGAGACATCTCTGAGCTGACCCATTGGCAGCAAGAAGGGGGTCCCACCAGGGAGGAGTTCTGCAGGGAGCAGAGCGAGTGCCCTACTCTGGAGGGTCTGCGGCGGCAGGCTGCAGACCAGGCAGCTGGTAATCAGTCCGGGTCACATCTGATCTACTGGGAGAGTGGTCTCCTATACAGTGAGCCTAAGGTTGCTGAGCCTGGGTCAGCCCGTGTGCTGGTGGTACCCCAGCGCTTCAGGACCTTCCTACTGGGTCTGGCTCATGACGTGCCTTTGGCAGGACATTTGGGGCAGGACAAGACCTTTGACAGGCTTGTCACCCACTTCTTTTGGCCCCAAATGCGATGGCAGTCAGATGCACACTGTAGGTCTTGCCAAACTTGCCAGGCAAGTGGTAAGAGTGGGAGGAAGGTCAAAGCTCCTCTCCGACCTTTTCCTGTTGTTGGAACACCCTTTGAAAGGGTAGGGATGGATATTGTGGGGCCACTGGATCCCAAGACAGCCATGGGCAACAGGTACATCCTGGTCTTGGTGGACCATGCCACCCGGTACCCGGATCAATCCCTCTCAGGACAACGACGGCGCCAGTGGTGGGCCGGGCGTTAATGGGGATCTTTTCCCGTGTGGGATTCCCCAGAGAGGTGGTTTCTGATAGGGGGACCAATTTCATATCGAAGTATATGACATCCCTGTGGATGGAGTGTGGTGTAACCTACAAGTTCACCACCCCTTACCACCCACAAGGAAATGGTCTGGTGGAGAGATTCAACCAGACCTTGAAAGGCATGATCAAGGGTCTAACAGAACCCATGAGGCGTAAGTGGGACGTCCTCTTGCCATGCCTACTCTTTGCATACAGGGAGGTGCCTCAGAAGTCTCTTGGGTACAGCCCCTTTGAGCTCCTGTATGGCCACCCTGTCAGAGGACCTCTGAGTTTGGTAAAGGAAGGCTGGGAGGCAGCTCCCAGGAAAACTCCCCAGGATGTATTTAGCTACATGCTGGCCTTTAGAAACCAAACTGCCCGCTTCAGGAAACTCGCTCAGGCGAACCTAGAAGCAAGCCAGGAAGAAATGAAGAGATGGTATGACCAGAATGCCACTCTGGTCGAATTTCAACCTGGGCAAAAAGTGTGGGTCATGGCCCCAGTGGCACCTTGTGCCTTGCAGGACAAGTGGACTGGGCCATATGAGGTAAAGGAGCGCAAAAGTGACGTCACCTACCTGGTGGATTTGCAGGCTCCAAGGAACCCTTTGAGGGTCCTTCACGTGAACCGCCTCAAGCCCCACTTCGAGAGGCCCGAAGTGGGTATGCTCTTGGCGACAGATGATGGGGTGGAAGAGGAGAGTGAGCCTCTCCCTGACCTCCTGTCTACCAAGGAGCATGATGGGTCAGTAGAGGGTGTGATCCTCTCCCCTACTCTGACTCAGGAGCAGCAGGGGGACTGTCGCCAGTTGTTGGGACAGTTCGCCCCACTGTTCTCTCTGACCCCCGGTGTTACTCACTGGTGTACCCATGACGTGGACACTGGTGACAGCCCTCCTGTGAAGCACAAGATTTACAGGTTGACTGACCGGGTCAGAGCCAGCATCAAGGAGGAGGTCTCTAAGATGTTGGCGTTAGGGGTGATTGAGCCCTCCCACAGTCCTTGGGCCAGCCCAGTGGTCTTGGTCCCAAAGGCTGCGGTGCCCAGTGCCACTCCAGAACTCCGGTTTTGTGTGGACTACCGTGGGCTCAATGCCGTCACCAGGACTGACGCGCACCCCATCCCGAGAGCTGATGAGCTCATTGATCGGTTGGGAGCTGCTCGGTTCCTCAGCACGTTTGATTTGACGTCTGGGTACTGGCAGATT
This sequence comes from Calotriton arnoldi, assembly GCA_963921515.1. NCBI lineage: Eukaryota > Metazoa > Chordata > Amphibia > Caudata > Salamandridae > Calotriton > Calotriton arnoldi. Next base: position 1,709,871 of record CAWUFW010000921.1, on the reverse strand, counting down.
GCCTTAACCGATGGGGCCAAGGAGAGATCAGCATTCTCAACCCCAGAAGGTCATTACCAATTCCGGGTGATGCCCTTTGGGTTGAAGAATGCCCCTGCCACCTTTCAGAGGTTGGTCAATCAGGTGTTGGCCGGGCTGGAGGATTTCAGTGCCGCCTACCTGGATGACATTGCTGTGTTCAGTTCCAGCTGGGAAGAACATTTACAGCACCTTGAGAAAGTGTTGAGGGCTCTGCAAGGTGCAGGCCTCACGATCAAGGCCAGTAAGTGCCAGATCGGGCAGGGTTCTGTGGTGTACTTGGGACACCAGGTAGGAAGCGGCCAGGTGGCGCCCCTACAACCCAAGATTGACACCATTCTGGCTTGGGAGCCCCCAAGACCCAGACAGAGGTGAGAGCCTTCTTAGGTCTCACCGGTTACTATAGGAGATTTGTTAAGGGCTATGGCACCATCGTTGCCCCCTTAACAGAGCTGACCTCTAAGAGGCAGCCCAGGAAAGTGATCTGGACTGAGTCCTGCCAGAAAGCTTTTGATGCCCTGAAGGCAGCCATGTGCACGGCGCCCGTGCTCAAGGCACCTGACTTCTCCAAAGAATTTGTCGTGCAGACTGACGCTTCAGAGCATGGTGTGGGAGCGGTGCTCTCACAACTGAACGAAGAGGGCCTGGATCAGCCTGTAGTCTTCCTTAGCAGGAGACTACTTCCCAGGGAACAGAGGTGGAGTGCCATAGAAAGGAAGCTTTTGCTGTGGTCTGGGCACTGAAGAAGTTGAGACCATACCTGTTTGGGACTCACTTCCGGGTTCAGACAGACCACAGGCCCCTCAGATGGTTGATGCAAATGAGGGGTGAGAATCCAAAACTGCTGAGGTGGTCCATCTCCCTACAGGGAATGGACTTTACGGTGGAGCACCGTCCTGGTACAGAACACGCCAACGCAGATGGTCTGTCCAGGTTCTTCCGCCTTAGTGAGGAGAACTCCAATGGGGTTGGGTAGTTCTCCCTACTTTCAGCTGGAGGGGACATGTGTTAGACTTGGCATCTTTTGGCGTGTTTCCCCTGACTTTTTGCTTTCTGACCTCCCGGTTTCGACTCTGTTTTTGCTGGTGTAATGATTCTGCGCACTTTCCTCACTGCTGTCCAGTGGGAAAGTGCAAGTGCTCCTGTATAAAATGTGTTATGGATTAGTGTTTCCATGATTGGCCTATTTGGTTTATGTGTCAGTCCCTTGTAAAGTGCACTGCGAGTGCCAGGGCCTATAGACCAAATGCTGTTGGTGGGCTGCAGCACTGGATTGTGCCACCCACGCAAACAGCCCGTAAAGTGTAACTCGGGCCTGCCATCGCAGAGCCTGTGCGCAGCCTGGGGCTGCCATGTCGACTTGGCAAGTGCACACACTTGCAAGTCCCTAAACCTTCCCTTTGCTACCTGTTAGTCACCCCTAAGGTAGGCCCAAGGTACCCCTGTGGGCAGGGTGCGTTGTATGCGAAAGGTAGGACATGCCCGGGTGTGTGCGGCATGTCCTGATAGTGAATTACAGCCTAGTTCGTTTTCACTATTGCAAGGCTACCTGTTCCCCTAGGCCAGAACGGGCAGTTTTGATTATTACAGCTTATAATCCTAACTGACCCCGGGAACATGGTAGAAATTCGAGTTTAGTATGCCTGGACTCAGAATGATAAAATGCAGCTTTTAGTGAAGTTGGTTTTAACATTCTGTGTTTGAAAATACCACTTTTAGAAAGTGGGTATTTTCTTGTCTAACCATCCAAGCCTGCCTCTGTGAGGTTGTGTATTCCGTGTCTGGAATGTGAGTGACAGGGGCTGGGGGATGCCAGGAGACAGGGTGAGTCAGCACAGGGCTGAATAGCAAGATCTACATGTAGATGGGTGGGAGGGGTCGCACCTGGGCCCTGAATAGGACAGTGCCTTCCCTCCACAATGCTGGCTCCACCTCCTGTGGTGCGTCTGATGTCCCTGGCCTACTCACTGAAAGAAGGGACGGAGACTTGTCAACAAAGTGCTCCAGAACTGGTTTGGACTAGGCAAAGGCCTCTCTGCCTTCAGAGAACAAAGGAATTTGGGATATAAATATTGGGGCCCTGACCCCATGAATTTAGATCTCGCTGGAATCAAGGAACCTGCCAAGACGAAGAGCTGGAAGAGCTGCCAGGAGGAGTACTGCCCCTTTGCTGTGTTGTTGCTTTGTTGGGTTGGCCTGCAGCTGCTGCTTCTGCCTTGGGCAGTGAAAGGACTGGACTGAACTTTCTACAATCTTGTGCTGAGTATCTCCAAGGGCCTGGAACCGAGCTGGCCTCCTGTTAAGAAGTCTCAGGGACTACAAAGACTTCACAAGCCTCTGGGTACCGCTTCTGGAACGCTGTTTCAGTTGCCACAGAGGAAGGAACTGCAACCGACTCCGTCAACCGAATCCATCCCTGGCCGGTGACCTGTTTGCACCGCAGACCGCATCGCGCCGCTTCGCATCGCAACCCTGGTCTCACCGTGGGCGACGTCCGACGCCGCCAACATCGAGCCGCTGCTTGCACCGTGACCTGTGGGCACCGCAGTTCGCATCGCATCGCTTCACTGAACCAACCGGACCCGACCGACGTGGTCGCTGCAACTGGCTCAAGAGTCGAGACCGCACCGCATTTGGGGCACCGCTCGCACGTCTGCGACGCACCGCTCCGACTCGCACCGCTGTCCAACGCCAGCTCCCGCACTCCGGCTTGGTCGCCTGCATCGCAACCTGTCAGCACCGCATCGAGCATCGTCTCACCCTGCATCGCACGCCTTGGACTCACCGACTCCGTCTGCACGACGCTCATCGAGCCGCCGCCTGCACCGCATCGAGGGACACCGCACCTTGCATCGCTCCGTCTTGCACCGCAACCGCGACGAACGCCGACCGGCTCGTACACTCCGTACCAGCCACAACGAGAAAGGTACTGTAACTGAGTCTGTTCACGACTCTGCTGGCCCGTATCGACGCGGTCGGCTGGAACTGTTAGACTCTGTGGTTTTCAGCATCACGGTAGGCTCGGACGGAGCTACCGACTCGTACGAACTTTGCTTTTGTGCTATTCCTGCAAAGAAGAAGTTACCGTATCAAGCATTCATTCGTAAAGTATAGTATTGTGGATTTTTGTCGTAATTGGTCTTGTCTTGAGTATATAAAATATTGGTTATTTTTCTAAACTGGTGTGGTGTCCGTTTGTAGTGCTTACACTGTATTACTGTTGGTTATGTGCAAATGCTTTACACACTGCCTCTGAATTAAGCCTGACTGCTCGTGCCAAGCTACCACGAGGGTGAGCAGGGGTTACTTCACGAGTGTAACACCCTTACCATGACTAGGAAGCAAGGTCCCTACTTGGACAAAGGTGCAAGCCCTTGCCAACTAGAGATCCCATTTCTAACAATTACCATAATATTCAGCTTACTGGTTTGATGGGTATTTGTGACAGGTGTTTTGTAATTCAACCCCTTTTTTTGCTACCTATGTGGAGTGGAAAAGATAACTTCCTCTTTGAACCAGTGCTCGGGCCTACTAGTTCTGTCTGTTTTCAGTCTTTTTCTTCTCTTCGGGTACTAATAACAACTGATTGTATTATACAACAACCATCCATGCACTCGATATCCAGTCATACACTCACCCATTGAATTCTCCATCCCGTATACTGCACCTTCAGTCCTTCACTCACACTGTCTCTCCCACATTGGCCTTGCATACTTCATCCACTCAAGCACTCACTAATCAATCTTGCTATCTATCCATGCTCTTATTCACTCGTTCCTCAACCATCCATCCATGTGCTCTGTCACTCATTCACCCATGCATTCACTCATCTATCCATTCATTTGCTTTCGACATAGAACGTCAAATCTATTTGTTTTGCTTTCTTTGGAAGGACTAGAGTGTGGGAAGCATAGGACTGAGGAGCTGTCCAGCCAAAGAGGACAAGGCAAGCCTCATTTCGATTTCATTTTTATTGCATGTTTCACGTTGCATGTTCATGTTTTATGTGGTTCCTAGTGCTGCCATGTGCAGTGTGCCTGACTGAAGTGCTGCAGCAAGGTCTTTTTCTTGATTTTAGTGTTCTCTGTGACAACGATGCAGAGGCAAAATATGCAATAGTGATATGAATTTACTAGCTCGTGCTCAAGTTCTCATTTAACGACAGCTGTTGCTGCTCTTGCTGCACAGCTGTTTATGTTGAATATGTTTTACAAATTCCATTTCATCCGCTTCTTGTACATTATTATGTCAGTCTTGTACTGTGTGAGAGAAGCACATTGTATGTCTTTTTAGAGATCTGCAGTGCATATGCTAGACATTAAAAGCATACTAACTACAATTTGCATAGAAACAGCAAACTGTAACCTGTCAAGGACGAAAATCACATCCAGTTCTCTTCGAAATTCTGCATTCAGATACGTGTGTTCGGTTGGATGTAAACATCTCCCAAATCAAACATTCTGTGATACAAAATAACGTCACGGTAATGTTGTGCATTACTTAGGTTATCCTTGTAAATTTCCAATTAATTACATCTGATTTAACATTTTTTCTTAACATTTTTTGAAATTTTCTTTTATGAGCAGGGAGATGGGCCCTGCTCCCGATGTTTACTCCTTACACCCCAGTCCTCGTAAATGTACTGTTTTACATTTTCTGCGTCTTTTTCTACATTCCACTTTGGTTTTTTGCACCATGCCCAATAACGTTCACCTTATTGGATAGTTTGAGCCCACCTACCTTTGTTATCCACCTCTCCCCGCACACTCAGTATGTGCTGCTCTCACAAGCCACTTCAGACCTCCTGGTCGGTGATGGTCATCTTTGCATTTTCCTAACTACTAATATCACCGAGCTTCAATGACTTTTTGACGCAGATTTTTTTTTAATCCTGATGATTTTTTTAACAGCGTCTTTCGGAAGTATAAGTTTTTTGTTTCAACTTTTTGATAGCTCGTCCTGTTTCCCATAACTATTTTTCTACAACCCTTGTGGCCATTTACAACTGGACAAGCATCTCTAAATTCTTCATAATTCACAGAACTGAAATCTTTGAGCTCTTTGAGTGCCGTGATAGAACTTGTGAGGTGCAATGTTTATCATCTTTTGAATCACCATAGCAAAGACAGTCACGAGGAAATAGACTTGTGTGAATACTGTCAGCTTCTGTGTTATGTTTACCCCAATAAATATGCCAAATGCTATTGTAATTAACACTTACGCTGCTGATTAGATGATATTGCACCAAAGCAACTAGGGCAGCACCAGTGATGTGGCCCTGGGCTTTAGTTCTAGCACTAAAGTGGTTCAGAGGGCAATTCATTTTGACTCAGGCTACATAGATCCAAGGCCTCTGGTGCTGCTTTTTGTCCTGCGTCATTTACCATTGCACCATGGGCCCTCTTCAGACTCCAGGAGAGGTCACTTTCATGGTGACGGGGTTCACATCTTCTCCCTGAAGGGATGCTTAAGACTCCGTTCTTGGCATATTAAAACAGAGAGTTATATGTAAATTTCAAGCCAGGGGAGATGTGGCAGTATTAAATGCCTACTCCCACAGTGAGGTTTGAAGACAATGTTGTTCCTTGCAGATGGACGGTATCAGCTATATTTCCCCAAGTCCTTCATAAAAAGTGGTCTAGCTGTTTGTTCCAGGTCTTAGAAGACATGTATGACATTGAACCTTCAGCCTACAAGTTGCAAAGTGTGAGCTTTACCATTACCACCTGTTCTGTGTGCACTCTAACCACCAGACTCTTTGAGATCCACTTGGCGATTAGGACGACTGGCAGAGAATTTCCTTCCAGAGATGCCTTGAGTTTGCTCCTCACTCTGTGATATGAGAATGGGGTGTGTCCCTTTTTGTAGTAATGGATGGGTAATGGGCTTTCTAAATGTCCTTATATAAAAAAAAATCACCCCACTAAGTTATGGACTGTACAATTTTCAACCGAAGCACTAGTTTCTAAAGATCTTACCCTGCACGTATCTGGGAAGTTGTTAATTAATGTGTTAGACCTGGTATCCTTGGCATATTTTCCCCTGTCATTCTGCATTCTGACCTCCTGTTTTGCTGACTTAATTTTTGCTGGCTTTAGGATTCTGTGCACTTTACCACTACTAACCAGTGCTAAAGTGCATGTGTTCTGTTATCTAAACATGGTGACATTGACTTATGCACAATTAGCATATTTAATGTACTTATACCTCCCCAGTAAAGTGCGCTACAGATGTCCAGGGTCTATCAATCAAATGCTACTAGTGGGCCTACAGAACTGATTGTGCCACCCACTTCGGTAGCCCTTTAAACATGGCTCAGGTCTGCCATTGCAGGGCCTGTGTGTGCAGATTAAACTACCATTTCGACCTGGAAAGTTAACCCTCTTGCCAAGCCCAAACCTTCCTTTTTAATACATATAAGTCACCGATAAGGTAGGCCCTAGGCAGTCCCAAGAGCAAGGTGAAGTGTATTTAAAAGGTTGGACATGTACTTTTAAGTTTTACATGTCCTGGTAGTGAAAAACTCTTAAATTCATTGTTCACTACTTCAGGTCCTATCTTTCCCTTTGGTTAACATGGGGAATGCCATAATAACATTCTATAAGTGTAGTTTCCCATTGGGACGAGATAGGAAAATCACATTTGGTGTCTCTGGACTCACAATTTAAAAAAAAAACTTATTGTGAAGTTGGTTTTTAAATGCCAAATCTGAAAATCCTGAAAAAACCCTTGGCGGACCCCACCGACCTCAAGAACTTCAGACCGATCTCCTTACTCCTGTACCCGGCGAAAGTCATTGAAAAAGCCGTCAACAGCCAGCTCACCTCCTTCATAGAAGAAAACAACATCCTTGACTCCTCCCAATCAGGCTTCAGGAAAAACCACAGCACCAAAACCGCCCTTCTCGCCACGACAGACGACATCCACTCCCTCCTCGACAGAGGAGAGACTGTGGCCCTCATCCTCCTAGACCTCTCCACAGCCTCCGACACAGTCTCACACCGCACCCTAGCTTGCAGACTCCACGAAGTAGGGATCCGGAACAAGGCCCTCAACTGGATCCGCTCATATCTCTCCAGCAGAACGCAGCGGGTCAGACTCCCACCCTTCGTCTCGGATCCCACTACGACCACCTGTGGAGTCTCCCAAGGATCCTCCATCAGCCCCACCCTGTTCAACGTCTACATGGCCTCGCTCGCTCCCATCGTCAGATCCCACGGACTTAACACTGTATCGTTTGCAGACAACTCCTCTTCCTATCCAACGAACCCATCATCTCCAAACACAACTTTCAGGAAGGAATGGAAGCAGTTACCATGTGGATGAAGAACAGCTGCCTACAACTTAACACAGACAAGACCGAAGTACTTATCATGGGCCCACGACCAAACGCCTGGAGTGACACCTGGTGGCCCCCTGCTCTCGGGAACCCGCCCACCCCCACGGACCACACACGCAACCTCGGAATCATTCTGGACTCTGAACTCAAAATGGACCGACAAGTCAACGCTATAATCTCCTCCTGTTTCCACACCCTCGGTATCCTATGAAAGACCTTCAACTGGATTCCACCCGAACACAGGAAAACCGTCACCCATGCCCTCAGCAGCAGCAGACTGGACTACGGCAATGCACTCTACGCCGGGATCAACAAGAACCTTACCCACAAACTCCAGAACATCCAGAACGCCTCCGCCAGACTAGTCCTCAACCTACCGCGCCACTGCCACATCACCCAACACCTGCGGACACTACAGTGGCTTCCCGTAGAGAAGAGAATCACCTTTAAACTTCTCACCCACGCGCACAAAGCCCTCCACAACACCAGACCTGCCTACATGAACCACCGCCTCTCGTCCCACGCACCCCAAAGATCCCTCCCAACAGCCCAGCTCTCCCTCACTATGGTGCAGCGCATCAAGAAGACCAGAACATGAGAGCGTTCCTTCTCCTTCCTCGTGGCCAAGGCATTGAACACCCTCCTTCTCCACCTCCGACAGACATCAGCACTCCCCAAGTTCCTGAAAGACCTCAAGACTTGGCTCTTTGACAGATCACCATGAACTTCCAGAAGCGGCGCCCCCCCCAGCGCCTTGAGACCCTTTCGGGTGAGTAGTTGCGCTTAACAAACCCCTGATTGATTGATTGATTGATTGAAAATGGCACTTTTACAAAGTTGCCATTTTTTTATTTAAATGATTTGGTGCCTTCTGACTGTCCCTGTAATACAGGTCTGGAGTGGGTGACAGCAGGCTTCCTGCATTCCCTCTAGACAGCCACACACACAGGCAGAGTAGGTGTGACTGAGTAGCCACCTGCATGTTGATGATTGTGCCTGACACAGGATGAGAGGGAGGAGCTGACACTTGCGCCTGAATGGGGCTGTTCCTGTCCCCACACAAAGGGTTGCATACCCCTCTGTAGTGAGTCTGAAGCCAGGGCAGAAAATGCAGGGACCTTGTGAACTTCAAAGGCCTCTTTGAACTCTCCCCCACTTCAAAGGCACAACTGGGTATAAGTACAAAACCCCTGACACCACTAAATCAGAACTTTGCTGAAACCAAGGACATCCTGCCTGTAAGAAGAGCTGCCGTGCTGTAGGAGGGACTGCCACTTTCCTAACTGCATTGCTGTGTTGGCCTGCTGTCTGTTGATTGCTGTGCTGTAGGAGTGACTGACACTTTGTTACCTGCTTTTCTATGCTGGCCTGCTGCGTGCTGTTTCATGCCTGGGAGAGAGAAGGACTGGACCTGCTCTCTAAATCCTTGAACCCAAGTTCTCCAAGGGCTTGCTAGCTTGCCTCCTGTTTTTGAAGTCTAAGGGCCATCAAAGAAGTCCTTCAACTCTGCTTTAGCTGTTTGACTCTGCCAACTGTGAGTCCTGCCATCCCAGGATGCGTCAATCCAGTCCTAGGCCTTGAAAGTGGGTTCTGCAGCTGTTTTTCCACAAAAATCGACGCAGTGATGACTTTGCCCTGATCTGAACCGACGCAGTGCCCTTCGAAGCCGACGCAGAGCCACTTCAAGGCCATCCCCGTGCGGCTCAATGCGGGACCTGACTGCGAGGTGTGACGCAGGCGCAGCACTTGCATTGTGAAGGGTTCGATGACGATGTAGTACCCAACTGTGAGGATTGACGACTACGAATCAGCCCAAATGCGTGAATCGGAATGGACACATCTAGACTTCGACTCCAACGCTTACTCCATCCAAGGTACTCTTTCAGTGGGCTCTGCGTAAGTCATGTAGCTGGCCTGCCCTCCATCGCGGTCAGCCTGAACTTTGGATATACCCCGATCCAGCACAATCTCAAGTAACCCCATAAGAGCCATTGACTCCTAATCATTATATTGCGATCTATTCTTTACAAATTCATATCTCAAGTTCTACTTATTGGATTTTCGTCGTTTTGGTCTTGTTTTACTCAGACAAATATTCTCTATTTTGCTAAGCTGGTGTGGAGTCTTTTTGTTGTGTTTTCCCTGTGTTACTGTAATTAAAGTGTTGCACAAATACTTTACACATTGCCTCAAGTTAAGCCTGACTGCTCTGTTTCAAGCTACCAGAGGGTGAGCACAGGTTAATTTAGGTTGTGTATCTGACTTACCCTGACTAGCATTGTGGTCCCTACTTGGACAGGGTGCAAACCTCTGTCAACTAGAGACCCAATTTCTAACAATACATTTGAATGCTTTCAATTCAATTTCTGAACAAAAAACTCATTTGTAATATTCACATTTTCAAAGATTAGTGAACTGATGTAGTAAAGGCCATATCACAAAGCAGTTAGAGCTTTGCACACTGGCTACTTTGTGACTCAACCTCCATTTTGCTCTGAAAGAGATGTAGTACTATCAAACATAAATACCATGCACAAGGAATTACATATTCTGTCCCAAGTCAGATTAATAAGGCAGAATTAAATTACAAACTCCACTGAATGGGTTGTAAATGTGGGATTTGAAAACTACGAGGGAACTCCATCCCTGGATTCACGTTTGTAGAATGCCTACTTTTTTCTATATCAGCACCTGTCCCTTAGGGGGAAAGGGCCACAATCAAAAAATGTTATAGGCATTCTAATAATGGCATTGAGGAGCATTCAGTGGATTCCTGGATGGCTGTATGTCTCTATATGCTGACTGCCAACATTCGAAAAATGGAAGCTGTCTCTAAGGGACAGCTATCACTTTGGGAACGTATACCACTTCCTTTAGGGTGTGAGTATCCAATCAGTGGCTTGTGACATATTTGGCAGGGACTCCTTTTTAGTTCTAAGTTTTGTAAGTCAGTGTATGTTTTGTAAGCAATTTTTGCAAACATAGGATCTAAGCAGGTTTTTGCCAGAATACAGTTTTGCCTTTCATTTTCTGCATCACTACTCTGAGATGGTGTGTCTCTTCTATGTGTGTTTAACAAGGGATTTGGTAGATGTATTATTATCTTCGTTGCCTGTCCTGGTCAATAAGGACCTTAGTTGTGCATGTTGCATGTGACGTCAGTGCCCATAGGTAGTATTGTAGCCATCAAGAATACAACACCCATGTTTGAAGTTTATAGTGTCTTCTCAATCAGTCCCAGAGTGGTGTTTTAATTCAAGATTTTCCAAATGTAAACACTATCGTGAAGTCAAATAGTTCACATTTGATATAGTCTTCTGTGCCATTCAAATTGTATATATATCTCATCTTCATCTTGTTCTTGACTGTTTCTTAGTGTGTGTAGCGCAGGACCGCTACTGCCTGAAGGTGTATATTGCTAGACTGATATTGTAACATGGCCGTACACTGGAGTACCTGAATGTTTTAGATACTTGGGGGGAGATTTACTAAGATTTCGTGCTGTGTTTGCATCACAAAAGTGACGCAAAACGGCGCAAAATCTTTTTTTCCTAATTAACTTACCAGCGCTAATAGCGCTGGAAATAGCGTAAAAGTAATGTGAAGCAGCGCATTGCGCTGCTTTGCATTACTTTGCGCCGTGGGGGCGTGCCAAGGGTGGTGCATTGGCGTTCCCATGCAACCACCCAAACTTTCTCACGCTAAACCCAATTTACTAAAAACAGTAGTTTGAGTTTAGCGTGAGAAAGCTGCGCCCGTTTCAACTAGGCGCAAGGAAGGAGAAATGCTTTCATTTCTCCTTCCTTTTCCGACTTTGCATGCGTGTTGCACTGTGCAGCACGCATACAAAGTGGGAAAAGCTGTGCCTCGTGTCTAGCGTAGTATTTTATACAGGAGGGGTACCCTTCCTGTACAAAGCCTATGCTACACTCGTGCACACACCCTAGCACTACAGCGCTAAGGTGTGTGTATGGCGCACGGCCGCTGAAATCAGCGCCGGCGCAAGGAAAAGGGGAGGAGAGAGCCATATCTTTGAAGATATGACGCTCCCCTGCTCCTTCCCTGTCTTGCAACGCAGGGCAGCCTCACGGGGGCTGCGCTGCATTGCGCGACTTTTTTGTAAATCTCCCCCTTTGAGTTTCTTGGGCTTTGCTGAGTCCTTATTGGATCATTTTAAATCTGAGTGTCAATAATGCTTCTTTTCTTCCGCCCCTTTGGTTGTGCTTTATTGTCTGCGATCAAGTCCATTTTAATTGATCTTTCATATGTTTTATTCTTGAAAATGATGCACTACTGGCGCATTTTTGTATTTTGCATATTGTTTTGGATCTATGTGGCATAATCCTCTAACCACAAAGCCATGCAGAGGGACTGCAAGCCAAAAACACACTTTATACAATACTTTGACCTTGTAACGTTCTATACTTAGCAAAACTACCCAGGAGACAAACCGGGATCAAACAACGTAAATCCAAAATAGATTCAGAATGCTCCACTATCGTGGACAACCAGGCAATGAAAACTGTCATGAATTACACAGTTTAAAATAATTTTCACAGGCTTGTTACACCATTCATGGAAGGAGAAGGATGATTTTACTACAACTTGTGGAAGCTCACAGTAAAGGCATTTTCTTGTGCATATTCAGCCTCCTGCACAGAGAAGTGAATGATTCTGAAGCTGTCTTGACCAGTATCATGTCTTCCAATGCTCTCAAATTCTAGGAGCTTGGTTAGCCCTCCAGTACTGCTGTCTATGTTAGGTGTAGTGCAATGAAAGGTGGGTTGTGCATATGATATGGTTAGTTTCGCCTTCTGGCTAGAAATCTCCTAGCTAGGATCCAATCAAAATTTACTTTTTTTATAGTGCACATGTGTTTGATTTACAATTTTTATTGATATTGTTATTTTGCTTATGGCCTCAAAATGATGATGTTAAGTGAATTTTACATCCCACCCAAACATACACTCACTCCTCAAGATACTGTGCAGAGCCGTAATGCTAAAACCACAGGAGTATGAGGGGAATGACATACTGCATACCCTGGCTCCTCAAGCCTGCAGCGAATGCACAAGTACAGCAAAACTACCAGTACTGTGAATGAACACACTAGCACACAATAACCTGAATTGATATTATGAATACACACACTATAAGTATTGTTTAACCTGATTTCAACTCAATTTTCAGACTGAACACTAGAAAAAGGATTCTAGCAGTATATCGTATAACCTAATTCATGTTAGTATTATACAGCAACACACTAGTAAAATAAACAAGAGGTATATTGCATTGCCTGAATTGGTATTATGAATAAATACATATTATAATCTGACACACAGATGAAGACTACTAAAATGCACTCTGTATTATAGTTTCTAAGAAATCATACAAATTATTCATAATGAAGTTCTTGCAAAATGTATTTGCATGAATATAATGCTCCACATAGCACCTTAAAATCCAAATCTACCCTTTCCCTAATGTTGATTTGTGGATATCCCTTGGAGGAGCTGAGTGCATGTGCTAAAGCCAGATTTAGCATTTACATTTGTATCTTACTCCAGTGTTTGCTTAAGGCCAAAGTCAAATTTAAACCAAACTCTGGGTGATTTACATTGACAGATTGGACACTCTCATGTCGCATCTACTTCCACGGGTTGACTATTTGAAATGCCACTGCTACATTCCTCCGATGAACTTCTAAAAGACAGAAATATTCGGAAATGTCCTGAATTTAAATGCAAAGAAACGTATTAAACATTTATGACCATAATGCACCGGGACAAGAGAATATAGGCCTTGACACCTGTAATGAAGATGCAACAGATGAACTGTAAAATATAAACTTACGAGGCCCATGATAGAATGGCACACCAGAAATGGAGAAAGTTATACATGTATACACCTAAAAGACATTGATACTGGATTGAGGCAACTACACAGTATTTTGTATTCAAGAGTTTTGCTTTCTAGGTAATGGTGACATGCCTTGGAGCCACTTCCTTGCAGCACCAAGTTTCAATTTGAAAAAGAGCTGAGGGTGTATATCTTGAGCGTTTAAAATTTCTTACAAACTGTTAGAAATTGGGCTTCTGGTTGGCAGAGGTCCAAGCAAGAGCCACAATAATGGTCAGGGTAAGTCAGATACACACCATAAATTAAACTGTGCCCACCCTCCTGGTAGCTTGGCACAGAGCATTCAGGCTTTACTTAAGAGGCAATGTGTACAGTATTTGTGCAACACTTCAAACAGTAACACAGTGAAAACACCACAAAAAGACTCCACAACCAGTTTAGAAACTTAGCTTATGAACAAAACAAGACTAAAACGACAAAAATTCAATAGGTATAACAAGAGTTATGAATTTTGAAAAATAAATGAAAATACAATGCTTAAAAGCTTAAAGCGCCAACCGAAGACATCTGGTCGCGCTTGACCTGGGTAAATCACAAAGTTCAAGCAGACCGCAATGGAGCATGGGTCAGATACAGGGACCAGCCTTGGTCCTCTGAAACTACCTTGGATGTGTTGACATCGAAGATGATGCGAAGAGCTGGGGAGCCGATACGTCGTTGTTGATCCTTTCGTTGAAGGCGATGCATCAGTTACAAGCTGCACAATGTCGAAGATGCGTTGAGATTTGAGATGCGAGGAGCGCCCAAATGATGTGTTGTTGTCCAACCGCTGGGTTGTAGAAAATGCGAACAGCATAAAGCAATGCCGCAATACCGAGCTGTGCTAATTCGGGGTTGCTTCGGTACCTGGAGTCGATGCAAGGTCCACAATCTGGGCAGCAGTGGCAATGCGTTTGTGTCAAGGGAGATGCGCCAGTTCCGTTAGGCGCAACGTTGTTGATGCATGGATTTCAGCAGTTGCAGCACTTTATACCCACTTCCAAGGGACCCAGACTGGATTTGCACCACTTGGCAGGGCAAGATTTGCAGCAAGCAAAGTCTAGGTGCTGTTGCAGGGTGATGAAAATCCTATGATGTCCCCGAGACTCAGAACATGGGGCAAGCCAGCATGCCCTTTGAGTCACTCTGGGTTCAGGTGAGATGGGTGTAGTCTGTCCTCATCAGGGCAGTGGGTAGCAGGAAACAGAGCAGCACAGCAGAACAACTGTTCTTCCAGATCAGCAGTCCAGCAGTGTTAGTTCTTGTAGAAGCACAGCAGTCCTTCCTCTTGGCAGAGTTTCTATATTGGTCCAGTAGTTTCTGATTTGGTGGGGTCAGAGACCAAGTACTTATACCCAGTTGTGCCTTTGAAGTGGAGGTTACTTAAAAGAGGGGGTTTGAAGTGCACATAGGTCCTCCCTCTCAGCTCTGGCTCCAGACTCACTATAGGGGGGGTATACAGCCCTTTGTGTGGGGGACAGGACACAGCCTATTCAGGTGTAACTGTCAGATCCTCCCTCCCATCCTGCCCAGGATGGCACATCAGGATTTGGATGGTCACTTGCTCACACCTAAGCTCACTTTGTGTTTGGCTGTCTAGAGGGAATGCACAAAGTCCAGCTGTAACCCATCCCAGTCGTGTATTGGAGACAGGCTGCAGGCACACAGGGCTAAGAGCAGGAAAATGCCATCTTTCTAAAGGTGGCACAATCAGTGCTGCATGCCCACTAGTAGCATTTCATTTACAGGCTCTGGGCACATGAAATGCACTCTACTAGGGACTTATAGGTAAATTAAATATGCCAATTGTTGATAAGTCAATCAAATCATGTTTTAGGGAAGAAACCCGTGCAATTTTGCCCTGGTTGGAGTGGTAAAGTGCTCAGAGTCCTAAGGCCAACAAAATGAATTCAGCAAAATTGGAGGCAAGAAGGCAAAGAATTTGGGGGATGACCACCCTAAGGCTGTCAGGTCTAACACAAATCATCACTACTACACTTGTCTTATATGCTTCAAACAGTGAATTATGTATTAGGAGTTGCATGGTCCAAAAATATGAGGAAATGTATATACCACAAGAGTAACTAAAATAACAATAAAACATCCAAGGGGGACATGAGAACTGGGATTTTAGAAATCTGAATTGCTTTGAGACAGTCTTGTAGTGTAGGCAAGAATTTACACTCACAGCCACACTCCTGTGACAAGTGTGCTGGATAGGCATAAACGTCACAACCCATACCTTAATTTGTTGGTTAAGAGTGATCTCCCCTGTTTCATAAAGCCCTGGAACCCAATATATGTATACTATTTGTTACCAATAAAGACTCACACTCTGCCGGCTAGATGACAACCTCTGGTCTGTATTGATAAGGAAAGGAAGGCCCAGGATACAGGTGTCATACTCATGCCATCTTGTTGGTTAGCTACAGGTAGAAGTTACGTACATCACTATTGCTCACCGGGAAGCCTGTCACACACACAACATTACACAGATTTGGGCAATAACATTGTAGATGTCACTTGCTCAAGCCTTGTAGCCGTTCATCACTCGTAAATGCGTTCCTTGTTCACGGACTGGGGAAACTACAGGCATCACTTAAGCATGTTTCTAGCTTCTCTGTCTAGAGCACATAACAAACAGTGAGATGGCAACAAGAACGTGTAGCTGGTGTAAGGGTCCAACCGTCTGGCATCACCACAGAAGCCACATAGCCACATTGTGCATATTGTCCTATGGCTGGTGCTTCACAGAAGACAGTGAGTGGGAAAGAGCCCAGCCCCTGGACATTGATGCAGGTTCCCTATTTCACCCACTGATGTGTGTAAGATTAGGAGATGTTTCCTCCAATGGGTTTCCCACTTATTGCTGTTTAGAAGTCCTCAGATCTGAGAGTCCAGTCTTTCCACCAATTCCACTTTGTCCCATGTGGCTCTGTGACTGTGAAATCTTTCCAGGGACCAGAGTGGTAGTGAGAATCTGCCCACCAGTTCCTTGGAGCTAGCTTTGTTCTCGAACTGCTGCTCCTGTCCCTCCTCCTACTGGAGGCACCTCTCCAAGCTCATCCTTTCCTGGAGGGGACAAGGGGTTTTGCATGACCTCTTTGGTCAGAAAAATTAATTAGAATCTCCAGAAGACCCACACTTCTTAGATACTTGGACACCCCCTGCAGGAATTAACATAATCACACTCCTCCCAAAAATAGTTCCTCTGTAAATCATGTTGTGTTGTTATGTTACGCTATATTAATACTTAAAGAACACTAGATACTCCAAAGTTTCTTGGTGCTAATGAGTGAACATATTCACAGACCAGACAGAGGATAAATAAGAGAAATCTCAGGCATTTTTCCATAGAACTGATTAATATTTAAAATTAAAGACATTGTATTTCCGTGAAATACCTTAATGAGGGATAATAACTGGGAGATTGTGCCAATCTTTTGCAACCATAGAATCACAGACGCAGAAACAACCATGTCAGTAAATGTAACAGACTTTGGGCCATATTATCAAGAACGGGCGATAACATTATCGCCGCTTTAGCGGCAGGAAACTGCCGCTAAAGCGGCGATAAGGAACTTGATAATATGCCCTATAGAATTCAATAGAAGCCCAGGTTCTGGTGTGAAGGACATCAAACCTGGGCTTCTATTAGAATTCTATAGGGCATATTATCAAGCCCCTTATCGCCGCTTTAGCGGCAGTTTCCTGCCGCTAAAGCGGAGATAATGTATCACCCGTTCTTGATAATATGGCCCTTTGTCTTTGGCAATTGAACTAGCAACTGTCTGGATTATCGTACAGTGTGTTGTGGTATATAATGCAACAAAGTAGATTGTATAAAGTCTGGAAATGCACTGCGTATTGTGCAACGATCAATAACTAGCACTTTGAATAGTATGCCTTGATAAAAATGGGAGCTTGCGAAGATTTCTAAAGTAGGAGTCATATGATGTGGGACCCTGGTTCTTATTGAGAGTCTGGAGGCTGCATTTTTGCAGAAGTTGTAAGTTTGTAGGGAAGAGCAAAATGTACGAAATTACTGTAGTCAAGGTGAGAATGAATCAAAGCATTGACCACAGAAATTTGGCACAAGGAGAACCCATTGCATCAAAGTAGGTAACCTACATTACCTAGATTGATGGGACGGGTGAGGATCCATAGCATTAAGCAGACAGACTGATTCCATTTATCCAAGTTGTTTCTGGTGATGAGGAGCTCCATTGTAGCTGGATTAAGTTTCAGGAAATGAGATAACATTCACCAATGAACATTTACCAAAGCATCTGTGAAGGAGTCCTGAAGGGCTGAGACTGACCCAGTGAATGATTTTCTGGTGTTAAGCCTGAAAATCAGCTAAATGTCACCTGTGTACATCTAGTATTAAGTAGGGGAGGCTCCTCCGTTATGGTGGAGGAGTTTTGCCCCTGTGCTGGAACCAGCAGACGCACATAAAATAAAATGATAATAAACCAGTTAATAAAACTGCTTTATTATCATTTTATTTTACTCCAGAGCCGCCGCTGAGTATTGAGGGCTGGGCTACTGGCAGCAGGAGGAGTGGTGAGCTCTGGGCACTGCCAGTGCGCATGTAGGTTTGGCTGGCCGTCAACGGCTGGTCAAACCCACTTGCACACTTGGATATCTCCAAGCTGTTGTTTGGAGATATCGCAGGGCTCAGGAGCAGAGGCTCCCATTCCCTGTTGGAGCATGGGACCAGCCTGCTCTGTCCAATCCCTACGCTCCTCTCATGCTGGGTAATACCAGCATGAGAGTAGATTCTGGATTGGTGCAGGGCACTCTGAGCCTGTGTGAGGCAGCAGACGTCGGGCTTTCAGGTGAGTTTTTTATTTTTTTATTCCCACCCGCCCCACCGATTTTTCCAGCTAGTGGCGCCACTGGTATTAAAAATCTACCAAGTGCAATAATTTGGCCAAAGGCAGCATATATATGTTGAATAAGAGTGGAGAGAGCACCGATCTCTGAGGCACACTGCAGCTGAACTTCTTTGTCTTTATCTAAAAGGCTTGCATGAAGATTTGCACATCTAGGTCAGGAAAGACTTACAGGTTCATTTATGAGAGACCTGCATCACTTTTTGCACCACATGAAGTGGTACATACGTGATGCAGGGCTCTGATAAAGATTTATGACGCCACGCAAAGCCACCCTGCATGGCTTTGAGTGGCCTCATAAATCATGAGTAAGGTGACACAGAGCAAATCGCACCATGGTTCAAGGATGATAACATCAAGTCCTGTGCACACGCATAAACATAATTATAACACAAAAAGTGATCGTTGTTGGTAAATGAAGACAAAGTATTCTTTCTTCCAGTGTAGGTTTAATGTTGTGTTGCTTCACAGGCCAGCCAACACGTGTTTCGTCATTGGATGTGTAACCCTAGACTTCTTCAGGACTGGAATTGAACATAAAATGGCTTGTGTCACAATGTGTTACATAAAATCTTACATGTCATTTTGTTTTACAAGCATGGGACATGGTGAGTACAATAATGGATCTTGTTCATCATTCAAGATGGAGGGAAACACCACACCGCTAAGCTATGCAATTGGTGGAAAAGAAACTGTCACGTTGACATCAGTTTAAATAACCGTGTATAGTGGAAGACAGTGTCTGATCAAAGCGAAACAATTACCGTGTTGTTCTGTGGTGAAAGTGCAGTACGCTGGTGAACACCATATGCCTCATGCCTTCATTCAGTCATGACCTAAGTGCAGGGTTTGAACAAAATATACGCCGGTAAAAGTGCATCATTTGAGAGTGGACCTCTATGGTGTGATTCCGAATTGGGTATGGGTGGGTGTTGTAAGGTGTCTATATTAGCCTTGTTACGTCGAGTGGTAGTGATTGGGTTAGTGAGAGAGCAGTGATCTCTGCTCCTCAACTATTAAAGATATCATGTAGTCCGCCTACCTCCAATTGCACTTGGTAACTCTTTGGACCTGGAATATATAAAGCGGGCACCCGGGTAAGTCGATGCCCGTGACAGGGGCATAACAAGATAAGCATAGTAATTGTATAATATCATACTTGAAATTCCAGCTCACAAGTGTCGCTCACCTTCCAACTGGTGATATTTCCGACCCAGCGGGTCCTAATATTCACTTCGGTATGTAGGTTCTCTTCTTTCCGTTTTTCAATCAATCTGTATAATAATAACTCCTATGAGTATGCTTATTTAATAAACTTTCACACTATTCCTTAACAGCCTGAGACTAAATACCTCTATAACGAAAACACCACCCACAGCTTACCTCTTAGTAAAGGTAATAATATTCCGATTTTGTCATTGGTTCTGGCTTTGTGTGCCCCAGTGATTATCCTCCAAATAACACGCTTGTAATGTACGCCTCCTTAGGCAAGCAAACAGTAACGCGGCGCCATCCGCCGTATATAACTGTAATTAAGAATATCAAAGAGTCATGTCACCAGCATGTATTAGGCATCTTCCCATAATCTTTGTAAATAGAGACCAATATTATCCCACACTTCACTCCGTATCCAGGTCTCTTAACTTCAGCGAGTACGTTAAGTTGCTTCTCTTCCCGGACCGTGTTCGATCGAAGATGCCTAATACATGCTGGTGACATGACTCTTTGATATTCTTAATTACAGTTATATACGGCGGATGGCGCGGCGTTACTGTTTGCTTGCCTAAGGAGGCGTACAAGCGTGTTATTTGGAGGATAATCACTGGGGCACACAAAGCCAGAACCAATGACAAAATCGGAATATTATTACCTTTACTAAGAGGTAAGCTGTGGGTGGTGTTTTCGTTATAGAGGTATTTAGTCTCAGCCTGTTAAGGAATAGTGTGAGAGTTTATTAAATAAGCATACTCATGGCAGTTATTATACAGATTGATTGAAAAACGGAAAGAAGAGAACCTACATACCGAAGTGAATATTAGGACCCGTTGGGTCGGAATTATCACCTGTTGGAAGGTGAGCGACACTTGTGAGCTGGAATTTCAAGTATGATATTATACAATTACTATGCATATCTTGTTATGCCCCTGTGACGGGCATCGACTTACCCGGGTGGCCGCTTTATATATTCCAGGTCCAAAGAGTTACCAAGTGCAATTGGAGGTAGGCGGACTACATGATATCTTTAATAGTTGAGGAGCAGAGATCACTGCTCTCTCACTAACCCAATCACTACCACTCGGCGTAACAAGGCTAATATAGACACCTTACAACACCCACCCATACCCAATTCGGAATCACACCATAGAGGTTCACTCTCAAATGATGCACTTTACCGGTGTATATTTTGTTCAAACCCTGCACTTAGGTCATGACTGAATGAAGGCATGAGGCATATGGTGTTCACCAGCGCACTGCACTTTCACCACAGAACAACACGGTAATTGTTTCGCTTTGATCAGACACTGTCTTCCACTATACACGGTTATTTAAACTGATGTCCACGTGACAGTTTCTTTTCCACCAATTGCATAGCTTAGCGGTGTGGTGTTTCCCTCCATCTTGAATGATGAACAAGATCCACTATTGTACTCACCATGTCCCATTCTTGTAAAACAAAATGACATGTAAGATTTTATGTAACACATTGTGACACAAGCCATTTTATGTTCAATTCCAGCCCTGAAGAAGTCTAGGGTTACACACCCAATGACGAAACACGTGTTGGCTGGCCTGTGAAGCAACACAACATTAAACCTACACTGGAAGAAAGAATACTTTGTCTTCATTTACCAACAACGATCACTTTTTGTGTTATAATTATTTTTATGCGTGTGCACAGGACTTGATGTTATTTGCATAGACGGACTTGTGTCCATAATTGAGGGCTTAGGGGTTTTCCCTCACCTGTTGCACCGCATTGATATCTCTCCTTTTGCTATTTTCACGACACTGGGCAAGCGCCATACCATACCCTGTGATAATTAATACCCCCCTTTCGTCTCCTCGTATGGTTCAAGGATGCCTATGTTGGCACTATGCTGCCAAAATGGCACTAGCTCAGGGAGAAAGCACAGGAATGCACTGTTTTGCTTAAATACAGTGCTTTCCTGCCCTTTGGAGAAGGGCAGCGCAGAAAAGTGCCTTGCTGCGCTGCCCTATGCAAAAAATGTTATTAATGAGGCCGTTTGTCCATTTAATTGCAGTGCCTCCAATACATACTTCCTAGAGTTCTGCTACGGTGGATGGCATCATTAATGGCATCAAAAGCCCCAGAATGATCTAATAGAACTGGGGCCGAGACAGATTTGTCTTTCAACAATCTACGTAGGTCAACCAAGATTGAAGTTACCACCAACTCAGTGCTGCATCTAGGACAGATACCTACCAAGAAAGACTCCAGATTGGCTTTGCTTTCAATGAAGGCTTGCAGCTCACGAAAAAAACGTTTTTCAAGGTTTTAAGCAGGGGGTAGAGGGCAGAAGCGAAGAGAACATCAAGGGTCTTCATGAGAAGACTTGGATCTATCAGCCTCTCTATAGTGTCATCAAAGGTGTTAACTAAATTGTTGATGTTGAAGTATCATAGGCTTGCAAGATCTGTTATGTGGTCTAGAGCATTGTAAAGTCTAAAGACCCTTAATTTTCTTTCCAGGGTCACAGATTTTACAACTGCACTTTTCTGGTGCATAGTAACATTGATGAAAAAAGCGATACTATAATTGTCATACCAGATAAGTGGCACTACTGTTTCTGATTTGAGATGTGAATCATGTAAGGCAAAATGTGGTGCTTCTTCTGTGAAGGTCAGAAAGGTATTTAAGATTTTTAAAAAACGTATATATGGAAGCCATTCCTTCCCCTCCAGCCCTGGGTATTTGCGAGGGAGCATGGCCCAACCGCCATGAAGGTGGCTGTGTGAGCTCTCTGCTCCGGCAATTGGCCCCATGAAGACAAGATCCTGGTGCCCATGGGCGACCCACTGGACAGGGAAGAGACTGGGCTGCCCTGGTGCAGGTGACGGCGCTGGGCAGGTGGGTCGCTGGGGGACCTGATGGTGAGAGACACTGACCGGTGTCTCCCGGTGCAGCCCAGAAAAATGTTGGTTGCTGCAGCCGTGCCGTGAAAAGAGCAGGCTGCCCTATTCCATGTCCCGGTGGGACAGAGCGGAGATTTGAAGGCCCCAAGAGGGGAAGAGCCTCTACCAGGGTGGCATCAGAGAGAGGGGTAAAAGCCCAACAGTTCAGCCCCTCTGGAGCAAAGGAGAGTTTGGGTGAGACCACACGCATCATTTCGTATGGAGGAGGAGGGGCCTCACTGATCCCAAGGGCCCCGAGGATCATTGAACTGACCTCCCTGACCAAAGGAGAGGGAGAATACCCACGGCCCAAAGGACCACGGGGAGCAGCAGAGGGCAATAACCCTGCTGGTGCTACCCGGCGAGGAAGGACATCACGGGGCCATCCTGCCGGTGGTGCAACTGGACTGCACAGAGAGGGCTGCTTGTGTGCCCAACCCCCAAGGGACGTTAAGTGGAGGGGAGTCACCATCATGCACCAAATTGTGCCCCCTGATCAGGGGGTGCATAGGAAGGGGGAGGGCGCTTGAGCCTGCAGAGTGGTTGAAGTGAATGCCTGGGTTGGGCCCTTCCCATAGACCAGGTTAGCGGGAGCTGTGCCGCTGGCCCTCCGGGTGACCTGGGGGAAGTTTGGCCAGGACAGGAGTGCCTGCCATGTCCGTGCGTATGGCAGCCCTGCTGCAGTAAACACAGGACATCCATTATGCCCAGCGGCGGTACTCCCTCAAGGGTGACACCTCTGGAGCCGGTCGTGGGGAGACCTGGACTTCCAGTGGAGGGATGGTGTGACATAAGACGTAGAAGATGGGACAAATTGGGAACCCCCATCGGCAAACGAACGTTGCATGTGACCAGGGCACCCTAGACACAGACCATGGTCTGGAGGCCCACACAGCCACTATACTAACTGCCTTTGTGGAAGCAAAAGCAGACCTGGAAAATAAAATTGACATGGTGGCCCTGGACCTGGGACTCCTACGGACCAACCACAAGATATTTGCTGAAAGAGTGCAAAAAACTAAATGTGTGCTGACCTGCCTGGAGTCTACGGTCTCAGAAGGTGACAAGATGATCCTTGCCCTGCCAAAAAACTATTTTGCACCTGCAGGACAGAGTGGAGTACGCCGAGGGTTGCTCCTGGTGCAACAACGTGAGGCTGGTGGTGGTCCCTGAGAAATCAGAAGGCCTGAGCATGGAACTGTTCTTGGAGGATTGGCTCCTCTCAGAGGTGTTGGGGGCAAAGCATTGAAGATATTCACAGTCGAGATGGTGCACAGAGCACTGGCAGGCCTCCGGTGCCGGGGGCATCTCCCAGGCTGATAGCGGCATATGACCATGACCATACCTACAAGTGGCATAAACCCACAACCCCTGGTGGATAGAGGGGCCTTGGTGAACATATACCCAGACTACACCGCTGCTGTCCAGAGGAAACAAGAAACTTTCCAGCAGGTGAAATGCCACCTTTGGACACTGAACCTAAAATACAGCCTGTTCTTCTCTGCGAAATTGTGCATAAGTACCAAAGGGGCCACACACTTATTCCAAACGACTGCTGCTGCATGGGAATGGCTAGAAACACGTAGCTATCCACTCCCATGCACATGAATGCTAATGTGGGAGAAGCTGAAGCTGCAACATCGGCGATTTGGGGGACCAACGGTTGCCCCAACCAGCATCCAGGTGGGGACTGAGAGGGCCAAGGTGGTGGCTGACATTCAATAGCAATGCTCCTGGGAATCAGGCATTAAATGGGAAGGCTTGGTGAAAGAGCCAGATTAGGCGGCTGGTGAATGGCTGGATTCCAGCTGATTCCGCTGAAATTTCTCCATAGGTCCTACTTCATGAGGACGAGAATGTTCTGCATGGAGAGGGCAGACACAGACCTCTGTTTGAGGGGCTGTAGGCAGAAAGGCACACTGGTACACACCATATGCGGTTGCCCCAAGATCTAGACATACTGGGGCAAAAGTGGCCAATGGCTGTTAGCAGTCCTGGACTTCACACTGGATCTTAATCCACAGCTGATAACCCTGAGCATTTTGGGGAGAACAAACCCTGGAACGATATTTGCTGCTTTTCTGTAATACTGCCCTGATGGTGGTGAGATGCAATGTGATTAGATTATGGAGGCGAGAAGAGATCCTGAAGCTACATGCCTGGGTATCCAATGTGGACTGGTACATGCAACCAGAAAAACTAGTGTAGCAGGCACAAGGCTGCCCAGAGAAGCTTGACAAAATATGGGGTTCATGGCAGCATGCTGGGGAGGCCAAGGCAGGTGCCTTGGGTGGGAGCATGGATCGGGGAGATATAAGATCGAATGGGATAAGTCATTGTGTGGTAACATATGTTTACTGGCATCATATTCTAGCTCTCTAGGGCGTAGGACGGTGTCTCTATTAGCGGACTTGAATGTAACCTGCTTGGTATGCCTCATATTATTGTTTTCGGACTGGAGGCCGCTTTTCCAGTCGTTTGTATTAAAATCAATAAAGAGATTGCAAAAAAAGAAACCTCTGTGCATTTGTGTGATCAAGATGTTGGGTGGCATAATTATCTGGCACAAGTTCATTCAAAATGGGCAACTTGGCCTTAATCAAGTTTTAATTATGCAATTTAAGGGTAGATTTTCTATTTCACAGAGATCGAAGATATGCAGTCTTTGTTTGATGGTTGGCCTGGCATTGCACAACATAGATTGCAAAATACATTTTCTGACCTGTTAGGGGAGCCAAAAGGAGCAAACTTTAGTGGAGGAAATTATGGAAAATGCTTTCTAACTTCAAGGCTGCCTTAGCTTGAGGGACACACTGTACTCGGGGAGAAGAGAGTGGGAAGCATGTCTCAGCTCATGAACCCAGGAAGGAAACCCCCATGGGGCAGTGGGGAAGATTATGTGCGCTCTCTGGGTGGTGAGGCAGCAGCAATGCTGGCGGAGTCTGGACAAAGGCAGACGGGCTTGCCTTAGGTACACCCACTGAGCTAATGAGGCAATTAGCACCCAGGCACTCTTCACATGCTAGCCAAAATAGAAGATTGGTCCATTTAACACAAGGTAGGCAAGTTTATGGCACCATCTCAACTACCGCGGACACAAGGAGATGATGGACGGAGTGCTGAAACTTTTCAGACACTCACCCCCAGTCACAGATCTGGGTTGAATCCATCATCGTTCTTTAGCTCACTTCGCCACCCCAGTTCAGACACAGCTATATGCAAATCAGTCTTGACCCTGTGCCTCATGGGAACAGTCCAGCCCGAACTGCCAAGCCATGTCTTCCCTGGACCGGAAACAAGCATCCTGGGACCGGTTTTGGGCTAACAGCCCTCATCAGCCAGGCTAGCTTGAATCCAGTGGCAAAGTGAGCAAGGGACCCACGTCTGGGCATACCCTGCCAACTTAGGGCGAACAAAGCAAACACAAGGAGATGATGGACGGAGCGCTGAAACTTTTCAGACACTCACCCGCAGTCACAGATCTGGTTTGAATCCATCATCGTGCTTTAGCTCACTTCGCCACCCCAGTTCAGACACAGCTATATGCAAGTCAGTCTTGACCCTGTGCCTCATGGGAACAGTCCAGCTCGAACTGCCAAGCCATGTCTTCCCTAGACCAGAAACAAGCATCCTGGGACCGGTTTCAGGCTAGCAGCCCTCATCAGCCAGGCTAGCTTGAATCCAGTGGCAAAGTGAGCAAGGGATCCACGTCTGGGCATACCCTGCCAACTTAGGGCGAACAAAGCAAACACAAGGAGATGATGGACGGAGCGCTGAAACTTTTCAGACCGTCACCCCCAGTCACAGACCTGGGTTAAATCCATAATTGTTCTTTACCTCACTTCGCCACCCCAGTTCAGACACAGCTTTATGCAAATCAGTCTTGACCCTGTACCTCATGGGAACAGTCCAGCCCGAACTGCCAAGCCATGTCTTCCCTGGACCGGAAACAAGCATCCTGGGACCGGTTTCGGTCTAACAGCCCTCATCAGCCAGGCTAGCTTGAATCCAGTGGCAAAGTGAGCAAGGGACCCACGTCTGGGCATACCCTGCCAACTTAGGGCGAACAAAGCAAACACAAGGAGATGATGGACGGAGTGCTGAAACTTTTCAGACCCTCACCCCCAGTCACAGATCTGGGTTGAATCCAGTGGCAAAGTGACTACCACGATATCATGGCCGTAAGAATAGTAAATGATCGCAAGTCAGGAAAAAATTGTCAAAACCCAGCACCTCTCAATTAAATTAAGTGAAACTCATAATTGGTAACATTAATAATCAGTTCTAAATCAGCGCCAGGGCAGTATTTCTCTGCCTCTGATGGATACCGAAAAAAAGGAAGATGCACAGCAAAACAAAGGCAAAATGCCAACGGGGACATCGAGAGCTGCAGGTTTAAGTGTTTAAAAGTACAGACGCGATGCCTTGGCCCAGGACAACTGGTCACTCACACTTCCATTGTGCCAGGGACATTTTCTTCCCAATATCCTCAACTCATTAACTACAGCAACCTTGAATGACATGCAGGAGCACCACATGTCCAACCATGAGACGTGGTCTCCATGCACACTGTCTCAAATTGGTAGGGAAGGAGGCCCAACATGGTCGCCCTTGGCTCAGCAGACCTGAAGCAGTTCCATGGGTGGTTATTGCCCCAGCTGAAAGGATCTGAAAAAAATGCAACTTTAGATTAAAGGGGCCATTCAGCGAATGATGTCACAATACACAACCCAAGCTGACATCATCAAAGCAAATTTCAAGAATGGCTATTGGTGCTGATTGTTCGAGATATAGGAGTGGTTAAAGATAACTTTTTACTGTTTTATTCTCTATATTAGATGACTCCCCCATCCACACTTAAGCTCTTCTGCCTTGTCTGCTTCCCACCTGCCCATTCTCCACCTCTGCTTGTTACAATCAGAACCTGCCTTTGCTGCTTAGTTTTTGTGCATCAGGAAGGTGGCAATGCCCACCTGGAGGGATTCTCAGAGTGCCTTCCCGAATCTAATACTTGGATCATTATTACTAACCGTATCCAAGGAGCAAGGCCCATATCAAACATTTACAGAGCACGACTACAAGACAGATATCCACTATTGGAGGCAAATTGCAACAAATAAGCGAGACACCACTCACTGACGCTGACTGCAAAACAGATACTGAAATACCACAAAATGGTATCCAGCAAGATTCCACTTTATCCAGTTGATATTATTACACAGGGCTTACCTCAACCCGCTGACCCTAAAGAAAATATATCCAACTAGGACCGGGGAATGTCCATGCTGCAGGAGGGGCAGACTTCTTGCACATGAAATGGTCTTGCCTAATGGTATGCTACTGGAGACGAATAGTGACTACCCTGATGACACTATTGACAACAGTAGTGACACCCACTATCACACTGCATACAAGGTTTACATCCCAAAACTCTGATGGGGAAAAATGCTAAAAAGTTGTGGCATTACTACTGAAGTTGGCGGCGAGAACAATATTAATATATTGGCTTCAGCCACAGGGACCCTCATTGGAGCAGTGGAAAAAAAAGGCGAATGAACGGCTATTGACTGAGGAAACTCGGGTGAACATGGTGAGAAGGAATGAAAGACTGCCAGATGAAACTGATCCAGCGCAACCCCTAATTCATGAACCAGGGACCAAGGGAAATCTCATCACACATAAATTGCTTTACCAAACAACGGGCCCATCACACATTACCCATAAATGATCCCAGAGGACAGGCGCTGGATTTGGGGGGTTTAATTTGTCAGTTTTGTTAAGTACAATACTACACTTCGCATTAATAACATTTGTATATAATTCAAACTATTCGTAATCTCAACTGTCTTCTTCCTTTGGTAGATGGACCATTAGTTGAAGAGTTGATGGTGACTATGATTAACTAAACAGTTTAATATTTAACTAAATAACCACAGAGTCATTTCTTCAGTTAATGATTTTATCTTATTAAATGCTCTTAATTTAGATTGTCAGTGCACACACAAGATTACATATAAGAGAACAAATTATCAAGCAATGTAATCAAAATGAATCATTTATATCGACATCAAAGCGTGCATAGGAATGGGGAAGAGAAGGTACAGCATAAATACTTGCAGAAATATATTGCAAAATTAAAGCAATCAAGGAGGGTGATACCCACCAAGGAATCAGGAAAACCACTTCCTTGGCCGAGGTTGTGGCAAGAGGTCCCCAGAGATAAGCTCAGAGGACAAAGTTAACAGGATAGGTATAGCCAAGTTTGCCCTAGACTAACAACTAAAATTAATCTCCCAATCATTCTACCTTGATCTAGTTCTCCTCGGACGCAGTCTCCTCCCAAGCACTCCCGCAACGTTCTCACACCTAAAGCGTTCTCTGGCTTGGTGCTAGTCTGCTCTCTCTGTCTTGGCGCTCTTCACTGTGATCTGCCACACCGGACTGTTCTGCTGTACCGGACCGCACTGCCTCAGGTTCGTCTTATCTCTCTCCGATCCTTCTCTCCGCCACACCCTCAATTGGGATATCAATTATACCCTACTGTCTAGCTCACTATCTTACAATGTTGCAGTATCAGTAGAAACTCGGTCTTCGATTGGTTGTCATAAATCATACTAGGGTCGCCTCAAACTGTTCTCCTCACAAATCCATCCTATACCGGTTTTAACAAAGGAAGGATTTAAGACTAATACATTCGTATACCACTGACATCCATAATTATAAATTTTGCAACAATTGTACATTATGATATCCGTTTCACATTCAAATTGCACGTAGTGATGGCTGTTCCCACAGTCGCTGTCGCGTCTTGGCACATAAACAATAGGACACAGGTCAACATGGCCTTCACACGGATTACATCAGCTGGTACACTCTGCAGTCTGCAAGCAGGCAACCCATCTTGGAGCATGCGCTCTCCATACCGACCAAGACAACCGCATGCTGGTTCAAACAAGAGGCCATTTTCATGCAGGCCCAATCTCGTACTGAAGTAAATAAACACAAAAGAATATTAATTCATGAAATAAAACCCATTATGGTTACCTCCCACCATACTAATACCCTGTATTAATTAAATCCTAGCAAAAGCTATTAATTTAAAGCAACCCTTTTCGTTATTTGTGCACAACATGCAAAATGTGCAATGTACAACATAGCATAAACATGTAGTAGTACGGTTTTTCAAAGCGCAAACAGTTAATATATACTCATGCCAACATGTTTTAGCATATTATGTTAAATGCGTTTGCCCCTCGTGTAAATGTGTGCATTCAGGGTTGGTTAGTCCATGCAGTCAATACATTATTATGGGGTTACTTTATTCATGAGGATGTATTTTACAAACCCCACTCCATCAATCCCCCTTTGATTATTTTACCATCATAAAATCCCTAAACATATCTTTTTTCCAAGTTATATAGCTGTTATTTTATCTTTTAGCCCTTGCTCTTTACATTTTTCATACAATTTTTCTTTTAAACCTTCCAACTCTATCGCATCTATCTTTCTTTTCCTTTCTTTACGCTCCTTACTTAATTTCCTTTCTTTGTGACTTTTCTTCATACAAACATAGGTCATTCGTATCATGAGTATCATAGCAGCTACAGATACTATTGGTACTATTATTTTTCCTACTAAGGAACTACTTATAGAAGAAAACCAATTGCTTATAGTAGAGAAACTGCTCCCAGACACCGTCAACCTCTAGTTGGGTTACCTTTTTATGCAAATCAGTGATATTCTGAATGTATCCTTCCAAATTCTTACTTTTATCTGGAATGTAAGGGCAACAATGTTGAACTTTCAGCATTCCACAGACTCCACCCTCTTTTGCCAATAATATATCAAGGGCAAGTCGATTTTGCATAACCATAGATCTCATGGCAATCATTTAAGTGTCAATCATCAAGAATCCTCCAGCAGTATCCGTTGATAAACGATCAACCACTGTGGACAATTGTTGAATTTTGTATGCATTCAGTGTAACCCCAACTCCAGGTATTAATGCTCCAAATATATCGCCTACAATTTCTGAAAAACGTTCTCTTTTTACATGTTTTAGTCCTTGCTTTACTTCATCAATTCCATTTGTACTTTTGTCTACATGGTAGACTTGGAAAGACAATCCCGAGATAACAAGTTCTATACCAGTGATCTGGCAGCCGATAATAGGCTTTCCTCCCACAGACATAATATATGCCTGGCAAAACAGGGTCAGTTCCTCCCTTTAATCCCCAACCCCCAATAATTTTATAGGTATCTTCACATTCACTGGAACCGATGAAATAATTGTTGTAGTTAGTCTTCTCCCTACGTAAGCATAATTTTCCCTTCTGCGACCAATCCAGGGCCATTGCAGCATAAGTCTCGCCTTTGTCATAGTTGCCTTTTCTAAAAACCCAAGGTGGTGTTTTTAATTTCTTTTCAACAGCTTTTCTCTGAAACTTAGCCCTTCTTTCTTCCACCATCTCCAAAAAGATTTTCTCTTCCTTTTTCAATTTACATGTTAGATTATTTTTATTAGCGTATTCTATATCTAAAGGCTTGGTAGTCAGGAAAAAATCTCCCATGACATTTGCATGTGCTATCTTATTCAACTCAGGTATTACAGGGACTTTAGAAAAGATTGTATCTACATTGGAATAATAATAATCTAGTTTACCTGTTCTATACAACAAACTTGATAAGACACTACAGGTCACACCATAAGTCAAAGGAAGGTGATGGTAAGTCACACCTTCTGAAACAGACAATGGTAACTGTATACATACATAACAGTCACTCACATCCATTGTTTCCACATATTCGTAAAGTAATTTAGTGAAAACATTCAAGGAAAAATTAGTAACTGATCTATCATGATGCAAACTACTAGCATCTATCTGTTTTAAGTCAGTAACAAGGATTTGCTTAATGTCAGTGTCTACCCTTGGACCTGTCAAATTGTTAGGACGAGGTGTATCTTCTTTAATCACATGTAAAGGTATTATAATTGTTAATATTATCCAGAATACTACCAGTATACAAAATAAACATAAACAAGCCTTATAACACCTACGCATAAAACTACATCTAGGTCTTGTTACTTGCGTATCTGCCATAGTAATATTAATCCTTATAAAATTCTAAATAGATTTTCTAAATCTATCTCAAATATATTCTATGAAAAAGTAAAAACTAAAAAATTTAGTGTGATCCCACACTTCAAGGCTTTCTTCTTTACCCCTTCTTTTATTTTAACTAATCCAAATTTTCCAGGACGTTTTTTTTTTTCTTCAGTTGTTAACGTGACACCTTAATTTGTTTACAGTCTCTTAAGGTGGATTTAGATCACTCTTTCCTTCTTGTTCGCTGTCAGTGCTGTTTCTTTCTTTGTTTAAATCTTCTTCAATTTCTTCCAACACTATGTAAATCGAGTCAGGTGACTTGAACTTTTTGTTTGGTTTTCTTACTCTCTTTGGTCGCAGCACTGATTCGTCATCCGACTCTCCTTGTTCTATTTCACCTGAAACTTCCTTTATCTGTTCTGGCCTACTCTTGGGTCTTCCTTTCACCACCCTGTATTTCAGTCTTTTAACTCCACTTGGCCAATGGTCGTCTTTCTTTGCCCTTTTTGGTCAAACTTCTTCTTCTTCTTTGTTCAATTCGTACCTTCGTTTCTTTGCACCTACTTTGAGTTTGCTTTCTTCTTTTTCCTTTTCTTCTTCTGTATTTCTTTCACCTATTTCTTTTCTATCCTTTCCCTCTTTATCGAGCAGTTGTCTTTCTTCTTGTTCAACAGCAGTTTCTTCAGTCCCAGTAGCTGGTACCCACTTTACTTGACTTGTGCTAAGCAATTCTTCATCAAGCCGCTCCTCACAGTCCTTTGGGTTATGTTCACCCGTTTCAGAGTCTATTGCTCTGGCTTCACCAATTTCTTGCAAAAACAACAGTTGCTGGACAGAATGCAGAACAATGTCATACATTCACCCCAGTACAGAGATCTGGGCCTAAATCCATCGTTTTTTTGCTCACCATGCCATTCCAGTTTGAACCCAGCCATATGCAAATCAGTCTTGACCCTGTGCCTCATGGGAACAGTCCAGCCCGAACTGCCAAGCCAGGTCCTCCCTGGACTGGAAACAAGCATCCTAGGACCGGTTTCGGGGTTTCACCCCTCTTCAGCCAGGATAGCTTGTTTCCAGTGGCATGGAGAGCACGGGACCCACGTCTGGGCATACCCGTCCCACTCAGGGTGACAAATGCAAAAACAACAGTTGATGGACAGAATGCAGAACAATGTCATACATTCACCCCAGTACAGAGATCTGGGCCTAAATCCATCGTTTTTTTGCTCACCATGCCATTCCAGTTTGAACCCAGCCATATGCAAATCAGTCTTGACCCTGTGCCTCATGGGAACAGTCCAGCCCGAACTGCTAAGCCAGGTCCTCCCTGGACTGGAAACAAGCATCCTAGGACCGGTTTCGGGGTTTCACCCCTCTTCAGCCAGGATAGCTTGTTTCCAGTGGCATGGAGAGCACGGGACCCACGTCTGGGCATACCCGTCCCACTCAGGGTGACAAATGCAAAAACAACAGTTGATGGACAGAATGCAGAACAATGTCATACATTCACCCCAGTACAGAGATCTGGGCCTAAATCCATCGTTTTTTTGCTCACCATGCCATTCCAGTTTGAACCCAGCCAAATGCAAATCAGTCTTGACCCTGTGCCTCATGGGAACAGTCCAGCCCGAACTGCCAAGCCAGGTCCTCCCTGGACTGGAAACAAGCATCCTAGGACCGGTTTCGGGGTTTCACCCCTCTTCAGCCAGGATAGCTTGTTTCCAGTGGCATGGAGAGCACGGGACCCACGTCTGGGCATACCCGTCCCACTCAGGGTGACAAATGCAAAAACAACAGTTGATGGACAGAATGCAGAACAATGTCATACATTCACCCCAGTACAGAGATCTGGGCCTAAATCCATCGTTTTTTTGCTCACCATGCCATTCCAGTTTGAACCCAGACGTGGGTCCCTTGCTCACTTTGCCACTGGATTCAAGATAGCCTGGCTGATGACGGCTGTAAGCCAGAAACCTGTCCCAGGATGCTTGTTTCCGGTCCAAGGAAGACATGGCTTGGCAGTTCGGGCTGGACTGTTCCCATGAGGCACAGGGTCAGACTGATTTGCATATGGCCATGTCTGAACTGGGGTGGCGGAGTGAGCTAAAGAATGATGATGGATTAAACCCAGATCAGTTGATTGGGGGTGAGTGCTTGCAATGTTCAACACTCCGTCCATCATCCCCTTTGGTTTCACCAATTTCTTGTACTTCAGCCTCTGATTCTGAGCTTGTACTTGAGATCTCCAGATGCCGCTCTACTCGTGGTTCAAGTGGATTTGGGACTCGCTGAGTGTGGCTGGCATGGATCCAATTTGATAAGCCAGCACACTTTACTGCTGTAGTCGTCACCAATATGACCTGATATGGTCCTTCCCAGCGGGGCTCTAGGCAAGTTTCTCTTCTATGCCTTTTCACTTGAACCCACTCACCAGGGCTCAGATCATTCGCTTGAGTCTACTGTGTTGTGGTCGAGTCTGCTCCAACCTGATGAAACACAGAACGTACTACATCAGCCAATCCTTTGCAATAGTCAAGGATGAGATCATCAGATATATTTATCAATTTGTTGGCAGGTACAAATGCTCTTCCCATCAAGATCTCATGTGGACTCAATCCTGTCTTTTTTCAGGAATGCTTCTGAGACTCATCAAAATTAGGGGTAAAGCATCAGGCCATTTCAGTGCTGTGGATCTACACACTTTCCCTAACCTATTCTTGATAGTGCCATTTATCTGCTCTACTATTCCAGAAGCCTCTGGACGATAAGCACAATGAAGTTTTGGTTGAATGCTCAATGCCTCACAAATCAGTTTGATTGTTTCACTAGTGAAGTGTGTTCCTCTATCTGTTTCCATAGTGACTGGAAAACCATATCTAGGAATGTATTCCCTCAACAAAAGTTTTGCCACCGTCAAGCTGTCATTCCTCCTTGTGGGATAAGCTTCTACCCATCGGGAAAACAAACACACAATTACTAACACATATTTGAGCTTGTTACATGGAGGCAACTCGATAAAATCGAGTTGTAGTCTGGTAAAAGGACCCCCTGCCCTCCCTATTGTTCCCAAACTAACTATTGTCTTTCTTCCTGGGTTTTGCTGTTGGCACGTCAAGCATCTCTGACAAAGGCTCTCTGCAATAGTCCTGAACTTGGTATTAAACCACGTTTGTTTGAATGATCTGACCATGGCATCTCGACCAATATGTGTCATTCCATGGTACATCCTTGCCATATGTGAAAGTAAACTATCTGGCATGACTGGTCTCCCATTAATGTATACCCATACATCATCATCTTCTCATCTGCTACATCCTGCCTTTTCCCATTCCTGTCTCTCTTCATCACCTGCCTCTTCCTGCAATTGTCTCACTTCATCCCATGTTTCAATGGTGTTAGTAAACATAAATTGACAAACCGTATGTTCCTTTGTTTTTCCCCGATTTATGGAAGTCTCATTCTTTGCACAATATTGTGCTACTTGGTCAGCAAATCTATTGCCTTGAGTCACATAATCATCTCCTGACTTATGTGCGGCACATTTGACCACTGCAATTCGTTTTGGCAATTGTAATGCTTCCAGCAATTCCTTTACAAATTGACTATACCTGATGGGGGACCCCGAAGAGGTCAGGAATCCCCTCTGCATCCATAGTTCTCCAAAATCATGCACAGTGCCAAAGCCATATTGGCTATCAGTAATTATGGTCACTTTCTGACTTTTTCCCAATTTGCAGGTTCGAATTAGAGCTATCAATTCATCAACTTGTGCAGATTTTACCCCTTTTAGACAGGATGCTTCCAGGATTGCCGCTACAGTACAGACGGCATAGGCAGAACTCAACACACCTGTTCCAGTTCGCAAACAAGAACCGTCAACAAACATCACACAATCAGATTCCTCAAGAGGAACATCTTTAATATCAGGACGGGGCTTGGTACAAAATTCAGTCACATCCAGACAATCATGTTCAGCTTCATCCTTTACTTCTTCATCCTAAACATCTGGCAATAGAGTAGAAGGATTCACATTTGTACATCTCACTATTGTCACATTTTCTGCACCCAGAATCACTTTCTCATACCTAGTCAGCCGACTATAGGTGAGGTGCTGAGTCCATGTTCTTGTTAAAAGGATCTCAACTGAATGTGGCATATACACTCTCACAGGATGACCCATTATGATCCCTTCACTCTGTTCCAGACTCACACAAGTAGCAGCTACTGCTTTCAAACATCCAGGCAATGCAGCAGCCACTGAATCTAAAGTAGCTGAAAAATATGCCACAGGTCGTCTCGACATTCCATGCCTTTGAGTTAAAACTGCAAGTGCACACCTATCTCTTTCACTGCAATACAATGCAAAATCTTTTGAATAATCAGGCATTCCCAACGCCGGAGCCTGACACAGACTGTCTTTCAGTTTAACAAAAGCATCCATACTTTCTTCATCCAATTTAACTGGGTCTTTCACATCATTCCTCGTCAACCTCTGTAGAGGTTTGGCCATCAGTGAAAATCCACTGATCCATTGTCTGCAAAATCCAACCACTCCCAAAAACATTCGCACTTCTCTTTGTGTGGTTGGTGGTTTCATGTCCTTAATCACTTGAATACGCTCTGATGTTACTTTTCTGACTCCCTTCTCAATCTTATGACCTAAGAATTGGACTTCCCGCTGACAGAATTGTAACTTTGCAGGGGACACTTTACGTCCACCTTCTGCCAAATGGTTCAGTAAAGCAACTGTGTCTGTAACACAGGCTTCTCGAGTCTTTGATGCCACCAGTAGGTCATCAATGTACTGAACCAGAACAGACTCTTCAGACATTCTCAAATCTTCCAGACACTTTTTCAATATCTGGTTAAAAATTGAAGGACTCTCAGTATAGACTTGAGGCACTCGGCACCATGCCAAAACACGATCTCCAAACGGGAAAGCAAATAAATACTGGCTATCCGGATGCAGGGAAATCGAAAAGAATGCATGACACAAATCAATCACGGTATACCACTCCGCATCATGTGGGATTTGGTAGAGAATCACTGCTGGGTTTGGCACAACTGGACAACAAGGCACAACAATTTTGTTTATTTTTCTCAAATCTTGTACTATTCTATAGGTTCCGTTTGGCTTTTTCAATCCCATAATAGGTGAATTACAAGGGCTACTCAGTATTTCTTTTAAAATTCCTTGTTCAATCATTTGATCAATTACAGGCGTTATTCCTGCTATTACTTCTGGCTTCATTTTATACTGTGGTGTATTTGGATAGTCAACCCCATCTTTCACTGTAATTCTAATCGGATCCACTTTCTTCATCAACCGAATCTCCTGTTCTGTGAAATCCCACACCTCTGAATTCACTACCTTCATCAATTCTTCAGGCACACTTTTGTCTGTAAGAAGCAAAAATAACTCATTCACTTCTGTTCCTTGCTTTGCTAGCACCATTTTAAAAGCGACATCCTCATCAGGTGTCTGAAATGCAATACCATCCGGTGTGCAGTAAATTGTGCAATTCATCTTGCACAGCAAATCTCTTCCTAACAAATTCACTGGACTCGAGTCACACACTACAAACCGATGCATGTCTTTAAAGGGACCAATATGCACTTCAATTGGTTTAGTAACTGGAGTATTTATCTGTTTATTTGAGACTCCTACTACCTGGATAGTTTCTCCCGAGAGGGGTAGGTTTGGAATTTCTGCTGCTCTCACAGTAGAACGGGTAGCACCAGTGTCCACAAGAAAGGTGATATCATTACCTTCCACTTTTCCATCAACAAATGGACCTGACTGATCTACCTCTAGAGTAGCGCCAAGCACGCACTCTTCCTCCCCCTCAGGCACCGTCATTGATTCGACTCAACATCACTTCCATCACATTGCATCCAAAATTGGGGAATCACATTTGTGTTAGTATTTTTACCAACCTGGTCTCCTCCGTGGAACCCTGTATCCGCACTGTATCTTTGAGCATTTACATTATGTGGCAACGGTGGTTGCGGGACTTGATATTGGGTAGTAACTACCTGCTGCTGCGGTGTCTGTTGCACACCTACCTCACTCTGCACCTGTGGAGTTAAAATTTGATTTCCTCCATTAGTCCTCTGCACTGATCTACACTCATTCTTCCAGTGTCCATACTTTCCGCACCCATGACAAGGAAATTTCTTTTTCGCCTCTTCTCTGCTCATTTGTCCTCTACCTCTACCTCCACTGGGTCTTTGAGCATTCTGACTAACTCCTCCCATTTGGTTTATAGACTGAGAATTCAACTGAGTTTCTTGCTGTTCTGCTACTTTTACTTGCGCCCACATCATTTTTTCTTTTAATTTGCGATGGCGAGACTCAATGTCATCGCTGCAGTATTTCGCATAACTCAAAATCTCATCGATCGTTTTGGCCTGCCAACACAACATGTGCTGCTGTATCATCTAACTAATCTCAGGTGTTAATCCATACACAAACCTATACACAAAATGACCCATATCTCTGTCTCCAATATTCTCAAAACCACTATTCTGCTTAAAAACTTGTAATAACCTCTCATAATATGCATGCACAGACTCTTTCGGCTCTTGGGTTGTTCTATCGATTTTTACCCAATCAGTTTCCATAGGGGAAATTTTACTTTTCAAGAAAGTAATCACCTGATGGTACTTTTTCATCACCTCATCAGAAGGTGCTCCTGTTTTGGAATCCCTAGGGTATTCATCTTTTGGCCAATCAACTGTAATCTTACAGTCGGTCCATAAATCTGCAGGGACAACAATTTCAAATAATCCATCTAAATCCTTTAACAATACTTTCGAGACTTTCACGAACCTCTCAACTTGTTTGTACCATTCCACTGGCTTTTCTCTCAACCTGGGAAACTCATTGGTAAAGGACAATATATCCTGTCTAGACCACGGAACATGCACATAACCTCCTCCTGGAACTTCTCTCATGGGACATTCCAAAGATACATTTTCTACTTCTCTTACTGGATGTAAATGTATTTCTTTAGCAGCCAATTCTTCTTTCTTCCTCATCCATCTACCCTTCCATCTTTCCACGTCTCCCCATTTTCTCAAAACAACCATTAATTCTTTTATCTGCAATCATCTACCAGACGTATTCATATTTTCTATATCCTTTTCAGTAAAATCCACTCTATATGTCTTCTGCAACACCTTTGATCTTCCTATGTCTATTCCCAACTCCTCTGCAGCTTCCATTAACCTTTCATGTAGATTTTTCGCTTTCCAAGTAATACTCTTACACAGATACATCAATTCATCATCTTGATAAGTCTTTAGCCTGTCTGGACTTATGGTCCCAATGATCATTTCTTCCAAATCTACTCTCAACTTACATACATCTATAGGCTGTGGCTGTGTTTTTCTTCTTTGTAACCCTTTCACCCAATCATCTAATTCTTCGGTTGTTGGACCTATTGAAACTTCACTTCTGGGGATTTCTTCCAACTCTATTCTTTTGGGCTGTAACTGCATTATATCCCTAGGTGTTTCAATTATTGTTAGATTAGTCGGAGGTGTTGACCTAGTAACTGTAGTGGGCTGTTCACTTTGGACACTTACGGCGTTAATTCTACTACTAGCTGATGTTATAGCAGAATTTAATGGGACAGTCAAGGAAGGTTCATGGATAAGTCTATTTTCGAATACAGGTATTGCTGGACCTATAGTTACTGGTACAGTTATTGCATCTATTTTCATATTCATCTGATTCAATTTTTCAACTAATTCTTTGGTTTTTATTGCCAATTCTGCTTCTTCTTCTTCCTGCTCTATATCGCTCACAGTTGGAACTGGTGTCGTTTGAGGTGTCATTGGGGTTTCCATTGACGGTGCATTTGGTGTCACCATCGCTTAATTCTCCTGATAAGGTGATGGTCGTTTAACTAATATATCATCCAGCAGCTCATCATCAGATTCATTCGGGTTATATCCATAACCAAATTGCTCTAAATGTCTCCTTTTCTCCTTACATTTGCTTCCTGCAGTCTCTCCTACCATTAAAACTGGATACAATCCTTCAGTTATCTCTCCATTTCTCCATCTCTTCATTCTGTCTTCATGTCTTTCATCATGAAATCTTCCAAACATAAATCTATTAACTCTACCACCTCTATGTCTTTCCCTTTCATACATTTCATCCTCCCATTCTACTAATGCTTCAAACTGTGTAGGTCTAGGTCTTGGGTCTAATGCCATCATCTTTTCTCTTAAATTACGCAATACTGCCAAATTAAAAGAACCATGCTCTGGAAAAGCTAGCACACCATCATTCTTCGTATATCCTACCCAATTTTCTAACCAAATACATGTGTGATAACCATATTTTAACATCAGATAAGACGCTGGTGTCTTTGGTAGAGGGATAGGAACTCCTTCTCTCGTTATTACAGGTTTGTCCTTTTTAAAGAATCTTTTAATTTTGCCAAACAAAGTCAATTTCTCTTGTTTTGGTTGTTCAAAATACATTTTTGTTACTTGTCAACGGCTTTACTCGATCCAAATCCTTTGTCAATGCAATCCACTATAATTCACCAATCAAACTCCTTTGCTTCCCTAAACACCTGCCCAATGTCAGCGCGGCACACTCTAACTCTTCCAATCGGCGCTTTCTACGTCTCCGCTATCCTGTCCAATACCAGCGCGGCTCACATCAACCAGCCAATCTGAGCTTACTCTGTCTTCACAGTCTGACCAATGCCAGCGCGGCTTTTTGTGATGTTAGCCTCTCCTCCTGCTGCTGACCCTCCCTTTACAAACATTATCAGGCACTTTTCTAAGTCCTTTTTCTTTGCAATAACTTATTAGTCACAACATAAAACAATACCACACTGTTTACTAACTAAAAGAGATAGTTTTCACTCACAAGAACATTCCTTTCAATACGGGCAAGTATAACAATTCCGCTATCCTTCCCTTCATCCAAGCTAGGAGAGGACCTGTTACTTCTTTAGGGATAAGGCCAAAATTTCACAAGAGGACCTTTTGTTGAAAAGGAGGTCTCGCTACTCTTCCGGGGATAAGGCCAAAGTTTCACAGATGGACCCTTCGCTATCTCACTCTTTCTCTACATACACTCTAAATAGTCCTTAAAATAACACATAAGTGTTACCACTAATTTAAACAGACAATGCACCTATTCCCGTGTGATTTCACTTTTCACACTTTTCTTCTGCCTTATTTCAGGCTAACTTTTACTTTGCCGGCTTCCCAGATACCCTTCTGTACCTGTGTTCCAAAGACCACATAGAAACGCGATACCAACTCACTTTACATAGAATGTTAAACATTTAATCAATAATCAATAATAAATAAATCACCAAACTAATCAATAATAACCATCATTCTGCTACCAGAAAAACTGATCCAGCGCAACCCCTAATTCATGAACCAAGGACCAAGGGAAATCTCATCACACATAAATTGCTTTACCAAACAACGGGCCCATCACACATTACCCATAATGATCCCAGAGGACAGGCGCTGGATTTGGGGGGTTTAATTTGTCAGTTTTGTTAAGTACAATACTACACTTTGCATTAATAACATTTGTATATAATTCAAACTATTCGTAATCTCAACTGTCTTCTTCCTTTGGTAGATGGACCATTAGTTGAAGAGTTGATGGTGACTATGATTAACTAAACAGTTTAATATTTAACTAAATAACCACAGAGTCATTTCTTCAGTTAATGATTTTATCTTATTAAATGCTCTTAATTTAGATTGTCAGTGCACACACAAGATTACATATAAGAGAACAAATTATCAAGCAATGTAATCAAAATGAATCATTTATATCGACATCAAAGCGTGCATAGGAATGGGGAAGAGAAGGTACAGCATAAATACTTGCAGAAATATATTGCAAAATTAAAGCAATCAAGGAGGGTGATACCCACCAAGGAATCAGGAAAACCACTTCCTTGGCCGAGGATGTGGCAAGAGGTCCCCAGAGATAGGCTCAGAGGACAAAGTTAACAGGATAGGTATAGCCAAGTTTGCCCTAGACTAACAACTAAAATTAATCTCCCAATCAATCTACCTTGATCTAGTTCTCCTCGGACGCAGTCTCCTCCCAAGCACTCCCGCAACGTTCTCGTACCTAAAGCGTTCTCTGGCTTGGTGCTAGTCTGCTCTCTCTGTCTTGGCGCTCTTCTCTCTGATCTGCCACACTGGACTGTTCTGCTATACCGGACTGCACTGCCTCAGGTTCGTCTGATCTCTCTCCGATCCTTCTCTCCGCCACACCCCCAATTGGGATATCAATTATACCCTACTGTCTAGCTCACTATCTTACAATGTTGCAGTATCAGTAGAAACTCGGTCTGTGATTGGTTGTCATAAATCATACTAGGGTCGCCTCATCCTGTTCTCCTCACAAATTCATCCTATACCGGTTTTAACAAAGGAAGGATTTAAGACTAATACATTCGTATACCACTGATATCCATAATTATACATTTTGTAACAATTGTACATTATGATATCCGTTTCACATTCAAATTGCACAAGGTGATGGCTGTTCCCACAGTTGCTGTCGGGTCTTGGCACATAAACAATAGGACACAGGTCAACATGGCCTTCACACGGATTACATCAGCTGGTACACTCTGCAGTCTGCAAGCAGGCAACCCATCTTGGAGCACGCGCTCTCCATACCGACCAAGACAACCGCATGCTGGTTCAAACAAGAGGCCATTTTCATGCAGGCCCAATCTCGTACTAAAGTAAATAAACACAAAAGAATATTAATTCATGAAATAAAACCCATTATGGTTACCTCCCACCATACTAATACCCTGTATTAATTAAATCCTAGCAAAAGCTATTAATTTAAAGCAACCTTTTTCGGTATTTGTGCACAACATGCAAAATGTGCAATGTACAACATAGCATAAACATGTAGTAGTACGGTTTTTCAAAGCGCAAACAGTTAATACATACTCATGCCAACATGTTTTAGTATATTATGTAAAATGCGTTTGCCCCTCGTGTAAATGTGTGCATTCAGGGTTGGTCAGTCCATGCAGTCAATACCTTATTATGGGGTTACTTAATTTCATGAGGATGTATTTTACAAACCCCACTCCATCAATATACAACAAATATGGCGTGAAATGTCGAAAAGGAAAATTGCAGAAGATGACGAGTTAGACCTTTCCCCATGATTCACTGAACTAAAGTTATTCGTTTAATAAATAGGACCGTCATGAGTACGATAGGACAGTTCACTATAAATGTACTATTATGACGTTAATCCACTGGATTGTATCTTCGGTGTGTCTCCCTCACACGCAGCTGCTACGATACGCCTTTGTAGTGGGAATAAATCAATAGAAATGTGTTTCAAAAAAGAAAAGGGCCGTAATAAAACTAAGGGGGGCAAATGTTTTATTTTTTAGCCAAATGTAGATGTGTTTCTAGCCCCTGACATACAATACAGTTTACAACAAACAAACAAAACAATAGTGCTGCAAGCATAAAAAAGCATCATAAAACAGAATATTTACGCTTATCTAGCCAGAAATAAACTGGAAAACAAAAGCAGCTCTAAACACGATAACCAAGTGAAAATATTGTAGATAAAAAAAATAATGCGCAAAACAGACCTTTTAAAATAATGTGCAGCTTTACTTGATGCTTGATGTTGAAGATAAAGTGCTTGATTTGAGCCGGTGGTTTCCGGTGCTCGACAACGGGACTTAATTGTAACACCTGCACTTATGACAGTCTGACACTTGGTGGCGCTGTCTGTCTAATTTAGAGATTAGCACAACAACAGTTGTTTATTAATTAGAAGTACATTAAATATGACTAATATCTGCCACCCAAGCCTTTCTTATACCTTTGGGGGACTGGAATAGTCTGAACACTTGTAGGTGTATAGGCGCGTGATGGTAAGTAGTTGTGTTGGTATTGTCATTGGCAGCACTGGCAGGTGCTTTGGGTGATGTGAGCTGCAGGGCCTCCTGACGACGTCCTACACTCGTGCCTCCTCCTCTTCCGACATCGGACACTCGGCGTGACGTGCTGTGCGGTGCTGTGCACTGCTGTGCAGCGATTCTGTGCTTGTGTCCGCCCGTCCACCTCTCTGCCACCTGGCCAGACTGAACTTCTACAAGCCCCAATCAAGCTGAAACAAGCCGCAACGTAGTTATACCGTATTCATATTGTTTATTGTACCAGTTGTTCCAGTTTTTAAAACAGAGCGTTAATACTGCCATCACCTGGTTGCTGCGTCTGAAGGCGTGGACGCGCTGTGCTTGGATTGTGTGGGGTGCTGCATCT
The DNA here is from genome assembly GCA_963921515.1 of Calotriton arnoldi. Taxonomy (NCBI): domain Eukaryota; kingdom Metazoa; phylum Chordata; class Amphibia; order Caudata; family Salamandridae; genus Calotriton; species Calotriton arnoldi. The sequence continues at coordinate 1,666,159 of CAWUFW010000921.1, read as the reverse complement.
GGTGGGCGGATGGCTAGACTTGGAGGTGTTTGTCAACTGAGAAGTGGCAAACAAGATTTAGACGCCCAGTGAGGGCTTGGTCCATGCTACACGGGGGATGTCCCTGTCAACTGGGGTTAGTATTTGAAGACCCCTGAAGTGATCAGAAGGTGGAAGATTAGCAGCTGGAAGGAAATAGCGGAAAAAGGGGTGGTGGCAGCGGCGCTGCAGCACAGCACAACTAAAGTCACTGAGGCTAAGAGGAGGAGGTAAGTACAAGCTGTTAAGGTTTGAAGCAAAACATTGTTGAATACTTTACAGTTTTGTGACCAGTATAAGACTGTCAATAGATGCCTCCTCAAAAGTAATAAGGCAGCAAACCTTTATGAGCAGCAAAAGGGAGAGAAGCAGGAGAGATGATAACAAATATTTCAACAACAAAAGACTCTTTAGGCCTTGTGTCTCCTTGTCACGAAAAAGGTATTGAAGTGGGAACTGAGTGCACCACTGCAGATGATAAAGTGCATTCCTCAACAAAATCGCTGGCAATCTCAATTTAGGACTTTGTGGGGAAACATTTTAAGCTCTTTGCGTTGCAGGATTCAGCTAATGTGGTGCAAGGGGTTGTGCCAGTGCGTGGTCCCCAGGAGTTATTAGAAGTCCGGGAGAAGGAAACTTTGGATCTGTTTGGAAATTCAGGTGTGATACGCCCCCGTCTTACCTCCTCTCCCTGCTTATCCCGTCCTTCCGAGCTGAACTTTGCAAGCTCTGGAGATGGGACTGGGGCAGCAGAGAGTGTAGAGGGGAATAAGCAAAGCAAGGAAGAATCCGTAAATGGCCAGGTGAGGAGAGTGCTGCAGGAAATGCCCAATACAACTGGTTTGTCACTCCGTAGCGGGGATCAAGGGACCTTGGCCACATCCGAGGCAAATATTGACTTTCAACTGACAGGTCCTTCTCCAATGCTGGATGTTCTTCTTTTCAGTTTCAAAAATAAGTTTATTAAGAGAGTTTAAAAAATAGAAGTACATAATGTAATGAAACAGTAAATAGTTACATAAATATAGATAAAACCGTTGATGAGAAAAATGCAACAGTTGGGTGTAAATAACAGGCTAACATGGTTTGAAAGGGGAATATAAAAAGAATTAAACGAATACAATCGAAGAGATATTACATTTCATAAAAGAATATAGTGATGGTATTAACATAAGTAAATTAATAAATCACGAGAATGAGGAAAGTCATGGAGGTTGAGAAACTTCTTGTTGGATCAGGGTTTGGGAGAAAGAGAGCCTAGCTTTGGCATCTATATACATAGTGACAGGTGACCATAAATTTAGATGTTTCAAAGTAATATGAGCATGGTGTACAAAGGCCGTATCCAATCTGTGATTATGACAAACTGCGTACCACCAGGCCTGGAAAGATAATTTGGTGAAGTCTTTCCAATTTTTGGTAATTTGCTGAAAGGCCACTGCTAACAATAGGTCTATAATCTTTGCGTTAAAATTACAATTGCTCCAAGCAGGAGACAAACTTCCCAAAAATAAGTGAGTATTGGAAAAGGGGATTTTGAAACCAAAGATTGAATTTATTTGAGACCAAACACTTCTCCAAAAGTTATGCACATGAGGGCATGTAAAAAGTAATTGATGTAAGTCAGCAGGTGTAAAAGAGCATGTCCAACAAGTGTCAGGGAGATCGGGATGTCTCTTATTTAAAGTTACCGGGCATAATAAAAGTCTATTGTAGATAAAATAGAGTGTTTGCGTAGTGTTGGTTGCTCTGGATGACTTCCTAATTTTAGTCCATATGTTGTTCCACAAAAGGATCGGCCAATTAGCCTCTAGGTCACGTTCCCAAGATAGCTCTACTTTAGATTTATCTCTAGCAGCATGGGAGGTGCTTAAATGAGTATAAGTAACAGAGGCTTTGGGACAGGTGCAAAGAAGAGTATGTAATTCATTTACAGAAGAAGAAATAGAAGGATTAGGGGTTAGGAACCGAGCAAGTGCAGTGTAAATAGCTTGTGTCAGAAGATTATATTTGGATTGATAAGAGGTGGGAGATCAAAAAGTCGGCTAGCTTGTGAGAAAAGCATGACCCCATCTTGTACATAGAGTTACCTTTATGTCTCCAAGCTTTCCAATAGAAGGGTTTACCACGGATCAGTATCAACTTATTATGCCATATTGTGGATTGAAGAAGGGAGTCCTGATCTGAAGGCAATGGTGACAACCCAGAATCCAAGATTTTGCATGTATGTTTAAGGATAGGAGTCGATAAGGATTGTGGTTTGCGAGAGAAGGATAAATACTCTTGAAATGAAAAAGGCGATAAGAAAGATCATTTAAGTTCAACCCATAAGGGCTTGTTTGGGCAGGAGTCAGAGAGCCACTTTGAGGCATGACGGAGTAGAAAGGATTAATGATATGTAGAAAAATGAGGAAAGTTGACACCACCCTCCGAATTTGGTCGTGTTAATTTCTGTAATGACATGCAGGATCTTTTTTTATTCCAAAGAAATATAGATAATATAGACTTTATTTTTTTTTTTTAATTTAATGGGATGGGCGCTGGAATATTGGAAATGGTGTAAAGAAATATGGGGGTTAACGTCATCTTAATGGTGTCTAAGCGGCCCCGCCAGGATAGGTGTAGGGGATGCCATTTAGTAGGTAATGTGGAAATTCTCTGTGTACTCTCATCCATGCATATGGAAATTGTAGATGAGATAGAAGGAGTAATGTGTAAACCTAAATATTTTATGGAGTGAGAGTTCCATAAAACATTTGAAGCAGCAAAATCATCTTTGAACATGTATTTGCGTAGAGGTAGTATTTCACATTTGTGTTTGCTTAATGTGTAACCAGAAACAGAAGCAAAGGATTTAACTTCTTGTAAGAATGCAGGGATGGAAGTCTGAGGTTGTGAAATAAATAATAGTACATCATCAGCATAAGCTGCCAGTTTAATTTGTTGTTTTTTAAACTCAAATCCGTGTATTTCTTGGTGCTGACGAATTCTAGATAAAAACGGTTCTAAGGCTAAATTAAAAAGAAACAGGGATAGAGGGCAGCCTTGACAATCCCCCCTACCAAGGTGGAAATACGTAGAAGTGTTACCATTTACACAAACGGCTGCTCGTGGGTGCGAATATAGAATCGAGATCAAAGATATGATTCTTGGACCAAAAGCAAACCACTTAAGTGCTTGAAATAAATAAGGCCATTGTATTCAGTCGAAAGCCTTCTCGGCATCTAAAGCTACTGCAGCTAGAGAATGAGGTAAGTGGGAGGATTTGGACAAAATGTCAAAAAACAAGCGAGTATTGTCCGCAGTTAGACGGCCTTTGACAAATCCAGACTGTTCTGTGCCCAGTAATTGAGAGAGATAAGATTCCAAACGTATGGCTAAAGCCTTAGAAAAAATCTTATAATCAATATTGACTAGCGAGATGGGTCTATAGTTCTTGCAAAGTTTTAGATCCTTCCCTTCTTTAGGAATAAGGCAGATTAGGGCATCAAGAAAAGAGCCAGAGGATTCACCCGAGTGTAGAAAAAAGTCTAAAAGGTCACATAACTTAGGGAGAAGGAGCTGTGCAAAGTGTATAAAAAATTTAACGGTGAACCCATCAGGGCCTGGAGCCTTTTCTTTTTTATGGTTAAATCATGTTTATTGATGGAAGAGAGGATAGTGTCACACAATTGGCTGCCCACATCCGTGGGCTGGTAGAGCGCATAGTGATTGAACATACACAGCGTTTCCGCCACAACCCGGAGGTCGGCCGCGTGAGATTGTAACGTGTGATTATGAAATTTTATGTCTTCCATTTTTATCCCCCATATATGAGCCTTTTCTTTTTTAAATGGCTGTAAAGCAGCAAGGAGTTCTTTTTGAGATAGGCCCGATTCTAAGGAAGTGAAATCTAATTGGGTATCAAAAGAGCATTGAGTGTCTGTGAGAAACTGAGAAATGTGAAGTTCTGAGGGGTAGGTATCTGTGTGTAATGACTTGTAAAAGAGGAGAAACTCATTTAAATTTTCGGAATCTTTAAACTTCAATTTTTGTTGCTCATCCATAATAGACTCAATATTAAGCTTGTTGTGTTTAACTTTCAAATAATTTGCCAATATTTTACCAGCCTTGTTCTGGCCACCATAAAACCTTGCTCTAGATTTCAATAAATAAATTTAGGCATTATTCATCGACTCCTTATTAAATTGAAACTTGGTATTATTAATAAGCTCAGATAAACAATCTTTTGATTTTGTTGAAAAGTAGGAATGCTCCATGTTCTTTATCTTGGTTAGGATTTCTTTGGTTTGGTTGCGTGAGGCATTACATTTCTTGGAAACAAAGCCAATAATAAAATCCCTAGCAGCTGCTTTAAATGTGTCCCATATAATATAGAAAGGTAGGGTATCTGATTGATTAAGAGAAAAATAGTCATTAAAAAAGGAGACAAATGAGGAGGTAAACGTCGGATCCAAGAGAAGTGCGTTATTGAAACGCCATCTTCTAGGTGTATTAGGTTTTTGCAAAGTATCCAATTGAATAGAGATGGGGGCATGATCGGAAATTAGAATGGAACCAATGTCCGCAGCTCTTAAGGACTGGGAGACAGTGTGAGATATAAAGAAATAATCTATTCGTTATTGGGTTTGATGAGCAGGGGAGTAATAAGTGTACTCTCTCGTAGTGTGATTGCAAAGTCTCCAAGCATCAATGAGTTTATATTGTTGAATATTTTGGACAAACTTTTGTGAGCTTTGTGAGCAGTAAAGGAGACCATCGAGCTACGAACAATGAATGGATCAACAACTTGATTGCAATCCCCTGCGAGGATAAAATGATCATCAATGCAATGTGCAATTTGTTGAGTAAGGGACATCCAAAAAGAAAAGTCTCCAGCAGTAGGAGCATAAACATTAAGCAAAGAAATCGGAGCATTCCCAATCAGCAATTTAGTATATAACCATCTACCATCATCATCAGAATTCTGTGAAAAAAGTTTAGCTTGAAGTGATTTACGGCAAAGAGTCAAGACTCCGTTGCGTTTACCATCTCCTGGAGAGAAAAAGACCTCCCCTACCCATACCTTTGTAATTTTATGGATTCAGTTGTTGTAAGATGAGATTCTTGTATAAGAGCAATATCTGCTTCCAATTTAGACAGATGTGATAAAACCCGTTGTCTTTTTATAGGAGAATTTAAACCTCTGACATTCCAAGAGACAATCTTTATAGACATGTCAAAAGCACAGATAAGTAAAAAAATATAATCTAGGTAAACCATCAATAAGTACAAAATGAACCATACATCAACCCAACCATACAAGAAAATAATAAAACAATTCATAAAAAATAAGAAACGTAAATACAAATATAGAGCATTAAGTGTAGAGAAGGAGAAAGAATAAAGCAGAAAGATAGGATAGAAGGTGACAAAGAAAGAAAACAGAAGAGAAAAAAAAGATATAAATATAAGAAGAGACAAAACATACCTAAGAGTACCATGGAGAGGTGGCGGGGTTAAACCACATGGAGAGATGACACGCCCAAACACAACAGAACGGAGGGCAACGGGCAACCGCATCACAAAGGACAAAGATACAAGGCAGGTATGAACAACAACCTACCTGCAGCAAAGGAGAAAAGACAATTATTATAAAAAAGATCTCAAAAAACTATTTGAGAAAAGTATAACAGTCACTGTAAGATTTCCAACCACACGATAAAGTGCGAAAAGCACAAGAGAAATAAGAGCAACTAATGCGAAAATTCGTTAACATTATGTAGTGTGAGAAGTGGAGGCGCCAGAAAGGTCCATAGATTCTGCCTTGCAGGAATAGATTAAGATCTGTAACTTGGTGGGTCTTCATATGTTGTAGTTTTATTCTTATATATGACCTTGAAAAGGCAAGAATGGAAAAGTCCATACCGGGCTCCTAAAGAACGTAGATAAGGTCTCATACTGAGAAACTCCTTGCGCCTGTTCGCTGTGGCTTTGGGGTAGTCTTGGGCGAAGAACAAAGGGAAGCCAGACCACGAAATGTGCTGGATAGATTTGACTGCTGCAAGGACTTTAAGCAAATCCGTATATTCAAGAAAATAAAGGATGACACCTCTTGGCCTCTGTGAAATAGACGCACCGGTCGGTTGGCGTCCCAATCTGTGTGCACGCTGAATATTAAGCGGTGTTCCCTCTGGCAGACGCAGCAGCTTAGGGAGGAAGGACTTGAAAAAGGAGAGGGGTTCAGGGCCTTCCAAGCCCTCTGGCAGGCCATAAATGCAAAGGTTGTTTCTTCTATTCCGGTTTTCAAGGTCCTCGACTTGCTTTTGAAGTGAGGAGACCTGAGATTGGAGAACATTAACTTTGGTAACTGTTTAGGTTTAGGTTTAGGTTTAGTGGATTTATAAAGCGCGTGACTACCCTTGGGCATCTCAGCGCTACAGTGATACAGGATAGGCAGATGTTAGCACAAGGGATTAGGGAAAAAGCCATGTTTTAAGTCTTTTTTTGAAGGACACTTCGTTTTCAATTTCAATCTGTGAGCCCGAATGAAGATACATTTCTGTTCAACTGCTGTCACTGTGAGTCGCAAACTGGGATGGTGTGGTGAGCAAAAGAATGATGGATTTAACCCAGATCCTTGTGACTGGGGGTGAATGTTTGCATTGTCCAGCATTCCGTCCATCAATTGTTTCTTTTGCATATGTTGCCCTAAGTGGGAAGGGTATGCCCAGACGTGGGTCCCGTGCTCACTACAAAACTGGATTCAAGCTAGCCTGGCTGATGAAGGGTTATGCCCTGAAACCGGTCCCAGGATGCTTGTTTCCGGTCCAGGGAGGACCTGGCTTGGCAGTTCGGGCTGGACTGTTCCCATAAGGAAGAGGGTCAAGACTGATTTGCATATGGCTAGGTCCAAACTGGGGTGGTGAGCAAAAGAATGATGGATTTAACCCAGATCCTTGTGACTGGTGGTGAATGTTTGCATTGTCCAGCATTCCGTCCATCAATTGTTTCTTTTGCACTGTGAGTCGCATATCCATCTGACACCAGTTGTCTGTCAGAAATTGCAGCTTGGTATTTGTTTCTTCCATAAAGGGACAAAGAACACGAATCTCCTCGAGCACCAAGTCTAGAGAAACAGGAGAAGTTGGCTTTAGCGGAGAAGATGGATCTTTCTTCAGACGTTTTGTAGGCACTTTCCCTGCACCCAGAGTAATAGGACTTGAGGAAGAAGAACCTTTAGATAAGGATGTTAAGGAGTCCTCCATTTTGGAGAATTCTGTAAAAATCCTGGAGTTTTTATTGAAAGACTGTGTAAAACGCGGTGAAGGAGGACCCAGTTTCTTCAGTCTTCCCATAGAAGAGAGTAGGAAATGAAAGTTTAGACCTCAGTTGCACAAGGGATTATAAAAGAGCGCCCTCAAGTAGGTTCAGTTGAGCATCAGAAAAATATTGAGCCCTCTTTGAATAAGGGAAAAATGAGGGGTATGAGAAAAATAAAAAAAATACACATTAACATGTGTTGGACTTGGCCCTTTTTGCAGGGTAATCCCTGAACTTTTTGCCTTCCTCCTGTACTTTTTCTGACCTGTTTTTGTTGGTTTTATGGCTCTGGGCACTTTACCACTGCTGATCAGTGCTAAAGTGCATATGCTCTCTGTTATAAATTGATGTATGGATTAGTGACTCGATGTTTGGCCTATTTGATTCACTGTCAGACCCTAGTGCAGTGCACTATTTGTGCCCAGGACCTGTGAATCAAATGCTGCTGGTGGGCTTGCAGCACTGGTTGTGCCACCCACAGGAGCAGCTTGTAAAGTGTGTCTCAGGCCTGCCATTGCAGAGCCTGTGTGCAGTCTGGTACTGCCATGTCGACTTGGTAAGTTCACCCACTTACCAGTCCCCAAACCTTCCCTTTCCTGCATATTAGTCACCCCTAAGGTAGGCCCTAGGGCAGGGTGCATTGTATGTGTAAGGTAGGACATGCCCTGGTGTGTGTGGCATGTCCTGATAGTGAATTACAGCCAATTTCGTTTTTCACTATTGCAAGGCTACCTGTTCCCATAGGCCAGAAGGGGCAGTTTGATTATAACATCTTATAATCCTAACTGACCCAGGGAACATGGTAGAAAAACGAATTTAGTATTCCTGAACGCAGAATGATAAAATACATCTTTTAGTGAAGTTGGTTTTAACATTCTGTGTTTGAAAATACCACTTTTAGAAAGTAGGTATTTTCTTGCCTAACCATCCAGCCTGCCTCTGCTAGCTTGTGTATTGTATGTCTGGGTTTGTGAGTGACAAGGGCTGGGGGACTCTAGGAGACAGGGTGAGTCAGCACAGGGCTGAATAGACCTATCTGCATGCAGAGTGGTGGGAGGAGTAGCACCTGGGCCTGAATAGGGCTGTGCCTGCCTTCCACAATGCTGGCTCCACCTCCTGTGGTGCGTCTGATGTCCCTGGCCCACATTGACAAAGGAAGAGGGTGTGCACTGGCAGAATGCACCCAGAACTGGTTTGGACTAGGTACAGGACCCTCTGCCTTCAGAGGACAAAGATTTGCTAGTATAAATATTGGGACCCAGACCCCAATATTTTAGATCACTTCTGGAACAAACAAGACAAACCTTTGCTGAGGAGAGGAACCAGAGAAGCTGAAGGAGGAGACTATCCCTATGCTGTGTGCTGTTTGAGGGATTGGCCTGCAGTGGTTGCCTGATTGCCAAAGAAAGGAGAAAGGAAGTTTGTGCTACTTTCATCATCTTGCAGAACATCTCCAAGGGCTTGAAGATTGAGCTTGCCTGCTGCTGAAGTCTCAGGGACACAAGACTTCACCAACCAGCTCCCCTGAATTCCCTTGCTGGGAATTTGAAGTGCATGCTGTTGTGCTGGGCCTTCTGAGAGACTGCGTGTCGCTGGGAGCTGGAAGCGCGACTCAAGAGGGAGAAGCGTGTCGCCGCCGCAGCCGCTGTCGTCGCATCGTCGAGAAAGTGTGCCGCCGCTGTCGCCATCGCATCGCCGAAACGCCTCGCATCACCGGAGAAGAGTGTCGCCGTCGCATCAGACGCCGTCGCATCATCGGAGAAGTGCGTCGCAGGGCCTGTCGCGACTCAGAAGATTCACTGAGTCGCCGCACGGCCGTCGGGCGCGCACGCATCGCCCCCTGAGTGTCGCATCGAGAGGAAGACGCCATTTTGTTTCATTGCACCGGATCGTCATCGCATCATGGCGCTGCGGGTCGCATCGCCACAGAAGCGCAGTAAGAAACCGACGCATCACCTCCCCACGCGGTGAAGAACCGACACATCACCTTCTCTCTGGTAAGGAACCGACGCATCAGCGTCCCCTACGCATCAGTAGGGAACCGACGCATCACCTCCCCCGGAGCAAGGAACCGACGCATCACCGTTCTTGCGTGTAAGGAACCGACGCATCACCTTCCCTGCAACTCTTTTGTTTGTATCGCGTTACGCATCCAAAGGTACATTGAACATTGAGTGTCGCATTTACCATCTGTATTGAACTGAACTATTTTCTACCATTGACAGTCATATTTTTCATAGTGTATTGTGGAATTTTGTCGTTTTTGGATCTTGTGTTAAGTCTATATAAAAATACTTATTTTTATAATACAACCTGCGTGGTGTCCATCTGTAGTGTTGTCACTGTGTTACTGTATGTGTTCACAAATGGTTTACACACTGCCTCTGAGATAAGCCTGCCTGCTCGTGCCAAGCTACCAAGGGGGTGAGCAGGGGTTATTTTAGTAGTGTATCCACCTTACCCTGACTAGAAGCAAGGGTCCCTATTTGGACAAAGGTACCTACCTCTGCCAACTAGAGACCCCCAGTTCTAACATTGGTGGTCAGCGGTGAGGATTCTGGACTTGCATTTGTGACTCATGTACAGTAATTGGTGTACACTACTAGTGAGTGCAGACCAAACGCAACCACATACTATTTTTCCCTGTTTCCCTTTGGACTTTGGTTTTGAAACTCTGGTTAGTTGTTGCACCTGTTGGGCCTTGTCAAAATGGAAGTCAACTTTTGGCACCTGTACATCTACAAGATAAAGGAACTGAAAGTGTTTTGCAAGGAGAGGGGGCTACCTGTGAAGAGGAGATCCACAAGGCAGGATCTTGAGGCAGCCCTGCATAGCTATGAGGTGCTACGCTGGGAAGCAACACTAGCAGATGACTCTGAGGAGGAATCTGAGGGGAGGATCCCCAGCCAGAATACCAAGAGGGTAGTGGCCCTGAGGAGGAAACATTTTGGGAAAGATTGGCTCGTGAAGAGAGGAATCGGGTTCGTGCTCGTGACCGGAGGCTGAGGCAGCTAGACCGGGAGTGCGAGGAGATAGAGCGAGCCTTAGCTGAAAAAGAAATGTGTGAAGCTCAAGAAGTGAGCTTGGCTGAGTTGGAGGTGGAGTCCAGCTCAGATGGTGGCAGCAAAATTGAATTAGCTAGTGCTGAGGGAGCAGTACACACACCCAGAGATGTGGCGCCTGACTTGAAGGAGGGGGTTTATATACACCAGGAGGTTCAAGGATATGAGGTAGCTCCAGTGGTGCGCAGTGTCCCTGAGGTGGATTGGGGAACTGGCACAGGGGTTCATAGTCCTAGTGGTGGGAGGTACACTCTACTGACTCTAGATGGGAGGTGCAGGGAGAGGGGTTCCCCCATGGTTGAAGTCCTGGTGTGTGAGTGTGGAGACCGCCCAGAAGAGTGTGGGTTGAGTGACAGAGACAGTCAGATACTGTCTTGCCAGTCTCAGGAGAGTGGTGTGGGGTACGTGTGCAAGGCACTGGATGGTGAGGTGAAGGATAGTTTGGTGGGACTGTGTGATCCAATTGAGGGAGAGCATATTGTAAGTCCCTATTTTCCAGAGCTATGTCAACACCTGGTGGAGTGTGAGTTCTCTGACCCCAGAGAGCTCACAATGGAGGCAGACCTTTTGGTGGATTCCAGAGGGTCTGAAGAGGCATTAGGGAGTAACCCTAAGAGGAGTGGCTCAGGTGTCTTCCAACCCAGAGTGGTGGGAGAGGTTCAGTGTAGCCCAGCTAGGTCCCAGTGTAGTGGGAGGGGTGTAGGGACTCACGTCCTGTCTCTGCGGAGAAGGAGTGAGTGTGGGACTGCATGTCCCAAGGTGCCTGAAACCCAGTCTCAGGGCCTGGAGGGTTCCTTAATGGAACATCAGGTTGGGGGCCTAGACTGTACTGGTAGGCCATTTGAGGGGGATCTCCCAGGGTCTAGAGAATCTGGAGCGTCTGTAAATGGAGCTCCAGTGGTTCTGGTGTATGGCAGTGCCGCTCCTGTTGGGAGGGTGCAGAAGTCCAGATTGAGGGGTGAGAGGGGGATGTGTTCCCCAGTGGGAGAGCCAGTGGGTCAGGGGCCAGCCAGAAGGGCTGAGCCTCCTAGGAGTGACCATGGTGACACCACTTCTGTTTTGGGGGGTCTTCACGCACTGTCAGGTGGACAGGGTCGGGAGATCAGCACCAGGCAGACTGTCACACAACACATGAGAGATGTGTTACCCTCTGGGGGGGCATGCATGCTCCCCAGGAAGTCCTGGTGCGCCAGGCATATTCTTACACAACTCTAGAGGAGTGTGTTTCCCTTGGGGGGGGTTGGTGTACCCTCCCGGAAGTCCTGGGTTGCCAGGCACAGGTCCAGCCTAAGGGTACAGACCCTGGGTTGGAGGGCCAGGTTCAAGGTGTCCCCCCTGACCTGGAGGAAGGGGCAGCTGCTAACAGTGCCCCTACCAGTTTGTCTTCTGGGGGCACCGCTCCAGGTGGGAGGGTGCAGGGCCCCAGTAAGGGGGCAGGTAGAGGACAGCCTCACCCCTGACCTCTGCCCAGTCTAAGGGTACAGACCCTATGCTGGGATCCCAGTTACAGGATAGAACCCCTGAACTGGTGGGGGAATTGTGCAGGACGCCTGGCACAGGTGCCCTGACAATTCTGGAAGAGGGTACCGCTCCAGGTGGGAGGGTGCAGAGCCCCGAGGAGGAGGACCGGGTGTGGGAAAGTCCACCCCAGTCTCCGGTCCAGCCGCCGGGTACAGGCCCGGGGCTGGTGGGTCAGTGTCAGGATGTAATACCTGACCTGACAGGAGGGAGAGTGGACAAAGGGTGCCAGGCACCTGGGGCTACTGCCCCCGCTCTCTGACGCCACAGAGGTTTGAGAGCCCTGAGAGGCATAAGGCCTGGGTCTCATCACTGACCACTATCAGTGGCCACTGTGGCTTACTGTCTGTCTGTTGGGACACACCTGTGAGCAAGCTAAGGTTAGGTGCTGCACAGATGATGTCCACAGGTGAGGAGAAGGGTTCCCCATGGGTTAGCTTAGTGGGCCCTGAGAGTATGGACAGAGGGATCCAGATAGGTTCAAATTGGTGTAGAACTGGAATATGCCCCTGCTGTTGCGGGCCAGGGTCCAGGTTCTATCGCCCAAAGCAGGGAAGCCCATCAAGGTAGTGATTGGTCTACCCTCCGTTTTGGCTGGAAGGGGGTTGTGTTGGACTTGGCCCTTTTTGCAGGGTAATCCCTGAACTTTTTGCCTTCCTCCTGTACTTTTTCTGACCTGTTTTTGTTGGTTTTATGGCTCTGGGCACTTTACCACTGCTGATCAGTGCTAAAGTGCATATGCTCTCTGTTATAAATTGATGTATGGATTAGTGACTCGATGTTTGGCCTATTTGATTCACTGTCAGACCCTAGTGCAGTGCACTATTTGTGCCCAGGACCTGTGAATCAAATGCTGCTGGTGGGCTTGCAGCACTGGTTGTGCCACCCACAGGAGCAGCTTGTAAAGTGTGTCTCAGGCCTGCCATTGCAGAGCCTGTGTGCAGTCTGGTACTGCCATGTCGACTTGGTAAGTTCACCCACTTACCAGTCCCCAAACCTTCCCTTTCCTGCATATTAGTCACCCCTAAGGTAGGCCCTAGGGCAGGGTGCATTGTATGTGTAAGGTAGGACATGCCCTGGTGTGTGTGGCATGTCCTGATAGTGAATTACAGCCAATTTCGTTTTTCACTATTGCAAGGCTACCTGTTCCCATAGGCCAGAAGGGGCAGTTTGATTATAACATCTTATAATCCTAACTGACCCAGGGAACATGGTAGAAAAACGAATTTAGTATTCCTGAACGCAGAATGATAAAATACATCTTTTAGTGAAGTTGGTTTTAACATTCTGTGTTTGAAAATACCACTTTTAGAAAGTAGGTATTTTCTTGCCTAACCATCCAGCCTGCCTCTGCTAGCTTGTGTATTGTATGTCTGGGTTTGTGAGTGACAAGGGCTGGGGGACTCTAGGAGACAGGGTGAGTCAGCACAGGGCTGAATAGACCTATCTGCATGCAGAGTGGTGGGAGGAGTAGCACCTGGGCCTGAATAGGGCTGTGCCTGCCTTCCACAATGCTGGCTCCACCTCCTGTGGTGCGTCTGATGTCCCTGGCCCACATTGACAAAGGAAGAGGGTGTGCACTGGCAGAATGCACCCAGAACTGGTTTGGACTAGGTACAGGACCCTCTGCCTTCAGAGGACAAAGATTTGCTAGTATAAATATTGGGACCCAGACCCCAAGATTTTAGATCACTTCTGGAACAAACAAGACGAACCTTTGCTGAGGAGAGGAACCAGAGAAGCTGAAGAAGGAGACTATCCCTATGCTGTGTGCTGTTTGAGGGATTGGCCTGCAGTGGTTGCCTGATTGCCAAAGAAAGGAGAAAGGAAGTTTGTGCTACTTTCATCATCTTGCAGAACATCTCCAAGGGCTTGAAGATTGAGCTTGCCTCCTGCTGAAGTCTCAGGGACACAAGACTTCACCAACCAGCTACCCTGAATTCCCTTGCTGGGAATTTGAAGTGCATGCTGTTGTGCTGGGCCTTCTGAGAGACTGCGTGTCGCTGGGAGCTGGAAGCGCGACTCAAGAGGGAGAAGCGTGTCGCCGCCGCAGCCGCTGTCGTCGCATCGCCGAGAAAGTGTGCCGCCGCTGTCGCCATCGCATCGCCGAAGCGCCTCGCATCACCGGAGAAGAGTGTCGCCGTCGCATCAGACGCCGTCGCATCATCGGAGAAGCGCGTCGCAGGGCCAGTCGCGACTCAGAAGATTCACTGAGTTGCCGCACGGCCGTCGGGCGCGCACGCATCGCCCCCTGAGTGTCGCATCGAGAGGAAGACGCCATTTTGTTTCATTGCACCGGATCGTCATCGCATCATGGCGCTGCGGGTCGCATCGCCACAGAAGCGCAGTAGGAAACCGACGCATCACCTCCCCACGCGGTGAAGAACCGACACATCACCTTCTTTCTGGTAAGGAACCGACGCATCACCGTCCCCTACGCATCAGTAGGGAACCGACGCATCACCTCCCCCGGAGCAAGGAACCGACGCATCACCGTTCTTGCGTGTAAGGAACCGACGCATCACCTTCCCTGCAACTCTTTTGTTTGTATCGCGTTACGCATCCAAAGGTACATTGAACATTGAGTGTCGCATTTACCATCTGTATGGAACTGAACTATTTTCTACCATTGACAGTCATATTTTTCATAGTGTATTGTGGATTTTTGTCGTTTTGGGTCTTGTGTTAAGTCTATATAAAAATACTTATTTTTATAATACAACCTGCGTGGTGTTCATCTGTAGTGTTGTCACTGTGTTACTGTATGTGTTCACAAATGGTTTACACACTGCCTCTGAGATAAGCCTGCCTGCTCGTGCCAAGCTACCAAGGGGGTGAGCAGGGGTTATTTTAGTAGTGTATCCACCTTACCCTGACTAGAAGCAAGGGTCCCTATTTGGACAAAGGTACCTACCTCTGCCAACTAGAGACCCCCAGTTCTAACATTGGTGGTCAGCGGTGAGGATTCTGGACTTGCATTTGTGACTCATGTACAGTAATTGGTGTACACTACTAGTGAGTGCAGACCAAACGCAACCACATACTATTTTTCCCTGTTTCCCTTTGGACTTTGGTTTTTGAAACTCTGGTTAGTTGTTGCACCTGTTGGGCCTTGTCAAAATGGAAGTCAACTTTTGGCACCTGTACATCTACAAGATAAAGGAACTGAAAGTGTTTTGCAAGGAGAGGGGGCTACCTGTGAAGAGGAGATCCACAAGGCAGGATCTTGAGGCAGCCCTGCATAGCTATGAGGTGCTACGCTGGGAAGCAACACTAGCAGATGACTCTGAGGAGGAATCTGAGGGGGAGGATCCCCAGCCAGAATACCAAGAGGGTAGTGGCCCTGAGGAGGAAACATTTTGGGAAAGATTGGCTCGTGAAGAGAGGAATCGGGTTCGTGCTCGTGACCGGAGGCTGAGGCAGCTAGACCGGGAGTGCGAGGAGATAGAGCGAGCCTTAGCTGAAAAAGAATGTGTGAAGCTCAAGAAGTGAGCTTGGCTGAGTTGGAGGTGGAGTCCAGCTCAGATGGTGGCAGCAAAATTGAATTAGCTAGTGCTGAGGGAGCAGTACACACACCCAGAGATGTGGCGCCTGACTTGAAGGAGGGGTTTATATACACCAGGAGGTTCAAGGATATGAGGTAGCTCCAGTGGTGCGCAGTGTCCCTGAGGTGGATTGGGGAACTGGCACAGGGGTTCATAGTCCTAGTGATGTGAGGTACACTCTACAGACTCTAGATGGGAGGTGCAGGGAGAGGGGTTCCCCCATGGTTGAAGTCCTGGTGTGTGAGTGTGGAGACCGCCCAGAAGAGTGTGGGTTGAGTGACAGAGACAGTCAGATACTGTCTTGCCAGTCTCAGGAGAGTGGTGTGGGGTACGTGTGCAAGGCACTGGATGGTGAGGTGAAGGATAGTTTGGTGGGACTGTGTGATCCAATTGAGGGAGAGCATATTGTAAGTCCCTATTTTCCAGAGCTATGTCAACACCTGGTGGAGTGTGAGTTCTCTGACCCCAGAGAGCTCGCAATGGAGGCAGACCTTTTGGTGGATTCCAGAGGGTCTGAAGAGGCATTAGGGAGTAACCCTAAGAGGAGTGGCTCAGGTGTCTTCCAACCCAGAGTGGTGGGAGAGGTTCAGTGTAGCCCAGCTAGGTCCCAGTGTAGTGGGAGGGGTGTAGGGACTCACGTCCTGTCTCTGCGGAGAAGGAGTGAGTGTGGGACTGCATGTCCCAAGGTGCCCGAAACCCAGTCTCAGGGCCTGGAGGGTTCCTTAAGGGAACACCAGGTTGGGGGCCTAGACTGTACTGGTAGGCCATTTGAGGGGGATCTCCCAGGGTCTAGAGAATCTGGAGCGTCTGTAAATGGAGCTCCAGTGGTTCTGGTGTATGGCAGTGCCGCTCCTGTTGGGAGGGTGCAGAAGTCCAGATTGAGGGGTGAGAGGGGGATGTGTTCCCCAGTGGGAGAGCCAGTGGGTCAGGGGCCAGCCAGAAGGGCTGAGCCTCCTAGGAGTGACCATGGTGACACCACTTCTGTTTTGGGGGGTCTTCACGCACTGTCAGGTGGACAGGGTCGGGAGATCAGCACCAGGCAGACTGTCACACAACACATGAGAGATGTGTTACCCTCTGGGGGGGCATGCATGCTCCCCAGGAAGTCCTGGTGCGCCAGGCATATTCTTACACAACTCTAGAGGAGTGTGTTTCCCTTGGGGGGGGGTTGGTGTACCCTCCCGGAAGTCCTGGGTTGCCAGGCACAGGTCCAGCCTAAGGGTACAGACCCTGGGTTGGAGGGCCAGGTTCAAAGTGTCCCCCCTGACCTGGAGGAAGGGGCAGCTGCTAACAGTGCCCCTACCAGTTTGTCTTCTGGGGGCACCGCTCCAGGTGGGAGGGTGCAGGGCCCCAGTAAGGGGGGCAGGTAGAGGACAGCCTCACCCCTGACCTCTGCCCAGTCTAAGGGTACAGACCCTATGCTGGGATCCCAGTTACAGGATAGAACCCCTGAACTGGTGGGGGAATTGTGCAGGACGCCTGGCACAGGTGCCCTGACAATTCTGGAAGGGGGTACCGCTCCAGGTGGGAGGGTGCAGAGCCCCGAGGAGGAGGACCGGGTGTGGGAAAGCCCACCCCAGTCTCCGGTCCAGCCGCCGGGTACAGGCCCGGGGCTGGTGGGTCAGTGTCAGGATGTAATACCTGACCTGACAGGAGGGAGAGTGGACAAAGGGTGCCAGGCACCTGGGGCTACTGCCCCCCGCTCTCTGACGCCACAGAGGTTTGAGAGCCCTGAGAGGCATAAGGCCTGGGTCTCATCACTGACCACTGTCAGTGGCCACTGTGGCTTACTGTCTGTCTGTTGGGACACACCTGTGAGCAAGCTAAGGTTAGGTGCTGCACAGATGATGTCCACAGGTGAGGAGAAGGGTTCCCCATGGGTTAGCTTAGTGGGCCCTGAGAGTATGGACAGAGGGATCCAGATAGGTTCAAATTGGCGTAGAACTGGAATATGCCCCTGCTGTTGCGGGCCAGGGTCCAGGTTCTATCGCCCAAAGCAGGGAAGCCCATCAAGGTAGTGATTGGTCTACCCTCCGTTTTGGCTGGAAGGGGGTTGTGTTGGACTTGGCCCTTTTTGCAGGGTAATCCCTGAACTTTTTGCCTTCCTCCTGTACTTTTTCTGACCTGTTTTTGTTGGTTTTATGGCTCTGGGCACTTTACCACTGCTGATCAGTGCTAAAGTGCATCTGCTCTCTGTTATAAATTGATGTATGGATTAGTGACTCCATGTTTGGCCTATTTGATTCACTGTCAGACCCTAGTACAGTGCACTGTTTGTGCCCAGGGCCTGTGAATCAAATGCTGCTGGTGGGCTTGCAGCACTGGTTGTGCCACCCACAGGAGCAGCTTGTAAAGTGTGTCTCAGGCCTGCCATTGCAGAGCCTGTGTGCAGTCTGGTACTGCCATGTCGACTTGGTAAGTGCACCCACTTACCAGTCCCCAAACCTTCCCTTTCCTGCATATTAGTCACCCCTAAGGTGGGCCCTAGGGCAGGGTGCATTGTATGCGTAAGGTAGGACATGCCCTGGTGTGTGTGGCATGTCCTGATAGTGAATTACAGCCAATTTCGTTTTTCACTATTGCAAGGCTACCTGTTCCCATAGGCCAGAATGGGCAGTTTGATTATAACATCTTATAATCCTAACTGACCCAGGGAACATGGTAGAAAAATGAATTTAGTATGCCTGAACTCAGAATGATAAAATACATCTTTTAGTGAAGTTGGTTTTAACATTCTGTGTTTGAAAATACCACTTTTAGAAAGTAGGTATTTTCTTGCCTAACCATCCAGCCTGCCTCTGCTAGCTTGTGTATTGTATGTCTGGGTTTGTGAGTGACAAGGGCTGGGGGACTCCAGGAGACAGGGTGAGTCAGCACAGGGCTGAATAGACCTATCGGCATGTAGAGTGGTGGGAGGAGTAGCACCTGGGCCTGAATAGGGCTGTGCCTGCCTTCCATAATGCTGGCTCCACCTCCTGTGGTGCGTCTGATGTCCCTGGCCCACATTAACAAAGGAAGAAGGTGTGCACTGGCAGAATGCACCCAGAACTGGTTTGGACTAGGTGCAGGACCCTCTGCCTTCAGAGGACAAAGGATTTGCTAGTATAAATATTGGGACCCAGACCCCAAGACTTTAGATCACTTCTGGAACAAACAAGACAAACCTTTGCTGAGGAGAGGAACCAGAGAAGCTGAAGGAGGAGACTATCCCTATGCTGTGTGCTGTTTGAGGGATTGGCCTGCAGTGGTTGCCTGATTGTCAAAGAAAGGAGAAAGGAACTTTGTGCTACTTTCATCATCTTGCAGAACCTCTCCAAGGGCTTGAAGATTGAGCTTGCCTCCTGCTGAAGTCTCAGGGACACAAGACTTCACCAACCAGCTCCCCTGAATTCCCTTGCTGGGAATTTGAAGTGCCTGCTGTTGTGCTGGGCATTCTGAGAGACTGCGTGTCGCTGGGAGCTGGAAGCACGACTCAAGAGGGAGAAGCGTGTCGCTGCCGCAGCTGCTGTCGTCGCATCGCCGAGAAAGCATGCCGCCTCTGCCGCTGTCGCCATCGCATCACCGAAGTGCCTCGCATCACCGGAGAAGAGTGTCGCCGTCGCATCAGACACCGTCGCATCATCGGAGAAGCGCGTCGCAGGGCCTGTCGCGGCTCAGCAGATTCACTGAGTCACCGCACGGCCGTCGGGCGTGCACGCATCACCCCCTGAGTGTCGCATCAAGAGGATGACGCCATTTTGTTTCTTTGCACTGGATCGTCATCGCATCACGGCGCTGCGGGTCACATCGCCACAGAAGCGCAGTAAGAAACCGACGCATCACCTCCCCACGTGGTGAAGAACTGACGCATCACCTCCTCACCGGTAAGGAACCGACGCATCACCGTCCCCTACGCATCAGTAGGGAACCGACGCATCACCTCCCCCGGAGCAAGGAACCGACGCATCACCGTTCTTGCGTGTAAGGAACTGACGCATCACCTTCCCTGCAACTCTTTTGTTAGTATCGCGTTACGCATCCAAAGGTACATTGAATATTGAGTGTCGCATTTACCATCTTTATTGAACTGAACTATTTTCTACCATTGACAGTCATATTTTTCATAGTGTATTGTGGATTTTTGTCGTTTTGGGTCTTGTGTTAAGTCTATATAAAAATACTTATTTTTATAATACAACCTGTGTGGTGTCCATCTGTAGTGTTGTCATTGTGTTACTGTATGTGTTCACAAATGCTTTACACACTGCCTCTGAGATAAGCCTGCCTGCTCCCATGCATGTTGTTAGAACTAGGGGTCTCTAGTTGGTAGAGGTAGGTACCTTTGTCCAAATAGGGACCCTTGCTTCTAGTCAGGGTAAGGGGGATACACTACTAAAATAACCCCTGCTCACCCCCTTGGTAGCTTGGCAGCAGTCAACTTGATAACAAGATGCAGTGAAAAAGCGTGCCGCATAGTGGAAAAAGCTGGGGTACAGCGCAACCACCGCCATTTCCTGCAATGACGTGAAAACAGCGCATATATAAGATGGTGGTTGTATGCAGCACTATCTTGAGGTAATTATAATCAGCAATAGCAACTAAACCTCAAAATTGGCTTATTAACCTCAGAGGTCAGACCCACAGAGCAAACAGCACCAGAGAAGAATGTCCCATGATGAGTAGTGCACAGGAAAAGAGCTGTGTTCTCTTATTTGAGCTCGGATGCCGTCTCCCCTAAAATGGCGGCCGCAGTCCTCGCTGAGCTGAGGCAATGATTTTCACTGCTGAAAGATAGGTCGCGGACCTCAGAAGTGGCCGTCAAAGTTATTTCCCCTGGCAGGAGGACATACACAAGCAAGAGCGCCCGTCATGAAGATAAAAAAACGTTGCTGTAATGCAGTTTGCCCGCGCCGCTCCGAGGAACCTCACTTGGGTGCCGCCATCCTCCGCGGGCGTCATGCCACGCCCCCTGGATGTTCTTCTTTTATTGCAATTTTTGTTTTACATTGAAACCTCTATCGCTGCAAATGAGTCTTTGAGAGTGGAGGCTGGACTATTAAAGTAGATCCATTGTGAACTAAAATCTATTCATTACTGTATGCCCTCGCTTGTTAGGCCGATAGCCTCCCAAGCCATGGGCAGTGAGGAGCCTGCGGCACAAGGAGGGGAGCAAGGAAGTTCAACTGTATATGTATCTAGGAAGCCAATGTTGGTGAAGAGACAAAATCATGGGTGAGGCATGAGTTGGCGCTTGGGTCATTTAAATGTGAAGAAAGGAAGGAGTTTGGGTGCAAAGCTAATAACCCCCACTCTGAAGCAGAGGACAGCTGAAGTCCATGCAGAACAGCTACACCCTACAAAGAGATTGCGGGTGACTAGAATGGCAGACTCGGGGAAGAAGGGGATGATTAAAAGAGTTAAATGTGTGGTAAAGGAGGGTTCCGCCCAATCGCAGGTTGGTTCTAGGCCCAAGAGTAGAGGTTACACCATGCAAAGCAGTAATGTAGCTAAACTCCCCCTGCAGACTGTAAAAAGTCTCAAGAGGTTCAAGGGCCAAGGAATGTCTGCTACTAGACAACTAGATGTAGATTTAACCCAAGACCAAGTACAGACCTTCTGTAGTGAACCCAGGACAAAATACATGTACTTGGAGGTGACCCGAAAAGGGACACATAAATTGAAGCCGCTAAACAGATCAAGTTTATTAAGGGCATTCTCATCCTGCACGGTACTGCAGGAGGTTACATCAAGGGATATAGAGTATGTACCACAACACTATAAGGGCTAGAGGAGGTTTTAAAGACCTGGAGGGGTTGATTCCCCTAATAAGTAGACAATACCACACACAGAAACCCTCCTCTAGTTTTTGAATCCTGGCCCAAGGGCACCCCAATAAAGCTGTTTGCGCACCTTGGAGCTAGTTTTAGATCACACTTTCATAGCTCTGCACCCCTCACCATCCCCAGCTCATCTATGGTATTTAGTATACCTCTCTCTATCAAAACTTCCTTGAGCTCCTCCCTCTCAGTGAGCGGGTTGTAAGCCACCTTGTGACTAGGTTCACATTGCGAGGAGGTTACCCTATGATGAAGCATGCTACCTATAGGTGGGTGAGGTTAACCGTCCTTTAAAAGGACTATATTGATAGTACTCACTCATCTCTGTATCAGACCCAGCGGTTTCTTTGTGTGTTATTATATAGAGTATGTAGCCTTCATTCAATCCAAAGCGGGTATAGAAGTCACGAAAGTTAATTTTAGTTTCTCCCTTTTTTGTACCTAGTACTAGAGGCTAGTGACAGGCTCAATAAACTCGGCCTAAGAATTGTGCCTGCAATTGCGGTAGAATCTTCTTGTCTAGAATCGCCCCTCCTGGCAAATCATGCTGGCCTAAATCTGGAACAATTAAATTTGGTAATTGAAGGGGAGGTAGTCCCACCCCGATCCCATGTGGTGAGGTACAATCGAAGCACCTTAAAGGTAATCATTCTGTACCAGCCAAGAGAGGGATGAATAGACACTATCCCACTTCGCAATAGGTTTGCATGTCTAAGCGTTGATAGGGAGAGTGTTTTATCTTGGGGGGAACAGATGGACTAGGCAGCTGCCACACCCACCAGCCTGGGGGTAATATCCTGGAATGTTCACGGGTTAGAGAACTTATTAAGAACGACAGATCTTACCCAAAGATGGAAGGAGAATGAGATAATTTGCTTCCAGCAGACCTGGCTGGCGGGTGATGCAATTCATTGAAGTGGGTTTATGCAGCTTGGAAAAGGAGGAATTAAAATGGGTCCTGGGCGGGTAAGAGGTGGCCTATTGACATTGATATCAAATAAAGGCAGCAAAGGAGCTAGAATTATCCAGACAAGTAGTAAGTGGCTTTTGGCTTGTTTTCTAGATTTGTATGATGGCTGTCTTCGGCAAAGTAGATTAATAGTTGCTAATGTATGCATAAATCAGGATGAGTCCCTGAAGGAGATGTGGGAAGTGTTCCAGAGGAATCTGATGGCATTGACAGAATTTCCGGGTGCTCCCCTGATTCTCCTATTAGGAGACTTTAACCTTCCCCTTGCCCCAGTGCAGGTAGAGGTCAGGGTTTCCTATATGTTAGAGAGTTATGGAATCCCCAATGCAATTTTCCCAGAGTGTACTCAATCCAAGTTAGAAGGGAAATTTACAAAATTCCTCTCTGCATTAGGATTTGTCTGCCTAAATGGCCTTTTTAAGAGGGATACACCGGCAGCACAAACATGTTTGCATGGGAACCAGCATTGTCCAATAGATTATATGCTTATACAAGTGTGGTTCCTTGACTTCTGCACCCAGTTCGAGGTGTTAATAATTATAGGCAGGGATCACTTGGGCTTGAAAATGGCCATAGCTGCAGCTGCACCACCTAGGGAGCGAGTCATCCTGATGGAAGTCGCTTTCTTGAATGCTTAACTACAAGAATAAATGAAAGGTATATGGCCCAGTTGACTCTGTCTCAATAAAGAGAGAGGGACCCAATACACCAAAGGAAGAGGGTACCAATAAAGACTATAAGTCAGAAAAAATCTTCCTATGGGACACACAAACCTAGATACTGATGTACCCCAACATATAATAACACTCATACGCCAGTGTGTTAATAATCTCAGATATGACCCAACTCACCAAAATTAAAATGTACAAAAATCTTTATTTATTAAGTTCACAGATGCCTCTTTTTAGATAAAATTAATTAAAACACACAATGATTCAAAGAACACTATAAAAAACACATTACTGTACATAAATTTCATCAGAAGCACAATATCATAAAAATTTCATACACTTCAATACACAGTAAAAACTATAAAAACAAAAATATTAAAAGATAAGCTAAAAGGACAGATAAAAAGGAAGAACGGGAAATAAAACAATGGAGTATGATAGCAAATCCTAAAAAAAGGGTAATCAAAGCAACACTGGCACTGAACAGGAATCCTTGATTAACTATAGACCATCAGAGAACATAATTTACATAAAATTCATTGCTCTTCATGACTAAATTGTTCCCACAGTATACACAGTGATCTTTAAAAAGCAAAAGCGTCGACGCGTTTCGGTGGGTCCCTTTGTTGTATGACCTACACCTTCCTCAGGACAAATTGGTTACTCCCTGTATCACTATAGCTTAAACAAACAGTATATCTTAAAGGCTCCTTGTATAGCCCTTCATTCAAAAATAAGATCACCCACAGGGGCCTCTCTTTCTTTAATTCCTCATTGTCTTTTCACAGGTTCAACAAATCCTGAGCCTTTATTCAATCAGCTCAATCACCGATGTCAGGTCACAGTATTATTTCATAGAATCCTTCAGTTTTCCACAATGTGCGTTGCACTCCAATATTGTAAATAGCCAACCCGCACATATGTCTCTTCAAAAGTTGTCTGTGTTCAAGAGGGACTCATCAAGTTCCATCTCCTCAGTCAGGTATACGTCTTTCACGAACGGGGCCTCTACCTCCGTAATTCCTTTTTTTAGGATTTGCTATCATACTCCATTGTTTTATTTCCCGTTCTTCCTTTTTATCTGTCCTTTTAGCTTATCTTTTAATATTTTTTTTTTACAGTTGACTCTGTACCAAATCCTTAATGATTTGGAGGTTAGTGGGGACGCAGGCTTATTGATCCTGGAATGTTATTACAAAACCATTACTGAGGCAGTTGACCATTTGATCCCATTAGTCTGGTCATGTAATAAGGAGGTAAAAAGATAAATCCTGTTGGTCTGCTAAACAGCTATGGTTTGACAAGGAGTGCTTACTGGCTAGGAAGGAGTTGAGGAAAGTAGGAAGGGCCAGGATCCCACAAATAAGATTGAGGTCTATATTTGTAAAACAAAAAAGGGAGCATGAAAGCCTGATTAGGACTATGAAGCAGGTCTTTTATCAGTAAAATTGGGACCTCGTGTTTAGCACTCTCCAGGATAAGGATATGAGAAAATATAGAAGTTAGTCCAGAGGGGGTGTAGCAATGCGATCCCCCAGGTAAGGTGTACAGTTCCAGAAACGTTTTGGGTAACCTTCTTAAGCAATATTTATAAGGCCAGAGAGGAAGCTGTGAGGGATAATTGGACAAATTAGGTGAGGAGGCATTGGAGAATTTTACTGCTCAATCTATAGCAAAGTTGATAACCTCCCTAAACTTAACCAAAGCAGCTGGCCTGGATAATCTTCCCACAATTGTGATTAAGACTAATCCTATGTGGTGGGCATCTTCTTTTCAAAGGTTTTTATAGCCATAACTAAGTTGGGTATATTTCCGTCTAGCTGGATGGGTGCAATAATTAAACTGTTTCATAAAAAAGGAGAGATGGATGCAACTGGTAACTACAGCTTGCTAGATGTTGGTGCAAAATTGTACTCCAAGGTTATTCTCATCTCATTAAAGAACTGAATTGAGTGCAAGAAGTAGTCCCAGGGGGTTTGAGGCGTAGGCATTCAACGATTGACCATTGCTTCAGCTTGTGGGACCTGGGGCAAAAGGCGAAGGAAACAACACAGAGCTTGTTCTGTTGTTTCGTTGATTTTAGCTCACCTTTTGATTTGGTAGATCACAATATCCTCTGGGCTAAATTACAACAGCACGCTATCCCCCTAAATGCATTGGTAATCTTGCAGGAACTACACTCTCAGAATTGGGCTCAAGTGGAGCTTGACTTGGACGGGCCCTTTTAGAAAGAATACCTTTAGGGAATGGGCTAAGGCAGGGTTGCGTCTTGGCCCCTATGCTGTTCTTCTTGTTCCGTGCAGATCTCCCGGGTGTGTTGCAGCTACTCAGTCATTTGTGCCGAAAATAGGTTGTAGACAAGTGCTGTGCCTACTTTATACAGATGATCTGACAATTTTGGATTTGACCCAAGTAGGCCTACAGAGAAAACTGAATAGATTTAACAGTTACTGTGAGGTGAACAAACTAAAAGTGAACTTGGAAAAAACAAAAATAAAACCTTTTGGGAAAAACTCCAAACTGTTTAAGTGGCTCCTGGGTAATAGGACAGGTGAGGTGGTATCTTCATAGACATATTTAGGTATGACGTTGACAAAAAAGCTGAGCTGGGTTCTACATACAGAAGGCTCCTGGGTAATAGGACAGGTGAGGTGGTATCTTCATAGATTTATTTAGGTATGGCGTTGACAAAAAAGCTGAGCTGGGTTCTACATACAGAATTGACTGAGATGCGGGCAGCTGCAACTATAGGGGGCCTAGTCTGTTTCAGGAATACCTTTGGTGGTCCGTCTTGGTCTCTCCTTTTAACAGCATACAAAGCAGTGGCCCCATTCAATGTCTTTACGGGGCCGAGGTATTGTCCCTAAGTATGGAGGGAAGTTGGGAGTGGTGTGAGAGCAAGTTTCTGAAAAAACAGAAAATTGCATTTACAACGTGGGCTGAGCCACACGTGCCATTTCCACACAAGCGGGACAACGCTTGCCTGAACCACGCATATGCCTTAACCACGCATTTGCATGGTTAAGGCAGTGAGCGGTCTAGATGTGTGATCAGGCAGGGAGAGGAGTAGGAAGGATCGGGAGAGGAAGCTCTGGGACACGGCTTGGTAATCGGGGTGAGGGGGGTAGTTTTAAAGGCTGGGGGGGCGGTTTTAGGGTTTGGGGGTCAGGATAGCTTTTAGGGCTCAGGGTGAGGGAGAAGGGGCAGTTTTCAGGGGTGGGGGTCAGTTTTATAGCTCAGGGGGGTGGGGTGGGGTCTGGGTGGTTTTTAGGGCTGGGGGCTGCGTTTTAGGGGTCAGAGCTTGGGTCTGGGTAGTTATTTGGGCTGAGGGCCACGTTCTAGGGCTCAGGAAGGGGAGAGCTGAGGTTGGGGTAGTTTTTTTGGGCTGGGGCCGGGTTTTAGGGCTCAGGGAGGGTGTTGGGGTAGCTCATAGGGCTGGGGCGGGAAGATTGCAGGGATTGGGCCGGGTTTTAGGGCTCAGGGAGGGGGACTGGGGTGTGATGTTTACTACGCATATACCTTTACCAATCATGTCTTTACAACGAAATTCGTTGTGAAGGCATGAGTGGTAAAGGAAAGCGTGGTTTAGACGCATTTGTTGTTGTGACCACGTTGTTGAGGCACCCGTCGTTTAGCCATGCGTGCTTTTGTCATACAGCCGAAAAAACTTCTAGGCCTCCCAAAGGTGCAATGGGCCCAGCAACAAGACTTAAAGGGGAGCTGCAGGCCTGGAATCTCTTGGCCTACTAAGCAACCGTGCGATTTTGGGTTAAACTTTGGTCCCCTGAGGTACGGAAGGTATCAGTTCTCTGTGCTTCTGAAAATGGAAGGAGTGAGTTAAGGTGGGCGGTGCAGGTCAGAAATAGATTAGGTACCATCTCTGGGGCCCTAAAAATGGAGACAATTAAGAGGGCTGAGGCCTCCCATCTGTCGAAAACTGATTTAAATATGATCTGTAGAAGGGAGTCAAAGTTGGCTGATATGGAGTATGTAGGGGATAAACCCTCAGCAAATTATGTGCTGTAAACTTGGGGAAATGGGATGGTGTTCCCGTATATATCAGCACTTCCAGATGCCCACTTACACTCATTATTATTAACATTCCGGGTATCTTTGAGTGTCCGGTATTTAAGGGCTGAGAAATGTAACGCTTTTCTGGATGCAGAGAATAACTGCACATGTGGTTTGAGGTTCCAACATTTTTATGTTCATTTTTTAATTGATTGCCGTCATTTTTTTAGGATTCGTCGCCTGATTCTAAAACCACTTTTTATAAAATATGATCTAATACATCACAATAATGCACTTGCAATTTTGTTGAACATGGAATTTTTGGATGTTGTGTGTGCTTTGGCAAAGTTTTTTCAAATATGCTTGGATTAGTGATGTAAGGAACCTCGATCGAAGACTATTTAAACGGATATTCTAGAGTCTAGGGGACTAAGGAAGAGGGGATTTGTACTGATGTTGTGCACTCAAGTGTATGTGTACAGGATTATGACAAGTAGATTGAGTCCTAGAATGATTGAAGGGATGGTGATCGGGAGGGGGCTAATTTTTTATTTTTTTAAATTGTAATATAATTTTAAAATGCTTTCATGTATTTATGTTTTAAAGACAAGTGTCTACACATTAATAAACTTGAACTTGAGGGCCCTGGCACTTATTTTTATTTTTCTACAAATTAAGAACCTAAGATAACATGAATACATCATATGATGCTCTGTCTATATCTTGCGTATGCCCATGCTCTCTGTCAGTTGAGAACCCACACAGATTTGTGGCTATTTTGTTTTATAAACAAAAAAATTGAAAAACGTTTTGTCCCATGGTAAGCAACCGCAGGGCTCTTCATAGCTTCTGATGTACAGTAGACATCTTCATCCTCTTTAAACGCAAATGTAATATTGATAGAATTCTGTATCAAAGAGTAGAATATTTCAAAACCATGACAAGCATGGATGGCCATGAGATTAAATCCGGAATCCAGGGCATTAATATGCAAGTTTGATAAACCCAAGAGAGTACATGCCGTCGTTAAATGATCTAACTGATAAATTATTAGATGCAGATCACGAATAGAGCATGTCCGCCAACTTTGCAGTTCTGTGAAAACAGATTGTTAACATGCAATCCTCTGCCCTGGCAAAGCTGCCCGCGCTTTTGTTAGGAAACCGAAACTGAGGGAGGCAGGTCAAGGGGGCATATTACCAACGGACGGCGATCAATATCACCAAGCGCGCTTAGCGCGCTTTTAATTATCGCCGTCTATCGCTGGGTGTTATCGCCGGGATAGCGCGTTATTAACAACGCCTATCACCAGGGCGATAATATTTCCAGCGATAGCGGCGTTGTGTGGGGAATATCGCTGGGAATCCAGCGATACAACCACAGAGATGGCGCAAACCTTGTAAATAGGCGAAGGTGCACTCAGCCGCACGATCCACCTGCCATAGGACAAAGAGGGTTAGTCAGTATTTTACCAGACGTTAGTTTTTGGAGAAAAGCACGGTTAGCGCGGTTTTTTGAATCGCTAACCGACTTGTGGGTCGCATTGTAAATATCGCGATGTACTCATGGCGATAATTTACATGTAATTCAGTGACGATACGCCCAGTGACGCCCACTTTGCATCTCATTAGAGATACAAAGCGAGGCATCGGGAAAAAGGCTATTAACATGCGCTAATGCATGTTAGCACTGCCTTGTAAATAGGGCGAACAAATTATCTCCGCTTTTTGGGATGAGGCCCTCGATAATATGCCCCTATGTGACTGTAGACAATTGTAATGACTTTGGTGGGGAGATATGGGCTGATATTAAGTAGCAGCAGCAGCATGGTGAACCTGGACCCCAGCTGCATTGAGGACTGCACCTTTGAATTATTATTATACATATTTATCAAGCCCCCATTGTAAGCTGACTTGACCCATGACACTTTATGGTAAGGTGACCAGACGTCCCGGATTTCTCCGGACAGTTCCGGTTTTTAGAGGACTGTCCCGACACTTTTCTTAATTTTTGGTAAATGTCCCGGTTTTTGGGACACAGATCAGGTCGTTCTGCAAAGCAGAATTGAAAGTTATACCTCCTGTCACAGGCGCATCTGAAGAATAAAATGTTGAGTAATGTATCTGTTTACAGCTGCCTGCTCCCAGCGGAGACAAAGTGGGGGGAGGGCAGGGGGAGTTCAGAGTGGAGGGATCCTGCCACAGATATATACCCACAGTTACAAGCATGTGTGCGTACGTGTGTGTTTATATTTGTGTGTGTGTGTATGTATATATATATATCACTTTTTCTGTTTTCTTTTTGCACAGGAGGAAAGGAAGGGAATCTCCGCCTGCGGACTGTCTCATCCGACTCGGCCTCCCTACCCTTTTCTTCCCCGTCTCCTGGGTCCACTCTACATAAAGATAAGGTCTCTTGTATATAAGTATTTTCTCTAATTCTATTCTTCACCTCACTCTGTTCTTTTTAGGAGGCTTACATTTAGGTAGCTTTTGGTGGTCTTTTCAATTATGTCAGTACATTTACACACTTGTGGAAAGTATATCTTGGAAGCATTGTACCCTTGAGAAGGACATTTGTCCTATATGCAATTAGTTTTGGTTCATCAATACTACTCTATCTTAAAATGTAACACCGCCTACACCTGAACGCCACTATGGCGATATGTAGAATTCATCAGCATCTATTGAGCGGCACCGACATATTGACTTTGGGCACTCTCTTTTTGTGACACTGTAAGCATGGTGATTACTCTCTTTACCTGTATGCTTCAGGAACTTTTTATTGACAATGGTATTACTGTTGCGATATTGTACTACCACTATGGTAACTTCACTGTTATTATATATGTGCATTTACTTTCATAAATTGTATTTAATTTCCCATATGTACTACACAGGTCATGTTTGATGGAGCATACATGTACTTTATGTATAACTTTATCACCTTCTCAAAATAGCCGCCGCATTTGCTTCGAGTCTCCACAGCAGTTTATGTGGAGTCCGTCATTGATTTTGTGTAGCGTCTATGTAATGCCTCCGCACGTATTTGCTCACTGTGTGAACAAGACAGCTTGTCTGTCGAAAAGCGTTACCAAATAAACGTATTTGGTTTATTTCCTGAGCGTGCGTCTAATCTTTCAAAGCTGTGTGGATATTAATTTCGCCGGGAGGCTTCACCGGCGCGACGCACTACTTGCCAACGGGCCCGCACTCCGGCAAAACGAAGCTCTTATATCCCAAACACAAAGTCCAATAATTCGCGCTCTCAGAATACAATTGAAGTGTAGTTTATTGCTCAAGGTTACGCGTTTCGGAAGAAACTTCCTTGATCACACAATGAGCCGGGTGAAAAACAGTGCATTACATACTCTCGGTACTGTGGTCGTAAACATAGAGAGAGGACATTATGCTGAGGTTCAGTTTGCTAGCACAGAAGAAGGGGCGGCCTTTTTAGACAACTTGCTTAACTATAAAGTAAGTCCTTCTCACATATACTTTACATTGTATTTGTGCAAATGCTACATTTCAATACATGCAAATTCTATATTATTATTGAATCATAATATAAAACCCAGAGATATAGAAAAATATAGAAAAAATAGTAAAAATAGGAAATTAGGAGAATAAGGCACGTAAGTTCAAGGAACATGCTGTGCATATTGGTCAAGTACGCATGGGAAGACAGGGATGCCATCATGAAAGAAATTGCGGTTTTGAAAGATGAATTTAAAAAGAACACAGACCAAGCAACTGTGATGAAGTTTAAAGATGATCTTAAAGGTAGACTGACCCAATACGAAGAAGACATCAAACTTAGAAAACAATTAAAACTCCACCGCGACTGCGCGGATTATGAGAGCGGGCGGATCCTTACTTACAGCAGGAAGTACGATCATTTGTACAATTTCCAGCCAGGAGGTTCTAGTACAAAATCACAACAAGATGGAAAAAGTACACCTGCACCTACTACTATGAACAGTGACTCTGACACAGATGTCTCAGTGAATACTTGTGAGCATGTTGGCATCTCCTACTGTGAGGTTCGTGGGATTAGTGTTATTCCTCTCAGTGGTGTCATATACTTTGTTACCCTTGAGGGTATGCCACTTGGTGAGTTTCAATTTTCTAACAAACTTGAATATGTCGATTCTAGTATTGGAATAGTTAAAGATTTCAGTTGGGCAGAATGTTAGGCCTAAGCATAAGGTTTTCTTTTCAAGGAAAGATAATGAACGGCTGGTAAGATTGATTATAGTTTTATTTACCATGGTGCTGTCCATCATTGTTGTTTCTTTCTCCTCAAGCCCCCACGTCCGGTTCCCACTGGCTTTGATTTGTTTCCTTTTCTGTATCCTTTGTTTTCGTCGGCTTCTTCGTTGTTTACTCCGCCCCTGCCTCTTCCTGTTCCCTGTTGTCCTCTTCCTCTTCCTCTTCCCCGTTGTCCTCTCCCTCTTTGTGTTGGTTGGGGGGTAGTTTTCACCGTTTGCCGCTCCCTCCTCAGCGTCCGGTATTCGTCCAAAAAAGTAGCCTGTCTGCTAATGATCTCTACTTCTGAGGTCGTACTTGTGGTATTCACTGAGACATCTGTGTCAGAGTCACTGTTCATAGTAGTAGGTGCAGGTGTACTTTTTCCATCTTGTTGTGATTTTGTACTAGAACCTCCTGGCTGGAAATTGTACAAATGATCGTACTTCCTGCTGTAAGTAAGGATCCGCCCGCTCTCATAATCCGCGCAGTCGCGGTGGAGTTTTAATTGTTTTCTAAGTTTGATGTCTTCTTCGTATTGGGTCAGTCTAACTTTAAAAAAAGTAGCCTGTCTGCTAATGATCTCTACTTCTGAGGTCGTAGTTGTGGTATTCAGTTAAGCAAGTTGTCTAAAATGCCGCCCCTTCTTCTGTGCTAGCAAACTGAACCTCAGCATAATGTCCTCTCTCTATGTTTACGACCACAGTACAGAGACTATGTAATGCACTGTTTTTCACCCGGCTCATTGTGTGATCAAGGAAGTTTCTTCCGAAATGCGTAACCTTGAGCAATAAACTACACTTCAATTGTATTCTGAGAGCGCGAATTATTGGACTTTGTGTTTGGAATTAGATGCCGGCCCAGCTCTACCAGCTGTTTCACGCCACCGAACTACGGGCGGAGCTCCCAGGAGGAGCATCTGGATCGTGAAAGAATATATATATATATATATATATATATCACAGGTTACTCCGTCGTACCACAGGATCTCTCCAAGAACGGACACGGACCCAGGTTTAGTGCAAAATTATTTATTCCTCGTTAGTCGTCATAACGCGTTTCGGCTCGTCCGAGCCTTGATCACATGACAGTGGCAAGTTTCGAATACGCGATATTTAAAGTCATAGTGCCTCATCAAAAATGTATCATGTGATTTGGTAATCATGAACATAAAAGAAATTTTATATATATGTTTGTATATGTAGTTCAAAATTCTATACATTTTAACCAATTGCGCTTGATATGATATTTCACACATTGTAATTTTAAATGAATTGATATCATCAACAAGCAGTAATAAACATAAATATCATAAAATATAATAATTTACGTTTCCAAATAGAGTTACTCATGAAATGCACAACTATTAAATATAGGTAAAATACCATATTGAGTCTTGGATATTCATGCAACTCTTTTAAATAACATAACATCATGGGATAAATCCTCTTGGTTAAATCTATATCTTTGTCTGTTCAAATGAATCAACCGATTAATACACATGATACTAAAACCCAAAGTGCTAAGTGCTGAAAAAGTGCATAAGTGTTAAATATTTAAAAAAAATATATATTTTATGAAAGATTTTCAAATTCTTTTTAGACTCTAAAATTGGCGGTTTGAAATGTCTAGGTCTACTTAATAGCTTTCTATTGTCTGAATTTATTCAAGTTTAAGTTCAGGCTTGTATGAACAACCTTATAATTAAGATTTGTTGGTGTTCCCCCTTGTTACAATTATTTCTAGAGAATCCTATATTATGGCAATTTGATACCTCAAATTAAGGGATAGGAATAATGTGCAAAACTTCTGCTGACAAATATAAATACATACATATCTCAAAACAGATAAAAAAGCTTCTAAACACCATAAATATCTGTTCATCAATAAATCAATACATATAAATATAAATAAATTCCTATATATATTCTCCCTTATAAAATCATCTAAAATTGCCTTCATATAAATAAATTCATAAAACTGGAATGTCAAAAGTTAAAACTTTCTCAAAACTTTTTCTCAAAATCATTGCTATGTAATATGCTCCCTTATACATTAAATCTGTACCAAGTATTCTCATGTTAGACACGTGTGCAAATCTTCTGTTACATTTAATCCCCCCGGTTGTTTGGAATCTAGCTGAAGTATATATTTTGTTTCAAGCTTTCTTAATTTGTTTTCTCGATCACCTCCTCTTCTGCTAGGGGGGATTGTGTCAATTACATAATATTTCAGGTATAAATTATTGGATTCATGTTTTTCCCTGAAATGCCGCGCCACAGGGTAAGTATTGTCCTGGTTTGTGATAGCCCTCAAATGTTGCAACACTCGCTTGTGTACTGGTAATTTTGTGCTGCCAACATATTGAAGGCCACACGGACAAAGCAGCACGTAAATTGCAAATTCTGTCTTACATGTTAGTAACTTTGAGATCTTATAGACTTTTTCACTGAATGGTGTGTTGTAAGAATTCTTATTTATACCATGGGAACATGCCTTGCAAGATTTGCATCTATAAAAACCTTTGTTTGATTGTATCCAGCTACTATTGTTTATGATTTCTGGGCTTGTTTTTACCAGAATGTCCCTCATGGATGGTGCCTTACTGAAAGTGATGGACACCCTCTGTGGTAGCAGGGGTCCAATCACAGGATCATTTCGTACCAGAGGCCAATTTTGCTGGATAATTTTACTCAATGACTTGTGTTGCTTACTATATTTCATGATCAATCTGAATTCATCATTACCATGATCTTTTACATTACCCTCACTGGTAACTATGTGATTTAAGACACTTTTTTTCTCTTTCAATGCTTCCTCTCTTGTCAATAGCAACGATTTAGTAATGGCTTTCTCAATTACTTGTGTCGGGTATCCTCTATGTTTGAACCGTTCACTACTCTCCAGCTGTGCTGCTCTCAAGTCTTGACTATTGCTACATATACGTCGTAGACGCAGCATTTCCCCATAGGGGATGCTGTTGATAAGGTGTTTGGGATGTGCACTAGTCGCATGGAGAGTAGAGTTACCCGCTGTTGGCTTTCTAAATAAGCGGGTTTCAATTTTACAGTTGTTAATGTATATCTGGGTATCAAGAAATTCGACACTAGTATGACTGATTGTCGCAGTAAAATACAGATTAATGTTGTTCGAATTGATACTTTCTACAAATTGGTTGGCTTCTTCCAATGTTCCCTGCCACACCACAAACAGGTCATCAATATAACGTAACCACATTCTGACATTATTCACCATACATTGTCTGTGTTTTTCCATGAGGACCAGCTCCTCCCACATACCCATATGAAGACAGGCATAACTGGGTGAGAAACTGGCCCCCATGGCAACCCCTCTGATTTGCTGATACAGTTGACTGTTGAACATAAAAATATTGTTAAACAGACTAAATTTAATCATTTCAATTAACATATGGCTATGTTCCTTGTATTGCACAGGCCTACGTGCCAGATAATATTTAATTGCTGCTATACCATCAGTGTGTTCAATGCTCGTATACAGCGTGGTTACATCTAAAGCAATCAAAAGAAAATCATCCTGCCAAACAACTCCAGAAATTTTCCTTAAAAAGTCACTAGTGTCTTTGACATATGATGTTAAGCCCTGTACAAAATCTTGTAAAAAATAATCAATATATTTCGTGGTATGTTCCAATAATCCTTCCCTAGCAGAGATAATCGGTCGTCCTGGAGGGGTCAAAGCATTTTTGTGCACTTTCGGGATAAAGTACATGGTAGGTATTGTAGGATTATCATTTTTCAAATATTTATATTCATCCATGCTTAAAAGATTTGCACCCTTCCATCCGGAAAGTTTGATGTAAAACTCTTTATACGTGTCTTTCAAATTGGCTATATTGGTACGATTATAGCAGGTTCGATCATTCAACTGGTTAATCGCTTCTTTGTTGTAATTCGTTAATGGCCAAATCACAATATTGCCACCCTTATCGCTGTTGCGGATAACAATAGTTTTGTCTTTCTGCAGTTTCGTCACCAAATTTCTATATTGTCGATTTATTTTGTCAAACTTTTTATGTTTCGATTGCACATTTTTATTCAAAGTTTTGATTTGCGAAACAACTGTCTCGTGAAAGATGTCAATGGAGTCCCGCACAGCTATCGGATTGAATGAGGACCTGGGTTTAAATGGAGTTGGTGGTCTTGAGGTATTTCCGTCATTAAATACACAGTTGTTAAGTGTCATGATGTTTGAACCAGCCTGTCCCTCATTTTCATCATAAAGATCCTGCATCACTTGTAGAATAGGAACATCTGAATATGATAGATCTAATTGGGCAGCCGACATTGATGTTATTTGACTTTGACTGGGTTCTGTTAATGCCTTGTTTGTCAAAAAATATTTTTTCAATTTCAATTTGCGTACTCCTCTATACACATCCAATCTAGTGGATGCATAATCGAAATCCGTATGTGGAGCATATGACAATCCAAGGCATAAAATATTTTCCTCCTGTTTTGTCAATTTTATGTTGGCAATATTGACAATCGTTTTGTTTGTTTTATCTTCACTTACTGTTTGTTTCTCCAGTATCCCCGCCCTCTTTTTCTGTTCAGATTTGGCTCGCCTGGCGTTTGCTTTGCGCCTTTGCTGCCGCTTATAGTTTGCACTTCCAGATTTTTTGGGGGCCTTGGGCGTAGTGTTTGGCGCCTTTCTTGACATAAAAAATTGAGCTCTTCCCCAGGTGACGGTTTAGGTTTTTGTCCAGTCGTAATTACATTACGCATTTCAGATTCAGATTCGCTGCCTCCCATTGAACTGGCATCGGATTGAGAGGTATTAGATGACCGACCATATTGACTTGTAGCTGGTACAGATGCTACTGCGGTCCCCTCCATCGGATGGAATTTCGATTTCCTTATGGCATCATAGCGTTTGGCAAATGTAAAAATCTGACCCAAATCGTAATCGTTCTTATCTCTCTGAAATTTGAACGTTTTCCGTGCTTTCATTTTATCCTCCTCTTTTTTAAGTCTAACTGTCATATCATTTCGTAATCTACTCTGCTCATCTTTCTGATTTAATGTTTCCAATTCCTCATTGATTTCATCTATCTCCTTTAATAATTTTGCCCTGTCTATATCCGCATTCTTTATAAGGATGAGTGTTAACCTTCTTGATGATTCAAGGTTACACTCAGCCCATTCTTTCATTAATTCTGGATTGGGTTCCTCATAACTTGGCGCTGTTAGGATTCTTAAGCCTCTGGGAATTCTTTCTACGTCAATATACCGCTGTAATGACCTAGACTCCCACCATTTATTCTGTTCCGATCTCATTTTCTTCTCAAGTTTTTTAAATAAATCTTTCATTGAATTGTTCGTATGTGGGCTTTCTTTAGTTTGTTCTATGGCTCCACTCGTTGTCGGGGGGGTATCGGAGAACATCTCCATAGCCGCCATCTCCCGCGCTCTCACCACGTCAGCCGACATGAGGACACTTTTGTATATGTATGTAGAATGTTGCAAACAGCGTCACGATTGCTTTTGATTGCTGTGCAACTTTCAGCACACCTCCTCACCCTGCAATACCCGGCTAACTCCTACCTGCTCCACTCCGTTTTCACCGAGCCCTCCGACTCGGCGTCCCCAGGCTCCCGCAGGTCTCTTTCGGCTTCTCCAGGTTGCAGGGGTCAGACGCTCGAAATCCTCATCGGCTCAAAAATGCTTCCTGGTTGCCCCGGAAGTGATGTCTCACTAGTAGCGTCGACCTGATCGAGGAGGGGGTCCGTGGATGACCGCGTGAAACAATCCGGTCAATTACATCACAGGTTACTCCGTCGTACCACAGGATCTCTCCAAGAACGGACACGGACCCAGGTTTAGTGCAAAATTATTTATTCCTCGTTAGTCGTCATAACGCGTTTCGGCTCGTCCGAGCCTTGATCACATGACAGTGGCAAGTTTCGAATACGCGATATTTAAAGTCATAGTGCCTCATCAAAAATGTATCATGTGATTTGGTAATCATGAACATAAAAGAAATGTTATATATATGTTTGTATATGTAGTTCAAAATTCTATACATTTTAACCAATTGCGCTTGATATGATATTTCACAAAAATGAATTGATATCATCAACAAGCAGTAATAAACATAAATATCATAAAATATAATAATTTACGTTTCCAAATAGAGTTACTCATGAAATGCACAACTATTAAATATAGGTAAAATACCATATTGAGTCTTGGATATTCATGCAACTCTTTTAAATAACATAACATCATGGGATAAATCCTCTTGGTTAAATCTATATCTTTGTCTGTTCAAATGAATCAACCGATTGATACACATGATACTAAAACCCAAAGTGCTAAGTGCTGAAAAAGTGCATAAGTGTTAAATATTAAAAAAAAATATATTTTATGAAAGATTTTCAAATTCTTTTTAGACTCTAAAATTGGCGGTTTGAAATGTCTAGGTCTACTTAATAGCTTTCTATTGTCTGAATTTATTCGAGTTTAAGTTCAGGCTTGTATGAACAACCTTATAATTAAGATTTGTTGGTGTTCCCCCTTGTTACAATTATTTCTAGAGAATCCTATATTATGGCAATTTGATACCTCAAATTAAGGGATAGGAATAATGTGCAAAACGTCTGCTGACACATATAAATACATACATATCTCAAAACAGATAAAAAAGCTTCTAAAAACCATAAATATCTGTTCATCAATAAATAAATACATATAAATATAAATAAATTCCTATATATATTCTCCCTTATAAAATCATCTAAAATTGCCTTCATATAAATAAATTCATAAAACTGGAATGTCAAAAGTTAAAACTTTCTCAAAACTTTTTCTCAAAATCATTGCTATGTAATATGCTCCCTTAAACATTAAATCTGTACCAAGTATTCTCATGTTAGACACGTGTGCAAATCTTCTGTTACATTTAATCCCCCGGTTGTTTGGAATCTAGCTGAAGTATATATTTTGTTTCAAGCTTTCTTAATTTGTTTTCTCGATCACCTCCTCTTCTGCTAGGGGGATTGTGTCAATTACATAATATTTCAGGTATAAATTATTGGATTCATGTTTTTCCCTGAAATGCCGCGCCACAGGGTAAGTATTGTCCTGGTTTGTGATAGCCCTCAAATGTTGCAACACTCGCTTGTGTACTGGTAATTTTGTGCTGCCAACATATTGAAGGCCACACGGACAAAGCAGCACGTAAATTGCAAATTCTGTCTTACATGTTAGTAACTTTGAGATCTTATAGACTTTTTCACTGAATGGTGTGTTGTAAGAATTCTTATTTATACCATGGGAACATGCCTTGCAAGATTTGCATCTATAAAAACCTTTGTTTGATTGTATCCAGCTACTATTGTTTATGATTTCTGGGCTTGTTTTTACCAGAATGTCCCTCATGGATGGTGCCTTACTGAAAGTGATGGACACCCTCTGCGGTAGCAGGGGTCCAATCACAGGATCATTTCGTACCAGAGGCCAATTTTGCTGGATAATTTTACTCAATGACTATTGGACTTTGTGTTTGGAATTAGATGCCGGCCCAGCTCTACCAGCTGTTTCACGCCACCGAACTACGGGCGGAGCTCCCAGGAGGAGCATCTGGATCGTGAAAGAATATATATATATATATATATATATACTGAAGATTTCACCAAACAAACTCCATTTCCAAGGAAAAGACGAATGCGGACCCGTTGATCAGTGCAAAGGATTTTAATAAACGCCCGGCACCACCGCCATGACGCGTTTCAGCCTTCCAAAGGCCTTGATCACATGAGGCGCATGAGGAGTGTCTCCAACTATTTAAAGTGCAAGTGCAATAACACGTGACAGACATAATCATAGATATGGAAGAGTCTTTCAGAAAGCACCATGAAAACACAGTTGATTATACTGATGTTGTTCTCACATATGTAAAAGCTATAACTTTGTTAAATATTCACCTTTCTTTGAATATCTAAAAGTCAGCAAAGCAGTTAAAAAAAATGTTTGTGTTTTTTCTAAAAGCTAAGAAAAAGAGTAATAAGTAACACTAAAATGTATCACTAAAATGCGGCCAGTACAATTCCCAGCATGTACACATTCTCAAAAAACGTTCCACATTGAATAATAGTGTATCCAACTCCATATACCCTTGTCGGACCCAATCGTTTGTTAATAAAAACACTTGTTGGTCCTATTGCTGATACATAAAGTGCTAGTGCTAGACAATTCTGCCCAAGTGGGCCATGGATCTAATTCCATATGGAGGCAGAGCAGTTAAAAGTTAGTTACAGTACAATCATGAAGCTGAACAATTATAGGCAGGTAAAGAAGTCCTCACTGGAGTTGAGGCCCTGTGGCGTCTTGGTATCCAACTCCAGAATGAACCTGGTTTCCAATTGGCAAAGAATAGCTTCCCGGTTGCCGCCCCGTCTAAGTGGTAGGACAGTATCCACCACAAAATAACTCAGATGTTCCAAATTGTTGCAGTGGAACTCCTTAAAATGTCTGGCAACCGGGTAAGAAGCATCGTTATTGGTGATCACCCTAATGTGCTGGAGTATCCTCTTGTGGACCTGCATTTTTGTACTTCCTACATACTGCAGGCCACACGAACACTCCAGCACATACACCGCGTACTCAGTCTTACAAGTGAGTAACTTGGTGATGGGTATTGGATCTAATTTGAAAGGGGTTTTATAGGTGGTTCTGTTGGTGCCATACTTACATGCTCTGCAAGATGTGCACCTAACAAACCCCCTTCTAGAATTTAACCAGGTTTTGGTCTTCGTCACCTCGGGACTGCTCCTGACTAACGTGTTGCTCATAGAGCAAGCCTTTCTAAAGGTTATACTTGGAGACTTGGGAAGGTGCTCCCCAAGTACTGAATCATTGCGAACTAACACCCAATTCTTGTTCATAATTCTGCGTAAAGATTGATGCTGACGATTGTACGTCAAGATCAATCTTGTAGGTTTGTCAGGCTGATCAATACTGGTGGTCGCTGAGCTCACTTTATTAACTAATGCAACTGATCTTGGGATCACAAGAGTTTTATTAATTGCATTGTCGATTGTAGTTGTGGAATAGCCCCTAGCCAGGAACCTATTCCTACTCTCTTTTTGAGCCTGTTCACAGTCACTATCAGTGCTGCAAATCCGCCTGATTCGCAGCATTTCCCCAAAGGGAATGCTGTGAATAAGATGTCTTGGATGGTGGCTAGTTGCATGGAGCACCGTGTTGCCCGCTGTGGGCTTCCTATGCAACCTGGTCTCTAGTTTATCTTCAACTAGAGAGAAGATGGGGGAGAGGAGTTGGCCTAACGGCTAGGGCGTCCGACCTCGAATCTGGGGAACTGGGTTCGAGTCTCGGCAATGACGCTGAACATCCTGTGATTCTGGGCAAATCACTTAATCTCCCCATGCCTAACAAAAATGAATGTGTGTCCTAATGTAATGTAACTGGTGCTATGTAAAGCGCTCTGATACCCGATTCGGGTCAAGTTCGCACTATATAAAACTCTGCAAAAAAAAAAAAGAAAAAAAAAATTACAATCACCTCAACATCTAAAAAGCACACAGAATCCTTACTTAAATGAGCAGTAAATTGTAAATTCAGATTGTTATTGTTGATCTGTTTAATGAAATGGAGCGCAAGTTCCTCCGTGCCTCTCCAGATCAAAAACAGATCATCGATGTATCTATACCAATGCGATACATGATTAGCTAAGATCTCCACATGCTGTGTTTTAAGGACCTGTTCCTCCCACAGCCCCATATGGAGGAAGGCATAGCTGGGGGAGAAACAGGCCCCCATCGCTACACCCCTGACTTGTTGGAATATCTGATTTTGAAAGAGGAAATAGTTGTTCTCCAAGCAAGTCATAATCATGGACAAAAGTATCTTGTTGTGACGATACAGATACATAGGTCTGGTGCTCAAATAGTATTCCACCGCTTTAATTCCATCCTGGTGGTGGATACTTGTATACAAGGACGTGACGTCTAGTGTAATCAATATACATTCAGAGTCCCACATGACATCACTGATCTTTCTTAAAAAGTCACCTGTATGCTGAATGAAGGATGGTAGATTTTTAACGTGCTCCTGAAGGAAATAATCCACGTAGCGTGAGGTGTTCTACATTAAACTGTTGCGGGACGATATAATCGGCCTACCTGGTGGTGTGATTGAGTCCTTATGAATTTTGGGTTTGAGGTAGATCATGGGAATGACAGGATGGTCATTTTTTAGGAACTTGAATTCATCCGTACTCACAAGGCCAGCGCTTTTCCATGCCAGGAGTTTAGCATAGTAACTGTTCCATGAGCTTTTAACAATTTGGATATTACTTCTCCTATAGCAAGCCCTATCATTATTACGACAAGTAGATTGAGTCCTAGAATGATTGAAGGGGTGGTGATCTGGAGGGGGCTAATTTTTAATTTTTTTAAATTGTAATATAATTTTAAATGCTTTCATGTATTTATGTTTTAAAGACAAGTGTCTAAACATTAATAAACTTGAACTTGAACTTGAGGGCCCTGGCACTTATTTGTATTTTTCTACAAATTAAGAACTGAAGATAACATGAATACATCAGTTGATATGATGCTCTGTCTATATCTTGCGTATGCCCATGCTCTCTGTCAGTTGAGAACCCGCACAGATTTGTGGCTATTTTGTTTTATAAACAAAAAATTGAAAACATTTTTTGTCCCATGGTAAGGAACCGCAGGGCTCTTCATAGCTTTTGATGTACAGTAGACATCTTCATCCTCTTTAAACGCAAATGTAATATTGATAGAATTCTGTATCAAAGAGCAGAATATTTCAAAACCATGACAAGCATGGATGGCCATGAGATTAAATCCGGAATCCAGGGCATTAATATGCAAGTTTGATAAACCCAAGAGAGTACATGCCGTCGTTAAATGATCTAACTGATAAATTATTAGATGCAGATCACGAATAGAGCATGTTCGCCAACTTTGCAGTTCTGTGAAAACAGATTGTTAACATGCAATCCTCTGCCCTGGCAAAGCTGCCCGCGCTTTTGTTAGGAAACCGAAACTGAGGGAGGCAGGTCAAGGTGACTGTAGACGATTGTAATGACTTTGGCCTGCACGGATCAACTTGGTGGGGAGAGATGGGCTGATATTAAGTAGCAGCAGCAGCATGGTGAACCTGGACCCCAGCTGCATTGAGAACTGTACCTTTGAATTATTATTGTACATATTTATTAAGCCCCCGTTGTAAGCTGACTTGACCCATGACACTTTATGGTAGGGTGACCAGACGTCCCAGATTTCTCCGGACAGTTCCGGTTTTTAGAGGA
Source organism: Calotriton arnoldi (assembly GCA_963921515.1). Lineage (NCBI taxonomy): Eukaryota > Metazoa > Chordata > Amphibia > Caudata > Salamandridae > Calotriton > Calotriton arnoldi. Next base: position 1,623,656 of record CAWUFW010000921.1, on the reverse strand, counting down.
CTGTCCCGACACTTTTCTTAATTTTAGGTAAATGTCCCGGTTTTTGGGACACAGATCAGGTCGTTCTGCAAAGCAGAATTGAAAGTTATACCTCCTGTCACAGGCGCATCTGAAGAATAAAATGTTGAGTAATGTATCTGTTTACAGCTGCCTGCTCCCAGCGGAGACAAAGTGGGGGGAGGGCAGGGGGAGTTCAGAGTGGAGGGATCCTGCCACAGATATATACCCACAGTTACAAGCATGTGTGCGTACGTGTGTGTTTATATTTGTGTGTGTGTGTGTATGTATATATATAAACACGCACACAAGCATTTACAAGCCTGTTGTGTGTATGTATATATGGGGCTTTGCAAAAAACGGGACAGGCCAGATATTGAAGACTAAAGGCTTTAGTCCTACTTTTATATCTGCCCTGTCCCGGTTTTTCCTTATCAAAATCTGGTCACCCTAGTTTATAGGCTGGGCACAAGTCGGGGGTACACACGGGTGGACGGCGTCCACCCACTATTTTCACAGGGTGGACGCCGTCCACCCTGCCAAGAAGTTGGGCCCCACTGAAAAATATGCTGAATGCGTCCCGGTGTAATTTGCAAACACCGGGACATATTCAGCAGCGCCTGCACGTTGTTGTCTGCTTTCGATCGCAACAATGTGCAGGCGGGAGGGGGCTTTCTTAGTTCAGACTTCTGCTGGGCCCATGACAAAGCTCCAATCTGAGGGGTCATCAGGCCTCCTTTTGTTGGATTCTCCTGGCTGGCAGCAGTCAGGAGCCTCACACATAGAAGCAAATGCAGCAAAGGTGAAACAAAGGCTCACACCTTGTTAGCACTTAACACATACTTAAGAGAGGCAGCTTTTCACTCTGTTCAGACTCTGTTTAGGAGATATGCGTGCACTGTAAGATTGTCAGATGTGTTGGTCTTTCCCAGTATTTACACAAAATAAATAGCATTTATATAGTGCTTACTACCCCTCAGGAGGCATTGTAATAATTTAAATATCACTATATTTTCTTGTAAAGCACTACGGGTAGAGGAAGTTTACGCTGACAAAAGGCAACATTGTTTAATGTGTAGCTTCCAAAAGTGTGAATATTCTGCCTAAATCAGGAGGGTTTGCAAGTATACTCGAAATGTGCTTTAATGTACTCATGATAGACATGTTAAACATATATGTGAGGGCTTAAGATCTGATGTCACTTCTTATGATGCCACTTCCTGTGATGTCACTCACTGTGATGTCACGCGATGTGATGTCACACGCCGTGATGTTGCGTGCTGTGATGTCACGCGCCATGATGTCACTTGCATACTGATTAACTAGGCTAGTCCCCCCACTTCTTTTTTTAGGACTTGTGCCCTGTTTATAGGTGTTATCACTATCAAACCAAATAGTTCTCATTTTATCCAAGTGAGAAGATACATTACTGAGTAAGCCCTGGTGGGATTCATAATGGTGACCTGCAGGTTTCACTGCATCGCATCATCGCGCTGAGCTATCCCAGCAGCCACGGAAGCCCTTATGATTGTTTCCAAGTTTGAGCACACGCACCCTCTTACTATGGCCACTGCAAGCGCTGTGATTGGTTAGTGTGAAAGGTTGTGTCTTCCGGGTTCAGCAAGGCTGCCCAGTATTTGTGTGTAGAAGGGGGCTGGTGCTCTCAGCACTCTTGTGGGGATTAGGCCCAGAGAGGACTGGCATATGGGGCTAATGTTGAGAGTGGGCGCATAAAAAATGATACATCAACAGGTGCTTGAAAATTAGGGTGACTACCAAACCGTATTTTTCACGGACTGTGCAATATTCTTGTGTCTTGTCCGTAACAGTGCTTAATTTGTGCCGGTGCTTTTCCTTTGCTCAGCACCAGCACTTATTTCACAGGGCCGGGTCTATTGAATCTAAGGACACGTTGTGACTGCCAATGCTTGATGGCTGCTTAGGTACACTGTATGTTTCATGGTCCATTTTCAATCTCTTGCATTCCTCAGTATTCTCTGCCTCGGAAGGGAAGCGGAACATGGGTGGTTACTTTCAGTGAGATTGTGAGGGAAAGAGAAGTTCTGCTGCCCGGGTCACGGCACTGTGCATATTTGGGCCGAGCTCACTGACGAGGGAGAGAAGAGAGCATTGCAACATAAGGCCCCACAGTGCGGGGGAGGGGGGGCAGGTCACCTAGCCCCTCTCAGCCTGTATTGTGCATGGCAAAATGATACAATTTGCATCCTCTGCTGCCGGGCTGGATCCTGTTTTTTCAGGAACTGAAATGTATCTATATCGTGAGGCAGGAGGCCCGGGCTTTTCTTTCCAGGAGTGGATGTGGCCTGGCCTCCCTAGTGTGTGGATGAACTGAAGCTACAACTTAGTTTCACGTACAGCTCTGTGTACCAGTCTCCACTCCAAACTGACGAGCTGTGCTGTGCTTGTAAAGCATATGGCCTGACCTTCAGGCGCTCTTTCCATCGGCAGTGCACTCAGAGGTGCTGCAAGAGCCTGTGTTCCGCCTTCCTGCTTTTAAATCAGGTAAATCAAAGTAGCGACAACTCCGTTCTGCTGGCCTCATTTTTTTAATTTCATGTTTCTTGACTCTGCGTTGCCAACCTTATCAGAGAAAAGTACTGATCATCTCTTCATGTTTTAACATTCTGCAAGGGCCTGGACAGGATTCTTACGAAAAACTTCATATAAAAAGGTCTCTACTAATTCTAACATGGGCTTTCTGTCTTTGTTTACGTTAATTACTAGTCGGGTCAGTAGAACACATTTCTGCATCTGGAGAAGTAGATGTTCAGGCCACACTATTGTTTCCACTTTTGGTGGTATTTGGTTTCCAGCTCACTGGTACTCACATTGAAATCAATGAAAGCTTGACGTAGGCACCTCAAAGATTAAACTGTGTGTCTTGTGTTATGAAAGCTATGCATGAATCACAGCAGCAAGCACATGAACTTGCTAAACTATGATACTTGGATGATGGCACGTGGCATTTTCTTACTCACTGCTCACCTGCAGCAAGGGCATTAGGAAGGGCATTAGCCACCCTAGCTATCTTACCAGAAGAGCAAAGACCTGCTTCATACAAACCAGTTGCTGCAATGGGCACTTTAACCCTTTGAGCTAGTCATCTACAGATTTATTTATGTACCACATTGTACTGCTTGAAGAGGACAGCCGAAAAGTCGCACGTTTGAATCTCGTTGTGGTAGCACAGCCTTTCATGCTTCTAGGATCGATAAATGTGATTTTGGCAGTTGGATAATAATAAAAAAAAACTATCATTTACACTGCCACTCAACTGTGGTACTGATTGCTACATAAAAGACAAAAGTAGTGCCAGTGTGTGACTCACCTATGAATATTTGAATTATGATTGGTTTGTTTTAGCCCATTCGCAGCTTTGAAATTTACGAACCTGGGAACTAATGCTGGCTCTTGATCCAACTTTATTAAATTCTGTTTTCCTGCCCTGGTCAGCTGTGTCACTGTATCTCTGATCTAATATCTAACAAAGGTTGTAGTGCTAGAAACTGGCTAGCCTCAGATGTACTATATTAAGTCACATTGTGTTGCCAATAGTTTAGGCTTTTTTATATTGCCAGCTTATAACAGATAGCAGCACATGGGTGTTAGTAATAGATGCTTTTGTTCTTCATGTAATGCAGCACCACTGATGCTGCCCATTGAATGGCCGAAATATCAGTTAGTGAAGCCTAGTAAATATCTCATCACTATACAAAGGGTAATTCACTGCCACATTCAGTGCGTGGACTGGAGTCTGGAGTGGGGTCGACTCAGGAGCAGTTCAGGGTGTGGGAAGGACGGACTTGTGCAGGGTCCAAAGGAGATGAAGGGTGAAGCAGCTCAGGCTCAAACATGCAGCACAGGAGAGGAGCAGAGAGGGCAGAGAGCGGTAGAGAGGAGCAGAGAGGGCAGAGAGCGGTAGAGCGGAGTAGAGAGGGTGGCACAGAGGGCAGAGAGAAGTGAGGGGCAGAGCGGAGCAGAGAGTGACAGAGAGGAGCAGAGAGCAGAATAGAGGGGCAGAGAGAAGTAAACAGGATCAGAGAGCGGCTGAGAAGCAAAGAAGGCAGCGAGGAGTAGAGAGAGGCAGAGAGCTGCAGGGTGCCAAGAGAGCGCAGAGGGCAGTCACTAGCATGCTGCAAAGATAAGCACAGGGTCTAAAGGGGATAGAGAACACTGCCAGGTCTAGGGTGGTGGAGGGGAGAGAATACTGCATTGTCCAGAGGGGTGGGAGAGCAGCACGGGGTATAAATGGAGATAGCGGACAGTGCCTGGCCTAAGACAGTGGAGGGGCGAGACCACTGAAGTGTTCTAAGGGGTGGGAGACCAGCACAGGTTGGATATGGGGTCAAAGAGCAACGCAGGATAAAGGAGGGTTGGAGAGCAGTACGTTTAAAAGACAGGTGTTAGAGTGCTTACCATGTGTGCTCATGATGGGCCTTTGTAACTCTACTTTGAGCTCAGGGTCATAAATCTAAATCTCGGTGTGGCCACCCAGTCTTTCATCTTTCTGAGGTCGCTAAGATTAGTGCCATCGAGTTGGATAACAACATTTTTAATGTGGTGTCAAGACCGTCTCTGGTGAATATGTGCTTTACAACATACATAGTGTGGTAAGGACACGGAAATGTATTTTAATATTTTGTTTATCAAAGTCTTTGCAATATTAAACTGTCATTATTCCACCAGTACCTTTCATACCCGTATCCATTCCCTTGACCTCCTTTCTTTCCTTCATACCATCTTTTTCCTTTCCTTTTTCTCTTCCTCAGCACCTCCAGCCATGCCTCCATTCTTCTTTCCATTCTTGCTTTCTTACATCCTCATTCTTTCCCCATTCTTCCTCCCTTGGTGCATTATTTCCTTCTTCCTTCATTCGTTCCTTACTTTCTTTTTCCTGCTCCTACCTTAATCCCTTCTTTAATTTCTTCATTTCATATCCTCAGCCCGTCCTTCTGATTTTCTTCCTCCTTTCTTCTTTCAATTCATCGATCACACATCGTTCACTTCCTTTCTCCCTCTATCCCTTCATTTCTTCCTTACACAATCTTTTCTTAGTTTCTCCTTCTTTAATCCATACCAATTTCCTCACTCCAGTACTCCCCTTGCTGCCTTCATTTGTTTCTGCCTTCTTTAATGTATTCCTTCCTTCCTTCAACACTTCCTTTCTTTTAAACAGCACGGTACAAGCACATTTTCTTTAGTTTGCAAACTTGCCTCAGGTCCTCAAATGACCTTTCCAAAAGCTGCATTTTGAGACGTACACACATTCTCTAACTTGAGTTCACTTTTGACTTGTTGTCCATATGTTATATTATGTTATGTTATATTGATTTATATAGTGCACTAATCACCCGAGAGGGTATCCAGGTGCTTGGGCAGGTGTGTAGGTGTTAGGTCCCAGAGGTGCTTTTATGCAGAGCCAGGTCTTCAGCTTCTTGAACTCAAGAAGTGAGGAGGTGGCTCTGATGTGTTGAGGCTTGTGGATGTGGGTGGAGCCATTAAATGAGGTGGATGGAGCCAGTGGAGGAAGTAGGTGGAGCCGGGGAGGTGGGTGTGGCCTCCTAAAAAATGTGAGCACCTGCACTTAATATTTTACAAATTAAGCACAGGTCCGTAAAGGTTTGAATCGTCACTTATGAATGCCATTTGTCCATAATTATAGCCTTTACAAGAAAAAGCTCCCCCCCCCCTAAGATTGATATGAATGTACATAGGCCAAAGGACTTAACTGAAATAATAAAGTCCTTGTGAGGTCGCTGATCAAGCACGCACTCTCATTATGCTGCTGCGCCTAGTAAACCCATATGTGCTTGGGGCCCCATTATTGGAGAAATCTCCTTCTGGGCACTGTCCCGTGTCCCTGCAGTGTATCGTCAGCTGTTCAGTTGAAAAGCTTACGTTGCCGCCTGCCTCCATGCAAGCTGCATGTTGCTGTTGTCTCTCTCTGTCTTTTTGCTGTTGTAGCTCAATGACCGAACCTCACTTGGACACTTGTTGCACTTTTTCAAAGTCATAGGCACTCTCACTGCAGCTGAATGTGCGTTACATTGTACGTTTAATAACCTTTTAGAGAACAGAATTATCTCCAGCTGCATTCTGTTCTATTTCGGTGTACAGTCACTCTAAAGCACGGGTACT